>JAKRKY010000026.1:0-600000 GCA_023566225.1 Romanogobio albipinnatus
TCAGAGAACGATTCAAACAGAATAAGCTCATGGTGTGTCAGAAACTCCAAGTAATCCAAATTTAGTGGTAGTTGGTTTAAGGCAGATTGCATTCTGGTAAGAAGTCTCTCCATCAACTGCTGTCTCAGCAAATCCTGTTACACAGAAAGCACTCAGATTAGCAAAGAATAGGGATTCATAGTTAGCCATATACATTTGAGAATAAACTACTGGTACATGACTGAGATAGGATAACGTGTGGTGGAAAATAGTAATAATTGTATCCTTTATAGCATCCTAGCCATGGCCAAATAGGAATTTGTATTTAAACTTTAGAATAAGATGTAGAACACGCTGTCTAAAAACATGTTTTTTTAGTTGTTTAGTTGTACATGTTTCAAAATTTCTCCGATGATAGTTTACTTTGGCTATGTATGTGTAGATTATCAGCACAGTTGTGAATGGTAACTTTTACTTCAATACCAAATATGGAATTAAATTAAATTAAATATGTAAGTTAAACAACACACCAGGATTATAATACACAAAACTAACAAGGCACTTTTAAGATAATAATAATAAAAAATACTTACCAAAATGTGTTTTAATCCATTAGTCTCGCTGTAGTCAGTTTTTGTTATCGATTTATTTATTTATTTTCAGTAAGCCTCCGGGATGCTGTAGATAGTTCTAACAAACCGGCTTTGGTTCTACTAGCGATTTGATTGGAGACCCCAACAGTCAATCACAATTGACCTTTACTTTTCCGATTGGTTGGTTTTGTGGCACACTTGTAACGCTGTTGTATGTTGAGCGAGCGTGTGTCAAGAGTTGAGCGCGCACAGAATTAAGAGGTTGAGAGAGAGAGAGGGACTTGACCGGAGCGCAGAGAAGAAGTTTGTGAAAGAGCACCTGAGTAAACTGTGTGAGAGGGGTTATTATTGCACGCTAATATGGATAATAGCAAACAAGCTAATACATTTATTGAGCACTGAATCCTTTTTTTCTTTTCTCAAACTATTTTTTTTTTCTGTTAAAAATATAATGTAATGTGCTTGCAAAATATAGTTCTCTGTGCTCAAAATGTACAATTACGCGCTCAGGATTGAGGCACATGTATAACGCCATATTTCTGGAGTGAGCGTGAAGCATTTAGAGTGAGTTTTATTCACTTTCATTGATTCCCAAAAAGTGTTTGTGACTCATTTACATGTGTTTTATTGAAACAAGTACAATTACAGTGTTATTCTGAAGTCATGTGTTCAAATGTTGAGAAAGTTGAGTGTTATTCCTTTTACTGTCTACAGAGTGAAATCGAGTTCATCATTCGCTGTGAAATGTGTACGTGTTATAGAGTGGTGATGAACAGTAAGTTTGAATGATTTAATTTCAATTGTGCAATTAACAAGTGTTTATTCAATCATTTTTGTTCACATTGTTCATACTTAATGTAATTTTCTTATTTCATTTCTATGTATTTTTCATTTAACATGAACAGCTTATTTACAACTTCTGTGCTGACAAATAATAAAAACTATAATTGTGTGCATTTGTTTTCCAGAATATGCGGCTGCTACCGTTGTCTATGTAGTTTTTATGATTGATAAAAACTCAACAGCACATCCAAGAACCCGGTCGGGACTTTGCGAACAAATGATGTGATGGTTGGCTAAGGAATGTTGGTAATGAGGGCGTTTGAGCGATCACAGACTGGGAAACTGATTCAAAGGTACGAATATCGGATTGTTTTCAATCATGATTTGGATTACCCTATGGCTTTGGTGATACGATTATGTTTCGGAGTAGCTTAAAACTCCACAATCCAAAACATGAATAGTAAAAAATTGGAAATTCATACTGGTGGTCACGTCCCCCAGGATAAACAGGTGACTCGGTGGAGCTTGGGGGACAGGCTTCATCCGGTGCTCCCCTATGTCCCCTCTGCCGCTCAACTAGTTGGCGGTCCATAGTATGCCACGTTCCTCATTGCAATAGTACCCCCAAATGCAGGAAACGTGTCGGAGGTATGATCTGTGGGGAATGTGGTTCTAGGTTAGTCTCTGACAGAGCTTTGAGTACACACGAACAGCCCGTCCATCCAGAAATCTGGAATGCTAAAAGGGCACAATTGACCACCGCGTCCTCTCGGGGGTGTCCTGTTCCCACACAGGCAGAGGTGGAGGTAGAAGTCTTACGGGCCTTAGGGGAGGGTTCAGGCTCCTCAGTTCCTCGGGACACACTTATCTTGCCAGATGGTAGTCTTATCGTGTCACTATGAGAGGCTGCCAGACAAATGGTGAGTGGGGCAGAGGATGAGGGGGAGGATATATCCGAGTACTCTCCACTTGGTTGATAGCCTATCAGAGTCGATCCCCCATGTGTTGAGCAACAATAAGAATCACGGACACATAAGCCCCAGACTTGGTCCCGCGGGAGGTGGCCAGGTCACGCAGACAGGCCTCTGGGACAGGGAAACGAGGCAGCTTGCCTACCATAACTGTCAGCAATTATTCAGAAGGGATCCAGTGAGTCTCGCCATCGAGCTCCTCGCTGGCACGTGTGCTGCCGACTGTCCTATTCTGCCTGATGTAATAACAGCCATTTAGAGATGGTTGGGAGATGACAACAATCTTTGAGGGCCTTGGTCCCTTTGGAACAGCAATTAATGGGCACATGGCAGGGCTTATTACAACCAAGGAGGTAAAGACCTGTTTAAACCAAGCTTCGGACCCGTTGGGATCGAGAAGCAGAAGATTCTCAAATGGGACCCCGAGTGCGAGAAACTTCAACACTTGTTCAACATGTGGTGGATCACTGAAATCATCCCAAAGTGCTTTAAGCAATGCTGCACGGTGCTACTCCGCTACAGGGTGCATTAATGGAGATTGGTAGCTGGAGACCGATCACCATAAGTTCGATGGTCTTGAGGCTCTTCTCTAGGATCATAACAAAGAGGGTGGCTCAGGCTTGCCCTCTTCTCCAGAGACAAAGGGGGTTTCGGACCGCCCCCGGATGCTGCGAGAACATTGAGGTACTGCAGGGCCTCATGGAGCAATCCAAAGAAAAGCATAGCCAACTCGCAGTGGTACTGGTGGACTTTGCAAAGGCATTTGACTTTTCCCATGAACACTTCCTGACTGTTCTTTGGGAGATTAAGGTGGACCCACGTGTGGTGGAGCTAATCCGGAACTCTTACCAGAACTGTGTAACCTGTGTTGAAATCAGGGGCCTGTCAACCCCCGAGATCAGCATGCGGGTTGGTGTTAAGCAGGGAGTCCCCATGTCTCCATTGCTTTTCAACCTGGCCATGGATCCCCTCATCCACAGCCTCGAACGACTTGGTAAGGGCGTGAGTGTGTCCGGCGTCAGGGTCACGACCCTGGCATTCGCCGAAGATTTGGTTCTGGTAAGCGAATCATGGCAAGGGATGGCCCATAACTTGGGCATCCTCGAGTCGTTCTGCAGGAGGACAGGTCTGAGGGTTAACACGAGCAAGTGTAATGGCTTCCTACTCACCCCAACGAGAGACTCATACGCTGTCAACAACTGCCCCCTCCATGGGTTCGGGGGGGCAGCCCTCTCACCATGACAGGTCCAGTAGAGACTGTGGTGTATCTAGGGGTGCAGATAAGCCCGTGGAAGGGAGTAGTGATGCCTACCCTGCCTGAAGATCTTCTGCATGGGTGTAAAAACATCAGCATGACCTCGCTCAAACCGTCTCAGAAGGTGGTGATCTTGAACAAGTTTGCCATTCCCAGACTCCTGTACCAGGCTGATGTCAACAGCGGTGCTCTCTTGTCCCTCAATAGGATCATCAGAAGGAAGGTGAAGGAGTGGCTGCACCTTCCGCCTTCAATCTGTGACGGGATTTTGTATGCAAGGAACTGAGACTCTGCAAAATTTCCCATTTGGTCCCATCAATCTAATCCAACTCTACCGATGTGGTTACCCGAGCATTTGCTACGGGAGAGTTGGTTGAAGATAAGTTCAGGGGACTTTGGCTAAGAGCTGGTGGGACGGAAGGGAACATGCCTCGGCTGGGGGACTCCAGTCAGAGCGCAGAGAGAGGAGACGTTGGTTCGCTGACGCCAAGATGCCCGGTCCTGTGTGTTTGGAATTTCTGAGATGGGCAGGCCTGATTCCCCAGGGTGTGGGAATACTGCTGTTCCAAAGTTGCAAGGTCAGTAATTGTTGGTTGTCGAAGCCGAAAGGTTTTAGACAAGGCATTACATAGATCACATTTGCAGTTGAGGGCCAATGTGTACCCTACACGTGAGGTCTGCCTCAGGGGCAGAAGCAAGGTGGGTGCCTCTTGCAGGCGTTGCTCGAACAGATTAGAAACCTGTTTGCACATTCTTGGGCAATGCCCGGCCACTCACTGTTCAAGGCTTGCCCGGCACAACAAATTGTGAAAACTCCTCGAGACTGAGGGTCTTGGGTGGGAAGTCTGCCAGGGGTGGGAATTCTGCCAGGAGTGGGCCTTCAGGAGTCCTTCGGGGGAAATGAGGAGACTCGACCTGGTGCTCATCCGGGATTCATTGGTCTTGGTGATTGATGTAAATGTCAGGTTCGAGTATGCTCTTTGACGAGAGCTGTGGCTAAAAAAAAAAAATACTACGGTCCCCATAAGAGTGCACTCACCAATCTACTCCAAGCCCATGAGGTCCGGATCTACGGGTTCCCTCTAAGGGCTCGGGGTCTGTGGTACCCCGGCAACAACGAGGTTCTCAACGGCTCCCCAGTCCTGACAGGGGGAAGAAGCCCCACTGGATCGGTAGCCAAATGCCTCGTCATCTAATTAGTGACGCCCATGAATGGATGAACAAGATTCCCACTGTCCCTACCTGCTATCTCTAGTGCTTGTGTGATGTTATCTAGGGCTGCACGATTGACTGAAATTAAAACAAAATCACGATTTGGCTTAGTGAGATTATTTATTATTTGACAGGGACAATGCAGAAAAGACATTGCTACAATTTCAAGCAGCCGATGCTCCACATATAGGCTTCTAGCCAAAGGCTAATTTGCAGCCCCAGTCCTTGGTTAGGCTTTTTTAACAACAATAAATCCAATCGCACAAGCAACAAAAAATTTATGTATAAAAAACAATGATAAAATAAAAGACTACGTATAACCATCAATGTTCACAAACCTGATTTAGTTTGAACCACTTTTTTATATTTGTTTGAAAGATGTTTAACTCAGTTTGCACTTTTAGTTCAGCTGGCAGGCTGTTCCAAAGCAGTGTACCTTGAACCGAAAATGTGGATTGTGCAAATTTAGTTTTCCTCTTCGGTACTTTGCAATTCCGATTGGATGCACCTCTTGTGGTCATCCCCTTACTATGTTGTTTTGTTACTAATTGGCATATGATATCTGGAGCAAGATTGTTTATACATTTAAAAACCGTTTTAATAAGAGACAAATTTATAAAAATTTTAAAACTAAGCAGATTATACTTTTGTAAAATATTACAGTGATGCCATCTAACTGGTTTCTTGTCCAAGATTTTTAGCGTTTGTTTATATAAAGATGTAACCGGTTTGATAGTTGTTTGAGAAACCTGACTCCAGACAGTCACACAATAAGATAAATGTGAAAAGATCATTGCATGCATGTATAACTTAGCTGCCTTTAGGGGTATATACGGCCTAATCAAATAAAAACAATTCAAGTTTGTTCTGATGGTCCTACACAACCTTTTTACATGCAGATCAAATTTTAATTGAGAATCTAAAATAACTAAAATAAATAATTAACTGTCTCTATTTCCTTTTGATTGATATTAATTATAAAACCATTCATTTCCTTCCTTCTAATTGAAAAACATATTGAGACAGTTTTTGAACAATTCAAGGTCAAACAGTTGTTTTGCAGCCACTGTGACACACCAGTCATTTCATGTGTTAATATATCTGCAGCCAAGCGTGGAGTCTTTGCTGATACATAAATCACTGTGTCATCTGCATATAAATGACATTTAGTTTCTGTACAACAATTTGGTAAATCATTGACATACAAGGAAAACAACAGTGGACCTAATATTGACCCTTGAGGGAGACCCGTCTCATTGTTTTGTAAAGATGATCTTGAATTATTTATCTTAACACACTGATCTCGAGATTCTAAATATGATCTGAACCAATTGATTGCCTGCTGAGAAAAAACAAACATATTTAATTTATGCAGGAGTATTTTGTGATTCACAGTATCAAATGCCTTTTTAAGGTCTAAAAATACTGCGCCTACCACATTACCGTTATCTAGAGATTCCTTAATAAACTCTGTAAGATAGCAGTTTGCCATTTCTGTTGAGTACTTAGGCCTAAAACCAAACTGATTAGAGTGAAGTAGACCATTTTTTTCTAGATAGTTGATAAGTTGTTCAGCTACCAACTTTTCTAGAATTTTTGAAATTGCAGGGAGTATAGAAATTGGTCTATAATTCTGAACCTCATCAACTGATCCTGCCTTGAAAATTGGGGTTATAATTGAAGTTTTCCAATCTGAGGGGAATTTACTTTCTCTAATAGATGAATTTATTAAGTTTACCAAGGGCTTTAGCAAACAAGCACTATATTTTTTAACAAATTCTGTATCCATTCCAAATATGTCCTTAGCTCTAGAGTTATTCAATTAATTAATAATTTGGAGTATCTTATCTTCATCAACCTCAGAGATATGAAAGGATGAGGGTGTGTCTTTTACTGCATATTGAGGCAATTGTACTGGTTCAAAACATATAGCAAGTTCTTCCACAGACTGGATAAAATATCTATTAAATTCATTAGCAATTTCGGTGCTATCAGTGCTAAGCCTTCCATTTATATTCAACTCCAACAATGGTTTTCTATACATCCCTTCTCGTTTAGAAAGTTTGTTAATGCACTTCCACAGAGATGAGCTATTTCCCCCTGATTCTGCAATTAATTGCTCAAAATAGGCAGTTTCCAAATGGAAATGCTCCCACACCACAGATGGACGGCATCTCTTGTAATGGACAATAACAAAGATAACTTCCTGATTAACAACATCCTCATGCTGGAAACATTTTATATACACAAATGCAAGTTCTTAAAGGTGAAACCAAGATTGTATTAATTTCATAATGAGTTTGACTCTTATACAAAAGCCATCAAAGTTATGAAAATGCAATCAGACTTTTTTCCATTATAGAAGAAAATTATCTTCAAATAAAACCATAGCCCCTTTAATGTTTGTTGGAGCCATTCTGTATATTGGCATGGGTTGGCGCTGTGATCTCCCACAAGTCTTCTTAAGACGGGGGCTAATTACTGCAGGTGTGGCGCACAGCAAGGTATATGGTTTTTGACCGTGAGACGGCGTGTGGGCTAATCATGGAGACTGAGAGTTAAGTTTATTGTTTTATTTTTTGTTATCATAATAAATGGATTGGCATATCCGACTTTAAGTTCACACTCTTGAAAGTTTATTATTTTTATGTTTTGTTAATATTTTTAAGCCAAGAGGAAACAGCCCGTCAAAAACACGCGTGCAAAACGACTTAAATGTGCGCCAACAATGTTTTTTGTGTCTTTTATTTTTATTTGCCTGATTTGTTTTTCTACTGTACTTTCCAGCACCTGATCTGTATTTTGTAATACAAAAATGTTCTGTTATTGTCATGCTGTTTGTAAATTATGTGTTCAGCAATAAAAAAATGTACAGCATCTCTTATGTGGAGCCTCCATTTTGATCTATTCTATTCATATATCTATCTATATATCACCTATGAATCTATATAATACTATATCTCTCACTTATGCTGTGCTATCTGTCACTATCTAACATATGAATGTGTCACTATATCTATCCTATCTGTCACTGTCTATACCTATCAGTGATGCGCGGGTTGATCCAAAATGAGCGGGTGCCTGGGGTTACCCGCGGTTACGAGTCATCCAAAAATATTTTTAATGATATTCGGGTCGGGGTCGGTCGGGTCGTCAATAAATCCTTATTAACCTTTTGAATGTTTGAGCGTTATTAACTTTTGAATAAATGCTGATGCGGGACAAAATGCCCGAATTCCCAACACATTGAACTGAGCAATGCCTACTAACGCATATAGCTCAGTAAAGTCAGTTTTATGTTTTTTCTGAGAGGGGGAGGGATTTTTGTTGGGAAAGTCGGGGGAGAGACGCACACTTCGATTAGACTGGATAAACACATGCAGCATCTTAATTGTTAAGAAAATGAAACGAAATAAATGAATAAATCAAGCCTGTAATACATAACACTAGCAATACAACACCTGTATGTATGCACATGGAAAATCTCACAGAACCAAATAAACCTCCAGACTAAGTACATTGTTCAGCTATTTTTTCCATGTGTACTTTTCTTTATTTCTTGCAGCAGCGAGTAGTTGTTTGTCCTGTAGAGCTGCACTGTAGAACTCTGTACAAGACATCTCATAATTCAGAGTGATGATCAGCTCACTTTTTATTAGTCCAACTGAACATTTGTTTCGTACATCTGACCATTTATTTTTCATTGCCGAGAACACCCTCTCCACATACCCAGTGGAAGATGGGATGCTGAGGACAAAGGACACCACAGCAAGGATGTTTGGGAGATCAGCTGCCTGTAGAACTGCCATCCACTTCTCCGCTGTTCCCTTGGACACCCAGTCATCATGCTCTGTGAGATGCTTTAGAATGTTATTGGCAGTAACACACTCCTCATAAAGCATATCCATGGAGATGTTTTGCCTGCTAACCAGGTGAAGCTGCTCAATGATCTTCTCCATGCCATCATAAGAGATCCTCCCAGATGTCAGAGAGAGGGGCTGTAGATGGAAAAGCCAGTTGTCTTCTGAAAAATTTAACCATTTTTGTATGTACGTAATGGCAGTGTTTAAGAAGGCTGTAAACTCCTGTCTGGCAACATCAGCATCAGATGGAGAAAGACGCTGAAGCTTTTGTTTAGTTAGGTAGCCATAGAACCCATCATCTCTTCTCTGAGATAGTTTTGTCAGAAAAGAGTGCATGATGGCATAGAGGTCAGCTGATGTGGTGTCATTCCTTTCCAGCTTTTTGACCACTTCTTCAAAGAGGGTCAGGATGTTGTTACAGAAGAGGAGATACACCTCCACAAGATCAGGCTCGTCGTCCTCAACAGCATTGCTTGTTCATTTCAGCAATGTTTGCAGGTGCCTTGGACAGTCAACACCCATGCTAATGAAACAGGACTTGAGAGCAGTCCAGTTCTGGAGCAGGCGACTGATTGCAGGGTTGAGTGACAGCCATCTGGTCACCACATGGCGCATGACTTCATGGAACTCGACATCACAAAAGGCACAAAACTCCTTCAGGGACTCTCTCCTTTTTGCAGAGATGGAAAAGAAACTGTAGACCTTCAGAACTACATTTTGTATGTCGACTGAGAGCTGATCCAGGGCATACTTTATGGTGTTATGGACAATATGCGCATGGCAGTTGCCTCTGAGGAGATCACTGTTGGAACTTTTCAATTTTGAGAATACTGAATTGTGGATTCCATAATTGATATTTGTATTGTCTGCACTGAATGCAGGCACATGATCCAAAGTCAGGCCCAGGTTTCCAAGAGAACTCCGAATTGTAGTGACTATTCCCTCAGCAGATTCATCTGGATTTTCAACAAAATCTTGTTACGAACTCCCCTGTCTAGGGTAAAGGAGAAGGAACCGAATATAAAATTATAAAGAAATTACGATAAACGCTTTACGTCCCCGTCTCCCGTCCCAGCACTGACTTAACACCAACACCATAAATCAAGCAAAAATATTTATTTAAGGAACATAGGAAAACAATAACAAAGACCAAAGATCTTATTTAGGGGCATTTCTTCAGGAGAGGGTAACTGCCAACATAACAAACAAAACCAATCTAACTATTTTTAACCAACTAAATAACCTATGCACAAAATAATGATGTAAACAAACAACATAAAACTAAACCTAACTTCCTCTCTCAACATAAACAGGAGAAAAAGATATACAAAATAAATGGCACCCAACTCCCTACAGCCTCCTTAACTTAAACTATAAAATATTGAAGTAAAAGTGAAAAAAATAAATGTAACTTGCCCTGCACTCAGGGACTAAAAGGAAAAGAAAAGAATCCTGATATAATCAAAATAACATCTCCTAAACACTCATCTCAAACACTAGTGAGATCTCTTACATTGGAGACCACTAACAATGTAGACAACAGCGCTAACGTCTGGAACAGGAGACAGGAATTCTTCGCAAGAGAGACGGAGGGTAAAACCTCCTGCCTCTCCCGAACTGCAGAGCTGGACGTCTTTTTATAGCAGAGCACATGGTTGCAGGAGCAAATCAGCAACGGGAGACACTCAGGGCACTGATTAACAACAGGTGTCGCTACTCATCCTAAGAGAGCAGAGAAAGAAAAAAAGACAGACAACAGGCACACACACCTTTAAGAATACGTACAATTACGTAACACCCCCACACTTAATTTTACAGATCCACGGATTTGTCAATCAACCTCATTAACCCATAGGATTATACACTCTAGATAAGGCATCCGCCACCACATTCTCAGCGCCTTTTTGATGTCGAATATCTAGGTTGTATTCCTGGATTATTAAAGACCAGCGCATTAACCGTTGATTGGTATTATACATTCTGGACAAAAAAACAAGTGGGTTGTGGTCAGTATATACAACTACAGGAGTGCTACTACCACCCACATAAACCTCAAAGTGTTGTAAAGCTAGCATTAACGCCAAAGCCTCCTTCTCGATGGTACTGTAATGAAGCTGACACTTTGAAAATTTCTTTGAGTAGTAGGATACAGGATGATCCACACCTCCCGCATCCTCCTGCATTAGCACCGCTCCTGCCCCCGTAGCACTGGCATCAACCTGTAACTTGAAAGGTAGATTGAACTTTGGTGCAGAGAGAACTGGGGCATTACAAAGGATGTCTTTAGCCGCTAGAAATGCAGATTCACACTCTGGAGTCCACAAAAAACTCTTAGAGGTACTGAGAAGATCTGTCAGGGGAGACACAATACCCGCAAAATTTCTACAGAACCCTCTATAATAGCCGGTCATTCCCAGGAATCGGCGTAACTGACGTTTATTTGTAGGGGTAGGGAATTCTAACATGGCAGAAATTTTTGCTTCAATTGGACGCACTTGTCCTTGACCAACCTTTTTCCCAAGATAGGTTACAACTGCTTTTGCAAATTCACATTTTGTCAAGTTCAACGTGAGTGAAGCTTTTTTCAAATGTTGAAAAACACATTCAAGAGACTTAAGATGTTCTTTCCACCCATCAGAATAGAGGACGATGTCATCCAGGTAGGCTGCACAATTTGGAACATTTGCAAGTACCTTGTGCATCAACCTTTGGAAAGTCGCTGGTGCATTTCGCATCCCAAAGGCGAGAACGGAGTACTGCAAAAAGTTATCTGGAGTTACAAAGGCAGAAATCTCTGAAGCTCGTGATGTTAAAGGAACTTGCCAGTAGCCTTTTAAAAGATCAAGCTTAGTCACATACTTAGCTGATTCAACTCGATCAACACAGTCTTCTAAACGAGGCAAGGGAAAAGAATCCGGCTTAGTGAGACTATTCACCTTCCTATAATCTGTACAAAAGCGAAAAGTGGAATCCGGTTTTGGGACTAACAAGCAAGGTGAACTCCAGGGACTTTCACTGGGCTTTGCAAAACCATTCTGGAGTAAATACTCAACTTCAGCCCTCATAACCTCACGCTTAGCAGGATTAACCCTATAGGGAAACTGTTTTATTGGCAGATTCTCACCGACATCAATGTCATGGACAAGAACATTCGTCTGACTTGGTAAATCAGAAAACAAAGTAGGGTATTCTCTGATTAATTTACCCACTTCACCACGTGGTTGCTCTGGAAGATAAGCCAGATAAGCATCCAGATCAGCGAGTATGGCTGAGTTCTGCAGACGTCCCCCCGAAAGCTTAGCATCGCACCCAGTTAAGCCATCATCTTCAGGGCTATAAAGAGAAGGTAGAACGGCAGACATGACAGGTACAACTTTACTCAAGTCATCAGATTTTTCTCCATCTATTTTGATATAAGGCTTGATCATGTTTATATGGCAGACTCGAACTTGCCGCCTACGATCAGGGGTGCGAATTACATAGTCAGTGTCACTCAATTTTTTATCAACCATGTAAGGGCCAGAGAATTTTGCGTGCAAAGCCGAACCAGGTACAGGGAGTAAGACAAGAACATTGTCACCAATCTCAAAACTACGTGCTATGCTCGTTTTATCAAAATGTGCTTTCATTTTAGACTGCACAGCGGCAAGATGACTTTTTGCTGTTTCACAGGCCTTATGAAGTCTCTCACGAAATGAACTCACATACTCAAGAACAGATGTAGGCGAAGATTGTTTAGACAGCAACTGCTCTTTAAGTAGTTTCAGTGGGCCGCGAACAGTATGACCGAATACTAATTCTGCGGGACTAAACCCT
This sequence comes from Romanogobio albipinnatus, assembly GCA_023566225.1. Classification (NCBI taxonomy): domain Eukaryota; kingdom Metazoa; phylum Chordata; class Actinopteri; order Cypriniformes; family Gobionidae; genus Romanogobio; species Romanogobio albipinnatus. The sequence continues at coordinate 12,473 of JAKRKY010000026.1, forward strand.
GTTGACTCTTGTATGGTCTCTCTGTGCTCGAGTTACTACACATGCTGGGAGGACGGCAGGAAATTTAACGGCTAACACTGACTGAGCAGACGGCACAGGGTTCGTTGACACAACCGGAAAAGGAAACACTTTGCCACCTGCTATATCGTTGCCAATTATCAGACTCACACCTTCTACTGGTAACTGTTCACGAACGCCTAGTTTAACTAGCCCTGTAACCAAATCAGAAGACAAGTAAACATCATGCAGCGGCACATTAACACAACCCAACTCCATACCGCGAATTAATACATCAGTACCGGAGTAGGAAAGATCGGAGAATGGCAACACATTAGCAAGAATAAATGATTGGGCTGCACCGGTGTCTCTAAGCATTACGACAGATTTTTCTTCGCCACTACCAGGCAAATGAACAGATCCCTTTATAAGAAATGGTTCGTACACATCCATCTCTGAACACACATGCGAGCTGTCTGAACCTGTCACCGATTGTGCAACCGCTACATTTTTAGGTCTTGCCCCGGTAGATTTTTGTTTCCAGGCTTTACATTCTGAAATCACTGAGCAGACGCTCAGCAGAGCAAATCTATCAACTTGTTCATGACCCCGCTCTCTGCAGTGAAATACTGTACAGCCAGTGCCGGCCCGAGCCTCTTGGGGGCCCTAAGCAGAATTTGATTTGGGGGCCCCCCTCCCACCACGCAGAGTCACCTGTGCTAGAAGATTATTGACACAAATGTCACGCTATAATGTTATAGCGAATATTATAATCGAATGCAGTGAAGTTATGTATTAATACAAAATAAAGAAATAAACGATACTTAAAATACTTCACTCTTTTATTAAATCTTCTGAATACAAACTGTCACAAAACATTAAATAAATTATTTGCAAATGTGCATTAAATGTGCAATCTTTTAAATAAAACCAAAATAGAAAAACATGAATATAATCAAAAATAGATACTTAAATAATGAAAGCAAACATAAGAACAGCAAGGGTTCAACAATGACAATGACAACAATCACCTCAAAATCGTTCCTTCCTAGCTTTTCTGGAGGCAAAGTCACTGATGACATCATTGTATGGTATTGCTTGGCCAACTTTGTTATTAATACTAATGACTGCAAGTCCACTTAGTCTTTCCTGGGCCATTGATGATCTCAAGTATGTTTTTATCAATTTGAGCTTGGAAAAGCTCCTCTCTGCTGAGGCAACTGTCACAGATAACTGAGTGCAGGCTATCCTGAGAGCTACCCAAAGATTTGGGTAAAGCTCACACATCTCATTTTGTGAGAGGTATGTGAGAAGCTCAAAGGCAGTCATCATAGTTTGGGGAAGTTCAGGAAGACTCTCCATCTCTACTGCCAGTGCGCTACCATCAATATCCGCCTCCTCTCCACAAGAGAGTTTTTCCCCAAGAAGCTCACATTGTTCCCTCCGGACCTTTTGAACTAGCTCCCTAAAATTGAGCAGCACTCCAAAGTTCTCTTTAACCTCACTTAGAGACTTAAATCTATCCTCCAATGACAGAATGCTACAGTCCACTACAGCATAGCATCCACTATCGGCTCATCTGCAGCCTCATAGGCAAAGTGCCTTTTTGTAGAACGCAATCGCTTCTCTTTCAGCACTGCTTCTGTGTTCATCCGGTCACAAATTTCTTTTGCAGATTTCTGTGCATCACAGAAGCGTGTTTTTCGGTAACTGATAAGTTCGCCTTTGTTCTTTTTTACAAGGTTAACCGCTACATCAAGCTGCATGTTGATTGCCTGTAGAAGCTTGCTCGTGATGTTAATTTTAGACAAAATGTCACACCAGACAACACAACAAATCTGAAACCTAAATGAACTTCCGCAAGGGAGTTGGCTTCAACAGCCACTACAGGGTCAGTCGCTTTACTTCTAACTTACATTTACATTTATGCATTTGGCAGACGCTTTTATGCAAAGCGACTTACAGTGCCCTTATCACAGGGACAATCCCCCTGGAGCAACATGGAGTAAAGTGCCTTGCTCAAGGACACACTGGTGGTGACCGCTGGGATCAAACCAGCAACCTTCTGCATATCAGTTCAGTGGTTTAACCCACTGGACCACCATCTCATTCTAGCAGGGCTTCCCTCACCTTCTCTGACTGGTAGCGCAAAGCTTCAATACTTTTTATCCGGCTTTCCCAGCGCGTCTCACTCCAGGACTTGAGGGTGATGTCAACAAACTTCCGTAAGATGGCCCACCTTTGAGTAGACCCAGCGAACAAATCGTACACCTTCTCCACATTTCCAAAAAAACAAGCAGCATCCGTTGATGCTTTAGCCACATCTGAAACGGTCAGATTTAGTGTATTCAGATTATGTGCAAGGCACATAAAAAGCTCTTGGACTCTTAACCAATAGCCTAGCCTGCACACCTTTGTTTTTTCCCTTCATATTAGCCCCATTGTCATAGGACTGCCCCCGACAATCCTGAAAAGGGATGTTCAATTCCTCAAGCCTGTTAAGGATTAGATTGGACAAACCCAGGCCAGTGGATTCTGGAGCTATCAGAAATCCTAAAAAGTGCTCTTTTATTTCTGGTGTTTTGCCCAGAGTGACTGTGCGCGCCACAACAGACATTTGTTCATGGTGACTAACATCAGGTGTACAGTCTAAAATAATTGAATAGTATTTGCAGTCCTTGATTTCTGCCACCATTACCTCAGCTATTTTGTCACTAATACACTGTGTAAGCTCATTCTGGATAGTCTTACCCAGGTACGTGTTGTGCTGCATTCCACTATCAATTCGTCTGATGTGGTCTTTTAACACCGGGTCAAATTTTGCCATCAGTTCCACCTCTTTAAGGAAATTCCCATTGTTGGCCTAATGCAAAGTATCGACAGACCCCCTGAGTGCAAGATTCCTCTCTGCCAAAGACTGAATGATACTAATCAAACGGATGAGAACATCTCTCCAACCATTTCTTTCTGCCTCCAAAAGGGCCATTTCTGTTGCATCAATAGTCTTCTGCTTAGAAAGACGGAGGGCAAAGTCTTTCCACTTCACCATATTATTACAGTGATCTTGACTATTCTCATGCTGTTTCAGCAAAGCACCTACATTTACCCAATCACGCTGTCCCTCTGTTGACAGTTTTGTGGACTTTCTTGAGAATAGTTTGCAACAGAAGCAGTAAACGGCATCATTTTTCTTTGAATAAATTATTTTTAATAATTATAGTTTCGCTTGATTTTTTCCCCATTAACTAATTGTCTGCATGTATAGTGGTAGTGAAAGCTTCGTCCATCTGATTTCTTGGGGAAGGTAAAGGTGTCACTTATTGGCACTGGCCCTCTTCTTACCAGATCAGTCCTTTCTGAGTCTAGTGTTGTTTTTGGCGGCCTGTTTTAATTTTAGTTTTAGTCTAGTCTTTGTGTCAAGCTGTCATTTTAGTTTTTATTAGTTTTAGTCATAGTCATACTATTTTTAGTCTAGTCAAGTTTTAGTCGACTAAAAGTCTGAGCATTTTAGTCTTATTTTAGTCAGAATTATCTATGGCTATTTTCGTCTAGTTTTAGTCGACGACAACTGATTACATTTTAGTCAAGTTTTAGTCAATGAAAATTGTATTTTAGTCTCTTTTTAGTAATGCAATTCTATTTAACCCAGTCATTATAGTATAAGTACATATTATAGACAAAACCAAAATCTTCTTTTAGCCAAACCCATTTCAAACAATGTTATCTTATTATATTATTGTTACCTTATAGACTCAAGAATACATCCATTCCAGACCCGGAAGACACTCTGATTTGAAGTTACAACATATTTATTTTACCAACTAAACATGTTAGAAGTACACACACATACATTTAAATAAAATAAATAAAAACATTGAGATGTCTCTTAAGGTTTGTGGTGTTTTTTCCTGTGATTTTTGTGGCCACATTTCTCCCCATCTTTTTCCACAACACCCGTTTTATTTTCCACTTCAATGTAATAAAAGTTTTTCCAAATGTCTTAATAAGAATAAATGCATATTTAATGTAATTTAATAATAGGAAAATAATATCCAAATTATTATTTAATTCTTTAAATCTGTTTAAAATTAGACCCACATTATAGTTAAAATGTTTTTCTGTCTTGTATTTTATCTCAAAATAAAGGATGTAATTTTATTCCACATGGAAATGAGTGGAAATAAGTGAATATAGCCTCTTATTCGCTTATGAGGTATTCATAATGCTGCGGTTATTTTAACATATATAATTGCTGCCGTTATAACGGCACATTTCAAATGTTTACGTGCTTTTCTTTCTTTTTTTGAGCGGTGATGAAATATCTTGCTCTTGTAAATACTTACCAATATTTCAGTAATACAAGTCTAGATCTTTCAAATGCATCCAAATAACAGCGAAGCACAGCCGCACGGTGCTCTGCAGTGGCCAAAAAGGATATAAACCGTGAATTCTGAAGTTATATATTATTGAAAACTCAGAGATGTGGATTCAGACGGCACCACACGACCTTGGTGTTTGTCAAACAGTAATTTATGTCATTCGGCCGGAGATTTTTACACGGGTGGTGGGAGAAAAACACTGATGTTCTGGATTAAGACGACACTGACTAGCCCCTGTAAATGATAAAGACACCTTACGATCGCTGGACAAATAATTACCGTCCGAACAGTGCTTACGAACCCCGACTGCCCGCCCATCGGTCTCGTTCACTCACCGGAGCTAAATCTTCTAAAACGACGCGCGAGTGGGGTTTGAAGAGAGTGATGTCACCTGCGTCTGAGCAGTGAGACCTGAATGAGACGCACAAAAATACTGCAAAATAATAATAAAAACGCGACTTTTCGTCTCGTCTCATTTTCGTCAACGATTTGATTAAAATAACATAACACAAAATATTTTACAGTAAAGCCAACACAAAACAAAAACTTTTATATTAACTGACCTGTCATGCCGGCTGAGGTTGAAACCGATGTATCAGTGATAGTAAGTGCTTGTAACTGCTCCTCGCTTTCAGCCGCATGTAACTCTGCAGTGGATGAACCTGCAATGATAAAATAAATAAACAAACAAACAAAAAACAAACAAACAAATAAATAAATAAAAAGATAAATGTGTCATGCCATATTAACAGGCTATGTAACAATTTGCCATCTAGAAAAACCTCACCAGCTGTATCATCAGCTGTGGAGGCTCTGACACTCAATGAAACATTAGGGGCAGGTAGGGTTGGTTGTGCTCCATAATGCTTCAACAGAGATCCTGGAAACAAAAAAATAGCAGTACATAGTTGATCGAGCAGAATTAGTTTATTTTTGCCATCATTACTTACACAACAAGCAATTCCACACCACACCTAACAATTCATATTCTATTGGCAAATGAGGCATAATTGCAGTATGGTGAAAACTTAACATGGTTGGTGAGCTACTGCAGCCTATAAATATGAGGATAGCACTGCTACATCACTCGCCACAGTATTAATAAACCTGAAGTCTATTTTCATCAGAAGTCTCCCCACCCAACATGGTTTTGGTATATTTTCTCATAAAGATCAATACCATCTCTCACCAAAGATCTTCAAGCAGAGAGCGCACGTGCTTTGCCTATGAACCTGGAACATTCACTTCAACACAAACAGCAATGCTAGCTAAGCTGGCATCGCGGTTTTCTCTAACTTAAACCGATATCTCACTATGTGAAATACACTAGGACTGTCATTTTTAAGAAAAATCTAATTAGAACGGATATCAAATATCAAGCAATATATTCGAATATCTACGAGCCCCCCCAATAAACATACATACATGTTTATTGCCAGCATACAGAAGTTATTACTGTAATTGTAATAACTTCGGTGTAAAATTAATATTACACGACCATTAACACAAGGACAACTTCAGTCGGGACATTTTAAAATGCTTAACATGGCTTAATATACTAAGACACTGTTATTAAGAGACCAAACTCAGTAAACATAATACTAATAATGTATACTATGTACAAAAAAAAGAAGAAGATGAGCCCAGAATATGTACGCAACGGGTTTAAATCCACGTTAAGCGTTTTTCTCCCATAGAAAACCATTATTAGGCTATAAGAAAACATACTGTAAATAACCATGCAAACATACCTTTATCTCGCTCTTTTTTTCTCCTCCTCTGTCCTTTTCTTTTTTCGGCACTAGAGGGATACGTCCTTTTTTGTGACATGGCTTAGGCTTATTTTATTATCGTGACGTGCACGTGCGCGCCCGCGCGAATTGTCAATGCACGCACGCGATGCGTTGTAACACTCCGCCTAAGGAAGGCAGTTTACACAACGTCTAGAAGTTCTTCTCTTTAAAAGGTGTATTAAACAATAAGCAACGAAAAAAACAGTATATACATTATAGAAACAAAAGAATGAATATAAATTCAGTGGAATAGTCCGTTTCACTCCTCCATGAACTGCCACCTTAACGTGGTGGAGGGGTTTGAGTACCCGAATGACCCTAGGAGCTATGTTGTCCGGGGCTATATGCCCCTGGTAGGGTCTCCCAAGGCAAACAGGTCCTAGGTGACGGGTCAGACTAAGAGCAGTTCAAAAACCCTTATGATGACAAATAAAACGAGGACCGTGACGTCACCCGGTACGGCGCAGCCGGGGCCCCACCCTGGAGCCAGGCCTGGGGTTGGGGCTCGTATGCGAGCGCCTGGTGGCCGGGCCTTCCCCCACGGGGTCCGGCCGGGCTCAGCCCAAAGGAGCGACGTGGGGACACCTTCCCGTGGGCCCACCACTCGCAGGAGGGACCGTAAGGGGCCGGTGCAAAGAAAATCGGGCAGCAGTCGAAGGCGGGGGCCTAGACGACCCGATCCCTGGACACAGAATCTGGCTCTTGGGACATGGAATGTCACCTCGCTGGCGGGGAAAGAGCCTGAGCTTGTGCGTGAGGTTGAGAGGTTCCGACTAGAGATAGTCGGAATCACCTCCACGCATGGCTTGGGCTCTGGAACCACACTCCTCGAGAGGGGATGGACTCTTCACCACTCTGGAGTTGCCCATGGTGAGAGGCGGCGGGCTGGTGTGGGTTTGCTTATAGCCCCCCAGCTCTGCCGCCATGTGTTGGAGTTTACCCCGGTGAACGAGAGGGTCGTTTCCCTGCGGCTTCGGCTCGGGGATAGGTCTCTCACTGTTGTGTGTGCCTACGGGCCAAACAGCAGTGCAGAGTACCCGACCTTCTTGGTGTCCCTGGGAGGGGTGCTGGAGAGTGCTCCGACTGGGGACTCCGTCGTTCTACTGGGGGACTTCAACGCCCACGTGGGCAATGACAGTGAAACCTGGAGGGGCGTGATTGGGAGGAACGGCCCCCCTGATCTGAACCCAAGTGGTGTTCAGTTATTGGACTTCTGTGCTAGTTACAGTTTGTCCATAACGAACACCATGTTCAAGCATAAGGGTGTCCATCAGTGCACATGGCACCAGGACACCCTAGGTCGTAGGTTAATGATCGACTTTGTGGTCGTTTCATCTGACCTGTGGCCGTATGTCTTGGACACTCGGGTGAAGAGAGGGGCGGAGCTGTCAACTGATCACCACCTGGTGGTGAGTTGGATCCGATGGCGGGGGACGAAGCTGGATAGACTCGGTAGACCCAAACGTACTGTGAGGGTCTGCTGAGAACGTTTGGCCGAGTCTCCTGTCAGAGAGATCTTCAACTCCTGCCTCCGGCAGAGCTTCGACCAGATCCCGAGGGAGGCTGGAGATATTGAGTCCGAGTGGACCATGTTCTCCACCTCCATTTTCAAAGCGGCTGCTCGGAGCTGTGGACGCAAGGTCTCCGGTGCCTGTCGAGGCGGCAATCCCCGAACCCGGTGGTGGACACCGGAAGTAAGGGATGCCGTCAAGCTGAAGAAGGAGTCCTATCGGGCCTGGCTGGCTTGTGGGACTCCTGAGGCAGCTGACAGGTACCGGCAGGCTAAACGGACTGCAGCCCGGGTGGTTGTGGAGGCAAAAACTCGGGCCTGGGAGGAGTTCGGTGAGGCCATGGAAAAGGACTATCGGCTGGCCTCGAAGAGATTCTGGCAAACCGTCCGGCGCCTCAGGAGGGGGAAGCAGTGCCCTACCAACGCTGTTTACAGTGGCGATGGGCGGCTGTTGACCTCAACTGGGGATGTTGTCGGACGGTGGAAGGAATACTTCGAGGATCTCCTCAATCCCGCCGAAACTCCTCGGTGGCAAGGCACCGGGGGTGGATGAGATCCGCCCTGAGTACCTCAAGTCTCTGGATGTTGTGGGGCTGTCTTGGCTGACACGCCTCTGCAGCATCGCGTGGCGGTCGGGGACAGTGCCTCTGGTATGGCAGACCGGGGTGGTGGTCCCTCTTTTTAAGAAGGGGGACCGGAGGGTGTGTTCCAACTATAGGGGGATCACACTTCTCAGCCTCCCCGGGAAAGTCTATGCCAGGGTACTGGAGAGGAGAATTCGGCCGATAGTGGAACCTCGGATTCAGGAGGAACAGTGTGGTTTTCGTCCTGGTCGTGGAACACTGGACCAGCTCTATACCCTCTACAGGGTGCTGGAGGGTTCATGGGAGTTTGCCCAACCAGTCCACATTTGTTTTGTGGATTTGGAGAAGGCATTCGACTGTGTCCCTTGCGGCGTCCTGTGGAGGGTGCTGGGGGAATATGGGGTCCGGGGTCCTTTGCTGAGGGCTGTCCGGTCCCTGTATGACCGAAGCAGGAGTTTGGTCCGCATTGCCGGCAGTAAGTCAGACTTGTTCCCGGTGCATGTTGGACTCCGGCAGGGCTGCCCTTTGTCGCCGGTTCTGTTCATAATTTTTATGGACAGAATTTCTAGGCGCAGCCAAGGGCCGGAGGGTGTCAGGTTTGGGGACCACACGGTTTCGTCTCTGCTCTTTGCGGATGACGTTGTCGTGTTGGCCCCTTCTAACCAGGACCTTCAGCATGCACTGGGACGGTTTGCAGCCGAGTGTGAAGTGGCTGGGATGGGGATCAGCACCTCCAAATCCGAGGCCATGGTCCTCAGTCGGAAAAGGGTGGCTTGCCCACTTCAGGTTGGTGGAGAGTTCCTGCCCCAAGTGGAGGAGTTCAAGTATCTAGGGGTCTTGTTCACGAGTGAGGGGAGGATGGAACGGGAGATTGACAGACGGATCGGTGCAGCTTCTGCAGTAATGCGGTCGATGTACCGGTCTGTCGTGGTGAAGAAAGAGCTAAGCCGTAAGGCGAAGCTCTCGATTTACCGGTCAATCTACGTTCCTACTCTCACCTATGGTCATGAGCTTTGGGTCATGACCGAAAGGACAAGATCCCGGATACAGGCGGCCGAAATGAGCTTTCTCCGCAGGGTGGCTGGGCGCTCCCTTAGAGATAGGGTGAGAAGTTCAGTCACTCGGGAGGAACTCGGAGTAGAGCCGCTGCTCCTCCACATCGAGAGGGGACAGCTGAGGTGGCTCGGGCATCTGTTCCGGATGCCTCCTGAACGCCTTCCCGGGAAGGTGTTTCGGGCATGTCCAACCGGGAGGAGGCCCCGGGGAAGACCAAGGACACGCTGGAGGGACTATGTCTCCCGGCTGGCCTTGGAACGCCTCGGTGTCCCCCCGGAAGAGCTAGAGGAAGTGTCTAGGGAGAGGGAAGTCTGGGCATCTCTGCTTAGACTGCTGCCCCCGCGACCCGGCCCCGGATAAGCGGAAGAAGATGGATGGATGGATGGATAGTCCGTTTCAGTCCAATGTAACGTGTGTGTGCGCGTGTGTGTGTGTGTTGGATCGGCCTCACCGGTTTGGCTTTTAACCCGGGAGCACGATGGTGTACAGCGCTGTCCTGTTCAGTCTCTCCATTCAGTGGCACTCATAATTTCTCTTATTTTCACCGGAAAAAAATGGCTAGTGGAAATTCTGATTGGCTGGTAACTTTAGAAAGTTAACAGCCACAATGGCTGGTGATCAAAAAAGTTAATTTAGAACCCTGATTGTAACATGTGGTGGGGCACGATGTAACGAGCAAATACCAGCTTAAAATGTTATCTGATATAATCAAAAAAAATATACAAGACAAACTAAAATATTTTGTCAACAAAATACAATTATTAAATTTTTTTAAATAAAACAATGGCATTTTTTAATCATTCAAAATATAAGCATTTTTGAGTTTGACTACAAACACATCGCTAAATACAGCTATAAAGCAGAGTTCAAAACATAATAATAATAATTAATAATTTCTGAACATTAACTCTCAGTCATTATTCACCCTTTTCTCATGGTTTCTCAAAATAATTCATAAAAGTATAGAATATAATGGCATATTTCTAATAGGGGCTCATTGTAACGCAGTGTTTACACACACCCCACCTGCGCAACTGGGGTTTAAATCTTGGCTCGTGTCTTCTGCTGTTAGATCCGCATTAAAAAACGATCTCAACTGTTAAATAACAGATATAAGATTAAAATAATATCGGATTTGTCTTATTTTAAATAAACACAAAAAACAGAGATGAGAACTAAACTTAAGTAAGAAATTTACTTTTGCTATTGTTAAATACATGTTCAGTGATATCTTCCAGAGATTTTTTAATTTTGGCGATATTTTTCTCTAAATAATGTTGATATGGCAACTAGTAAATACACTAAGTTTTGTCATTCTGGCATGTGTGGAAAGTTTTAAACCATGCGTAACCCCTATATGGAATGTTAGGCTAAACCTGTACTATCTCTTTTAATATAATCACTTTCTTATCAACTATATTTGAGTCTTAAAAATCCACATGATTACATAGCCTACCATATCAGCCTCTGGAGTCATCTGACGGACAAGGAAACTTGACATCGCTCCCTCCTGTGCCCGCAGCCTCTCGCTCCTCTTGTGATTGTCGCCTGATACGTGCTGCTTAGTATCACACACTCCGCCGTGACAAACAGAAAAAACGCGACGGCATATGGTACAATTGGCCTTGTATTCATTGTCCCTCACGCATTCCAGCCACGGGTAGTCATTTTCCCATTCAATTCTGTATTTTTGTGCTCTTCTCTTTTTCGCCGGCTGCTCGGAGGTAGTCATTTTTACATTTCCCGCTGTTGTCACTTGTCGTCATCGTTGCTACGATACGTGACTCACAATGACTGAAACGACCAATTAAAAAGGCATTCTCTCTAATGATGTTCCAACATGTTAAAAACGCTTCGCTGATCATAGACAAACGGGGAGAAATTAGTAAGCCTATCTACCGAAAATGTGAAAATGTCTGTCATGGATTTGCACTGAATTGATTCTCAAAAATACGGAACAAAGTGCGTTCCGTATCAGTTCAATACGGAACAAGACTTTTATGTGTCAAATACGGGACGATTCCGTATTATACGGAACGGTTGGCAACCCTAAATACCATACCAAATATGTGGAAATCAGCAACAGTAATTCCATTATTAAAAGGTGGAGACCCTTCAGATCATAATAATTATCGTCCCATCTCCAGATTATCGGTTCTATCTAAAGTATTCGAATCATTAATAAATGATCAAATAAAACATTTTTGAACTGACAATACGATCCTTAATGATCACCAATCGGGTTTTAGAGGAGGTCATAGTACCATAACTGCAGCTGTGTTAGTCACAAACTATATTATAAACTCCTTTAGCAGAAATCCTGTGAAGCGTTATTTGTGGACCTTTCAAAAGCTTTTCATTCTTTTGACTATAATTTATTGTTACCGAAAAGCCTCGGTTACGTATGGTAACCCTCGTTCCCTGAAGGAATTGGGATCACTTCTGGGAGCCCCTATCAGCTTCGAGCTATATAGAACCGGCCAATGAAAAATTGGCGTGCGAGATTTGAACTTAGTGACTCGGCCATGCAGTGATGGTACAGCAACTGTGGCGACAGGACGTACATCTCCGTTCCCTCCTTCAGGGAGCGAGGGTTACCATACGTAACCAAGACGTTCCCTTTCAGTCGGTCACGTTCGACGTAGGTACCGACGAATTGGGATCCCTTTGGAAAACGCCATAGTTACTACCACTTTCAGCGCCCAGCGATCAGCCCCTCAGACCCCGTCTGTTAGCGGGCAGGGAAATTCACGCAGGGAGAATAAAAAAGCTGCTGTTCGGGGTGTCACGTGACCTGTGAGCATGATGGCAGCTTAGCGTTGTGACTCCGCTAACCCTACACATTTTCATTTATATATCCAAGTTATTTCGTCAATTGCTCGACATTGAAGCGCAGTTTAAAACCTTACAAGACAGACTGGATAACATTCAGTCTGAGCTTTCCAGTTGTTCTAATGGTGTGAGAGAACTGCGTGATAGATACTCCAGTCTGAGCAGCCGAGTCGGCAAAGTGGAGAAAAGTCAAGACAAATGTGCCGCCAGAATGACGACCTTTGAGGAAAAGATAGCTGATTTGGAAGACCGGAGCCGCAGGGACAATGTTCGTATTTTGAATCTCCCGGAAGGCGTGGAAGCCACGAATCTCACGGCATACATTTCGGCATCCATTCCAGTATGGTTCCCTTCGATTGCCGATACTAAACCTGAGATCATGAGAGCTCATCGCATTGGCCCTCCCAACAACTCTGGTAGGCCGCGCACGGTCATTATGAAGATGCTACGTTACTCAGATCGGGATTCGATTCTCCGTGCATCCAGAAAATCTTCAATCAAGGTGGATGGTAGAGACATTAGATTTGCCGCGGACTACAGTGCTTTCACTATAAGCCGACGTCGTTCCTTCATGGACGCAACTAACAAGTCACAGAAAATGGGCTTTCAGACCTTTTTGATGTACCCCGCACAGCTGAAGTTAACGCGAGGTTCGACTCAGCACATTTTCAAGTCCCCTTTGGAGGTCGAGGACTTTCTGAGTGGATTGGCCACACAAGAGAGCGAAGAAGGATAAAGTGTATACTTACAATGCTACCCTAGAGGTTTTCCTTTCTCTTTTTTTGTCCCTTCTTTGAGATTGTTTGTCTAGCGTAGACTAAGATGTCATGTAAGATGTCATTTGCCTTTTGTTATACGGTTTTCTTTTAATTTTGTTCATTGCTAACTTTGAATATTAACAGGTTAATAATGTGTGGGGAGCGGTAACATTGTGTCTGCCGCCCTTCTCGGGGTCACGTTGTCCATAAGGTGGTTATTGGTTCACCTGATTTTTTTTCGTTTATGTTTTAGTTTTTTGTTTTTGTTGAAAATTGGGTGTTCATGGGGGTTGTGGCGACCAGGGTGGGTGGGTATTTCTCCCGTTGTAGAGTGTACATGTATGTGGTGCATTCTGTTTAGGCTTTCGTTTAATGCAGTTTTTTCTTTTTCTTTTTTCTCTTGGTATCTTTGCTATTCTATAGATAATTTATGGCTACAGAAACGCTACACATAGTGAGCTGGAACGTTAATGGGCTGAATGGTCCCATTAACGTTTTTGCATTAAAACTTTGCATTTTGAAACTTTGAATTTAAAACTTTGCATTTATTTCAATTTACGCCCCATCTCATTTTGATCCAAATTTTTTTCCTGCTCTTACTACAACCTTACTACGTATTCAAGATTGTTTTCTTATCATTGGTGCAGATATGAATGCAGTAGTTGACGTTTCCCTTGACCGTTCCTGTGTGCTGGATTATCCAACGCAATCTTTATTATCTGCTGGATTGTGTAAATTTATATCTGATCTTAGTCTAATTGATGTATATCGTATATTTTTCCCTACAAAAAGACAGTACACCTTCTACTCTGCTAGACATAAAAGTTATTCTAGACTAGATTATCTTCTCGTATCTCATGCTTCGTATTCAGAATTACACAGTGTTGATATAAAGACATGCCCTTTATCTGATCATAGTGTGGTCTCAGCTAAAATGTATCTTGTGTCTGCGCCTATTAGAGCGTTACGTTGGCGTTTTAATACTACATTGTTACAAAATAAAGATTTCTGTGCAATGCTCAAAAAAGAGTTGAGTTGCTTTATAGAAATAAATGCTGGCTCGGTGGACGATCCACGCTCTCTCTGGGATGCTATTAAGGGTTGCATACGATCTGCTTCTATTTCTTTTGCAGCCCATTTAAACAAATCTAGATTAAAGGAAATAGGCACTCTCGAGGCAAAATTAAATAGGCTGGAGAATTGTCAGCATATTTGTCACTCTGAGAATGTTCAGAAAGAAAGAAATCTGATACGTACAGAACTAAACTCACTGTTACGGCATAGAGCTGAGTTTTTAATGTACAAAGTCAGAAGAACTTATTACTTCAATGGTGCTAAGCCAAGTCATCTTTTAGCCCTTAGATTAAAGAATGGTGAAAAATATTCAAATATTATGGCAATTCAATCTCCTAATGGCTTGATAAGTGATCCTAAAGGTATAAATAGAGAATTTAAAGATTTTTATCAGCAGTTATATAGGTCTGATTTGGTCTTCAGTAAAAATTTGTGTGATAACTTTTTTAAAGATTTAACTCTTACTTGTCTCTCTGAAGTAGAGGCTACATCTTTAAATGCTCCTATTTCATTAGATGAGTTAAAGGACGCTCTTGTTTGTATGAAAAGGGGCAAATCTCCGGGATGGGATGGGATCCCTCCCGAACTATGTCTTTCTTTCTGGGATGAGCTGGGACAGCCTTTGTTGAATATGATTCAATATTCTATTCGGGTGGGTTCTTTTAATAATAGTGCTAATATGGCCATTATTACTTTGTTACCTAAGCCTAATAAAGACTTAACCCAGTGTGGGAATTATAGACCACTATCTCTTTTAAACAGTGATGTGAAATTGTTCGCTAAAGTTTTGGCATCCCGTCTAGATACATTTATGACTAAATTAGTGCATAATGATCAGACCGGTTTCATTAAATCTCGTCTCGCGGCTGATAATGTTCGCCGGTTGCTGCATATTATACACATGGCTAGTGGAATGGACATTCCGTGTGCAACTTTGTCTTTAGATGCAGAGAAAGCCTTCGACCGGCTTGAATGGCATTACCTGTGGTCAGTATTGGAACGCCTTGGTTTAGGCAGACATTATATTAATATGGTTAAAGTATTATATGCCAATCCTTCCGCTGTGGTCATGACAGGGGACACCACCTCTCCAAAGTTTTCTATATTACGTGAGACTCGTCAGGGATGCCCTCTCTCACCACTCTTATTTGCACTCTCTCTTGAGCCTCTTGCACAGAAAATTCGTCGACACTCTTTGGTTTATCCTATCACTTTTAGCAACACTTCTCATATAATTTTGTTATATGCAGATGACATTCTTTTATATGTTAGTAATACATCTACGTCTATTCATCACATTTTGTCAACGTTTAATTATTTTAGTCAATTCTCTGGGTATAAGATTAACTG
This sequence comes from Romanogobio albipinnatus, assembly GCA_023566225.1. NCBI lineage: Eukaryota > Metazoa > Chordata > Actinopteri > Cypriniformes > Gobionidae > Romanogobio > Romanogobio albipinnatus. Next base: position 27,806 of record JAKRKY010000026.1, read on the forward strand.
GAACAAATCTTCATTGATGCACTTAAATAATTTATCGTCTAAGTCTGTTTTGCCATCTTTTATACCGATAGTAACCAGCTTTAGATATTTGGGTGTTGACATATTTCCATCTCTGCACATAACAGCTCTGAAAAATTTCCAGGGTATATATAATCGGGTAGAGATGGACATGACTCGCTGGTCAACACTCCCTTTATCTTTACAAGCTCGGATTTCTGTGGTTAAAATGGATATTTTACCTCGAATTAATTTTTTTTTGGCTATGGTACCTTTGTCGCCACCTTTAGATTACTGGTCTAAATTGCAAAGATTAATTTCTAAATTCATTTGGAACGGCAAGTCCCCTCGTATTAAGTATTCAACACTGCAGCGTTGCAAAGATGCCGGCGGTCTTGCACTACCTGACTTTAAGCTTTATCACTGGGCTTTCATCTTACGACCTCTTACAGTGTGGTTGAATTCTGGCTCTTCTGTATCTTGGCATCCGATTGAACGTAATCTGGTTTTACCTTATAGACTACAGGACTTGATTTATTGTAACATTCCATTGAAGAGTGCACAACAGCATTTCGGCCCAATAATAGCATATCTTATCTCTACCTGGCATGCGGCTTCAAAGTTTTCCCATAATGACCATAAATGGCATTCCCGTTCTCCATTATTCCATAATCATAATCTTCTTTCAGGAAATAAACCTTTTATTTTCTCAGACTGGAGTGATAGAGGGATTCATGTTCTCGGTGATGTTTGGCAGGACAATGGTTTACGGCTTTTCAATGATTTACGTGCAGAGTATAATTTACCAGGCACTTCATTTTTCTTTTATCTGAGCTTGAGATCTTCCATGCGTGCATATGGGGTTCCTTGGGGCTCTAGTATTCCCTGTCTTTCTTTGCATAATTTGCTCACTTCATTTGGAATTACAAGGGGTATCGTTTCTTCATTGTACGTGTTGTTTTTGGAGGCCTCGTATAAAAAGTTACCAGTTGTGGACAGTTGGTACAGTGATGTGTATGGGGCTGGCCCAGAGGACAGCAATGACATATGTTGGGATTTGATATGGGCTAACATCAAACATGTCTCCAAAAACCCTAATCATCAATTGATTCACTTTAAGATGATTCACAGGATGTATCTCACTCCCAGGAAGCGTCATTTAATGAAGCTTTCCACTACTCCTACTTGTAACTTTTGCTCAAGTGGGTGCATAGGTACATACATACACATGTTCTGGGATTGCCCTGAAGTCAACGAGTTTTGGAGACAGATTTCCAAGACGCTGAAGGACATTTTGGAGTTTGAGGTATCATGCTGTCTGAGACTTTTGCTTCTAAATGATGATTCCTCTTACACTCTCTCTCTTACTCAGAAAAAGTTATTTTTCTGTGGACTCACTGCAGCTAAAAAAATGCTTGTATTACGCTGGAAACCTCCACACTCTCTTGCATGGACCCACTGGATGTACTCTTTCTTGGACATTGCGAACATGGAGCTCTCAGTGGCAAGGTTACATGGAGCGTCTCAGAGGACTATCTCAGCATGGCTAGATGCAATTTCCAAAATTAAGGACCGATTGTAAGATTTGTATGTATATTGTGACGAGTCCACCCAGAGGAATCAGCGTCGCCCTGGCAACAACACACCTGCACATCATCACCATGGGCTGATCGGTCACAGCTGCACCCCATCAGCTCAGAGCTACAAAAGCAGCTACGGATGAGCAGACAGACAGACTCTGGTCTCGAGCTGAATGCACTGCTGGACTAACCTCTCTTTGTTGTTCTCCCCCAGAAAGCAGCGAGTGACCGACAGCCCACTTCACTGGAGCACGTTTGGACACCCACTTTCACTAGGATTGAGCACCACCACGGGACGAGGATTCACCAGCCACCACGCACCGGCTCACGAACTGTTTTCACCTTTTTCACTCACTGTAATTAAAATCCACCCTCCGGGGCCTTTTCACTCAACCTGCCTTGTCGTGTGATTCCTCACCCCGTGACAATATATATCTTGATTCTGTTTTGCACTGCTCTCAGGCTACTTTATATATGTTTTTAGTGTACTTTTGGGAGATGGGGTGGGGTTTTATTTTATTTATTTATTTATTTGGTCGCCGTGGGAATGGGGGGGAGGGGTGGTCGTATTGGGTTTGTGGGAGGGCAATATAAAAAAAAAAGTGTTCAGAATTGTTTATTTTCACTTTCTATTTTTGTACATTAATATTCTGTAACTCAATAAAAAAAAAAAAGCTGCTGTTCCGCAAGACCCATTCAGCTGACTTTATTGGATAACACTGGGAAAGCGTGCCCGTGGAGGCCGCTGCGGAAGCCACATCATGCCCGGAGGGAGTTACCATGTGGAGAATACACGTATGGGCTGGCCGTGGGCAGCACAACATACGGAAGTCCCAGGGGTGGCCCCGGCCAATTAGAGGCGGGGGACTACACCTTCCTGAGACGGCAGAGGAGACTCGCCATAGGGAGCCGTACCGTGGAAGAATACACATATGGGACCGCCGTGGGGGTCACAACATATTGAACCCAGCCTAACACCCGTTCCACCAATGCATACGAGTGTTAGACCTGGCGTCGGACGCTCCGCCACATCCGACTGCCGCGGGTAACGGAGGACTCAACAGGGTTCGCCATTCTGGGGAACTCAACTGGAGCAGTTAGTGCACGTATCCGGTCCATCTGGAGGGGAATGGTGCAGCAAGCCGACACAAGAACGGGCACTTTGGTGTTACCGACTATGGGAAGTGAGCACACAGGAAGATACCGGCTCTACACGGAGGCTATAGAATCTAGCGAACATGTTTGGTGTCGCCCAGTCCGCAGCTCTGCAAATATCTGTCAGCGAGGCGCCACGAGCCAACGCCCAGGAAGAAGCAACACCCCTAGTGGAGTGGGCTCTTAACCCGAGCGGGCAGGGCATGTCTTGGGATTCATACGCCAAGACGATGGCATCCACTATCCAGTGGGCCATCCTCTGCTTGGAGACAGCCTTTCCCTTCTGCTGACCTCCGTAACAGACGAAGAGCTGCTCTGAGGTCCTGAAGCTTTGCGTTCTGTCCACATAAGTCCGGAGAGCATGGACGAGACAGAGAAAAGCTAGGGCTGGGTCTGCCTCCTCCGAAGGCAGCGCTTGCAGGCTCACCACTTGGTCCCGGAAGGGAGTAGTGGGAACCTTGGGCCATATCCAGGACGGGGTCTCATGATCACATGAGAGTTACCAGGCCCGAATTCCAGGCACGATTCGTCGGACAAAAATGCCTGCAGGTCCCCTACCCTCTTGAAGGAGGCCAACGCAGTCAAGAGTATTGTCTTTAACGACAAAATCTTTAACTCTGCTGACTGCAAAGGCTCAAAGGGCGCTCTCTGTAGTGCGGTTAGCACCAGAGACAAGTCCCAAGAGGGTATAGAGGTAGGGCGAGGCGGATTTAGTCTCCTCGCCCCCCTCAGGAACCTGACGATCAGGTCATGCTTACCTAAAGATTTTCCATCTACTAGATCATGATTAGCGGTGATAGTGACAACATAGACTTTGAGGGTGGAGGGAGACAGCCTTCGCTCCAACCCGTCTTGTAGAAAGGAAAGCACAGACCTGATCGAACATTTTTGGGGGTCTTCTTGGCGAGAAGAGCACCAATCGACAAACAGGTTCCACTTCAACGCATAGAGGCGCCTCGTAGAGGGGGCCAAGACAATGGCATCCACTATCCAGTGGGCCATCCTCTGCTTGGAGACAACCTTTCCCTTCTGCTGTCCTCCGTAACAGACAAAGAGCTGCTCTGAGGTCCTGAAGCTTTGCGTTCTGTCCATGTAAGTCCAGAGAGCACGGACGGGACAGAGAAAAGCTAGGGCTGGGTCTGCCTCCTCCGAAGGACCGGCAGCTGGGTGGAGGCAGCAGCGAGCCGCCGGGGCAGGATGTGCTTGATGGCCTCCGTCTGCTTCTGAGTGGCCGAGAAGTCTTTTTTGATTGAAATCTTTGTTTTGGCAGATAATTTAGCTTGCTTTAAAACATTTAGATTTTTCCCCCAGAAAACTTTTTTTTTTTTGCTGTTACTGTACTTATCTAGTAAACCTAAAATCTTGTAGGCCTACCTGAAGCTCATTTATTATGCAGCTCATTATTATGCAGGTCTTTTGTTTCTCAGAAGTGATCACATTATTATTCATGCGTCGTTCAAGCCTACTCACATAAGGCCTGAGTAAAGAAAAAGTGTTTTACGAATTGTAAATGAATATATTGTTTTATGTGAATGAGTAGGCTCAATGATTCTCACATCAGTTTAAAGCAAAAACTCTGAACAAAAACACCCAATAATCAAAGGACTTGTGGACACATATCTATTGTGTGTTTTGAAGCCTTCATTTATTTTTTATTTTTTTTCCAAAAATTATGCATAAACATTTTTCTCTCAAAAATACTAGCATGTACACACATGTTGCTCACATATTATGGTAGCCCAGTTTGTGCTGAATACAGTGTAATTGCACTTTTGCCATTAATGTGTTTATAAGCAACTGAAAAAAACACAAATGTCAGAGCATGTCAAAACTTCTAAAGGACCCCAAAAAAGCTCAGACTCCAGAGGGTTAACCCATCATCATATTTGAGGATAACTATCAAAATATTTTAAAAATGAGGGAAGAACAAAAAATCAAACCTGGTGTTTGCATGTGTTTGTAATTTCTTTGCATGACAGTCAGGCACAGGCACAATTTTGCCTGTTTCATTGCGTTATCACAAATAAACCATTGACTAATAAGACAAAATACTAAATAACTAGGTTGACTCTATTTGTGACACACTGTTGATTAATGGATAAAACTGGTCCTCAATTTGCAAAAATGAAGAACATGTTGACAATAATGCACTTATTTAACCCAAACTTTCTTTGTCACCCAATCCCAAAAACACATCTGGCATTGATTTGTTAAGTTTAAGCCAATGGAGCATTTTGATATCACAGTATTGAAGAATGGTTCTTAACAAAGAGAATGCACACAGTAGGAAGAAACTATTTTCCTTTATTTGTGTTTATTCTAGAAACAAATTTCAAAACAAATATTATATACATATTTAAATATTCTCAGCTTTATGCCAGATTTGATAAGACTACAATGTGCATAACCAATGCTTTTATCCTGGGCTAAAAAACTGAAGAAGAAAAAAATGTAATCTGTGTAAACTCCAAGCAGAATCTGCATTTTAACGTTTCTCTTCATGCGTTTCTTCTGTAACATTCCAAAGACGTTTTTTTCCTATACTTTATACCAGAGCTTGAATTGAACTATATACTAACAGCCTGTGACTAAGCCTTGTGATTCAAGTGGATCGTCAAACTGTCTGCAAAAACATATACAGAAGCTCCCCCCGCCTCAACAGTGAATGAAGTCCTGCATGCATTTTGGAGACAGTCTCTGCTTGTTTGCAGTGCAAGGGTAAATCAAGAACTGGTTCTTTGAATAAGTATAGCGTTTTCTTATTTCAAAACACAATGTGTGTAAAGGCTAATGTTTATGTACACTTTAAACCTGACAGTCATATGTACTAAATAAAAACGAGTTCACTGCACTCAAATAATACCGAACGTTATGTAGACACAATGCCTGAGACAGAGCTCAAACTGAATGAGTTATGGAACATTTCTAGTTCCCAGCATGATAATTGGATAACAATTGTATTGTTAATGAATTAAATTAGTGATGATTGCGCATTATTGATGAACACTAGAGCCCTGCAAGGGCCTCAAATCTAGGCCCTAGCCCGAGATGCTAAGGCCCTAGCCCAGCCCAGCCCGTGTCCGACAGCTTATCAAAATTCTCGGCCCTAGTCCGACTGGAGCCCGTGTTTAAAAAAAAAAACATGTTATCCTCCCTATTACACACTGACACTGTTGCAGCCATTCAAATAGTTCAGCTTTGTTTTTAATGTCAAAGTAGTTATATTTCATTTAGTTTCTTTATTAAGTTAATTTAGAAAAATGTTTGAAGCACTTTTTTGTTTGTTTAATTAAAGTTTTTGTTTTTTAAAGTGACGACCAAGCAGCCGACATGAGTTAACCACATGTTTGATCAATTTAGACTCTCAAATCAACACTGGGTCTTGCTTATAATAAAATCCATAGATATAAAACATTTCAAGCATCACAATGTTAGTTTAAACGTTTAGCCTACTATCACCACCTCCACAGTCAAAAGGCATTTTTGACAAGCTGAGGCAGGCTGATGATGCTCGCAACGGTGCGCACAAACGAAACGGACTACACAATCTAAACAAATAAAAATTTAAAATCAACATGCAGGTTGTCTTCCCTTACACCTCTCCACACAATGAATATAAATCTGATCTTCAATTCCCGCGCTATATGCACATTTAATGAGGTCATGTCAACGAAAGCAACAGATATGAGCTGCATTTGATTCATCAGCTCATTAGATCAAAGACCGCAATATGAGAACGAGCGACCTGAGCACTGGTAAGAGCATTTAGTCTTATTCGTTTTAATGAAGATGATTTTGTTTTTGAGCATCTAAGTCTTAGCCTATTTTCAGTTTCATTTGCGGCAGTTTGTGTGTTGGCTTGCTTTACTCATTTGCGGCGATGCGTGTTTCACAGCGGCGTACTCTAAACACTGTGCAAGCCGTCTTGACAGTTGCGGTATCATGGTCTCGTGTTGTTTCCACCAGCGCAGCACATCTCATTGTTTCTTTTAATTAATGAATGTCTAAAATATAAAACAAAGGAGAAGACTAAAAAAAGGCCCGAAGCCCGGCCCGCGTTTGAGGTATGACGTGAAAAATGTCCCGAAGCCGGCCCTAGGTGCGTAAAAAAGTCGGGGCCCGTCGGGTTTGGGCAGAAATGCAGGGCTCTAATAAACACCTGGTGATTAATGAGCAGAATCACTGAAGGAAAGAGAAACACAAGAACTACAACTGACTTCAGCCACAGGTTTAGATTAAATCAACTGAAGATAAAAGAAGACATTAAATCATTAAACAACTCCACAAACAGCATTACCAGCTTCACACTAACCAGACAGACTTTATTTCTGTCTTTTCTGTTTTAATGAAAATAATAGTTTCATTGTCACCATAATGGTGTTCAGTGTTTGCTTTAGTTGGGCTCTTGACTCTTTAACATTAGTTTTTATCTGGCTGTTTCAACGGTCTGTTTATAAAGCACTTTTGTTATGGCAAGAAAAGCCAAGAGAAAATGTGATCAGGGGTCCGTTCTTCTTACCTCGCTCAATACATCCGAGATGATGTGACAGATCCCAGATCTTTTAATCGTGATAACTGACCTCTGGCTAATTTGGTTCTTCAAATGAATTTGGGGATTGGATTAAAATATCTGGATTAAGTTATCTAAGATTACTGCGCATTCTTGTTTTTGAAGAGGGCAGATGCATCGATACTCGAAACCACGATCAGCAATGCAGCGATTAGCTGACGTCAAGACAGCAAAGTAATCACATCATATAATTAAAAAAAACACCTGGGAAAAACCTTGACAAATTACACCTTGACAAATTACCGCCCCTATAATATCCGTTACAGATTTTTTTTTTTACAGACCTCAGATTGACGTTACAGCATGTGTGTAAGACTGCAATAAAATTATAAAGTAAATATTCCATCACAAATAAATCTCTCAATCAAGTGGCTGTGTCTATACACAACATAATAATATTTTCAAATATATTTTTATATTATTATTATTGCCCCTGGTTCAGTAAGGAACTCTTGCTATAAAATATCTGTGATTGGGACAACATTTTAAATATTAACACCGCTTAAAAAGATGCAATCTAATCCTGTTTACATGAAATAAAGGTTTAAGCTTACGGACCTGTTGCTATGACAGCAAGTCCAGGATGACCGTCGCAGAACCAAACAATCCAAGATCATGCCAAATCGTCAACAATCCTGAGTTAGTGACGTATACGAGGTTAGCGACTGTGTTTACGAGGATACTCACCGAGACAGGCATTTTGACTTCTTGCATGCAAGATGTTGCATGCATGTGCCTGTTCAAGCTCAAAAAGAAGAGAAAGAGAACTGGATTTGGTGTTCACTTGTGTCTGCGTGGCTCTGTGTCAGAAAACAGCGTGCAAGCTTGATGTTTTAACTGACAGGATGTAACAACACATACAAATGATAAACTTTCACTCTATGATGGTTAAACTTTGCAACTAATCCGCAAATCACATGCGCGTCAATCTGGGGGGCAGTTAGTCCGTACGGATCACAGATCAACTACGATCCCTATACTGACTACAATAAATTAATTAACAATAAATTGTCAATACACTAGGGCTGCATGACATATCGCTTTAGCATCGATATTGCGATGTGCACATCTGCGAAGATGTGCACATCGCAATATCGATGCTAAAGCGATATGTCATGCAGCCCTAGTGTATTGACAATTTATTGTATTCTTACTTTCTAAGGTGAGTAGGTATGGGCAGCACACAGGCAGCTATGTATGCGTTTGGGCCTGGTGTCATGCTCATGTACTCCCATCGTTCCGTTGCAGGATCATAGCGGTGTACTGATTTGGTATCATTGTAGTTATCATGGCAGTAGCCTCCGATTATGTAGACCTTCCCCTCTAAGACTGCTGATGCTGACCCAACATGAGGCACTGGGAATGGCATAATGGCACTCCAGGAGTTGGCCACAGGGTCATAGACCTCACAGGCTAATTGATCTACCAGATGGCCATCAGCATCACGTGAAACCCCACCAGCCACGTACAGACGGTCACCCAGGGTCTCCATGCAGTGCAGCGCTCTGTCATTTCTCATCTCAGCCAGGTAAGTGGATCCTTGTTCTGGGCGGTAAAGGATCATAGATGACAGGCATTGGTACTGGCTGTTTAAGCCTCCGGATAGGAAGATTGTGCCATTCCATACACTGGCTGCATGACAGCATAGAGCTTGGTCTAATGGGCGGGCAAAACTGGAGAAGTAGAGAATTAAAAATAAAGGCTTTGAAGAGAAGGTTTACCAACATCACTCATTCTTATAACCAAGCTATTAGGAAGAGTTTACCTTTTGCAATACATATGCAATATGTTCTATGATATTTACATTTATCTTACTCTTACTCTGAACAAAGCTATTTAGTGAAGTAGGACATGATTCGGAATCAACATCATTATTAGTCCTGAAACAACATTTATAATTAATCATGTTAAGCAATTAATGTGGATATGATGGATATACATACAAGACATATAAGTAATATAAGTAATGTTATTAACCTGGCTGTCGGTCGATTCCTGGTGACACAAACTGCTGGAAAACAATTAGTGAAGATTAGACCTTTAGACAGTACAAACAGTACATCTATCACTCACAAACTTGTTACCTTGTAAAGTTAAATATGGTGCCTACCCTTATCCATAAACAAATCAAATATTAGGGTTAGGGTTTGATCTGTGGTTCAACATTCAGACATATATTAGAGTTTGCAGCTGTGTTTGGCCTGTGATTACAAAGAATAACAGCTGATGTTGTGTATGTTATTTACTCTACTGACCTCCAAGAATTTGTGTTGGGGCAGTAGACCTCTACAGTCTCCATGTTGACCTCTGAGTCTCTCTCTCCTCCAATAGCATATAGTTTACCATTCAGGATGACTAAAGTGAAGCTGCTTCTTCTCTCATGCATATCAGCCAACCTTTGCCAAGAGTTTTGGACGGGATCGTACCTAGATCAAAGATTGAACAAGTAGTCCATAGTATAAAGGGGTAAACTTGGGACAAGGTTAGACAGAAGAAACCGCATATTTCATCTTACATGTAGGTGCATTTCATGGTATCAGCTTTGCCATAATAATGCCGTCCACCAACTACGTAAAGCTTCCCCCTCATCGCCCCGACTCCATGACTGAATCTTGGTTCCTCAGGTAAAGTTCCCAGCATCCTCCACTCTACTTTCTTCACCAATCCAACATGGTTCTGCAAAGAATTGCTAAACCACATTTCCCTGCAGGGTCTACGTTTCTCTAAATTATCAGTGATCCTCTCACCCCCAACAAGGACTAGAGTGTCTTTAGGCATGTAGACCCTGATTTTTGACTGGACATCTGAAGAACTGGAGAACTCCTTAAGGAGAGACTTGTAGAGATTTTTGGCACCAATGCTCGGCCAAGATGTTACAGACTTGACTTCTTTGAACTCCTTAAATGTCATTAGGGAAAACCGAATGGTTCCCATCAGCTCCCTGGCGAGTTTCACCCGTTTTCTGGGAAAGGCTTCAATCCAAGTCATGACTGCTTTGAACACTGGCAACTCCGAGGGAACGCAGAGGGATTCACTTTTAAGGTACTTCTTCAATTTTTCTACAGGAAGATCATGGAACTTAGGAGTGATGGACACATCTTGAAAGTGCCTCAAGACAAAGTCATTGGCAAGTGCAAGTAGATCAGCCATCCCATAGGCCTCTGCAAAAGATACAACGTCCAGGCAGCTGTAAGCGTCTATTTCTTGTTCCAGGAAGTTAAGGCATAATGAGTAGGCAGTCTGAAACTGTAATTGAAGAGATGTACAGGTGAGTTCAAACACGCTGCCCCATCCAAGAGCAAGAGCCCCACTGTAGCTGTAGTGAAGGAGGGCTTCAAACTTGGCAGCCCTAACTAACAGCAGAGACACCAATTCCTGCCTGCTCTCCTTCATTCCGCTGGTAAACATGCCTCTGAAGTAGTCACTGCTGGCTACCAGGAGCACCCGGTGAGCTTCATGAGGGTGGGGAATAAATAAAAGTTTATGAGCAGTTTCGCAAATGCAGAGGACATCAAATTAATACTGTGATATCTACATATCTACGATATGAAGTAGAGATGCACCGATTGATCGGCCAGGGATCGGAATTGGCCAATTTTCTGCATGATCGGCCTGATCGGTGATCGGCCAATCAGTCTCACGTGTCTCCGATTTTGAGCCGTTCCGTCTACATGCACAAGCGCGGCCCTGACATTGACGCCAGAGCCACACTCGTGCTCACAGCTGCATGCAAACACTAGAAGACACTAATTATGCCATTTGTAAAACTTGTAAGGTTAAAATAAACCGTGGGGGAACCACCAAGAAAGCGCACAACACGACAAACCTAATTAGACACTTAAAACTCCATCACCCCGCAGAACATGCCCAGTTTGAAGAAGGGAACGTTAGTAAAGGTCAAACGGCTAAAGCTGGCCAGAGCTCAGAGCCAGCCCACAGGTCTGCAGCCTCTCCTATCTTTCCTTGGTATAAGCAGCGAAAAGACCAAATCAATTACAAAGAAATTATGGACTTCATTGCGCTGAATGATCAGCCGAACGCATAAACCATCACTTCATGAGAATTTACCGTTTCATTTGAGAAAACTGTCATATCATGAACAGAGACACTCAAGGGCAACGGCAACCTGTCAAAATAAAAGTTCGGTTTAAAAAATGTTTAATTGACAGAATATATTGTGCTTCTGTTGTAGCCTACTGTAGATTTAGCGCTTCGGCTCTATGTAATAATAATACGTCTCTACGAATAATAATAATTATGCTTAAATGGTTGATTATTTTTCACTTGATCTTTTTTTTATAAACAATGTTTACTTTTAAACAGCATACAGCCTTTAAATGTTTATATATTATTTACTTATAATGATTATAATCATTAATAATAAACTAAATACATTTAATAAAACTTTTTGGTAATGGTTAAATAAAAATTAAAAAAAAAAAATTATTGGTACCGACTACTGGAATTTTGGTACTGTGACATCCCTAGCTGGCACATTTATTAACCAAATTACTGAACTATTATTTGGAGGAGTAACTATTGTACACTTCAGGTTTGTTCATTCATAGGATATTTTGAACTTTAGTAAAAAAAGAGAACAAGGTCAATTTATAATGTTTTGTTGCATAAAGCAACTGATTTTCAGTTATTTGTTATTTTTTTCTTCTTTCCAGGCACAGAACATTTATTTTTGGAGAGTTGTTTAAGTGAGAGAAGATCCTGTTGTAATGTTTAATCATTTGTTTTAGAATAAAAAAAATTTAGCTTTGAAGAAAAAGTGGATTTTTTTGCATATGCTGTCAATTATAGTTTTTAGAACGAAAATCGGAATCGGCAAAAATCGGTATCGGTATCGGCCGATCTCATTAACAAAAAATCGGAATCGGCCAAGAAAATTGCAATCGGTGCATCTCTAATATGAAGGCATCATCTAGATTTACGCATAGGAAACTCAAACCTCCATCTTACCATGAAACACTCTTCCCTCTACTTCAAGCTCCACGTCACATCCCACTCTCTGTGTCCACAGCTGTCTGATATGCTGTAGACTATCCTTCATATGTTCCTCAGCAGAAATCCTTTTTCTGTCTCCTTTCTTCCCTCTTGCCTTGTCCTGTTCTCTTTGTTCTTTCTCTTTGCAGAGTTCCAGAACTCTCAGAGCTTCCAGGATGGCAGCTGCAGTCCAAACCAACGCTATATTGTCTTTGTTCAGAGTGCTGATGTTCCCCGTATAGGCAAACTCCACCACAGCTGCCAACCCTGAACCATGAACCTCTGGCCCCAAAAACAATGCCATAATCCGGTCTTGGCTGGGCTTCTGCCTGAGCCTCGTCTGAATAAGGCAACTGACTGCAGCCAGGACAATAGAATGAACCTGGAATTGATGTCCATCCTCTGTGTAGATGGTCAAGTCAGTGAGGACCGAACACATCATCATGTTCTCCAGAGTCTTGAAGACCGCACCTGGGTACGCAGGATCAGAGTATAGCTTATTGGGATACATGTCGCAATCATCAGAATCATTAGACCTGCGATGTCCTTCATATTCATCCTCATCTTCTTCCTCCTCCTCTAACTCTTGATTTAGCAATCCCTGTTCCAAGCTGGAGTCTGTCATCTGCTGCTCTTCATCTCTAAATGTTAAATCTCTAAAAGTTAAGTCTTTTTCAGAACCACCGATGTCATTGGACCTGATAGAGGTAGCAGCAAAACAGTCGTCTTCATAATCATATTTATCATTATCTTTAATAGGTCCTTTATGTTTACATGCAGCAACTAAACCATTACCATTTGTAGACCTATCAGGTACATTTTTACTATATCCTTCATCATTATTTTTGGCATTATATTTATCAGCATTTCCTACATTACTGTCAAATTTATTGGCATCCTCTTCATCGCTGGCATTAACATTATTTGTACACATGAAGAGACTGTTTGGCTTTGGAAGAGGTCCAAAGTCACTGTTTGCAGGCATAAAAGAAACACAAACACTACATCCTTCACCGTCATCAACAGCGTTCTCACTTTCATGTGCTTGTACTTGTAGCTCCTCTTCTTCCCACTGCTCATATCCCTCCAGTGGATTCTCCTCGTCATCCTCGCCTTTGTTCACATCCATCCATCCATTTTCACAATTCATGTTTTCTTCCTTTCTGGCTGTTCTCCATGAACTTCCCCATTCTCTCTGAAGACACTGCTGATCCGTTGCCATTGTGTCTACAGGTTTCTGTAAGAAAATGCCAAATATATCCTTATTTCTGCTGAAAAACCAGGACAAGTTGCATCAAATCTGTTGCTTAACTTCCTCTCTGTTAATGTGGGATCTTGTGCTGTAGTCAGGTATGCAAAAAATATCAGTGCCTCACAAGCTCACGTCGTTATCATCATAATGCTATTTTTACCTCTAGCATTCAAAAAGACCACATCACAAGCCATCTAAGATAATCACTTGCTCCACCATTCCTTTTGAGATAATGCCAGCCTTTTTCTTATTTTTCAGCCTGTATCACTCAAGTTCATTAAAAGGAAAATTGGTAAACACCATGAAAACCATTTTGTGTTGACTTTGAAGAAAACCATGGCAGAGAATGTCAGCCAAATCTAAAAGATCAGTTTAATCAATGTTACTCTTGCTTTATTGTGATGAAATCTGCAGTTCTCAGTCACATTACACCTGAAGCATCTAAAAGAAAAATAACCTTTGGCACTGATCCTGGACCAGTGGCCTTCCCAAAACTCAACACTGCGCTAGGGATGACCTTGCCTGCATAAGAACAATGTGTGACTGCAGTTCTGGCTCAGTTATATTAAATGACTAGATTTGAAGGCCAAACATATATTATGGTAAATCATTTTTTTATGAAAAAAAAAATGGTCCTTCATCCTTTTTTTTTTTTTTTTTTACCATTTTAAATCTCAAGCTTTGACAGTCTGACTCTCTGGGCTATAAGAAACTTTGGAGTTGGTGCTTGGAGCATGTGATGGCTTAAGGCATTAGATTCTGATCGAGTCAGTAGAATCATGTTTCTCCTCCACAGCCTAGGAATGCTATCTGGGTCAAGGAGCCTAGGGCAGATATAAACAAGCAATTTATAGACTTGAAGATTGATATTTTTCTGAAGCTCCACATGATAGATTTTATAGATTTAAAGGTTGTTTTTATTTTAATGCTTTCATTAAAATTCCATATGGCAGTTCTGTTATTAATAATAATATCAATGCATACTGCTATAATATAGCATGGCTACATTCGTCTAATATACAAAGACACACACACACACACACACACACACACAAGGCAAGGCAAGTTTATTTGTATAGCACATTTCATACACAGTGGCAATTCAAAGTGCTTTACACAGAAATGGAATTAAAATATTCATAAGAGAATAAAAATTAAATATAAATATACAGGTGCTGGTCATATAATTAGAATATCATCAAAAAGTTTTATTTCACTAATTCCATTCAAAAAGTGAAACTTGTATATTATATTTATTCATTACGCACAGATTGATATATTTCAAATGTTTATTTCTTTTAATTTTGATGATTATAACAGACAACTAAGGAACATCCCAAATTCAGTATCTCATAAAGACCAATACAAAGAAAGGATTTTTAGAAATCTTGGCAAACTGAAAAGTATGAACATGAAGAGTATGAGCATGTCCAGCACTCAATACTTAGTTGGGGCTCCTTTTGCCTGAATTACTGCAGCAATGCGGCGTGGCATGGAGTCGATCAGTCTGTGGCACTGCTCAGGTGTTATGAGAGCCCAGGTTGCTCTGATAGTGGCCTTCAGCTCTTCTGCATTGTTGGGTCTGGCATATCGCATCTTCCTCTTCACAATACAAACCCCATAGAAAATAGATTTTCTATGGGGTTAAGGTCAGGCGAGTTTGCTGTCCAATTAAGAACAGGGATACCATGGTCTTTAAACCAGGTACTGGTTGCTTTGGCTCTGTGTGCAGGTGCCAAGTCCTGTTGGAAAATGAAATCTGCATCTCCATAAAGTTGGTCAGCAGCAGGAAGCATGAAGTGCTCTAAAACTTCCTGGTATATGGCTGCGTTGACCTTGGACCTCAGAAAACACAGTGGACCAACACCAGCAGATGACATGGCACCCCAAACCATCACTCACTGGGGTAATTTTACACTGGACCTCAAGCAACGTGAATTGTGTGCCTCTCCTCTCTTCCTCCAGACTCTGGGACCCTGGAGGAAGGTCTGTAGCTCTGCCTTGTCTGTAGCTCTGTACAGCCTTGCTTACGTTTGAATCTCTATTTTTGATTTCCTCTTTATTCTACTGCTAAATATAACTTACTCATCAGCATACATTGTTTAAAAATTGCCTATCAGGTTAAATTTGACATCGCTAGCTTTTAATCTAAATCACCATCACACGTTAGCATTTCGCTAGCCTGTTAGCTTGTCATCTCTGCACCCGGATCTCCCTTTTTCTAAGTTCATTAGTTGGATTAGTAAATAGTGTCCAGCAAACGATTGTGGTAAGTGGTAAGTTGGATTAATCAACAAACACGGTAAGTCATGTCTTCTCCTGTCATTATCACTTGCACTTCATGCTGCATGTTTAATATAGGCTTCTCCGCTGGCGAACAGGGCTTCACATGTGATAAATGTAAGGAGATAGTTAGGCTGACGGAGAAGATTTCAGAATTAGAAACACGCATCCATACTTTATCTGAGAGTAGTGAGGATGCAACAGCTTTAGACACTGATTTGGATGCGAATAGCTTAGTGAACTCTGTACATTCTTCGGTTCCGGCTGCAGGGCCCTAGCAGCAGGGAAACTGGGTGACAGTGAGACGGCATAGTCGCGGACCAAAAAACTGCTTTTTGCGGAACCACCCCAGGAGGGATGGATGCCATCCTTCTTCAACAGGTCAGGTCTGCCCCAAAAACTTTTCCAATTGTCTATGAACCCTATGTTATTTTGCGAACACCACTTAGACAACCAGCCATTGAGTGATGATAGTCTGCTAACTATCTCATCACTCCTTCTAACGGGGAGCGGACCAGAACAATAAACAGCCTCTGACATCGTACTAGCGAGTTCACACACCTCTTTAATGTTAATTTTGGTGATCTCCGACTGGCGAAGTCGAACATCATTAGTGCCGACGTGAATAATAATCTTAGAGAATTTACGATTAGCTTTAGCCAGCGCTTTTAAATTTGCTTTGATGTCAGGCGCTCTGGCTCCCGGTAAACAAGTGACTATGGTGGCCGGTGTCTCTATCTTCACGTTCCGTGTAATAGAATCGCCAATGACTAGGGCACTTTCAACAGGATACTCAGTGGGTGCTTCACTGAGAGGGGAGAACCTGTTTGATGTTCTAACCGGAAAAGCAGTTCTTTGGTCCGCGACTATGCCGTCTGATTGTCACCCAGTTTCCCTGCTGCGCGGGCCCTGCAGCCGGAACCGAAGAATGTACAGAGTACACTAAGCTATTTGCATCCAAATCAGTGTCTAAAGCTGTTACATCCTCACTACTCTCAGATAAAGTATGGATGCGTGTTTCTAATTCTAATTCATTCTAATTCTTCAACACAACCAAACACACATCTAAGAGAAATGAGCCAGTGAATCCATGAACTGTGACAGGAATCACATATCTATCCGTCAGAGCAGATCTAAACGGATCGTCCTCACATCGGAGGGATTTCGGTTGATCGCTCTCCCGTCTCTCTACCACTTCCAAACAGACAGCCTTAACAAAATAATAATATTTTAAAAAATAAAAACACGATACAGGTATAAAAGAATTAAAAGAGTAAAAAGGTGCAAAGAAGAAAGCAAAAATAAAAACAGGGTTAAATCAGCCCAGGTCATTATGGCTTCTCCGTGTCTTTTGTCTGTTCATGTATGTGTGGCATGATGAGCTAAAGCCCATTTGTCCGCATTGTAGTAAATTCTGTGACGTCATTCATTTGCGCCCGCATTTAGGCGGTGAAGTTTGCGTTCTTGGTGCTGCTCTGACCGCTTCAAGTGGACAGCTGTTTGATGGTTTTGGTTTCCTCATGTTTTTACCTGAGGCTGCTGTGCAGGTGTCTGTAGCCTTCAGTTCGTGATTGACGTGTGAATGATGACTGCTGCGAGCTATTAAAGGGACGTGTTTTTATGCCTGATCCCGCAGCTACTGTATGGACGGAGGACTGCAGTTTGTGCAGTGATGTCACCGCTGTTTTGCTATAGGCTGTTTTGAGGATGTTCTGATATTACTGCGCTCAAATTACACCTCATATTCCAGCAGTACACACACTACCTCATCCGATGCTTTGCTCGTATTTCAGATAACGAACTGCCCGGTGCTCTGCTCTGTTTGTTTGCATTTTTCTTGCTTTGTCATTTTGAGCTTGTTTTGCAGTAGAATTCATTTGGTTTGTTTATTGCTCTCTTTATTATTATTGTTTCTAAAATTTAGTTTGAACTGTTAGATATATTATTTGTGTAAATCCGGACTTATTTTGCATGTTGCTTACTTCATTGGATTTAATTGCTTTGTCTTTTTTTTTTGGTTTTGTTTAAAGACTACTGAGTTTGGTTGTTTATTATCATCATCATCAATGGTTTTCTTTTCTGGATTGGGCCTATTACCCCCGGTTTCACAGACAACGCTTAAGCTAGTCCTAGACTAAAATGCATGTTTGTGCTGTTTTAACTGAAAGAATCTTGCACTGACAAATCTTAAAATATGTCAGTGGCATTGTTTTGTCTCAAGATGCACACCAGTAATGTTTTTTTCTTGGGCACGTTTATAAAAGTCACTTATATGTCCTAATTGAACTAAGGCCTAATCCTGGCTTAGTCTAAGCCCTGTCTGTGAAACCGGGCCTTAATGTTTTATATCGAGGCCTGTAGGCGGATGAACATTCGCCATCCACCTGTCTGCTTATAATCATTCATTTTTCTTTTCTGTATGGTGTGCGTGTGTGAGTGAGTGTGGTGTGGAGAGTGTGTTCTTTTCCTAGGAGCTCCGGCCTTTTTGGCATAGGAAATCGACTGTTCCCCTCTCTTCTTTGGTGGTGGTGGTGTGCCGTGACTGATCTGACACTGGGGCCCTTGTGCTGTGTGTGTGTGTGAGGAGAACGTATACGTCTTTTGAGAGGGCACCTTTTAATAGAGGCAGCAGCAGCTTCTTTTCTTTTAACATTGTATTTGTATTTGAATGTTTGGGGCTTGTCCCCTTCTTTTTTGTGTGTTAGGGTTTTATAAATGTATAATAAATGTTTGTAATTTTGCATAAATACCCGTGTCTTCCTGTCTTTTGTAGGGAACCCGTGCGCTGATAATGTTCTCTGGGTGAAATTCCCAGGGTGGTGTAGTCTGAGATCAAATTTATGTAGTGTTCTTTGTCCCTTCAGAGTACAATTTATTTCATCATTGAACTCTTTTCTTCCGTCTGTCCCTCGTGCTTGCCACATATGGAAAGCGTGAACATGTGAGACAGCAGATGGAAAACCGCAGCTCTTTAAGAGCAACAAACAGAAGAGCAAATGTCACTGTCAGTCTTGGGCTGGAAACCTGCCGGAGATGCCAAGAGGCCATGGAGAGCCAGACAGAGCGAACATGCTCATGCTAAGACTCACTCACACCTGTTGGAATTGCATTTTCCTAGAAGACAAATTACTATGTCAGTGACCTCTGTAGGCTTGAAAATCAACAAAGACTTTTGCTTTCCTCTTCCATTGGAATTCCTAAAGGAATGGTGTAGGCCAGGGCACGGTGGAGGAAGCTGTAATCTGCTGATTGGTCAGTTTGAATGTCATTTGAATTTGGATTTCAGTCACATGGTCAAGGGAGGGATAAAAGTAGATTGTAACTGTTGCTCTGTCTCTTCTGTTTTCCTCTGGATCCCTTTCCCCTTGGGTCCCTCTTTCTTTAGTCCCTATCGCACCACAAAATGTATTTTAACTACTTTATAATCAAACTCTTTTCTAATCTTGACAAAACACATATCGTTGGAAAGGTCCGAGTCTCAAGGTTCCATATTTGTTTTGTGATGGAAGTGATATTTGAACAGCAATTTACAGAAAACTGCATCAAAAAAAACAATCAATGGAATGTGGATGACACCCGGTGGCTATTTTTGGTACAGTTTTACGTTTTTCTTCCTAATGCAGGATCTTATAAGAGTGGCAGACAGATTTAACTTAACCAAATCTACAGTTTCAACACACCTGCATGATTTCTGTTCTCTTGTAAAAAATCATTTGTCACATTACATCTCCTAGCCCAGAGGACGAGCCTTGTAAACAGCTGGGTTTCCTAACACCGCTGTACGGTTGATAGATGTCATATTCAATTGTAAAACCACACTGTGAGAATCTTGTGGCCTATATCAATAGGGAACAGTTCTATTCTATTATTCTTACAGGATTCTGTGTCAGTCGGCGGCGTTTCTGTCATGTCAGTGGGGGTCACCCTGGTAGCTGGCATGATTCAGGGGCGTTTTGTTTGTCAGAGGTGGGCCGCCTTCTTGAGGACGAGCCGCATTCCCTTGAGCCAGAGGCATGGGTGGCGCTAGGGATAGGCTAGCAGGTGGTTTAGCACCCCCAAGAAAGACCATAGCACCCCCAAACATTTTAGCTGGAAGCAATTATATACAGGCTGTATTCTAATTAATACATAAGTAAACAATTTTTTTAAATGAAAAAAAGCAACAAAAGCAAGCATAACATATGTGACGTGTCACATGAATTGTAGCTACACTGTCGCGCTTAATAATGTAGCATTTTATTTTTTGACAAAAACAAATGAAGCAGTTCCTTCTGCCAAAGATGTGATCTCATGATTCTAATTTAGTTCCTACACTGTAAATGCAAACACGGTATTTAATTAAAAATAGTAAATTGACCTTAATCAGTTTTTATCAACCTGCTATTAACACTCGCTTTTAGTAAGTTACTTGTACCTTGAGGTTGAAAAATCTTACCAGCTCAGTCTACTTGAGCTGGTTTCATTTAGAAAAAGTAAGTTTATGTCATGTGGGCATGCGCAGATCAGTCCTCTCTTACCCTAACTCCAACCAATCAAGCTGCTTCATAGGGTGGGTCTTCGCGTGGAAGTGATTTTGAAGACATGTCGTCAAATCATGCCCGCAACTGACCAGGTCGAGCTGGACCTAAACATCGCTTCAACGGCACTTGTGATTATCATCAGCATAACAGCGATTCTTCTGCTTGGCGCACTCATTTGGTGAGTAAATATTTTACCCTTGTGGGCCTTTTGTTTCTGTAAGTCAGGCCAGTGTTTTGCGCTTGCTAGTAATGATCTGTGTAGTAATATCGGCTAATTCTAGCTAACTATATATGGACATAACGTGGCTATATTTTGATGAAACTTGGTCAATACTTTATTATTTTTTCAATCCATAACTTCCTCGGTGTTGAAAATTGGTAACTTTCAAGACACGTTACAATGTCACGTTAAAATGGAAGGAAAACTTTAGTGTAACGCACGCGCCCTCGGGTGGCACAAAATGACATGTTTTCAATATAAGATGTAAATGCAACAATCTTTTGTCACAATCTTGGCCATGTCAAAGATCAGAAACAACAATGGCTTTGATGCATTGTTAGTTTTTGTGCAACATTAGATTTTAATTTTTTCTCCCTCCTCGTGGCTGTTTTTGCCCCATTGACTTCCATTATAATCACATTTTTTGATTGCAATGCTGTGACACTATATACTCATGCATTTTTGATTGTTGGTGGTTTTCCCTGTTGGGAAGAGGTAAAATTTGTAATT
Organism: Romanogobio albipinnatus; assembly: GCA_023566225.1. Lineage (NCBI taxonomy): Eukaryota > Metazoa > Chordata > Actinopteri > Cypriniformes > Gobionidae > Romanogobio > Romanogobio albipinnatus. Next base: position 48,885 of record JAKRKY010000026.1, read on the forward strand.
TTTACAGTTGATAACTGGTGGCACCATTAACTCTTTAGATAGGACTGGGCAAAAAAAGCTTATTTTCTGGCTTTTCTATGGAGTTTTATATGGACTAAATGAGTTTTTTTACACTTTGTAAAATCTATAAATAGTTGCTTTAGTTTTTCAGTAACTGTAAATTCATTATAATTAGCAGTTTATTGCAGATTTATTTGAAAGAAAAACACTCTTTACAATTATAAATGTTCTGAAATAAATGGCCTTTTTGAATCAAAACATGATCAGACATTCAGTTTTATATTTAGGTTATTTTCAGGCTCTTAACATTAAAGTCTCATAATTTTTTCCCTAAGTGAATAATAATAATAAAAAAATTGTGAGTCACTTACATGTATATTTACATGTTACTCTGTTTCCATACTACTTTGAGCTATTATGTCTCTTGGGTAACACAATTTCAAGTGTCTAGTTTAAAATAAGACCAGATTTATGAATAGAGACCATAGGGTTTAAGAGCTGCAGACATTTACATTTGGGTTTGTCGTTTTCAGAAAATTCTCAAAAATAGGGGCGCTGGTTAAGAGGTTATATGTTATTTTATTTAACACTCTGCACTAAAATCTAATCCATATTCGTTGCTGTGCCATTTCCATGGTTACCACGTGTAGTACCCAGATCAGACTCGGTACAGAAGAGTGTCTCCCTGTCTGAAAAGATCTTAGCACTCAGTTTATCATAGCCTGTTATGATAGGGAACATATTTGCTGGCATACTCAGTGGCTTACATTTATTATTTAAGGTCATCTTGTACATATGTACATTTTAATACTGGGAATCGTCTTTGTGGGTTATATGCCTATGTTACTGTTTTCACATGTACTTGTTTATGAGTTGTGGTGAGCTTTGGATGTTACATTGTTCTATTTTTTTTAACTGTCCCTATCCAGGCTCAAGCAGATGGTGATCAATCCAGACATTCCATAATCCCAGCAATAAAAAGTATTTTCAACTATTAACTGTATTATTATTGCATGCTAAAGTAAAAGTTATACTTGCATCAAGCAATTGGATTACAACAAAATAAAATCTATTTAAGAAAATCTATTTAAATCTATCTTGTGTGTTGAAATTAATTCATCATTATAGTATATTTCATCATACAGAATATGTTGTGCATATTTTGAATTTCAAATATTTGATGTAATTAGTATTTCTGAACTGTCTCTATAGATACTGTGGGTTCGACTTATAGTCCATCATACCCAGGACTACAGTTCCCTTGACGTCTACCCACATAAGTGAGTCATTTACCATTTATTATTTACCTTTTGTACTGCTGTGTTCACTTGTCTTAAAGAAGTTCAATGATTAAAAGCTTGATAATTAGATTTTTGCAAGGATTTAGTTTTTCCTATAGCTCTGGTATTTCAATTCTGATACTGCATATCATTGTTTTTGTCTTATGTTGCTAGGCTTGATGCTAAAATGATCTTTTCTTTCCTTTCAGATTTTTCAAAGAGACAACCCGTTTCCCATGCAGTGGACATGTAAGTACTGCACATTTTGTGCTGAAAAGAGGGGCTACTTATTTAAGCATTACCGCTTAAAACATGGGTGCCACACTCGAATATCACCACGACCATGCCTTCATAAGGAATGCCTGTGCACATTTAAATCTTTCAATGCACTCAAAGTCCATTTATCAACATGGCACACTCAAAAGATCCTAGGGAACGTGGGTGAAACTGCTTTACATTGTCAGCTGTGTGACTTTGTGGAGCCTTGCACTGAAGATGACTTTTTTACCCATTTACGAAGACATTTGAAGCTGAAGCAAAATGTTTCTTGTCCATATCAAGGCTGTAACTTTCAGAGCAATGTTTATTCAACCTTTAATGCACATAAAAGCAAGGAACATCAATACCACAATAAGATGGCATTCAAACCTGAAATTGTGTCACATAATGAACTTGAGGAAACTCCATCTCATATAAATATTCAACCCGAGGATAGTGCCCCTGAAATTGATGAGGTTGAGTTTGAGGTTACTGAGCTCAGTGAAGATGTGGAGAACTTGGAGAGTCAGTTGGAACATAATGTAGCTGCTCTTTTTCTGAAAATGTCATCAATTCTTAACATCTCTGAAAATGCCCTGCAAGACGTTATAGAGCAGATTAACCAAATGTATGTGCTTTCACAGCCATTGTTACATACATCTGTTGGAAAAATTCTGAATCAACATTGTGGAGATGTTGAGGACTCTTTAGTGAGTGAGATAGTTCAAGTATTTACTGAGAATAATGTATTCCTGAAATTCACTTCTACTGGAGGATCATTGTCAACCACTAGCAAACGAACATCATACATTTCAAAAGAATTCTCTGTGGTAACGCCTGTTGAGTTTGTCCTAAAAAATGACAGGCAGACAGTTGTGTATATCCCCATAGTAAAAATGCTGCATACATTACTAAACAATCGAGACATTTTAGATAAGGCCATGTCACCTGAGACAAATTTGTCACAAGGATACAGATCTTACAGGGATGGTTCCCGGTTTAAAGACAATTCTCTCTTGACAGAGGAAGAATTCAGGATTGCTCTTTACTTGAACATCAATGATTTTGAGGTGGCTAACCCCTTGGGAACCTCTAGGAAGAAACACAAGCTATGTGCCATTTACTGGGTACTTGGAAATCTACACCCTAAATATCGCTCCTCTCTTCATGCCATTCAGCTTGCTCTACTTTTCAAGGTCAGCAGTCTCAAAGACCATGGTTATGGGGAAATTCTCCGCCCACTCATTCAGGACCTTGTTTTTCTTGAGCAACAGGGTGTATATGTTGAACAGTTAGGAGCCAGCATAAAAGGCACAGTATTATTTGTTGCAGCAGATAATTTAGCTGCCCATTCTTTGGGAGGGTTCTTTGAAAGCTTCACAGTAAGTCGGATGTGCCGATTCTGTATGGCCACACGGGAGGAAATACAACACAAGGAAGTGCGGACGGGCTCATTTCAACCAGAACAAAAGAAAATCATAATGGACAGGTGCAAGATGTATTGCAGGATCCTACCATGGCTCAACAATATGGTGTGAAAAGAAGCTGCCCACTTAGTGAAAGCTTGGAACATTTTCATGTTGTCAATGGTTATCCTCCAGATCTTTTGCATGATCTTCTGGAGGGTGTTGTTGCGGCTGAACTGGCCTTGTGCTTGAAGGCCCTAATATCAAAGGGATACTTCTCACTTGAAATCCTGAATGTGGCTATTAAAAGGTTTCCATATACATTTTCAGACAGAACAAACCAACCCCAGCTCATCGCAAAGAACTTTGCTTCCAAAGCAACAATTGGAGGAAATGGTCATGAAAACTGGACACTCCTCCGCCTTCTGCCACTACTGATAGGTCATCACATTCCTGAGGGGGATGAATCCTGGGAGGTTTTAATGAACTTAAAAGATGTAGTGGAATTGTCAGTGTCTGCAAGCTTCTCAGAGGAATCAGTGTGCTTTCTTGACTGCAAGATTGCAGAACATAGAGATATATTTCAGAAAGTTTTCCCGAACGAGAAGCTACGACCGAAGCACCACTACATTGAGCACTACCCTCAACTAATTCAAACTTTTGGTCCATTGTGTGATGTGTGGACAATGCGTTTGGAAGGCAAACACAAGTTCTTCAAAAAAGTTGTGCGCCACATTCACAACTTCAAGAACATACCCCTTACTTTAGCTCTCAGACACCAGCATATGATCGCCTTCCATTTAGCTGCTACTTCCTTTTTCAAGCCTTCTGTTGAAATTAACAAAGTGAAGTCTGTAATTGTTGCTTCATTTCCTGAAATGTGAAGAACTGTCTCTATCTCCGGAATAACTACCAGAACACAGTCCTTGTAGCAGCTTCTGTTTGCACAGATGGCATTAAGTACAGTGCTAATATGGTCATTTCCGTTGGATCGTGCTCAGGGCTCCCAGATTTCAGACAAATAGCAAAGATTGTGGTGATCAATACAGACATAATATTTGTCTGCAGACTCATGACATCATGGTACAATGAGCATCTTCGAGCATACGAGCTCTGTAGTTTGTCCATGTTCTCTGTCACTCAGTTGTCTGAACTAAATGATGTTGTTCCAATTTCTCTTTACAGAGTTGGAGACAAGCAGCTTGTGACACTTAAACGGCACATATTATGCTGATTGAGTCAAACAGTTCTCAAAATGGACCAGAGGTTGATGCTGAGAGTCATCATCGCTGAAGATGATATAAGGAAGTTGACTTTAAATAAGAGACCACAGTCCATTGAAGAATTCAAAGTGCAAATGGTGGATAAACTGTCACTGCAGTTTGACTTTAAACTGCAGTATGAAGATCAAGACTTTAATAATGCCCTCTGCAATTTGACTGAAATTACTGATTTACCTGAAAGAGCTACAGTCAAAATCATCCCTCTTGTGACTCTCCATTTAGCAGCTTTGTCATCACCCACCACAAGATCAGACACTGAGTGCAGCACAGCAGACACTGAGATCATGTCGACTGTTGGAGCATCACCATCGCTAAGACAACAGTGGCCAGAGTTCTTTGACATACCCAATTTCTCAGTAGATGTTGAGTATAGGCTCAGACAGGCAGATCTTGCCTTTATGAAAGATGAAACCCGTATGACTCTACCACGAGATATGAAGCATGACATACTAGAAAAGCTTGCCGAGACGATGTACAGTTTCAAAGCTTACCCTGAAGATGATGACTTCAGCAGTGTTGCAAAAGCACTGATTAGCAAACACCCCTGCCTCACTGAGCCTGGACCACACGGATGGTATGGCTGGAAAAACAGCCTTAAATATAAGATGGCCAATTATCGCACAAAGCTTCGAAAAGCTGGTTGTGAGGATGTAGCAATCAATGGAGGCAAAAGAAGTAAAGGCAACCCAGAGGGAGAATCCTCAAGCAAGAATATCAAACGGCCAAAAAGAGGTGAAGCAAACTATCTGCCGAACTTACCTGAAGGACATGATCAAACAAGCCTTGAAAATGCCAGAATGGTTCTAGTGGAAGAAATGAAGAAAAAACAACCAAATGGCACTCTCATTTCACAAATGATGGATCAATCATTCCCACTACGCAGACAAGAAATTGTAAAAAAGGAGCCTGCTGTACAGAACATGGTTGAACGATGGCCAGCACTCTTCACAGAGCGACAGGTCAGCTATTTTTGTTCTCAACCAATGAAATAATGCCAATCAAAAATAAATTCAAAGTGTGTGGCTAGAAATCCAAACACTTGTTGGAATGTTAATTCCTCTGCGACCTCTCCATCCCTAACCACCCCTCTCTCTCTATACTTTTTCAGGTGTTTGCTGAGTTTAATAGAATCGCCAGTAAGAATCTTGAGGGAGACTTCTTTGAGGCTCTGGACGAGTACGCCCCACGTTTCATAGAACTTTTTAAAACAAAAAAGGGAACTGTTGGCCAGAAACTCAGGAAGCTGATGGAGCACATGAGCTGGATGGTAAGTAGGTTAATTTTGCTTTTGATCTGTAAGATAGTTCATCAATCAAGTTCTAAATGAGACGATGCAGACCAACCTATTTTATTTCCTGTCTGCTTGTGCCTTGCAAATGACTCTGTTAACTGGTCTTTTCTCTCTCTGTGTATCATTAGACACCAGACGTGACAGTACTTCGCTCTGTTGTCCTCAAAGGCATTCCCATTTTACTCGGTGACGACTCCAGTAAATTCTACCAGACCTGCTCTGTAAGTACTTGCACATAAGAAAAGGTTTTGTCTGCATGAATATAAAACTATACCTGTGTTGACATAAAAGATGTAATTCTATCTTCTCGATATACAATATACATTTTGTACAGTGACTGATGTATTTTGTATAGCAATACCTCCACAACTAATCTGAGAGATATGTAAACAGCCAGTAAATAAAAATAAAAATTTCCACATAAACTTTATACCAGGGTTCCTCAAACTCGGTCCTGGAGGGCCTGTCCTGCACAGTTTAGCTCCAACTCTGATCAAACACACCTAGCTGTGAGTTTCTAGTGATTCTGAAGACATTGATTAGCATGCTCAGGTGTGTTTTATCAGTGTTGGAGCTAAACTCTGCAGGACAGTGGCCCTCCAGGATCGAGTTTGAGGAACCCTGCATTATACACATTCATTCATTTCAAATCTGAGGAGTAGGAGTCTATTTTGAAAAGTCAGTGTTACTGTTCAAGAATGTATAGACCTTGTTGTATCTCCATAGCTTTAGTATAACCATTGTAAGGGTGGATCGCTTGCAGTGGTTCCCCCACACCATTACACCACCACCACCAGCCTGCACAGTGGTAACAAGGCATGATGGATCCATGTTCTCATTCTGTTTACGCCAAATTCTGACTCTACCATCTGAATGTCTCAACAGAAATCCAGACTCATCAGACCAGGCAACATTTTCCCAGTCTTCAACTGTCCAATTTTGGTGAGCTGGTGCAAATTGTAGCCTCTTTTTCCTATTTGTAGTGGAGATGAGTGGTACCCGGTGGGGTCTTCTGCTGTTGTAGCCCATCAGCCTCAAGGTTGTGCGTGTTGTGGCTTCACAAATGCTTTGCTGCATACCTCGGTTGTAACAAGTGGTTATTTCAGTCAAAGTTGCTCTTCTATCAGCTTGAATCAGTCGGCCCATTCTCCTCTGACCTCTAGCATCAACAAGGCATTTTGGCCCACAGGACGGCCGCATACTGGATGTGTTTCCCTTTTCACTCCATTCTTTGTAAACCCTAGAAATGGTTGTGCCTGAAAATCCCAGTAACTGAGCAGATTGTGAAATACTCAGACCGGCCCGTCTGGCACCAACAACCATGCCACGCTCAAAATTGCTTAAATCCCCTTTCTTTCCCATTCCGACATTCAGTTTGGAGTTCAGGAGATTGTCTTGACCAGGACCACACCCCTAAATGCATTTAAGCAACTGCCATGTGATTGGTTGATTAGATAATGGCATTAATGAGATATTGAACAGGTGTTCCTAATAATCCTTTAGGTGAGTGTATATGGACTACATGTGCACGGAGCGCCCTCCAGCTGCCAGTATGAACTGAAAACACAGCACATCAGAGTATCCAGCGCTCATAATGATTACATCTGCACATTTTGGATAAAGATTGAATAAATAATACTTCAGACATATGAGAATCTATCAATATTTCTCCTCATCTGCACACTTTTGAACTAAAGGCCCTGCGGGATGTTGTTTTGTCACGAGTCTTCATGACAATTGTTTATACTTTGATGATATTGTAATTATATGACCAGCACCTGTATTTATGAGTGTATGGTATAGGCATTCACAGACCTATAAACATAATTTTAAGAACAACCTTTACAAAAATTAAACATGTTTTTTTTTTGTAGTAACTATGGTTTTTTATAGCAACAATGGTTTAACTATGGTTTTTGCAGTAAAACCATAGTAACTACAAAATGAACCATGTTTTTACTACAGTAACCATGATAGTTTTGTAGAAGAAAACCATAACGGCACAAATTAACCATGGTTTTACCACAGCATTTGCAGCTACAAAATGAAGAATTGTTTTACTACAGTACATATTTACTACGGATTTAGCCACACACACACACACACACACACACAAACAAAAAGAGCCCACAATATCTGAAAAGGCATCTTTTTAGATAAGACCCCCTCATATGAAAATACAGCCATATCAGATGGATGTTTGAAAATGAACAATCAATGAATGCACAAAATGTGTACACATTTATGCTTAAACTTCCCTGAAAATATTTCTAAATCATCTTGCAGCATGTTACTATAAGACAAAAGAAAAAGTACGACCATTTTATGTAATCTCTTTATTACTTTTGGTTTATGACACTATAACATCCAGATTTAAGTGGCATGTCAAAATATCTGTACATAATCAAGACAAAGCCAAGAAAATATTTAAAAGCACATACACATTTCCATAAATCTTTTAACATGCCCAAATAATTGTCTTTTCACTAGTATACTGCTTGACTGGTCTTGACTGACTTGAACTGCTGGACTGGTCTGTTAAATAAATAAATAAACATACATGTTTTACAACGTTTAACATTCATACACGGTCAACCAGCAAGTACAATCTTAGTGCAGCGTTTGATACTGTGGATCACTGCACTTTGATTGATAGACTGAAAACAACCGTTGGCATTACTGGATCAGCGCTGGACTGGTTTTCCTCCTATCTTTCAGACAGGAGTTTCTCTGTGTCCGTAGGATCATATATGTCAGACTCTGCTCCTTTGTCCTGTGGTGTGCCCCAAGGTTCTGTGCTTGGCCCGCTGCTGTTCAGTCTGTATATGCTTCCTCTTGGGCAGATTATTGGGAGCTTTTGAGAAATATCATACCATTGTTATGCTGATGATATTCAATTATATTTATCTTTTAGCCCTGATAGGTTGGACAAACTGTCCCTGTTGCACAATTGCTTAGCCTCCATTAAAAACTGGATGGTAGACAACTTTTTGCAACTAAATCCAGACAAAACTGAGATGCTGATTTTTGCACCAGACAACATAATTCCTAGGATTAGGCAGGCAAATGGGGCTATATCATCCTCAGACTGTAACGTTGTGCGAAATTTGGGTGTCATTTTTGATAAATCTATGTGTTTTAGCAGTCATGTTAAATCTGTGGTTCATTCCTGTTTTTTCCATTCACGCTTTTATTTCTTCTCGTCTCGACTTTTGCAATGTATTGTACACTTGTTTACACAAATCCTCCATGGACAAATTGCAAGTGGTACAGAATGCAGCTGCAAGACTTTTGAATAAGACCAACAGGAGAACACATATTACACCTATACTTAAGGCTCTACATTGGCTTCCAATTAGTTTTAGAGTACAGTTTACAATTTGAACCATTACTTACAGAGCCTTGCATGATCAAGCTCCCTCTTATATCCAGGATATACTGCATGTATACATTTCTGGTCTGGTCATTTTGTGAAGCACTTTGTGACCTTTTTGTCTGTGAAAAGTGCTATAGAAATAAAGCTAACTTACTTACTTACGTTGGCATCTGCTTTTCTTTCAACAAATGAGAACAAAATGACAAACACATCCATACTTGCGATTAAAGGGATCGTTCACCCAAAAATGAAAATCGTGTCATTTACTCATCCTCGAGTTGTTCCAAACCTGTATGAGTTTCTTTCTCCTGCTGAACACAAAAAAAATTATTTTGAAGAATGTTTGTAACCAAGTAGATCTAAGCAACCATTGACTACCATAGTGTTTTGCTTGCTATTTTGCTATTATTGCTTAGATCTACTTGGTTACAAACATTCTTCAAAATATCCTTGTTTGTGTTCAGCAGGAGAAAGAAACTCATACAGGTTTGGAACAACTCGAGGATGAGGAAATGACACGATTTTCATTTTTGGGTAAACTATCCCTTTAAACTGTGTTTAAAACACATTTCCTTCTGTCAATCTGGAGAAAAATATCTCCTGACTCCTAGGACTAGTCTGTTTATATATATATATGGTGTAAAATGTAGCTTATAGATATTTGATCTACTAACGCAAATGCTTGTAACGACACTAAACTTTTTTAGTCTGTTTGGATTGTGTTTACAATTGGGATCACATACTGTTTTTCCCTAATCTTGATGAAAACACTTCTTTTTTTTAGTGAAGAAACAGGAACCGCAATTGTTTCGAGACTCTCCGTTACCTCTGTCACAAAATCCATACTTAAGTTTAATTGTCTGTCTGTGAATGGCACTTTTGCTTTTTTTTGGAGAGGATGACCAAGAATTAAAGGCATTGAACAATCACTAAACTCACAGTCACAATGACCCCTCAGCAAAACTGAATGCTGAATACGCAAAAAGCTTCCGTCCTGAAGCATCGCAGTAGAATTAATGCGCTTTCGCATTTTTTGTGTACGTATCGGAAGTGTACAAAATGCCATCATGTAAACATCTTTTGAAGAACTGTAATGGACGAAGTACCATAATGTGAAATGTTCGGTAAAGAGCAGCAAGTTGGTTTGGTGCCAGTGGTTGAAATTTTGGAGTGCCAAAGAGATGCAGATTGTTTAAAATGAGCAGTTTTTAACCCGTCTCATTCCCGTAAGTCTCCTGCAGTAATGGAAAACAAGACTACTTTGCTCTGTTATTGTTTGTCTAAAGATGTAACGCCAGAGGAGAAATGTGCGGCAGATCTGTTCAGGAACACACTGGGTACCATGAAAATACAGCATGAGATTATGATTATTACTTTCAAATGTAAATGCTGATTTACAGCACAATGGACCCCATAACTTCACACTATCAGCTAAAAGCTGATGTGTTCTCTGCCATATAAAGGTGTAACTTGTATCACAAATGTATGTAAAGCAAGATCAGCCTTTTGTATAGCTTGCCGTGAGATCTTGTTCATAAGGAGCACATGCATAGCATAAACCAAAAGCAACCAGTGGTTTAGATCCTGTGAGGGCAAGACACCTTGAAGAACAGCAAATGAGTAGTAAAGCAGCCAACTCTTAAATTCTGAAGCTTTCCAAAATTTCATCTTGTCCAATGAAGAAGGAGTACGTGTGACGGCTTAAGTGACAGCAACCGACTAATAAGGACTTGTTTTCTTGTTCCAATATACCACGGCTTGCAGTGATATGAGCTGTCAAACCACAGGGTCATAAACTGACGAACAACACCTAATAGGACAGCATGCATGTACTCTGGGATGAAACCAGTTATGATATAAAAAAATGGCAGAAACATAAGTGGGGATATTCCTTTTACTCCCCTCACAGGAGAGCCCTCTTGCGAGGCCTTGACTGCATCCTCTTCCCATTGCTGGGGTTGCCTTTGTTCTACATGGGAATCATCATAAGGGTAGGTGTTCACAAAGCCATTTCCCTTTTCTACACGCTCACCAGGGTGAAGACACCAGTCACATCCATACTTGCCAATAAACTGTGTGCTGTCTTTTAGCATTGGTCTTGCAACAGCATCACAAGCACTTACAACTGCAAAGACTCTACTAGTGCGAATCTCTTCACCATCAATCCACTGTAGTCCAGTCTCCTTTAAAACTTCCATCTCTTCAACAAATGCCTTTAAAAAGGTCTCAATGACCGGCTTTGACTTGCCAACCATAGTGCTGACAGCAGGATATGTTCTTTTCTCAGAGCTGGTGGCAACTCATTGATTGTTACTTGTATTGGCCAGAGGGAACACTGAGACGATTCAAATACAGGAAGTCCTTCACAATTCCACAGTAATGTCAAATCCCACTGGCCAATTCTTTTGGGCTGAATGTGCTCTCTCATGACGTCACCATCAAAAATGTCGCAAATGGTGTCATCCCATTCCCATTCAGCTTTGTTTATTAGCTGTTGGGAGTTCTTTTCAGACTTTCAAGGACATCTTTCAAAGAGGATGATAATGGCAAATAGAGCATGAATGATCCACTTTTAAGATTAGAGGCAATGTCAAAAGGAAGATCGCAATGAGGACATTTGGTGAGTACTGTTACTTCCTTACAAATGCATCCCTTGCATGACTCACAGTAAAAGTGAATTTCAAATTGATTTGTAATGGATAGAAAGTACTTATCAAATAGGTATTTTGTGGCTGGCAGGATACTTGGAAACAAGATGTGCAGTAGTGACAGGAAATCTTTCAGACCCTCTCCACTTATTTTATGACGCAGGACAAATGTCAGAATCATTCAAATAGTCTCTGCCTTTGTGACATCACTTCCTGGATATATAGGTTCATCTTCATCATCCAAGTGCAAGGGATCCTAAAAAATAAAAAGTTAAGCATTATCATAATTCCATTGTTGGTAAATATTTACATTAAGGTTGTATTAGTTAACATTAGTTAAAGGGTTACTACTCATCCCCACCTTTTGGGGTTTATAACAGGAGACGGAGGAGAGTTCTTGTAATGCATGAATGGGTCTAACAAAATTTGATTCACCGGAAACTTGATCATTTACTTTATAAAGTCTTAGATATGGATATTTTTCCTTACACAAACGCATCGATTCGCTTCAGAAGGCCTTTATTAACACCCCGGAGCCGCGTTTGAGATGTGCTGCTTTCCTCAGTGCATAACTCTCTGTAAATGTTAGAAAGTCATGCAAATATGCTCATTTTGCTGTGAGGAGACGACAAGCCTTCTGTGAATCTCCGCTAAAATTCAGGCTTCCTTAATGAGCGCCACCGTGAGCACGCGCAGCAAACACACTGAGCGCAATAGATTCGGACTAAAATATACATTTCTAAAATATTTATTCTTGGACAATAAATGTGCCATATGTGGAATTTCAAACCTATAAGCATGTATATTTTTATGAAAGTGACCATTATAATGGGGTAATCAAATAAAAGCTAATATGCTTTTGTTTTTATTTTCATTTTTTAGTTCAGCGAATTATTAATTTTGTTTTTAGATTGTAATGTTACAATGTTAGAATGTAATGTGAAGTGATCCAACATAACATTCACTATAGCCTATTTGTTAGCCTTCAACATCAGTATTGTTTTTAGGACATCATTGAACACACACACACACACACACACACACACACACACACACACACACACACATTTTATAGCCTATGCAAGAAAAAGTATGTGAACCACTTGCAGAATCTGTGAAAATGTGAATTATTTTAACAAAATAAGAGAAATCATACAAAATGCATGTTCATTTTTATTTTTTTTATTTAGTTTATATTGTTATACTGTTTTTTTTTTTATGGTTGTTCTTAAGTCTCTTGTTTGTTCTGAGTAGCTAAACTGATCTCTGTTCTTCAGAAAAATCCTCCAGATTCTTCAGTTTTCAAGCATCATATTTGAACCCTTTCCAGCAGTGACTATGATTTTGAGGCACTCAAACAACTAAAAATGGTTCAAAATGGTTCAAAACATTCACTGATGCAAAAGTAAAAAAAATAAAAAAATAAAAAAAAAATAATAATATATATATATATGCACCCGTATATAAAATAAAATATCTTAGGACAGTACTAAATAAAAGTAGCCTATATCAAATTCACATTTTCACAGATTCTGAAAGTGGTTCACATACTTTTTCTTGCAACTGTATATGTGTTTGTGTGTGTGTGTGTGTGTATATAATGTTAAAAGGTCAAAGCAAGCTTTTTTTAAATTAGAAGCAGATTTTAATTTTTAAAAACTTTAATTGATTCATTGCATGCACAATACAAGGCCAATCTCACAATCTTAAAATGTCCTAATATGGAAAAAAGAGAGAGAAAAAACATCTACCAATCAGGTCGCATCTAGAAAAGTGCGCTGAGAAAGCGCGCCTAAAGAGCAATGCTTCATGGGTTTGCAGTTTTTAACTTCATTGTAGTCATTACACACTCAATCTTGTACCTTTTGTCTTTTTATTCGATTTTAGAATACATATTTTTTTCTTCATTTGAAGTTTGTAATCTCAAGATTTAGCTGGTTTGGCTAACGGTTTAGAACGCTTTAACCAAGATGTAAAAAAAAAAACAAAAAAAAACAAGAGATGAGAATGAAAAAAGGTCCGTGTATCATCTGATCATTCAATTATTTCATTTAATCTGGCAAACGAAAAACGGGCAAACAGGTCGATATTTCGTTTTTCGGTGGTTCTGTATGAACCAAAAAATGAAAGCTGGTGTCTTTTTTCCGGTTTTCAGCTCGAAACAGTAATAGAGCTCAGTTGAATGTGGTAGTTCACTATTAGCTAATCAGTGACTACTATTTTTTCATTCCTCACAGTATAAAACTACTCACTACTAAGGACAAGGCTACTATATACAGGTTCAAAAGTAATGTGAATAATACATAATATATAATTCATTCTAAAGTGAAAAACATGATAACTCTCTAGTAATGACTGAAATCATAGCTTTTGAGGTTTTTGTAAGGTTTTGGATAGCAACTCAGTCATTACTAGAGAGTTATCATGTTTATATCATATACTTTACAAAGTAAGCTAATTTTCTTTTTAAATTATTGCCCCTGGCAATAAAATATATATATATATTTTTACATGTAATGTTCATCATTATGCAAGACCCTAAATTAAGCTGTTTTGAATTCCAGGACGGTCAGCCTGGGAGAGTTTCAAAGTGGGAAGCTTGTCACCAGCAGAATGCTGGTGGTAAGATTCACAGATCAGGAGGCCAGTGTCCCAATTTTGACCGCAAACGTGAAAGATGCCCTAGGAACCAATGACCCAGTCATTTTGACAGACCACAATGGGATTGAAATATTAGACTCCGAAGGAACAAGAGGTGCTTCAGTTGAAAAATGTTATTTACCTTTATTTATCTCATTAACTATTATTTACCATGTATCTAAGTAAAGTTTACGTATCCGTGTGTCTTAAAAAGTTAACTTTTTACAGTGGTATAAACTTTTGCATGCTTAACAATTAGGCTGCAAATATGTGGTGGGCTTTATATTGCTGCGTCAACATTTATGAAGTCCCACATCACAAACTACTACCATAAACAATGTCAAACTTTTGCTGCTAAATTAGAAATGCATTCATATATCATTCTCACAAATTATACATTTTTGTGTACTCATTTAGGGTCCTTTTACTGGAAGCAAAACTCAAGAAAAATCATGGCTGTACTGGAGGCTGATTTCCAAGCTATGCAACAAAAGAGGCGGAGAATTTCGTAAGTTACAATACCAAATGCAGTCCTAGTTTCCTGTGTGTGCTTAAAAAATAACATGTATATTAAAAACGAATATATAAATGACATGTTTCTGATTCATAGACGCAGAGATGATGAAGGGGGAATGGACAGTGTGTTGGAGAAGATCGAGGAGGTTGTCCTGGCTGCTCAGGGTTTATCTGAGGTGACCACTGGCATCCATGAACTGTCTGACCTGGTCCAAAACAGGAAGACAACATTGGTACTGACTGAAGAACAGTCCAGGAATGTGAGGGATGTCTTCACTTGTCTAGTTTGCAGAGGTCAGTCTTGTTTTTGTATGGAATTTATTAAAAATGGTTATGCATCCATTGCACCCAGTCAGCATTCTGAACTCACAGTGATCTCACCCTGTGGTCTCAGTGATCTAAAAGTGTAACCCCACAGCGCTCTCACTGTGTGCTCACACAATGTGAGGTCACACCAGCTAGAAATGTCATTGTTACATTTATGGGGGGATTACTCTGGGTTCGGGCCAAATTCAGAGCTCGGAGGCCTCCCCCCGGACAAAACTCTACTCCCTCTATATTTCTATGTAAGTGTGAACTCGTGAAATAAGTCAAGCTGGTAATGCTGTTTGTGGAGTTGTGTAATGATGTTGGAGCCTGACGTCAAACATATGTTTAGACTTCTACACAATTTTAATTTTCAACCAACATTTGACGTCTGAGCGCTGTCGGAGTCCACGTGCAATAAAATGTATAGCTCACATTGTGACCACATCACGAGTACCCTGGGAGCTCATGGTGAGATCACTGGGAGACAAATTGTTAATTGGGCACAGCAGTATAACATTGTTAACATATAACATTGACATTTATGTTTGTGCTTGGAGCATCTGAAGGCACAGAAAGAATTCATTCCCACAGAGCCAGGTGTTGCTCAAAGCTTTTCTTAAAGTACACTCAAGGTGGCTTTTTGTAATGCTGTCTGAAATCGAAATAACCACTGCGTCAATTAGAAAAATAAATCTCTTTTCTCTCTCCCATCAGGATTCATGGCTGCTGCGAAAGCCTAGTTGGTTGCAGATCCTGCACAACTTTGTGGCTCCAAAATTCTTCACAGTGTCTGAAATGTCGAACGGAAAATCTTTCACCAACATGCATAGAGTCACTGGCTTTACTGACCTAGTGAATGTAGTTAGAGGATTGGCATGCGAGTAAACACTGTTCTTGCCACTAAATCCATTTTTTCACAGTGTTCATGAGAAATTGGTGGATATGTTTTATGCGGCATCTTAGTGTAAACTCACAGGAATTTTATAAGAGTTTTAAGAGTCTAAATGTTTTATATTGCTCTGTTCTGAGCTGACAGGGATTTTATTAGAGGTAGAAAAATTGGCAATGTTGTTTTGAGCTCACTCCACTGATTTAAAGGTGTTGTTTTTTTGTTTATCGTATGTGATTCCTAAAGTTGGACCTAATTTGTTTACAACATTTGTGTGTTTTATCATTAAGCTCTTCCTGGTTCTATAATACATTATTTTTTCAAATATATTTTCCCCCACAAAACAGTCCAGTGTATAGTGTGTAATTAATACAATGAAAATATCAAAGTGGATTTATTTATTTAATGAATTGTTTAAATAGTAACAAGATCCTCATGGCTGAGGCTATCCCTCAATTTATGACAAGGTTTCACATGATCCAAGACATGAAATTAGGAAAATCTCTTGGTTATATTAATGAGGTAGATCAAAGCCTGTTTGAATGGGACATAGTTGTAATTGGCAACATTGTCAAAAACAACTACAAGGTCGGGGTAATGCTGTGAAAAGTGCTGCGCTACTCTCACTTTGTCTGCCTCAGCCTGAAAGGGGTCACTTCCGAAAGAAGATATCCTGGTGAGGGATGATCCCATGTCCCTGGCATACATGTCAGCTGCTAGCGTGGCATCTGGTAGAAGATCTGCTGTGATTTTTCTCTGTGTTCCTGTCCCAGCCAGCTGATGTGGGATCCCTCTCCCTGTATCAACGCAAACAATTTCTTATGTTTAATAGTAAATCTCTTCTAGAACCTATGTAGTTTGTGTTTGTAAAATAGCCTGAAAGCATTATTAAAGCAGCACTAGGTAACTTTTGCTCTCGGGGCCCCCCTACAGTTGGGAAACAGTATTGTCCTCTACTACTGTCGTAAACTCTGTCATCCTACATTAGGGGATGCATCTCACGTGCATTTGTTGACATGACAACTCTGATAGCCCTGAACACTGCAGGAGGAGTTCACATGCAGGTGTTCTGCTTGCGTCCCGTGTGAAATGTCTTCATCCCAGGTACAGTGACATATGTTTCAGCATGTCATATGAATATAATTTCATGGGTTTTGTTTTTTTTCAAACGCCAAATGATCGCGATGCTCGCGTTTACAAGCCAGCGTCATTATAGTAGTCTAGTCTATTGTTTACCGTTTTACAGAATCTATTTGATACTTCAATTCAATGTTTGAGTGGTAGGTAATAACCATATATCGTCAATATAATATCAAGCTACCATAGATGAATCTTCAAATTTGAAAAGTCGATTTGCATTATAGCTTGCTTGAGGCAAGACAAATAAACAAATATCACAGACATGTTAGGTAATGTAACGAGTAGGAAAATAGTGTGGCCCCTTTAAGAGCGTTCGCCCCGGTTGGAGTGCCTGCGTTCTGTGTGTGTGTGTGTGTGTGTGTGTGTGTGTGTGTGTGTGTGTGTGTGTGTGTGTGTGTGTGTGCACTGCGCCTCGAGCTCCCATGTGTGCGGATTATTTTCTGTCTTCTGTTGCAAACATTCATTTATTGTTGTTTTGTTGGGTAATGCTGTGGACGGAAGTGGAGTTTGTGCCGGACTCTTGTGGGGGTTCCGCGGGGAATAAAGTGCGGGCTGTTTGATGTCAATCGCCTCGTGTTTGCATCGACTCCAGTTGCGTTGAGTGAGCTATCCGTATTTTTCACTCGGACACACGCGTTACAGTATCCTAAAATATGATTTTGTACGTCTTATGTATTTACTTGCGAGAATGTAGCCCCTACCAAACTTGTACACGCCGTTTACACAGGCTTACCCTCGCACGTCCGAATTTAAGGAAGTGGGGGTGATGGTGGAAGTGACGTATATGCCGTAAAGCAGTCGAATTTTGTAGTTCTTTTTTTTCTCGGGTTACTACCCGAAACCCGAAGTTTAAAAGTACGATTAAAAACGATACAGACCCCGTCAGGCTATGGCAGACGTGTCATTCAACCGATTGTAAGTCGATGTATCATCACAAGAGTCTTGAAAATATATTATGAAGGTTGAAAAGTTACCTAGTGCTGCTTTAAGAAATCCATCTGGATCCATATGAACGAATCCAATTTGCATAACGTAACATACCTGGGATCCTGTGAGCATTCCATGAATGCACAAATCTATTTACTCCAATCTGGCACATCTGGATGTGCAGAACCTTGTCAGGCTGTCCTCCATATCTATTGCTTCCTGATCTTGTAGTTGTATCAGGGCCTTTTTTACCCGGTTGTTGATTTCTGGCCACATCCTTTCCACTGTGTGATTCTGATAAAATAATAATAGAAATAAAAGTTCGGAAGAGGCCTGTACACATTTAGAAACTATTGAAACAAGCAATCAAAGAAAGAATGTGTGGGATGGATGAAATACTCAAAGCACCAACATCATTTAGCTAAATGTACTGGAAGTTCCAAAATGTAACCACTCTTGTAAACTGGCCAACGTGTTTGTCATTATTACTGCAGTGGAGTATAGAGTAGCAGAACATGGATATACTCAAGTACAGGAACCACAAACTTTTACTTAAAAGCAATAATTGGCCAAAATATTACTTTTTAAGACTAGTTGACAGCTTGCAAACTAATAACATTACCCTTGTTGACTGAGTTTGGAGGTATGGTGCTCTTTGCTGGTTGTGTCTATATTCTGACCTCCTCTCTTGCATGTACAGACTGAGGTCAAATTCTTTGCCATGATCCACAGGAAGTTGATCCCACATTCCATAATGTGTTACTGCAGGTCTACATTAACAAGTATGACCATTTCTTTCTGTTATGACACTTCAAATATTAAATTGTAGGCCTATACTTAACATACAATACTGACCTGTACACAGCATCATAGATTGCTAGATTGTTTTTGGTAGGCATAATTGCATTTGCAACAATTTTCTTGCTGTATCCATCCACAGCAATTACATGAGTCACTCCAAACATGACCAATTTTTCGTTTTGGTCCATGTGTAGCTTGTGCCCCATGTATTCTGCAGTATATGGGGTTGGGTTAAAGTTACGGGTACCCTATACAAGCAAGAAAATATATGAATAACTTAGGTCAACATAGACATGCATGTGTGTGGAATACAAATCGTTACTCTTATAAACTTTTGTAAAAACATGAAACTTATAACTGCTTAATAGCATACTTTACGCCGTTCTTCGTGGTATGGGGCATGGGCTGCTCTCAGAACACGTCCGATTCTGCATTCTCCTGCACGTACTCCAACTGATGATAGGAAGCCTGTCATCATTTTACGACCATAAGTTGATCCAGTCTGTTAAAACACACACACACGCTCTATCAAATAGTACAGCATTATTATAATTTTTTTTTTACTATCGCTTATTCATTATTCATACCTGATGTATTGCTCGAGAGACTGCAATTTCAAGGTATGAATCAGAAGAGTGTCCTTTTCTCCGCAAATTATGTTTGGCAAGTTGTCTCCGGATACTGATCTCAGAGTTTCCCCGCTGGACACCTACTTCTCGCAGCCTTTCAGACATCTCCCTATATGTCACTCCATTCACAAACATATCATAAATTACTGGCATGTATGACTCGAGTGATGCCATTGTGGGTCTTTCGGCATACCAGTGACCAGAAATAATCACAGGCTTATTGCGCGGCTATTCACTGCGCATGCGCAAAGCGCGGCGCGCAGCTGTAAACACCGTGAGAACAGGAAAAATAAAGAAAAACGTAAATTAGCCGTGTTATTTTGTTTTGGTTTTTCGGTTTATTGGTTTTTCGGTTTCGAGCTGAAAACCGGAAAAAAGACACCAGCTTTCATTTTTTGGTTCATACAGAACCACCGAAAAACGAAATATCGACCTGTTTGCCCGTTTTTCGTTTGCCAGATTAAATGAAATAATTGAATGATCAGATGATACACGGACCAAAAAACTACTCCCGGAATCATTTTGTTAAAACTGTGCGTCGACTGTGTGTGTATGCCTGTTACACGACCAGAATGTGCGTGTCTACACATACAAAAGAAACACGTAAAAAATTGCTGCGTTGACGCGGACAAACAGTGCGTGTTGAAACAGTAATAAGTCACGCGTTTCGTATAAAGAGATTTGGCCCCGGGCGCGTTCCATAGTAGAGCCCTAGTCCAATGACGTGTGAGGTCGAGGTCATGGCCATGACGCGTAGAAGACGAGCTTTAAACCTTTTTTTTTTTTGCTGCTTTCCTTTTTCGTGATCAACAATGACAGGACGCCGTCTTCAACTCCTGGACGCGACCAACTTTTTCGACTAATTTTCAGGAGGCTATCTTCGTCTTCACAACTCTTGAGGCAAACTGCAGGCGCTATGAACCAGAGCATGGGTAATGTAACGTTACGATTTAAAGAATATGCTTTTATTCAGCTGTATAAGGAAATGGGTGCGTTAATAGATCCGAGCTTAAAACTGCACATTTTGTTTACACAGACTATCCTCGCCTCATAACGAAGCCGTGAGCTCTTATCTGCTTGGAGCGATTTCCAAGAGTCCAGATTTAACCGCTGATCACGACGACATTGTGTGTAAGTAACTTCTAATGTGTTTCTCATTCCTAGTTTAATTTTACCGTGACTGTTTTTATTAATACCAGTCTCATGTAATTGTTTTCCAGCTGCCTGTAAGACGTATTATGAATCGACACGCCGCAGCTTCAGATACAAACACTGAACTTACATAGCAGGCGGAAACTGCGAAGTTTAGCTCGGAGTCGATCAAGAAGAAAAAGGGTAAGATTTATTATATTAGATCCGTTTTTTGTCAATGTGAGTATTTTTCAGGTTGCTTATTGTCTTTATGGATTGTATTACAGTTGCTGGAAGCGAGAGTGTGCTGGATGAGGTGGACATGTGGAAGTCCGCGACCATTGAACTCATGTTTGACGAGGAAGACGCATTGTTGACGGGGTGTCTGGATGGATTGTGCGGCCACCGCTCTCGCAGCCTGGAGCACGCCGAACTTTACATTACATTACTGCTGCACAGTACATAGTTGTGTGTTTAACAATAAAGCTCTTTCTTTGAATAAACAGCTGTGTTTTATATATGAAGCCCTTTCTTTGAATGAACAGCTGTATGCTTATAAATGCTCTTTCTTTGAATAAACGGCACGGTCCGTATAATTTTCCCATATATTCCTTGATGGTATGAATACTTCATAGCACAATAACATTAATATAAAACAAATTATTACAACATAAATTATATATTTATTAATATTATTGGGGTTTACATTTATAATGAGCCATGGGGACCAATAATGATTGGTTTGCAGTGATCTGCCAACCAATCACGAGGGATTTTTCTTTTTTAAATGTAGTGGCTTCAGCCAATAGTGAGTGAGTAAATTCAAGTCTGGCCGTTGACTCTCTGGTTTCGCTGCTATTCATATGCAAATTAGAGGCGTAGCACCTCCGCGCGGTCCCTCAGCGGGGGGGCTCTCCACCTACGTCATGGTTAGTTTACGACAATTTGTGGCACAGACGAACGCGACGTTCGCTGCCTGCCTGTAAATTGTCGAAAACTGCCGAAAATTAGGGAGATTTCCGGGAGTATACAGGCGTTTACAGGGTCGAAAATCTCACTTTTCATGCAGTGGAACAAAATAAGTGATACAGGTTTCATTATGGTACTACATGTACAGTAAATCTCTGTAAAAGTACTGCAGTAGTAGAGAGAATACTACAGACACAGTGGAATCATTGAACAAAGTTTTTAATATATTGATGCAAAACTACAGTACAATCACAACATAGGTTTATTTATAAAACTAATCATCAAAAATAATTATCTATGAAATAGAAAAGAAAAGACAGTACTGTAAAACATCAAATGTAGTGTTCTTGCTTGCTTGTACTAGAAACAAAACATGAGTGATTACTGTACTTCTGCATTGTCATCAACTCTGTGTTGTGGATTTGGCCACAGGTTCTCATCTACATCACAATGGATGTTTTCATTAGCCAAACATCTTGGGAAAAACCTTCGGGCATGGCGAATCCAGGCCTGACACTGGTCTGCTGTAATGTCATTGCAGGCTTCATCCATGGCCTGGAGAAGAGGGACTTGTTCATGAGGGTGCCTATCATGAACCTTCCATCTCCATGCGGAGAAAAATTCCTCAATCGGGTTAAGGAAGGGAGAGTATGGGGGTAAATACAGGGTGGTAAATTGTGCATGGGCCTGAAACCATGCTTGCACCACATGAGCATGATGGAACCTGACATTGTCCCACACAATGACATAGGTCACACCTTCAGCTCTACAAACCTGATCGAGCTCATCAAGAAAGGTGACAAGGAGAGCTGCATTATATGGTCCAATATGAGGTCTGCGTCCCACCACACCATCTTCTGATATAGCCGCACACATGGTGATGTTGGCCCCACGTTGTCCAGGTACTTGGATGGTTGCCCGCTGGCCAATGAAATTCCGACCTCTCCTCCTTGTCTTGGCCAGATTAAAACCTGCCTCATCCAAATATATGAATTTGTGATGGTCGTCATCAGCATCCAGCTCCATCACCCTCTAAAAATACATTTTGGAAAGAGATTTAGAGATACTGTACAATGTAGAATTTTGGGGAATGTTTTTACAACAGCCATCTTGAAACTGAACTCACCTGAACATACTCAGTCCTCATTTGCTTCACTCTGTCTGCATTTCTTTCGAAAGGCACATGATATAGTTGTTTTATAGATACCTGGTGCCTTTTCAGTATGCGTGCAATAGTCGGCAAACTTATGGATCCCACATTGTTGAACATGTCTTCATTGTCCAAGATATGCTGCCGGATTTCTGTAAGGCGAATATCATTTCTGGCCCGAACCAAATCGACCACAGCCTGCTCCTGTTGGTCAGTTAGAATTTTGCCTCTGCCTCCACTATTTGGCCTGGTCTCAATTCTACAGGGAAAATTAGAGTAAGAAGACACTTGGTCACATCACCTATTCTGTGATACACGTTGGTATGCAGTCATTTGACAATTGAGAGTAGCATAATGTTTAGTGCATGCTGATAACTTACCGGTTCTCATTGCGGAATGTTCTGATTATTGAGGCCACGGTTGACCTTCTGAGGTTTGGTTGAATCATTGCAGCCGCCTCAGTCATTGTCATGCCATGATTTATGACATGGTCTACAACTATTGCCCGAATTTCATTGGACACTCTATGCTGTTGCTGCCGCTGTCTTGGTCCGTGGTCTTGTCCTCTACCACGTTCCCCCACACCTCTCAAACGAGGCCCACGACCACCTCTCAGAAGGGGTGCCTGTCCCCTGCCATTCCTTTGACCAACACGTCTTCCTCGTCTTCCTCCCACCACTGCTTGACCTCCATTGTGACCTGGATCACCTGCTGGCTCCATGTTACATATCACTACGCTCTTGCAATTGGATCCCAATCAACTCTTTATATACTCATTCCACAAAGTGCACTCAATCATTAGTAACGAGTTGGCAGAATTGGACAAGCAATTACAAGGGCCTGAATACAGTGCAGTGCTGTCAATACTGTAAATAGTCTGAAAAGGTGTAACAGTATTTGGGACCATAGACACAGTGTCTGATGAAGCATTATGATACAGTAAAATATTACTGTAGGCTACATCCATGGGTATTGCAGTCTAATTGGTTCATGCTTCACACTTATTAGTGACAAGGAATCTCGTTATCTTGAAACTTTCATGATTGAACAAACATTGAACAAACTGTTCATGATTTACTGTAAACATGGAAGATTGTTTGTCTGTTTCCATACAACTATGCATTAAGAGTAATGCAACAGTTACTTATCATTTTGAGCAGTTGTATCAATTGATAGTTAGATCATTGTAAGGAAATGAATAGACACTCATTTGAAATGTAATGTGTGAATTGCCTTTTGAAATAGTAGTAATTTGATGTTAAGTTGTGTCATATTGAACGGGTGATTTTTGTTGAATGAACAAATGATCTAAGTTTTATGTGTATTGTATCCAAGCAATTGAGAAAAGGGTTAGAGTTTTGAAAAATGTGCATTTTGATCATTGGTTGTGAGTTTTGTGTCTAGAGTTGTGAAAAATGGCATCAAGGTTCTGAAAATAGTAACTAAGTGATTGTAAAAAACTGTAAGACCATGGACACGTTTGCATTTTGCATTTTTCACTCTGTGAAAAGCAACTGCTTTTCTCATGGAGCCATATTGGAACCTGGTAGGAGGATGGTGCCAGCTCATTATTAAACTGATCTGCATCAAATTACAGTCTCTATGTGTAGATGTTAATGGGTTATGGCTTCAGTTTTAATGTAATTGTACTTTAAAATCCAATATCCACATTAGCTTTTGATACGGAAGCTAATTTCAAACCATGTTTACATGTATGTTTCAGCGGCTGTGAGGCGTAACCGTCTGACGTCTGCGGCCACAGAAAAGGACATTGATTCCACCATCAAGAGACGGCTATATCTGGCCCCGGATAGGGATGGTGGCAGGAGAGAGAGGATGAAGAGAAAAGAGCGTCAGGAGAGTACAACAAGTTAACAGACTTGCGACTTGTTTGGATGTTAAAGAGTTGTGTGCAAAGTGCCACTTGTTCATGAACTGAATCAGACGTTGAGAGTTGTGTAGTGTGCCCAGTGCCACTTTAACTGAATCAGACGTTGAGAGTTGTGTAGTGTGCCCAGTGCCACTTTAACTGAATCAGATGTTGAGAGTTGTGTAGTGTGCCCAGTGCCACTTTAACTGAATCAGACGTTGAGAGTTGTGTAGTGTGCCCAGTGCCACTTTAACTGAATCAGATGTTGAGAGTTGTGTAGTGTGCCCAGTGCCACTTTAACTGAATCAGACGTTGAGAGTAGTGTAGTGTGCCTAGTGCCACTTTAACTGAATCAGACGTTGAGAGTAGTGTAGTGTGCCCAGTGCCACTTTAACTGTATCAGACGTTGAGAGTAGTGTAGTGTGCCCAGTGCCACTTTAACTGAATCAGACGTTGAGAGTTGTGTAGTGTGCCCAGTGCCACTTTAACTGAATCAGACGTTGAGAGTTGTGTAGTGTGCCCAGTGCCACTTTAACTGAATCAGACGTTGAGAGTTGTGTAGTGTGCCCAGTGCCACTTTAACTGAATCAGACGTTGAGAGTAGTGTAGTGTGCCCAGTGCCACTTTAACTGAATCAGACGTTGAGAGTAGTGTAGTGTGCCTAGTGCCACTTTAACTGAATCAGATGTTGAGAGTAGTGTAGTGTGCCCAGTGCCACTTTAACTGAATCAGACGTTGAGAGTTGTGTAGTGTGCCCAGTGCCACTTTAACTGAATCAGACGTTGAGAGTAGTGTAGTGTGCCCAGTGCCACTTTAACTGAATCAGACGTTGAGAGTTGTGTAGTGTGCCCAGTGCCACTTTAACTGAATCAGACGTTGAGAGTTGTGTAGTGTGCCCAGTGCCACTTTAACTGAATCAGACGTTGAGAGTTGTGTAGTGTGCCCAGTGCCACTTTAACTGAATCAGACGTTGAGAGTAGTGTAGTGTGCCCAGTGCCACTTTAACTGAATCAGACATTGAGAGTAGTGTAGTGTGCCCAGTGCCACTTTAACTGAATCAGACGTTGAGAGTAGTGTAGTGTGCCTAGTGCCACTTTAACTGAATCAGACGTTGAGAGTAGTGTAGTGTGCCCAGTGCCACTTTAACTGAATCAGACGTTGAGAGTTGTGTAGTGTGCCCAGTGCCACTTTAACTGAATCAGACGTTGAGAGTTGTGTAGTGTGCCCAGTGCCACTTTAACTGAATCAGACGTTGAGAGTAGTGTAGTGTGCCCAGTGCCACTTTAACTGAATCAGACGTTGAGAGTTGTGTAGTGTGCCCAGTGCCACTTTAACTGAATCAGACGTTGAGAGTTGTGTAGTGTGCCCAGTGCCACTTTAACTGAATCAGATGTTGAGAGTAGTGTAGTGTGCCCAGTGCCACTTTAACTGAATCAGACGTTGAGAGTAGTGTAGTGTGCCCAGTGCCACTTTAACTGAATCAGACGTTGAGAGTAGTGGTGTGCCCAGTGCCACTTTAACTGAATCAGACGTTGAGAGTAGTGTAGTGTGCCCAGTGCCACTTTAACTGAATCAGATGTTGAGAGTTGTGTAGTGTGCCCAGTGCCACTTTAACTGAATCAGACGTTGAGAGTAGTGGTGTGCCCAGTGCCACTTTAACTGAATCAGACGTTGAGAGTAGTGTAGTGTGCCCAGTGCCACTTTAACTGAATCAGACGTTGAGAGTTGTGTAGTGTGCCCAGTGCCACTTTAACTGAATCAGACGTTGAGAGTAGTGGTGTGCCCAGTGTTAACTGAATCAGATGTTGAGAGTAGTGTAGTGTGCCCAGTGCCACTTTAACTGAATCAGACGTTGAGAGTAGTGTAGTGTGCCCAGTGCCACTTTAACTGAATCAGACGTTGAGAGTTGTGTAGTGTGCCCAGTGCCACTTTAACTGAATCAGACGTTGAGAGTTGTGTAGTGTGCCCAGTGCCACTTTAACTGAATCAGACGTTGAGAGTAGTGTAGTGTGCCCAGTGCCACTTTAACTGAATCAGACGTTGAGAGTTGTGTAGTGTGCCCAGTGCCACTTTAACTGAATCAGACGTTGAGAGTTGTGTAGTGTGCCCAGTGCCACTTTAACTGAATCAGATGTTGAGAGTAGTGTAGTGTGCCCAGTGCCACTTTAACTGAATCAGACGTTGAGAGTAGTGTAGTGTGCCCAGTGCCACTTTAACTGAATCAGACGTTGAGAGTAGTGTAGTGTGCCCAGTGCCACTTTAACTGAATCAGACGTTGAGAGTTGTGTAGTGTGCCCAGTGCCACTTTAACTGAATCAGATGTTGAGAGTTGTGTAGTGTGCCCAGTGCCACTTTAACTGAATCAGACGTTGAGAGTAGTGTAGTGTGCCCAGTGCCACTTTAACTGAATCAGATGTTGAGAGTTGTGTAGTGTGCCCAGTGCCACTTTAACTGAATCAGACGTTGAGAGTAGTGGTGTGCCCAGTGCCACTTTAACTGAATCAGACGTTGAGAGTTGTGTAGTGTGCCCAGTGCCACTTTAACTGAATCAGACGTTGAGAGTAGTGGTGTGCCCAGTGTTAACTGAATCAGATGTTGAGAGTGGTGTAGTGTGCCCAGTGCCACTTTAACTGAATCAGACGTTGAGAGTAGTGTAGTGTGCCCAGTGTTAACTGAATCAGATGTTGAGAGTGGTGTAGTGTGCCCAGTGCCACTTTAACTGAATCAGATGTTGAGAGTTGTGTAGTGTGCCCAGTGCCACTTTAACTGAATCAGACGTTGAAGAGCTGTGTGAAACGTGGCATTGACATGTTTTTGTTTAAATGTGACACAATAAATATTTTTTCTGAATACTGTTGTTCAGGCATTTTTCATCCGGGCCAAGGGTGTGTATAAAGTGGCTAGATCAAGGTTTTGTTGAGGCTGACATGTGGAACCAATAGTTGGGTCCTATAAAGGACCAGAATAGGGCCAGCTATAGTCATACATGTGGCTGAGATATGGAGAGAGACCTGGTCCAGTCATGTACCGTAATTCATTGATGTTTTTGGGCCAAGTGAAAGTGGGTTGTGTGGCCCATCACTGGGCCAAACCTATTTTGCTATGTGGGATACAATATGATGAAAAAAAGCCTATTGATCATGCTTAATGTCAATTAATGGTTACAAACACAGTAGTATATACTTCATGGATACAGGATCCTAATCAAACATTATAATCATAAACCAAAGTGTAGCTTAAATTTGAGCTTACCTGTGGTTCAGCTTCTGAATATTCAATATCCACATCTTCAATCTCAGCTGAAGTGGTGTATTGCTACACATCACATTACAACTGTTCAGTTTCTGTAAATACATCAAAATCTTCTGAATTGTCTGGTTCCTAAAAAAAAAATTGCATTACAGAAGTATTTATCTATAATGCCATTACTGGATTTTTTTATACATAAATTAAAATAAAAAAATAAATAAAAATCACACAAACCTGAGATTCCATTTCAGAACATATGTCATGTATCGTTTGGGCATCGTCTGCTTAAATGCTTTAAGAATTAAATGGATAAGTGTTTGTCCACCATAACCTTATAAAACAAGACAGCTGATACTTATGCTCTGATTTAAAATCAAAATGAAAAGTTTAAGTTAGCATGAAATTTAATTTGTGACTGACTTCATGTGGTGCTTAATGATGTCCAAATGCCTCTCTCTCTGTACATACTGTTATTAACAGGGTTTGGGAGACTTTAAGCTCCACTCATTACATACAGAACTAGGATGTTTGATTGGATTGTGAAAATTATTTTCATATTGAAACAAACTAAATAAAATTATATGATCAATTTTGAATAAAATATACATTACTCAAAAATATAGCACATGAATTCAATCACAGAACATTTGTATTGATTCATACGCAAAACACAACTGATGATTTCCGTGGATATCAATGTAACACACACACACACATCTTTTTTTTTTACCTGCAACCTGCGCCTTTTGGTAGTTGCAGGCATCTCGACCGCCACGTCCAAAAGATACTTCTTGTATCGGCCTCGCTGCGCCATTATCAGTCGTCTAAAATATGTAAAGAAAGATTAGTCACAGACGTATCGCTGCTAAACGAAACATTAAACTGTCGTCATTTAGGCCTAACATATTAACGTTACTCCCCTTAATGTCGTCCACTCCACGCCCGTATTAGTTGGATTCTTTTAGCTTACTGAAGTCGACAAGACCTTGTTCCACGGCAAAGTTCCGATTTAAATAAAAAGTAAGTAAAGAGCAACGTTACCCGTAAACATACGTTTTGTATGAAATCTGTTATCAGTAGACAAGAGCTTGAGTTGCAGCTAGTACCGCGCTCACAGTTCAAAACGAATAACATACTTCCATGTATACTACGTGTTGCCGTACTCGCGTCACCCCAGAGGAAAAACAATTTGCTCATTGGTTGCTTTTTCTAAGCTCAGGAGACATAGTTGTGATTCTCCTATGTTTCTTGATTAAGTGTCAGCAGTTTATCAGATGTTTCTCCTAAAATTCCTTAGGAGAAACAAATATAGAAGCAAATGAGAGATGTCTAAGAGAGTCAAAACTGAGATTGTGGTGAGAGAAGCTTGGAAAATCTCTTTATTGTCTAAATTAGGTGTCAGCTTTGTCTTCCCATGTTTCTCCTAAAATCCATTAGGAGAAATAAGAGTAGACACATCCGAGACATGAGAAATATCTGAGACTTAATTGAGATTCTTATTTAGCTCTTGTTGTAGTATCAGCAGTGTCTCAGATGTTTCTCCAAAAACTCCTTAAGAAACAAATAGACATAAATGAGAGGAGCTGGGTCAAACAAACAAAAAATCTCTTTATTGTCTTGCTGTAATCTCTTTCAATACTCATTAGAGATTGGAAAGTGTTTTCACTCAGATATTGCTCTTACTAAGCTCAGTATTTATGGTTGTGATTCTCATCTGTGTCCACTTTAGGTTTCAGATTTGACTTCACATTGTCCTCATAAAATTACCCAGGGAACATACAATTAGACATGAGACTAAAGTAAATTTGGAGACAAAGATAGAACATCCACGAGACTGTTTTAAAATAACAATGGGAGAGCTCTTTAGTGTCTTGCAGAAAGTTTTATTGCTCAGAGGTTAGGCTGCTTTTACTGTGCTCGGTATATGAGGTTAACATTTTCTTCACACATGTAGGTTTCAAGTTTATTTTTACATGCAATGGCAAGAAAATATAATGCAAATCTTTTACAAGGCACTTAAAATAAATAGTGTTAGATACTGCACATGAGTGATGTTTATAGACTGCAATCTTTGTAAAGACAATTTTATTCTTAGAGAAACAAGTTTTCAACAAAATCAAACTAAGATATATATTGTTGTCTTTGATACTTTCCTCCAAAACAAACAAACACACAACCTCTTGACTAGACTGCAGCACCGCTACATATAGATACTTGAATACAGCAAAATAAAAGACCAGTAAATGACAACATCATAGATGTAACAAACTACAATTACATAAACATTTAAGTTGATCTCGTGCGACACTTGTTTATAAGAGCTTTCTTCAGCTTCGACTTTTCAACTGGTTTCCATCCATGGCATTTGCCACAGCTCATGACATAAGCTACAATTAGGGAAAAGAGGAAAATGTTACAATAACTGGTCAAGGGAAATACTGCAACTATACTTTTAATCCCATTGTGCATACAACATGAGCAAACATTATATTAAATGTATAGAACATGAAGTTGACACATTTGATAAAAAGGATTTAGGAACTTACTTAGTATTCCATTTACTTTTATCCCAAATTGCCTTGCCCTCTGGGACTTTGCCATGCTTTCCAAACGCTACAGAGTTTGAACATTCTTCATGAGTGAAGAACTGATCAAACAGTAGATGGAAAAGACGAAGACAGTCCTTCTTTGACTCTTGGTGAATAGCTGCTAGTTTGGTGGAGTACAAGAGCAGCCCACTGTCTGGGTAAAGTTCTTGTTGGCCAGATCTAGTTTTAGGCATCAGAACTCCACTTTCACATGATTTGTAGTCTTCCATCTTATCTATAAAGCCTCGGAGTGCCTGTAGGTGTTCAAGATCTGAAACAGAAAAGGTAGGAGTAAAAGCTTTTCCAGTGGATAATGAGGAGATATTTATTTTACACATTTTACTTACTCATGCTGGACAGCACATCCCTCATCATGTTATTCTCTTTAAGTAATGCCTGTACCTCCAGCTTGCATGTTTCACATGGCTCCCATTTTTCATTTTCATAGGACACGTTCTGTGATCTGACTGTGGGTTCTTCATACTCCTCCTCAGGCTCTAACCCAAGCCTGTCATCCTGAATTGTAACTTCAGCTGAGGGGTGAGGTATAGACGGGTTATACAGAAGCCCCAAAAATGTTTCTTTTGGGGTTGAACTGTGTGTAATGGTTTGTCTTTGATGTTCATCTAAATCTAATAAACCTGGATGGTCTTGATTACAATACTCAGATGGTGTCATGGTCTGTTGATTAAAAGGCTTAACAGGACATGGTAATAGCACAGATTGATGTTGGTTTGGTGGCAATCCTGGAGACAAAAGCTGGGTTTGTGCAGAGGAAGGACCATGTTCAGCTGATGCAGAAGCGACCCGATTCTGGTTATAAAATGTTTCAGCAGATGCATAACTTCTTTTCATGTCCTTCTTTGCACCCTTTCTCGGGTCCTGCTTTTGGTCACAGACCCCAATGTGATCTACAGTGGCATTATAGAATTTGTTGTCTGACCATTTTGCAAGAACTCGAGCTCCTGGATAGAGTCCCTCAAAGCTAGTTATTGGCGACTCCTCTTCTGTAAGTATGTCACAGGTCTTACAAATTTTTGCAGTGTATCCATCTTCAAATGTTAGAAAAACATAAAATCCTGTAATTGTAAAAAGATATCCAAAGTCACTAAACAGTCACTAGAAATACAACATTGAAGCTTTTCGAGTCATAATAAAACGCATGACATATTTGTACATTTCATATTTAACATCCAACCACCACAAATTTCCCAAACACTGTAAGCAAGCGTATAGCTTAATTGGCAGAGTGCAGTGTCAGTAATTCAAAAAGTCATGGGTTCAAGGCAAGCCTAAGGGACACACAAAGTGTGTTATTGATGTACAGGCTTAATTTAAATTAGGCCTTTAATACAAGTGACTGTCAAAACTATAAAACTTTTTTACTAGGGGTGTAACGATTCGTTTTAACAACGATTCGATTCGTATCACGATTTGAGGTTGTCGATACGATTCAAGGACGATTTTGGTTCATAGAATGATACGATCCGAATCGATTCAGTGACTTGAAATCGATTCAGCAACTTTTTAGCCAAAAATTGTGTGACTGAAATAAATATCTGGATACTGGTCAGTGCAGGTGAAGTTTCCTAGATTCCTGTTGTTTCTTGTAAGGGAATCCGGTATATCAATTAATTATGGATATAAACAAACAAGTAAACAACAATTAATGGAAAATGCATTCACATTTTATTTGAATAAAGTGCAACCAACAGTTTAGGTTGAATTAACAGGAAGTTAACCTTTTCTGCTCTCAATTTCAATATTCAATACATTTTCAATAAAAGCACAGTAAGTGCAACAGTAGGTTAACCTGCTACTTCTGCTTTTGTTATCCAACATATTAATATTACAATATTAATATCAAAAATAAAGTGCAATAAAAGAACACTTCTCTGTGCATTCACTATGTCGCCAGCAGCACTAAAAACTCGCTCTGCTGGCACACTGGTGCCAGGAATGCACAGGTAACATTTAGCAAGGGTTGAAAGTACAGGTAGCTCTTTCTCCTGGTGGCTTGATCATTTCTCGCTGGTTGGCTTCTCCTCTGCCATCCGCCATGCTATGTTTTGTTTTCTTAGCGCTGCTGCTGGTGCGTGCGTTGCGATGATGTCACAGATAGGCAGACTGAATCGAGTAACGTTTAACGCCGTTATCATTAAAAGTGCTAAGAAAAAACATCCATTTAAAGTCTGACGTGCTTAAATCCAATGCGTTATTTCCTATGATCGATACAATCGATTGATTACCTTTTAAAACGATGTTAGATCGATATATGTCGTCCGGAAGGCCAACTTGCCGAGCACAGATCGATGTAGTTAGATCGTAGGAAAATAAATCGATACATCGATGTAGTAGATGAATCGTTACACCCCTATTATTTACCTTCTCTTTCTTCATTTTGTAGGGCAGTGGCTGGCTCACTGACCTTTGTTTTTTTGATTGGGTTACGGATTCTTTTAGGTATCTCCATCACACTGATCTCTGTTCTGTGGACAAGACCAAATTATAATAAACAAATTCTCAATACCATAAACTATGCCTAATAAAAAGATCTTTGTGGGCTACTTACCTTCTCTTTCTGCTTCCCTCACTGTTTAGTGCCATTACACTTGGTGGCAAAATGCCAGCTTTTACAATGGGCTATATAAATGTTGTGTTTATGGTTATTTGCATCTATGGTTTGAACCCTCTCCTTCTTGTTTGAGTGCACCATGACATTCAAGACAATCATTGCTCACAGGTGAACTGCACACCTGATGTAATCAGTGCAACACCTATAGTGTCAAGTGAGGCAAAATACTTTAGCTAACAATGTCAGATGTGTTTGGCTAATTTATACATGCATTTAAAAGAAGCAGTGCAAAGAAACTTGCTACAGTATTCTTTCTTTAAACATTTTAAGCAAGAGTAGTACAGTATATACTCTTGAGTCACAAGAGAAAGGATGGCGCAAATAACCATTAACCAGTCTCGTTGGAGAAGGAAAATGAAGGACCAATCAAAAATCAAAAGATATAGAAGAAAAATCATCAAAGTGAGAATTTATTGGTTCTTTTAACTCTTTTTCTTTTTTTTGGAAAGTTTGCACACTTTGGTATTTGTTCTTTTCTTGCAGCAAAAAAACACTGCAACCTTGGGAGACATGTCAATCCCCAGAGCAGATTGCTGTGCAGAAGTGCTTGGAGTGGACAATGGAATTTCTCAGACAGAGGGATCTTCTATGATGTACGGACCTGAACGTTGTAATGTTAATGAAGAGTTTTATACAAGACAAGACTACCCTCCGTACACTAGTACTGATTGTGATGTGGAACATTTTGATCCTATACACTATGGTATTGATGATGAGTGGAATGATGGCACTTTATTTGACAATGACCTTAATGATGATGCAGAAATTCAATTTAAGGAAAAGCCTGGTGATTGTTCACTTTACAAAAATGCTCCGGTATCTACTGCAGAAAGCGTTCTCATGATACTAGCTTTTGCTAATAGACACAACATTTCAGGGAAAGCCCTGAGTGACTTGGTCAAATTGATCTCCCTGCATTGTCCAGAAGAACATCAAACAGAGTGCCTGGGAAATCTAAAAAAAATCACAAAAATCTTTGATAATGCAGGTCCCTCATTTATTGTGCACAAATATTGCAACAGTTGTTATATGTCAGTAGAGAGCGATAACGCCCAGTGTCAGGTCTGTGAAGCAGAGGTATCAACTTCATATTTTATTGAAGTTCCAATTGAATCTCAAATTAAGGCATTGTTCGCAAAAAAAGGTTTTGAGGAAAAGTTAAAATTTAGATTCAAAAAAAGGGCCGGTGCAATGTAGAGGATATATATGATGGACAAGTATATCGGAAGTTATTGGCTGGTGGTGGGTCACTTAGTGATTCCCACAATATTTCCTTACTCTGGAACACAGACGGCATTCCTGTTTTCAAGTCCTCTAAATTCTCAGTGTGGCCTTTTTACTGTATCATAAATGAACTAAATTTTGTTGAGCGTACAAACAGAGAAAACATGATTCTTGCAGGTCTTTGGTTTGGTGAGTCAAAACCATCTATGCTGACTTTCCTTAAACCGCTGTGTGACACTCTTAATAATATACAAAGAGATGGAGTCCTTGTACAATTTTATGAATCAGATAGTCCCTTTATATGCAGAGTATTAACCATTGCAGGTACTTGTGATTTATCCGCAAAAGCCTTAGTGTTTAATACTATTCAGTACAATGGGCATTTTGGATGTTTAAAATGTGAACAGACTGGCAAGACAATTAAAACAGGAGAAAGGGGACATGTGCATACTTTCCCCTTTCAAACTGAAGATCCAAAGGGTCCTGCACGTACTCATAAGAGATTTGTGGAAGATGCCAAGTTGTCACTTGATTCAAAAACCATAGTGCGTGGAGTTAAGGGTCCCACTTACCTCAGCACGGTAAATAGCTTTGATTTGATCTTAGGCACGGGTGTTGATTACATGCATTCTGTGCTTCTTGGTGCGACTTTTGATGCATTTGTGGTTTTCCACACGCTGTTCTTTTAGCATGGTCAGATCAATTAGTGAAGTAGACAAACGCATGAGTGAAATTCAACCACCATTTAAAACTCGTTTCCCTCGCTCTGTTTCTGTCCACAGAATGTACTATAAAGCTTCAGAGTACCGGTGTATGTTGTTGTTCTTTGGGCCAGTAGTGTTTCGAGGCATTCTTGCAAACATGTACTACAATCACTTTCTGCTGCTAAGTGAAGCAATGTTCATTCTTCTTTTGGATTCCATAACCTTTGCACAAATAGATCACGCTGAGAAACTTCTGTGGAAGTTTTGTTCTCAGATGAATGAGCTTTATGGTGACAGATACCTGACAGCCAATGTTCACTTATTAGTTCATTTAGCAGACAGTGTTAGAGCTCTTGGACCTTTGTGGACCCATTCTTGCTTTCACTTTGAGGACAAAAATGGACATTTGCTTCGTCTCATTCATGGAACTCAAAATATTCCTCTACAAATGGTAAATGCAGTGAAACTTATTCAGTGTCTCCCAAATATTGCTCAAACCACCAAAATTGGTAATGCCACTGCTGATTTCATTGCCAAGATGACAAATGACACAAGTCTTTTTTGATTTTCAAACACAGGTGCCTTTAGAGTGAAAGAAATAGGTGTTCCCTTTAATCTTTTGCTGGATTGCGCAGACATGTCTACATTACAAATGTTTTTAGGACATAGCTTACATAGTAATGTTGTGAAGGCATTTAGCAGAGTTCAGATAGGCAGAACTGTTTACTCCTCAAAGCAGTATGTCAGAGCCAAAAGAAGAAACAATTGCACTGTGACATTTCATGATGGGAATGAAGTATGTTATGGTCAAATTGACTTCTTTTTCTTTTATAAAGATGGAGACAATTTTTCAAATGAGAGACATCTTGCTTTTGTGAATGCATTTTCACGCACAGGACTAGATCTCCAGCAGGACATTGTTACAGGAGCAACTTGTTTTCACATTGTAAGCTTACTTGAGAATCCTATAAAAAGAAAAGTTCTAGCTCTTGAAAATATTTTAAGCAAACTAATGTTTTTAAATTTGTCTTCAATGCCAGGCATTGCATATGCATCACATTTCCCAAACACATTGGAAAGGGATTGAACGAATGCATGACCACAACAAGAATTTGTTGTAAATGTTGATGAATAAAGGTATGGTACGGTATGGTATACAATTGTATACAATTTCTTTATGGTTGCTATATAACAGTTTTCTTTGTTTAATATATATATGTGGTAAAACCAATCTGTATGGATTTTATTAGTCATTTATGTATGTAATTTGATTGTGAGTTTAAAATAGAATTGAGAAAGAATAATAGCTCCCTTTACGGAAAGAAAATATATTTCCTAATATATGAAGAATAAATATATTAAATTAAATAATGGTATATTAAAAAATATACAGAATAATATATTGCGTAAATATATTAAAATAAATCGAGTCATACATAAGGAATTGCTTTTTTTCATATATTGAAAAATGTGACAATATGTTTACTTGTATGTGAGAAAATATGTCATTTTATATTCAGTAATATACTTCATATTATATAGATGTAAATGGGATAAGATTTGGTACTGGATGTGTAAAAAGGTATTGAACATATATTTACTCATGTCATATGTGCACACACATGTATGGAAATTAATTTCAGGGAACCAGAAATCTGCTTTGACTCATTCCATGAATAAGTCTATATATATGCGTGTACATTAATTCACATTTGGTATGTGGAAACCTCTATGTGCAATATTTACTCAATAAAAGATAAAATCTGAGATTTATTTTAGTCTTTGCTTCTAAATATATTTATATGTTCAATACATAGCCATATATTGTCAATGCATATATTGATATATAGTGAAAATATTAGTACCAGTTTTAATATATGGAAATGTATTATGTAATATATCACATTATATTTTGCAATATATTCCCATATATTATTGTTTCGTAAGGGCTAAGCATGGTGCGAAATGTTACAGAGATCTCTTATGAAGCTTTAGAGGAGACAAACGTGAGAGAATATCATTTTTTTTGTCTCAGAAGAAACATGTGAGAACCAGGAGACTTAGTCTTATGTCTCAATTTGATATTCACTTGATCTAATTTCTGTCTAGGAGAAAGATGTGAGTTGAGAAGGAGATCTCATGTTTGATTTTCCTTTCCTCTGGCAACGCCTCAACAGAAATTGTCCGACTTTTGAGCCGTTCGTTACTATTGGATACATTGTCATGTTATAATAATCACATTTATTTAGTTTTATTGACCACGAAATTTCATTGATGTGAAGCCGCCTGTAGTCGCCACACGGGCACCAGCCGCCGCCAGGTTTAGGGACGATGTGAAGCCTTCGGATCGGCGGACCATTCCCAGGCGCTCCATGTTTGCAAACTCAGCCTTTGCAACGGTAAGCTTGGTCGGGTCGAGGCGCAGAGTGCGGGCGTAGACGGGTGGACCAGTAGTGGTGAGATGGTGCTCCACGCCGTGTTTCACTGCCGATGCAGAGAAAGTGGGCTGAGTGAGGGCTGGGAAACTGGCAAGTAGACAGTGGAAATCATCGGAAACTGAAAGCATGCTAGACAGTCGCATAGAGTCAGCCCCGCTGAGCGTGCACGCGTAAGAGCAAAACGTGACAGCGTCAATCAAACGGCGGTTCTTTACATCCACCAACAGTCCATGCGCACTCAAAAAATCAGCCCAGAGGAGGGGAAAAGCAACCTTAGCTGTCCCAGCCGAAATGCTGTCCTCCAAAACACAATTTGACGTACCTCGTGCCATATGTGCGGATTGGGCTACCATTGGCAGCTTCCATAGGGGGGCTGTGGCTGTCCATCACCAAGTCTAAACGGGATGCAGGCAGGACGCTCTTCTGTGCTCCCGTGTCGCACAGAAAACGCCGTCCAGAGACGCTGTCACGGATAAAAAGCAGCCCGCCTACACAGCCGATGCTCGTGGCCACTACTGAGCGCTGGCCCTGCTGTTTCCCAACCTGCCGAATCAGCATGGTGGGCGACATTTGTTGGCCTTGGTTCCGAACTTTGCATGTGCCGAACACAAGCCTGAAGGTAGTTGAGGGCCAGAAAACTGTTGCCAACGAGAAATGGTGGCAGTGGTGAGTGTGCAGTCATCCTGTGTCGCCGAAGCGATGTGCGCAGGAAAAAAAGTGGACTCACAATGTCCCTGACTCGCCAGGAAAAACGTATCGGCCTCCTCAGCTAGTCTTCGACAGTCAGTGATTGTTGGCTCTCTCAGCATCTGACAGTTCAAATGTTTTCAACAAGTGGGCTTTGAGCGCTGTATACTTGTCAGTTTCTGGAGGATTTGTAATAAGGCTCACCACTCTGGATGATCATAATATTCATTTATGTACAGTGTACAATAAAGCAATTAAAATGAAATACTTAATTTACATTAGGTACCTAAAAATGTGTAAAGTATATGAATAATAGTTATCATTTACATTTTCCAACGTTGGAATACATGCTCAGTTGACATTCATTAATTCAAGCAGCATGAATGGATGATGTCCAGTAGTCCAGACTGAATTGATGATGTCAACTGTGAGATCCCAATAAGTAAACATCAGAACTATATGAAAAATTACCAAATAATAATCAGTGACATTCAATGCAACACAGTTTGATTTTCTCCCACAGGAGAGAGTGAGAGTAAGTAAGAGATGTGCATGTGTCATACATTTAATTATTCCTGGACACACATTAGTCAAAGAAATCACATCTAGATTTATTTAACATCTCTACTTTTCCCCATAATCCACATGAATAAGATTAAAGTCAAAGATTCATTAGGTAGTTATTGATGCACTGCACAGACCCAACTAAAATAGACGCTTGTTACGATTATGGTAACTTTATAAAAACATTTAAAATGTTCATTTAAACTTTTCAAACCTTTTCACCCCTTACCAACAGGTATATACTTACACATTTGATCAATGATTTTTTACAAAACGATTAAATAAAACAATTTAAATAGTGGTTTTATATTAAAATTACACAAAACTATGCAAAACCAGGAAAAGAAGTGCATTATGGGAAACCTCATATTGACTTACCGTTGTTGAAACAGACGTGGCAAAGAACTACATCCCTGAGCAAGAGATGCAGGAACATCACCTAAAGTGATTCTGAGTGAAGAGTGTGATTGCATCATCAAGTATGTACTGCAATCTACACACTGAAGATAATTAATTGCATATAACATACTGTACACTATAAAGGTATTTGCCAGGCATTGTCATACAGTAATTTTCTTGCAGATCTTTATTAATTCATGATCATATTGTCATTTTCTTACAGGTCTTTATTAATTCATGATCATTCATAGAGCTCTGTGATGCACTTAGATGGCTGATGAGTAGATTAGATGAGTGCGAACCACAATGGGCGGATCAGCAATTTTGAAGGTCAGAAATAAATTTTATGGTGACTTGCATGAAAATGTTCATCCGTTTCAATTAAATTATGTGAACTGAATGACTTTTAACATGGACACTTTAGTAGTTGAACCAACTGAAGATCTTCAACTCAACAATCAACACACAACTGAGTTTGGACCTACACAATCATTATACAGTGTATTTACAATTTAAATAAAATTGTTTGTATTTACAATTTTTGCACAAATTTTTTTTTTTACAAAACTTTGACACTCTCTACTGCTTATAATTCACTGTTGCTTAAGTGACATGGTCCATGTTTACATTACAGTATAAAATTGTTCGTAAGTTTTCCCCTTTTATATAGATGGTAATGACTAAATATCCTCGCACACTTAAATTTTCACACGTTAAAAAAGATGCGACCTCACGGTGTGTCAAGCACGTTTACACACTGCCTCTGAAACTTTTTTCATCATAAACAAATCAAATCAGGTTCCATTTTCTACATTTTAAGGGGGGTTCACATTTCTGTGTTATTCATTTTTGTGTTGTGTTGGAACTTAAGTTTAAAGTAGAATTAAAGCAAAGAAAGTGCCCTCGCACATGCACCGCCACCCGGTGGCCTCAGGAAAACAGTGAATAGTGGGCAACATTCATTTAAGTGGTTAAATATAGGAGAAATATGGCAAACTCACTTCAATGTGCCACACTTCCTTCTGCCAGCAGGTGGCGCTTTGACTATAACTGAATATTGGCATGTAGATGTGTTTAGGTCAGGACTCTTATCAAACAAACAGAAAGTTTGTTAGGAGAACTGTGTGAAGAGTTTTGAAAAAGTGACCTAAGTATTGAGAAATGGGTCCTAGCAATTGTATATATATACAAAATAAAATAAAAAACACTGTAAATGGCAAGAGGCATCCTGCACATCAA
This sequence comes from Romanogobio albipinnatus, assembly GCA_023566225.1. Lineage (NCBI taxonomy): Eukaryota > Metazoa > Chordata > Actinopteri > Cypriniformes > Gobionidae > Romanogobio > Romanogobio albipinnatus. Next base: position 89,125 of record JAKRKY010000026.1, read on the forward strand.
AAACAGGCAAAGCAACAAATTAATATTATTCAACATATCCTAGCTTTTTACAGAAAATATTCAGATGAAACCCCCTTTGTAATAATTAACATGTTCATAAGTAACTGTAATTTAATTACACATTTTTCTCAGTAACTGTAACTGATTACAGTTACATTTATTTTGTAATTAAATTACATAATCTAGTTACATGAAACTAGTTACTTCCCAACACTGCTAAGTATATATGAGTAGACTCGTCCCCTCTGTCATAATCAAGGAGTCGAGGGTCTGTCCACATAAACCTCTCTTGTCCACTTGTGGAACACTTCAAACTGGCGACAGGGATTGCCCCAAGGGGAAGTGCTTAGGGAGGTTTGTGAGTGTGTTGCTAAATTTGGAACTACAGACTACTCTTACTATTTCTGCCATATAAAGATATTGTAAAAGTAGTAATGCTAGTTAATATTTCTGCATGTCTACAAGCAAAGTGGAATGCACCCAACATCTACCCAAAGTACTTTGGGCAAGCTCTAGTGGCAAACCTGAGCATGAACCTTTTTATTTGTCTTCAATATGACACATCTGACTAATTGGAGTCAAGAAACATCACATGCGTATAATTTTGAGAACCAATGAGAATTTTCTGGTAGCGTAAGCTCCCATTTGGGAAAGTCTGGAGATTCATGACTGTTAATGAAGAGGGAGGGATTATCGTTAATTATCGGATTATCGGGAGGGAAAATCTGTAGAATACAAAAAGACCAAAGGGCATTATCTCAACAGTGTGACTAGCTGTTGAACAATGGCAGGAAGCTGGTGTGCTGTTCAATCGCTGGCACTTTGTGTGTGGTTTTGTGCTTTTTGTCATGCTGTTCCACAGTTGAGTAATCTGCCCCAGAATCCACAAGCTCTGATGTTAAAGCAAAATGACCAGCGGGTTCAACAACAAGCTAGTAAACAGTTTCCTCAGAAGGTTCAACAACAAGCTAGTCAACAGTTTCATCAGAAGGTTCAACAACAAGCTAGTCAACAGTTTCCTCAGAAGGTTCAACAACAAGCTAGTCAACAATTCCCTCAGAAGGTTCAACAACAAGCTAGTCAACAGTTTCCTCAGAAGGTTAAACAACAAGCTAGTCAGTTTCCTCAGAAGGTTCAACAGCAAGCTAGTCAACAGTTTCCTCAGAAGGTTCAACAACAAGCTAGTCAGTTTCCTCAGAAGGTTCAACAGCAAGCTAGTCAACAGTTTCCTCAGCAGGTTCAACAACAAGCTAGTCAGTTTCCTCAGCAGGTTCAACAGCAAGCTAGTCAACAGTTTCCTCAGCAGGTTCAACAGCAAGCTAGTCAACAGTTTCCTCAGCAGGTTCAACAACAAGCTAGTCAACAGTTTCCTCAGAAGGTTCAACAACAAGCTAGTCAACAGTTTCCTCAGAAGGTTCAACATCAAGCTAGTCAACAGTTTCCTCAGAAGGTTCAACAGCAAGCTAGTCAACAGTTTCCTCAGCAGGTTCAACAGCAAGCTAGTCAGCAGTTTCAGTCTAAGCAGCCAGTGGTGCAGGCAGAGCCCCTTGACAAATGTGCTGTAGCTGATTATGAGCAGATCCAATGTGGCCCACCTGGTATCACTGGTGCTGAGTGTGAAGCTATCAACTGCTGCTTTAACGGACAGCAGTGTTTCTATGGGAAGGCAGGTAAGAGTGAGTCAATGTAAAAGTGTTCATGTTAAATGACTCCTCAGTAATAACCTGCTCTTGCACCTTGTTCCAGTGACTGTCCAGTGTATAAGAGATGGTCAGTTTGTGGTAGTGGTGGCTAGAGATGTTACACTACCTCGCTTGAGCCTGGATTCAGTCCATCTCCTGGGTGGAAACGACCCACCTTGCAGTCCTGTGGGATCCACACCTTCCTTTGCTATATACCAGTTCCCTGTCACTGCATGTGGCACAAGCATGATGGTGAGTAGCTGCTTGTGGTTCTGTTCTGCACGGTTTAGAATGGCCTGGATGCCAACAGTTACTATTTGCAGGAGGATGGTGGATATGTGGTGTATGAGAACCGAATGACCTCCTCATATGAAGTGGGTGTTGGACCACTTGGTTCCATCACAAGGGACAGCCATTTTGAGTAGGGTTTTTTTTTTTTTTCTCAGAAAAATAATATATGAATCTTTGACAAAGGTTACAAGCTCACTATTTGTTGTCTAGGCTTCTCTTCCAGTGTAGGTACTCTGCTACTTCTGTGGAAGCTCTTGTTGTGGAGGTCAACACTGTTCCTGCACCTCCACCAGTAGCGGCTTCTGGACCCCTTAGGGTGGAGCTTAGACTGGCAAATGGTCAATGTGTCACCAAAGGCTGTGCAGAAGGTAAGTGTCTGTCCAAGTATGCATGAGTATTTTCTAAAACTCCAGGTTGTGGCAGTTTCTGGTTAAACGCTGATTTTCTTTCTCAGGGGATGAGGCATACACGTCCTACTACGGTGATGCTGATTATCCCGTCACAAAAGTCCTGCGGGAGCCTGTGTATGTTGAGGTCCGCATTTTGGAGAGGACCGACCCCAACATTGTCCTAATGCTGGGACATTGCTGGGCGACATCAACCCCCAGTCCACTCAGTCTACCCCAGTGGGACCTTCTGGTCGATGGGTGAGTAAGGCCAGTCTTTATCCATCTAGTGTGCTGTAAGGCACTTCTGACTGCCTCTTCACCTTTCAGTTGCCCTTACCAGGATGACCGTTACCTGACCACATTGGTTCCGGTGGCTGGATCTTCTGGTCTTCAGTTCCCAACCCACTACAAGCGCTTTGTTGTGAAGATGTTCACATTTGTGGATCCAGCATCACTGGCTCCTCTACAGGAAACCGTATGCTCTGCAGCTTTACCTGAATCCTTAATATTATGTTTTTTCTTCTGTGGCTTAACCCTTTCCCCCTCTGTTAGATCTTCATCCACTGTAGTACAGCAGTGTGCCATCCCTCTTCTGGCTCATGTGAGCAAAGCTGCACTAGGAAAAGTGAGTGCTTGTTGTAAACTGACTTCAGGAACCATGAGAATTTGTTTTTTAAATGCCTCACGATTCTACCATTTCTTTTCCAGGAAGAGATGCTAACGTCAAGACCATCTCTAGTGGGCAAACTGTGGTGTCTAGTGGAGAAGTTAACCTGGTCATGTGACTTTAGTAGTTTTAATAAACTTCTTACCTCAACTGTCTCTTTGGTATTGATCTTTCATGACTTCTCCGTTTGATTTATTAGGCTACACTATTAAACCAGAGTTCCCTTTTTTTTTTTTTTGTGCTTCAAGGTTACGCTTGACTTTAACTAAACAAGCCAAGTTTTTGCCCAAACCTGACCTGTTGCTAACCTGGGTCCCTGTTCTTAATGGTATTAATTCTGTTTTGGTCTCTACTTGTGGCTTTATGGCTGGATTAACATAACTGCTTGTATTGCTATTAAAGCATGCCAAGTCCCTCTGTTTTTTGGTAATGCTATTTGAAAGCCCCCCTGAAGTCATGCCAGTACAGCATTGCATCTGCAATGAAATCAGTATCCTGCATTGTCCTTTTTAATCCCATATTGTGACCAGCCTTTTTTCTTTAGGCTAGCCCCGATGTTTACTGAAAAGTAGACTGGGGCTTTAAGCTGGTTTAGTCCCTTAACTGGTGTACTACACCTGAGTTGCTGTCTGAGGGCCTGCTTACACCTGGTACTAAAGCGTTTATCAGTGCAATCACAAGTGGACTATGCTAAATACAGGTGTAAATCAGTCCCTCCAGAAAAACGCGATTATGCGATCGCGTGATTTAACACATAATCAGCCAAAGTCCGCATATTTATGCGGGGGCCGCATTTTTTTCGCCGCATAAATTTCCTATTTCCGCGTGCAAAATATGCGGGGCTAGCATGATTTCATAATCCCCGAATATTCGTTGCAAAAAAAGTCATTAGCAGAAAGTTGAAAAATGTTCGTTTACTTCACACAAGAGCCGCCATTTCAGCCTATTGCCATGGGAACGTTTTGAAGTGACGTAATTACCCGACGTGAACGTCATCGAAAAGCTGCAAACCCCCGTGGTGAAACCATAGATATCAGTGAAACCATGATGAAGCGCAAACTCCCATTTGCCAAAAAAAATAACGGCAAAAGACCGCGCAAAGCAGTTTTGGTGTGTTGACCGATCTCAAAACACAGCATGAAGCTTTGAAGCGTTATGAATCAATGAGTCGATTCAGCGGTTCGGATCGCCAAAGTCACGTATTTCAGCAGTTTGACACGCGATCCGAATCATGAATCGACTCGCTGATTCATAGCATCATGATGCTGTGTTTTGAAATCGTTATCACTATATAAGTCGTTATTTACAGATGAACGGAGGTCTTTACGGGTGTCCAACGACATGAGGGGATGTCATTAATGACAGAATATAAATTTTTGGATGAACTAACCCTTTAAGAGATTGCACTGTGCATTGGAAGCACTCAAATGTCTGTTTTGTAAAGCTACCTCTGTAAAACAGGAAGTTATTTATTCATTTTTCAGAAGTTGTAGCATATTCCTTTTGTAAAGCTACAGAACTTGTTTGACTCAATGTTTTGTAAATTTGAGCCATGTGTTTATTAAGGTCTTCAATAAAACAAGATGAGAACTTAAATATTCCCAGCACTTTGTGATGTAGTGCTTTTTTTCTCTTTTTCATCAAACCGCAGTTTTTGCAAGTTCCCGCAATTTCATAGCATAAAATTGCATAAATATCCCGCATTTTCCATCGCATTTTTTAAGAAAACATGCCGCATAATCAAGGATTTTTGCCCGCAACAATAAAAAAAAAGCCGCATTTTTCTGGAAGGACTGGTAAATGGGGTCAAATGGTTTAAATGTGCCTTTATAAAAAAATGTTTTACTTTTACCCTTCACTCATGAAAGGGGTCTTTATAAACCGTTTTCAGAGTGTGACATTAACTTGTCTAAACCATGTTGCTTCTGTAGATTTGGACAATAAGCTACTTTGTCTGTGCTTGTTGTTGCACCATTAAAAGGCAATTTGACTAGTATCCATGGTGTCAAGGAAATACATCCCATTTTTATTATGTTTAACTGGTTTGAAGAGCTAAATGTTGGTCTATTATATTTGTCCATTTTAGTGTCCCTTCATTAACTTAAGTCTTAGTCCTGTTAACTCTTCTAGCTCTATCACATTTTTCCTAGAGACAGTTTGGGGGAATATTTGAGAGAACTGGCCACAGACCTACATTTCATAAACTGCTGATGTTAAAGAATAAGAAGCTGAGGGCAAGTGGACAAAAATGAATGACTGTTTCAATTCACTCTTTCATGCCCTTCCCTCACTATCTTCCCTCTGTGTCGTTGATTTTGTACCAGGAGATTTTTTGTAGGTATTGGGCTGTTACATGTGTGTACTGAATTTCATACCTGTACGTGAAACATAGCAGGAGGGGCACTTTGTTGAAATGTTGTAGGTAGCGCTATCAAGCTATTTTGCCATGCCTAATTCTGTAACTCATATGTAGATGTCTTCAGGTCAGGACTATTATCAAACATCTGAAGTTTGGGGCAGATCAGACATTGTATGACTGAGTTACAACAGCTTCCTCTGTCATTGCGAAACATCAGACTTTGTGAGGCCGCCACTGACATTTACACAATCATCTACACTTGAGTTTTCACTTCAGCGAAAACTCAAGATCTTCACAATTTAACATCACCAAGGCCTTAAGATTAGACTGACCAAATATGTTGTTATAGTTAAATCTCAATGAGGAGTTAATCACAATGTAAAACAAGGCATTTCCTGTTGCCCGCAGGTGGCGCTATGACTGTCACTGAATATTGGCATGTAGATGTCTTCAGGTCAGGACTCTTATCAAATGTGAAGTTTGGGGCAGATCGGAAATTGTATGCCTGAGTTACAACAACTTCCTATTTTATGGCGAACCATCGAACTTTGTGAGGCCGCCACTGACACGCCCTTCAGGGAAAACTCAAGATCTCCAAGGCCTTTAGATTAGACTGTGCAAATATGATGTTGAACTGATTAAATACACTTTGCAAAGAAACACTACGTGCCAATAGACTAAACACGCAATATGCATGCGCATGATGTCACAGTTTTCACAAATTCATGTTTTTGTAGTTTACATGGAGACAATAATGGTATCATTTTCAAAAACTTAAACTGTTTTTAAAAGTTTGCATTTTTAAGGCACACAAAGCACTGTTGTTGTGTAAATGTCCCCCTCAATTTGTCAGATAAGAGAGACATACAAATTGTGCAGAGCTGTGGGTCCCAGAGATGCATAAACTCTACAGGTCCAGAGGAGAATCAAAGGCAATCAATTAAACTAAAAGGGGATGAGCCACCTTCATTCAAAGCTGTACAAAAAATGGCAAAGCCAAGCACTGGTGGTGTGTGTTGTGGCATTTGTGTCAAAGTTTGCTAGGATGGAGCTTCTGAAAGGTGTGTTAGTGGTGGTTGTGAATGTGGTGTTTGATCTGCCTGATGCATGGGGAAGTTTGATGCACAGTCAAAGTCCAAGAAGCATGGGGCCAAAATCAGATTCAGATTTCAGAAGTCCTGCCTTTTCTGCTCCAGAGCTCTGGAATCCTTTGCAAGCGGCTTCTCCATTTCAGAGTCCTTTGGGTCCTGCCTCCAGAGGCCTTGCACAGGAGCCTTTTGGCCTTCAGGAGAAGCAGCTGTTGCAGGGTCCAGGGAAGCCTTTGGATTGGAGGTATCCTGTCATTCCTGAGGTGCAGAGCGAGTTGGCGGTGGACTTCCAGTTGAGGCAACCCGAGACTCCCAGCAGCGTTGCGGTTCAATGCGGAGAGAACCGGGTTCTTGTAGAAGTCCAGAAGGACTTGTTTAGCAATGGTCAGTTGATCCAGCCAACTGGTCTGTCTTTAGGTGGATGTTCTGTTGTTGGTCAGGACTCTGAGTCTAGGGTGCTCATCTTTGAGTATGAATTACAGGACTGCAACAGCGTGCAGATGGTAAGAACTCCTAAATATTAATCGGTTGCTTATTCAAATTGAGGATATCCAAAGTTCTCTTCAAGGACCGTCAGTTCACACTGCTGTTGTATTTGCAATGCCAGGCAGCTGGCATAAACATTTCTTAACCCCTTACCAGTCACCCCCACTTTTGGCAAAGGAGTGCAAAATGACATACCCAAAATAAAATTGTTGCTGCTAATGAGTCCTTCTGACTACACACAAATCAAAGGTATCATTTGAAAGCTGACACTTGACAGTTTACCATGAAAGACTCAAAATTACTCTAGAAATTACTAGTAGAGAGATAAATAAGCTCAAACACAATGGACAATTAAAAAAAAAATTATAACGGTTTATGAACAAGAAAAATACATAAGGCAGAAATATATATGGATCTGGAAACACAAGTAAACTAAAGCCACATGTCTTTTAAATGTACGTTTCAAATTTGAAGTTGATACAAGCCAAAATGACTTTTTTACAAGCATTTAGTTCGGAGTATGTCTAGGCACCTTTCCAAAAAGGCCACTTGGAGACTCCAAAGGGACACTTGGTAACCACCTTTTACCATGAGGTATAACCGGTTTGTTTGATCATTTCAATCTATTTTCTCATTACTACATGACAAAGCTCAATTTATATACTTTCTCTGGTATATTTTTCACCCCTAAATGTTTATAAAAATGCATGTATGTGCATATTTACTGATTTTCTATTCAAATTCAAAGAATCATTCACATACAGTGATCTACCTATATACCCACTCTATTGTTGCCCTGATGGCACATTTACACAAGCTTACAAATTTTCTATTCAAATTCAAAGGATCTTTCACATACAGTGATCTACCTCCATACCCACTCTGTTGTTTCCCTTATTGAAACATTTACACTACCAGCTAATGACTCAGACTGTAATCAGACAATAATCATACCCCAAAACAGTTTCTTCTCTCAAGAAACATTACTTGCTTCACATTATTTGCTTACCACAAAGTACTACGCACAGGACAATGGTGACAACAGAGTAAAAACTATTCTGGTGATAATAGCCGAAAAGACTGAATTATTTTAGACAAATATGCTTACACTCTCACCCACTCACTGACTAGATATATTTAAAATATTGCTGGTCACTTTTTAGTGGCAACATAAGACATTTGTCATTATCAGGTCCCACAAATATTCCCCCATTGCATTACTATACATTATATTCAACATTTTATAGTAATTGAATGTAGTACTGACACTAAAACACTGTGAAATTTAACTTTTTCCTCACACTGTCATTTTTATTTTGGGTGAAATATACACAATACAGATTTTCACTATCCACGATACATTGTTACAACTTACATCACTAGCTTCTAACTCAGCACTTGAATAAAAAAGGACTTTTGCGGTACTTGAATGTACTAATAAGCCGTAATAGTGTAGAAACACAAAACTACAAAACAAAGCAACAAAAACGTACTAAATGTAGACACTTACCGATCTCGGCGTGGATCCATTGCAGGCGAATGCTGACAGAGCGAGCGCTAGTGAGCTAGTGTACAGGGTTGCCAGGTTTTCACAACAAAACCCGCCCAATTGCTACTCAAAACTAGCCCAAAACAAGCCCAATCTCGTTTCACGGGGAGATTTAACCGCAATTGGGAGGTTAAATATGTGTTTTTTTGGCATGGTTGCCTACTAAAATTCGCATTCCCGGGGCTAAATATCATATAATTGGGAACGCTTCAACCCGCGGACATGAAAAACAGCCCGCGGCAACAGTGTTGAAGTAGCCCAATTCCGCGGGAAAACCGCGGACTTGGCAACACTGCTCGAGGGGCGCGCGTGAGTAATTTTCCAGGATGCAAATGGTTACGCAAACAAAAATACAATGTGATACTCGCGAGATTTATGCTAATCAACACATCGGCGTATTCGTTATTGCATAGACTACATGTTAGATGACAACACAAGACTTTCCCATTGCTGTTTTTATTTTTTTTTACCAAACACATTTGCATGTGGATAATCATGCGTCACCAAAAGTGACTGTCATCTTTCAATCTTTTCTAAAATTGCGTGGCTAGTTTTCATCAGATATCTTCTGGGCGGTTCTCATTCAGTTCCAGACACTCTACTAAATACATTGATACGTTATATTTCATTGAATAATGCGCTTCATGCGTACAGTTCATCAAATAAACAGGACCGCGTCCTCGTGATTAGTAAACTTCAGGAAGTAAACAACAGAAGTTCTATAGCTTTTTTTACCAGTTTGCTTGATTTTGGACAAATATTTACTATGGACATCGTACACTGCACTCTTCCCATGGAAAAAAGGTCGAAGTCACCATTATTCTGCCAAACATTACATTTCCAAAGCACAAAAAGGTAAGGGACATCCTCTCTCTTTGTTGTCATATCACATTGTTTAGATTCATACAGAATGACAAAAAAACGTTGCAAAGTTATCTTGATTGTATAATGCTTATACAGATACGAATCTGCAGTCTCTTATCTTTCAAACAATGTACTGGTTGACCTTATTACTTGACAAAATGATATTGTAAACTAGCGATCAATGTAAACACTATCAAACGCGGGGCCGTCGGCGATCTCTGAACACAAAGGGGTTAAGGCCCGTTCATACCAATGCATGTTTTAAGCTCTGCAGTTGTTTTCTCCTGCTTTAAGTGTTTGTCCACCGTATTGCACAATGCACTTTCTCTCATTCATAATAATGATTACACTGTCTTGTTTTAACTACAATCTCTTACAGATGAATGAGGATGAGCTTGTCTACACCTTCTCTCTTACCTACACCCCTGAGGCTCTTGCAGGTACTCCGATTACCCGGGCCGATGGTGCAGTTGTTGGTGTTCAATGCCACTATCAAAGGTAAGTGACCTCTGTGACTTCCACTGCTTGTGCAACTGGGAGACCATTTAATGGGTACTTTCATGAACCACAGGCTACAAAATGTAAGCAGTGATGCCTTGAGGCCAACATGGGTCCCTTATGCCTCAACCAAGGTTGGTGAAGAAGTCTTGATGTTCTCCCTGAAGCTCATGCTGGGTAAGTGCACTTTCTTTGGACCTTTGACCTTGCAAATGTGGCTCTTCCTAGGGTGTTCCTTCTCTTTTGTAGATGATTGGTCCTACCAGAGGCCTTCATACTCCTATTTCCTGGGTGGCGTTATTAACATCGAGGCATTTGTGAAGCAGTACAATCATGTGCCTCTGCGTGTGTTTGTGGACAGCTGTGTGGCAACTCAAGTGCCTGATGTGAACTCCCTTCCGAGATATTCCTTCATTGAGAATCATGGGTAAGGTCATGGCTCTTGATGCTACAGGACTGTTTTGTTTGCTCTTTTTAACCTCTTGTCATTAACGTCAACCAACTAGACCTTATCCGTGACTCTCCCAGTTGACATTCATGAGTTGCTCTTTGTGGTGACTGTCTTCAGGTGCTTTGTGGACGCCAAGGCTACAGCTTCCAGCTCCCGCTTCATGCCTCGGTCCCAGGTTGACAAGATCCAGTTCCAGCTGGAGGCATTCATGTTCCAGGAGAGCACCAGTCCTTCTGTATGTACCACAAGAGTTAATTCGACTTCTCTTCCTATCTGCTTTGGTTTTCTGACTTGTCTGTCATCCCTTGTAGATCTACATAACATGTGTTCTGAAGGCAACTATTGCTTCTGCACCCAGTGACGCTCAGCGCAAATCCTGTTCCTTTGCCAATGGGTACGTTATTATAATTTATTATTTAAGCTGACTTTGCTCATGTTAAAGTGCTTTGTCTTGTTGCAGGTGGTTTGCTGCTGATGGAAATGACCAAGTTTGTGGTTGCTGTGACTCAACATGTCGTCCTGATGGTGAAATTGCTGCTTCTCCCTATGGAGGTCGGTAGCTCTTGCTTTAAGGTTGCTTTTGATGTTTTAAGTGCTCCTAACTTTGCTCTTCTCTCTAGGTGTTCAGTGGGAAGGCAAGGCCACACTTGGTCCTGTAATTGTTCAAGGGCAAAAGAAAGTTTCTCAATAAAACTGACATCAATCCTTGCTTGTATCTGACTTGTCACTTTGCTTTATGCCTGGTTTTAACTGCTTTTGACCTGGAAAGTGCCTTATTCTGCAAGTCCCATTTAGTCTGAAACCCTATGGTTGCATGAGACTTGCAGAGGTACAGAAGTTATTTTTCTCCGTCTGGAATTAAACTTGAGCCTCAAAGGTAAGCTCAAGGTTAGTGTGGGAAGCGGTGCACAACCTGACGCTGGGCTAGTTGTAACAGTTTAACTTTCAACATGCCGGGATGATGAAACCTAATGTATTTACTAGTTGCCATATCAATATTTAGAAACTGCACCAATTAATAATCCTTTGGATACTCCCACTGAACATTTATCATAACAGACGTACATTTCTTAAGTTTATTGTTGAGAGTTCTTTTAATGCTGCTCTAACCAGCAGAAGAAACTAGACATGTTTAAATCCCAGTTGCACAGGTGGGGCATGTTGTAACTGTTACAATGTGCCCCTGTTAGAACTATTCTATTGAGGAAAGACTTTAATGAACTCATTAGTATGTGATTAAATGCCATAATTTTATTTGAAAGTTAATTTGTATTTTGACTTGGTTTGTCTTGTTGTTTAATTTTATTGTCTCTAACATCAAGCTGTCAGGTATTCATGAAACAAACCCACTTAATTATACTAGATGTGGGGAAAAAATAAATACTCTGATCCCTAAGTGGATTTACACAAACTGAGAAAGTCAAAAGGCAGTACCAGATTCTTTTTGAAGATGTCACTTTACATTGCAATTTTTAACGTTTAATAGCAGAACTGGTGAAAAGCGTATTATCCATGATACTCTTAAAGATTTGGCAAGCAAATCATTCCAAAAGAACTCTGCAGAGAACACCTTGTCCCATGAAGCACTGAGGAAGATGTAATTGCGTTGGACTCCTTTTAATATTCCTGTGCTCTCAAAGTGTGTAATGCATTATGACTCTTGTATTAACTTTCACTGAAAGTGATCTGTGATCCATAATCTCTAGTCTAACACTTGTTTGTGCTCCGGTGCTTTTAAGTTAAGTGGGTCCCCAAGGACCAGGATTGAAAATCACTGCATTAGCAAATGAGTGTTCTAAAAAGTCACAAGGCGGCTTTAAGTTATCTACAGTCACAAGACTCAAGAAAATGACAGCTTGCCCATGATAGAAACTTAAATGTCATCTAAAAAGCACACATGTGCACTGATATAACTATAGAGTACAAGGTTAGGAGATGCATCATGTGAATGCCTGGCTAAAGAGATGCGTCTTTAATCTAGATTTAAACTGGAGGAGTGAGTCTGAGCCCCGAACATTATTAGGAAGGCTATTCCATAGTTTAGGTGCCAAATATGAAAACTGTCACAGTGATGAACTCCGTTAGTTAGTTCATGCGTTCATGACCTCAAGGCTAGATTATTGTAATGCTCTACTGGGTGGTTGCCCTGCTCGCTTAATAAACTCCAGCTGGTCCAAAACGCAGCAGCTCGAGTACTTACTAGAACCAGGAAGTATGACCATATTAGCCCAGTTCTGTCAACATTGCACTGGCTACCTATTAAACATTGCATACATTTTAAAATCTTGCTTATTACTTACAAAGCACTAAATGGTTTATCTCCAGTTCTTGAGCGAGCTCTTAACACATTATACTCCATCACGTCTACTGCGCTCTCTAAACTCTGGCCAGTTGATCATACCGAGAATATCCAAATCAACTGCAGGCAGTCGATCCTTTTCCTATTTAGCTCCTAAACTCTGGAACAGTCTTCCTAGCATTGTTCGGGAAGCAGGCACACTCTGTCAGTTTAAATCTAGACTAAAAACACATCTCTTTACTGTGGCATACACATAAAACACTTTTTCAATGAAATTATTGCTAGGCTGCATTAACTAGGTCAGCCGGAACCGGGAACACTTCCCATAACACCTGATGTACTCGTGACATCATCAGAAGAATGGCATCTACGGTAATGATAGTCTCTCTGTTTTATCCCGAGGTTTACTGCAGTCAGCCGGATCCGGGCCGTATCCAGATCAGATGGTGGACCTGCGCCCAGAGAAGACCAACGCAGGACCCCGTAGTGTCCGCAGAGACCGTGTCAATTAGCCTCCCCCTGCAACTGCCTCATCGACACGGCATCTAAATAAACCCGTCACCAGCGTGATGACTCCGATTGTTCGAATATTACAATTAAATAATACTTAAATCGATATGTCATCCGAATTAAACCCGTCTCTAGCGTGTTGCCTCCGATCATTCGAATATTACAATTAAATAATACTTAAATTGATATGTCATCTGCAATAAACCCGTCTCCAGCGTGTTGCCTCCGATCATTCGAATATTGCACTTTAATAATTATTTAATCAACATCATCCTCAATAAACCCGTCTCCAGCGTGTTGCCTCCGGTCCTTCGAATATTCCGATCTATTATGACCTCTGACCTGTACGGCCAGAATAATAATAATAATAATAATAATAATACGCTATTTGTTAATTGGCCAGAGGAGAACTGGCACCCCGACTGAGCCTGGTTTCTCCCAAGGTTTATTTTTCTCCATTAGGTCACCTGATGGGGTTTGGGTTTCCTTGCCACTGTTGCCTCTGGCTTGGCGTGCTCAGTTGGGGACACTATATTTTTCAACTAAACATCGAAATAAATCTAATTAATAAACTAAATTAACCATATAAACTAAATTACTGATCTAATTATTGATCTAAAGCCCACACTGTCACCGTATGGAAATTGAAATGAACTGATGACATCAAATGGCTATACAGCTTAATAAAATTATGCTGCATTATTTTCCTGTTTAACACTGTAAAGCTGCTTTGAAACAATCTACATTGTTAAAAGCGCTATATAAATAAACTTGACTTGACTTGACTCCGTGACGCCCTCCTCTGGCCATCGGAGGGAGCCATCACCAGAGTACTAACACTCACTCATGCACTACATTTCCCATAACCCGTACCTTGGACTGATTTCACGCCAGCTGTTGCCCATTACCCGGACTATAATAGACTGCCATTCACCTCAGCTCACCGCGAAGTCTTGTATTGCCTAGGTGGACATTTCTGAGTGTTACTTTACCTGTTCGACTGCTTGTTGCCAACTTCTGTTACTCCTGTCTCTCGATACCTGCTGCCTGCCCTTTGATCCTTGCCTGGTTACTCTTCTATGAACGTTATCTGCCTGTCCTGACCAATTGCCTGTTTTCTGACTACGTTTCTGCCTACCTCTGCGATTGCCTGTTTATCCCTGCCTGTACGACCTCGCTCTCTTAATAAAGCATGCAAATGGATCTCAGTCTAAGTGATGAATCATTACAAAAACGTTCTTCCTCCTTTAGTTGACTTAGATATCCTCGGTATTACCAGAAGCCCAGAGTTTAGTGCTCTTAAAGATCGTGTTGGGTTATAAGGCGATAGAAGATCAGTTAAATACACAGGAGCTAAAGCATTTAGGGCCCTATAGGTCAGTAGCAATACTTTATAATTAATACGAAACTTAACAGGTAACCAGTGTAGAGATGTTAGAATTGGTGTTATGCGATCATATTTTCTTGACCTAGTAAGAACTCTAGCAGCTGCATTTTGGACTAATTGTAGCTTGTGGAAACACCCACGGTCCCCGGTGCTGTGTCGGTGCCGGAGTGAACGAAACCAGGGATGATGATCGCGTCCTGGGTGCTTGTGTCCTGTGCAAAGAAACACAAGGAGTAGACGAGCTTGGAGTCAACAGGTTACTAACCACTGACTTGTGCGCATCGGCGCATGATGTTTCAAGCGCTGATCGTCGCTCTCTCAGCACGGCTTGTCTGTCTAGAAGGTTGCGAATCTGCTTCTCCACCGACTCCAACTCCAACTGCACCGAATGCAGCTCGAACGTTTCCTCGCCTGCACTCAAAGGTAACATTAGACACACATTCGAGTTATTCGCCATTGTAGCAGATGGTAAACGCGTGGTAAACTCTCCGAGTCCACAAGGTAAATAAGTTTACCACGCGTGCAATGCTAGCGGGCTACGGCTAGTAGCGGAAGTTCCGATTTAAGTAGTGATATCAAAGCAATCCGATTGTTTTTTATAGAGAATCGTATCAGAGATATATTCACACGCTGTAAATAATAAAAAATATTAGTTTGTAAGCGGGTGATAAGGAGAAAATCAAGGATTATGAATCAATTCGACAGAGCTCTAACACCAACAACGTGCTCAGAACCCGCGCATGCGCAATCAAGTCGATCTCGAATCTACTAGCATAAAAGTCTCCTCAGCAAAAGTTTCTACCAATAATGAAGCCACTCCTGAGTATACTTTCTTACAGAATCATCCAATTTGGGCTAAAGACAAGGATGATTGTGGGTTTTTGACAGGCGTGGAACCAGTCAAATTGACAGGAACTCCACCTCCTGTAACCAAACAATATCCAATCAATAAGGAACTATACAGTGAATCAAACCTATTGTAGAAAAATGGCCCCACTTTATATTAGGTGGCCTTAACTACTATGTACTTACATCAAAAATAAGTACGTACTTACTGTGTTCAAATTGTATTGCAAAACACTTTTACAGGTAAAGTTAGGGACAGGTGTGGTGGTATGGGTAAGTTTAAGGGTAGGGTTAGGTGTAAGGGAAGTGTCAACAGTGTAATTACAAATGTAACTACAGAAATAAATTACAGGTGTAATTACATGCAGGTTTTTTTTTAAATGTAAGTACAATGTAAAAACATGTATGTACTAGGGGTGGCACGGTACATGGAAAAAATGTGTGTGCGTCGCACTGTTCGCGCATGCGCAATGCCTCGTGCCCATATTTTACCTCAGACAGTGGGTGTCCTTTTCACGTGAAATAAGAGGTGTGTGTGGACATACAGTAAAGTAAAAGTGGAGTGCTGCAGGTCACGTCACATGTAAAAGTGGGAGAGATAAGGAAGGCTGCCCGGAGTTGGAGGATGCGCTAGCATCGTATAGTAGGGCAGATGCAGTGCGGAGAGCGTGAGCCCGCTGCGCATAAACACACTGGCAGTGTTTGTCTCGCGAGTCGCGCAGCTGAACCACGGCTTGTGTATTGCAAATATTGTCCATTCTGTCCCATTTTCCGGTGTTCTCCTCCGACCCCTATCTGTCTCGTGCTTTGATTTATGATGGGCAGCATATATCTGCTGCAGATGCGACCGTGTTCCCCTCTGTCTAATACACACATGCATATGCTGTATATAAGTAGTTCAGATGATAAATGTAACATTTAAAAGTTAAGATATGCTTCTAGTTCTAATAATTTAAACATGCCTTTGAAGTTTGGGCAAAAACTTCTGGCTTTCGTGTGTTTTCGTGTATTTTATGTTATTTTTTCACAGTGCTGGATGTCATATGGTATCCTTAATACTGTATCCTTATTGTGGATGATTAAGCCATATATACCATATGCTGAAGTAAATTTCTGGAGTGTTAACGATTAAAAAAAACAAGAACCGTAGAGAACCAAAAACCGTGACCCTAAAACCGTGATACGAACCGAACCGTGGGTTTTGTGAACCGTGCCACCCCTAGTATGTACACAATAAGTGCATTGTATCAAATGATTAATTAAAATGTTAGTGCATAGTAGTTAAGGCCACCTAATATAAAGTGGGTCTGAAAAATAGCTGGAGCAAGGAGTGCTAGTTAAAACCAACAGTCCCTGTAACTCACCCAGATGGCCCATCAAGAAATCCAATGGGACATGGAGATTCACCATAGATTACAGAGTAGCCAATAAACATATTGATAAAATCACCCCTCTAGTAGCAGATCCATCTACAATTTGTAATGGTTTACCATTAGATTGTAAGGTTTTTTCAGTAATCGACATGTCTAATGGATTCTTTTCTGTACCCTTGCACTCTGACAGCCACTACAGATTTAAAATCTAGATTGTTAAAAGCTCTATATAAATAAACTTGACTTGACTTGACTCCGTGACGCCCTCCTCTGGCCATCGGAGGGAGCCATCACCAGAGTACTAACACTCACTCATGCACTACATTTCCCATAACCCGTACCTTGGACTGATTTCACGCCAGCTGTTGCCCATTACCCGGACTATAATAGACTGCCATTCACCTCAGCTCACCGCGAAGTCTTGTATTGCCTAGGTGGACATTTCTGAGTGTTACTTTACCTGTTCGACTGCTTGTTGCCAACTTCTGTTACTCCTGTCTCTCGATACCTGCTGCCTGCCCTTTGATCCTTGCCTGGTTACTCTTCTATGAACGTTATCTGCCTGTCCTGACCAATTGCTGGTGATGGGCAGACCGAGGCTTCATGAAGCAAATGTGCCATATTGTTTCGAAGCTTCGAATCAATCCGACACCCGTCTCTACGGCGCCATCTAGTGGTCACTTGCATGTGTTGCTCTGAAATACCTTGACAATGATCCATGTAAAAAAGAAAATGTTTTTAACATCTGTCTGACAACTACATGGTCTTGGTTTTGTAACCTGTAGCCTCGTCATTGTAAAGAACTATATGTATATATATATATACAAAATGAACATTAATACAATAAATAAAGCCACAATGTGTCACATTTTTACAATTTTTTTTTTATTCAAAAATATGAATTGCTCTGCTGTTGAAGGACTCCTGAAAAAATCCTCTCACAAGGGACACTTGTTGCTGGCATGCACACATTTTTTTTTATATATATTAATAAAAAAATACTGCTCTCTCTTTCCAATAAATTAATGGATCATGCGTTCTGGGCAAAAACGCATCTTTCAGGTACTTCTTCACTTCTACAGTTGCTTCAGCTGTAGTACTGTGTGTCGTCTGGGTTTCACGGATACGACTATCAAACATTCCCATAAACTGTCCTGGGTTTCTGCTGGTGTTGTTGATGATGATGATGATGATGATGATGGGCCTGATGTTGATATTTGTGGCTCTGAATGAAAATTAAAACAACAATTAGTTACAAAGCATAAACTGACAGCATATATGAAGCTGCCTATCACAATACACACGTCTCACTTTATTTGGTGCTTCCTAATGGAAATGCTCCCACCACTGATCCCATTTTTTATCTATTCTATTAATATATCTATCTATATAATCACCTATGAATCTATATAATTCTATATATCTAACTTATTCTGTGCTATCTATCACTATCTAACTTAGCCTATATGAATGTGTCACTATATCTATCCCAACTATATGTCACTGTCTATACCTATCAGTCAATATATCTCATTTAAATCTAGCCTAAATATAACTAACCAAAGCGCACTATAAATCTCACTGCTATCACAAAATCTCTCTCCTCTCACAAAAACCCCCAGGTGAAGATGGATTAACTTCACTTTTAAACTGTGGTGAATTAGGTTCATACAGATGTGTGACTGTGTGGTTTGTTCCCGCCCCCTTTAATCAACACAGTTTCGGCAGACGCCACCTGATGAAACACTTCGAAGCTTCATTTAGCCATAGTCACGTGACATGGGTGTTTCGAATCACAGTTCGGAGCAGTGTTTCGAAACATCTACGCTTCGGGATCTCGGCAAAGCACCGAAACGTCTGTTTCGCGTCAGCCATCCCTACCAATTGCCTGTTTTCTGACTACGTTTCTGCCTACCTCTGCGATTGCCTGTTTATCCCTGCCTGTACGACCTCGCTCTCTTAATAAAGCATGCAAATGGATCTCAGTCTAAGTGATGAATCATTACAAAAACGTTCTTCCTCCTTTAGTTGACTTAGATATCCTCGGTATTACCAGAAGCCCAGAGTTTAGTGCTCTTAAAGATCGTGTTGGGTTATAAGGCGATAGAAGATCAGTTAAATACACAGGAGCTAAACCATTTAGGGCCTTATAGGTCAGTAGCAATACTTTATAATTAATACGAAACTTAACAGGTAACCAGTGTAGAGATGTTAGAATTGGTGTTATGCGATCATATTTTCTTGACCTAGTAAGAACTCTAGCAGCTGCATTTTGGACTAAATGTAGCTTGTTTATTGAGGAGGCAGGACAGCCAGCTAGTAGTGCATTACAGTTATCTATTCTAGAGGTCATAAATACATGAACTAACTTTTCTGCATCAGAGACATATAGCATGTTTCGTAGCTTAGCGATGTTTCTGAGGTGGAAGAAGGCAGTTTTTGTAGTATTTGAAATATGATTTTCAAAAGACAAGTTGCTGTCTAATATAACACCCAGGTCTCTTACTGTAGCAGATGAAGTAACAGTACATCCTTCTAAATGTAAGTTATAATTTAAGAGATTCCGTGTACCAGTTTTTGGTCCAATAAGTAATACCTCAGTCTTATCTGAATTTAGTAAGAGAAAATTACAGGTCATCCAATATTTTATATCTTTAACACACTGTTAGCTTGGATAATTTAGAGATTTCATCTGGTCGTGCTGAAAAACTGAGTATCATCGGCATAATAGTGGAAACTAATTTCATGTTTTCTTATATTACCAAGTGGCAGCATATATATTGAGAATAACTGAGGGCCTAACACAGAGCCTTGCGGCACTCCATAATTTACAGACGTTCTCTTAGATTGTTCCCTGTTTAAATAGACAAATTGGTAACGCTCTGATGGATACGATCTAAACCACTTTAATGCCTGTCCCTGAATACCAGTGTAATTTTGTAGACGATCTAAGAGTATTTTATGATCTATGGTGTCGAATGCTGCACTAAGATCAAGTAAAACTAGCATTGAGATACAGCCTTGGTCAGCAGCTAAGAGTAAGTCATTAGTGATTTTAACGAGCACCGTTTCTGTGCTATGATGGGCTCTGAATGCAGACATCGTTTTCTTGTAAGTAAGAGCATAATTGAGCAGACACCACTTTTTCTAGTATTTTAGACAGAAATGGAAGATTTGAAATGGGTCTGAATTTGCCAATTCATTTGGATCTAGTTGTGGTTTCTTAATGAGAGGTTTAATAACTGCCATCTTGAAATGGTCTTGGGACATGACCTAGAGTTAAAAATGAATTAATAATATTGAGAAGAGGCTCTTCTGCTACAGGTAACAGCTCTTTCAGTAGTTTAGTTGGTATTGGATCTAATAAACATGTTGTTGGTTTAGAAGCAATGATTAGTTTATTTAGCTCTTCCTGTCCTATAGTTTTAAAGCACTGCAGTTGTTCCTCAGGGGTGATAATTGAGGCTGAAACCCTGTCAACGGTTGTACATTTATAATTGTTTTTCTGATGTTTTCGATTTTTTTAATGACGAAATTCATAAAGTCATTACTACTAAACTGTACTGAAATATTTTGTTCAGCTGATGTGCGTTTATTTGTTAGCCTGGCCACTGTACTAAATAAAAACCTGGGGTTGTTTTGGTTATTTTCTATCAGTTTATGGTAATGCTCAGCCCTGGCTGCTTTTAGAGCCTTTTTATAACAGGAAGTGCGGTCTTTCCACGCGATTCTAAAGACCTCTAAATGTGTTTGTTTCCATTTGCGCTCTAGATTACGAGTTTCTCTCTTGATAGCGTGAGTAATATTGTTGTACCACGGTGCAGTACTTTTCTCACTCACCTTTTTTAATCTGATCGGTGCAACCGTTTCTAATGTACTAGAGAAAATGGTGCTCATACTGCTAGTCATTTCCTCTAGTTCATTTGTGTGTTTGGGTACACTGAGCAGCTGAGATAAATCTGGTAGGTTATTTGTGAATTCATCAATAGTGTTTGGGAGAATTGTTCTTCCCGGTCTATAACGCGGAGCAGTATGTAAAATATCAGCAGTGCGCAGTGTGCATGTTACAAGGTAGCGATCAGTGACATCATCACTTTGCGGTACGATGTCTATATCAGTAGGATTGATTCCATGTGATATAATGAAATCTGGTGTATGATTAAAACGGTGAGTGGGTCCATTTACATTTTGCTTGACCCCAAAGGAGTTTAATAAATCTGTAAACGCAACCCCTAGCGCATCGTTTGTATTATCTACGTGAATGTTCAAATCACCGACAATCAGTGCTTTATCGACAGTAACCATTAGGTCTGATAGAAAATCTGCAAACTCTTTTAAGAAATCAACATAGGGCCCTGGCGGTCTATATATGGTAGCCAAAGCAAAAGATAATAGGGATTTTTTTCTTATATCTGAGAGTGTCACATTTAGCACAAGCACTTCAAATGAATTAAACCTGTGTCCTGTTTTCTGAGTAACATTAAGAATATCTCTATAGATAGTTGCAACCCCGCCGCCACGACCTATCAGACGGGGCTCGTGCGTATAACAGTAACCTGATGGAGTAGACTCATTTAGACCGAAATAATCATTAGGTTTAAGCCAGGTTTCAGTCAGACATAGTAAATCAAAGCTATTATCTGTGATTATTTCATTTACAAAAACTGCTTTAGGTGTGAGCGATCGAATGTTAAGGAGACCTAGTTTTGGAGAATGTTTTTTGTTTATTTCTTTTAAGATTATCTGGGTTAATAATGATCAGATATTCTCTAGATCCTATAGAGGATTTTGACCTAAATATTCGTGGAACAGACAGTTTCTATACAATGCACTACAGAACAAGAACTGTCAAGTGTAGTTTGACTTACTAGTATTGGGGCAGGTCAGATACCTGTGTCTCTTCGTTTATACACATATCCTTCAAGAATGATTTTATGTTCAATATTAAAATAAGAATCAATGATAATCAAGTTATAACTATTTTCTACATTGGATAAATCAGTTCATCTATAACCTCTCTATATTTTGGAGATTTTAGTATTATTTGCTGTGTGCTTTTGAATTCACATTTTCTAGGTGCCAGCTCTGATGTCTGTGTCAAGACGAGCTGACAGGCAAATGTCCTTGGTGTGTGTGTGTGTGTGTGTGTGTGTGTGTCAACACCCCTGGAGAACCCCTCTGCAGGTGTTGTGCTATATGTCTTCCTAAAGTGACCTTAGGGTCATGGGATGTCAGGTCTACGTGACTTCTTAGGGACCCAGAGAAACTGTACCTCTCTTATGTGCCTTTCTTATTAAAATAATAATTTCACTTCAGTACTAAAACGTAATATCAGCATGTTTTGAAGACATGGCTTGTTGATAGTTAGTTAAGATGTTCTCAACCTTGAGCAAACTGTTACTCTTTGGAGCTTTTGTGTGTATGTGCGTTGCATGATCTTTGCAGAATCATTATTGGAGATGGGGTTTTATGCAGATGATGCCAGACGTGGAGATGCCGTTCTGTGACCTCCGAGGTCATTCTAATCCAAATCTGGGACTGGGCGACAACGAGTCTACGCATTTTTAGTGATATGTGCTCCTATCTGTTTACGTGTGGAAAGTTGCTTACGTGCATGTTGTTAGAGCCAATCAGAATCATTCCACATGACAATAATGACGTGGTTAGACCTTGAAAACAGTATAACTGTTCAGAAATTGTATGTACATTAGGCGGAGGCGGGGAGACTGTTAGAGGGAGCGCAGCCTACGAACTCCTTGAGAGACTTGAAGCTGGCTTCTGCTGATGAAACTGCAAACTATTCTTCAGTAAATTTTTCCTTAATTAATCTAACTCCTGACTCTTAGTCTTCATTTCTCACTACTGGTCCTGGGTCCTAAGCTGTTACCCCAACAGTTTTGGTGGAGGATTGGCGAGCAATTGTTCCTTGGTACACCTCTGGCAAACAAGTAGATAAGGTAGTATATTTTTATTATTAGACTTGTCTGACTGGAAGAGACTGGGTAAGGGGAAACGGGAAAGCTCTATTCCGACGGGAATAGGGATTAATTATATCATTGGTTGTGTTTCGGCTGAGACATCTTGAGTTAAGAGGTAAAGCTTTAAGAAACATAAAGGGGTATAAAAAAAAGTCGCCCAGGTAACCAGGGTGGTACCGTGGGTGCAATCGAGTCTGCCCTAACAGAGTGGGCTTGGTGACCACACCACTCCTGAAGAGCAGACGGCACTGATAAGGGAAAACAGTGACCACCGCAAACCTTCTCCGTCTCTTCCAACTCAGACAGGGGGCCCCCGAATTTAGGAAAAATAGACAGTGAGGGACTAAAATTAGCAATAACAAGGTTGTTTGCCAGGGATGCATCAGGAACGATCCCGAGGAAAATGTAAAGTATGACCCAAATTGGCATGGACCAGTATAAGTGCCTTTTTCGTATAAGTGTACTTTGCAGTTTCATCACGCAGAAGCCACAGCTGTGTTGGTTAAAGATCGCCGCCTCCATCTCCGCTGGTATAATTTCAGGTGAGTATGAACTTTGACTAAAATAATGGCTAACAATTTGTGACATGATCAGTCCAGATAAAGATTTTGAGACAAAAGAGAGCAAACGCTGTAAGCAGCTCTTCTCCGAAGCCCTGACATCAAATAAATTTGAAGGAATTATTAAGGAAATGGGCAAAGGTTTTAATTCTAAGTGGAAAAAGTTCATCAGAAACTTGACTGGCTAAAAGACTGGAAAAATTTTAATTTCTAACTGTTTGTGAGATAAATTGGCAGAAATCACTGGAAATGATGTAGGATTTGGTCTGTGTAGTCTGAGTAAAGGACTTGAAGTTGTTTTTGAAACAGAACAGGAAAAACAAAACAAAAGGCTCAGAGATGTGTGAGCAGCGAGTCTTATCTGCCCTCTCCCCTCCTGCGCTCTCTTCTCAGAGCAGCTGCAGATATAGTCACGGACACGGAGGGAGTTTAAACAGAGGGGCACAGATTGAAAATAATGAAATAAGTAATAAGTTCAATTCATTTAAGTCGTAAGGAATCCCTGTTAAAAGGAAAGATCAATGATAATTTTAATATAAAATTATGTGGCAAAATTAAAGACAATGATGATACAAAGTGAGCAGAAAAGATATATAATTAGAAACATAGTGGGTTTAAATGATAAAAATGTATAATACATTTTCCTGTTCCTCTGACTCGTGAAAAGTTCTGATAAGTTTATTTGACTGGATGTTGGTAAAAACACTGCTCGTGAGACAATAATTGGTGTTAAAAGCTAAAAACCCTAGAAGCTGATGTTTTGGTTTCCAAAGATAAGCTCATGCTGAGCTGTAATAAAGCAATTCGCTTATCTGAATCTGGCCACCATGTCATTTCTGGTGCTGTGGCTAAAATTGAAAGAGTAACTCAGACTCAGTTTGGAAGTTTGAAGTTTAAATGTATTGTATGGGCAAAAGACAAATATGAAATTATGATCATTTGAAAACGTAATTTCTGGCAAAGGATAGAGTTAAAAGGATAATGTCTGACGTTTTATTGGAAAACAAATGTAATCTCTAGCCAAGTCTTATGCTGTTCTAGAGTGACAAGTTAAAAGTTTATGAAAATGCAGTACCAGTCCTGAATGCCTCAGAGTCTCTCTCTATGTTGGAAACCAGCTCAAGGCTGATGTTTGAGCCTGTGCCACAGATGATCGAAGATATTGCTGAATAAAAGCACAGGGCATCACTTGAAAATAATAAGACATGTTGTAGGAAAACATGGTGTGTAAAAACGTATAAGATGTTTTTACACACAGACTTTAAATGAGAATGAATTTAACATTAAAGTTAAAGTCTTAGTTGAAAAAGTTATCAGAGAGAGAGAGAGAGGGACTGCTTGTGGAAGCAGGGATGGTACAATTTGTTATCGCCCTGCTAAAGCTGAAACAAAACAAAGAAATGATATCAGAACCAAAACCACGCAGCTGACTTTTGTAGAGACAAATTAATAATGAGCAGACGTAAAAGCTGAGTTTAAATAATAATTTGGGTTAACACTAAAAGTAAAATTTGAGAATGAGCAATTCATGTTTAATGTGTGTGTGGGTGTGACTGCACTTTATGTTTTGTATGTGTCTGTTCCTAGAACTGTTCTGTCCTGATTGGGTGTCATTAACCTCTGGAATGAGTGTTTGACCATTACAGATTGGTTAAGGTAGACGACAACCTTTAGAGAAACTGATCATTTTGAAGGAATCTTGTGAAAAGATGATCCAGAACACAGGACGAGCTTTAAATGGATTCTTATCCAGCTCTGTCTGTTGTGACGACTTTTGTCATTTATGATGTTGATTTGAATTACTCTCTGGATTAGTTAAAGTGGAATTGTAAAGTTAAAGATTGCCGTCCATCATGGGTTAAAATCCTTGTCTAAATTCAACTGAGGGCATAAATTTAAATCATGTCAATTGATTAAAAACGGTAAACGTAAATATTATAGACTTGACGGCAGAGACAAAGTGACAAATTGGCTGAAGATCTAAATTATCCAGAGACTCCCTCAAAATTCTGAAAGGCCGGAGGGCGACCAAAGAGATAACTTCTAAAAGGAAAAGTTTTATTTTTACTTTATTAAAATTTTTCATGATATTTTGATTTATACAGAACCACAATTAATGTTAAAGAAGCAAGTGACTTTAAGTCTCTCTGTGTGACTGGGATTGAGATAAGAGGAATACAATATTTTGGTTTCTGCAGAGCAGAAGAGATAAGAAACAATAAGGATCATATCATATGGTGTATCTGCAGACCATATTTTTGATAGAGGAATAATGAGAAATAGCCCAAAGAATAATGTTGTGAGAAACAGAATTTATGAACACTTGTAAAGTTAAATGGAGTTAATATAGATATGAATGAACAAATCATTTTAAAACGGCTTTAAAGAAATTGATGATGACTTATAGTCCAAATTTAAAGTAATATGGGAGATTATGAAAATGTGTTCTTGGTGCAGATGATGCCAGACGTGGAGATGCCGTTCTGTGACCTCCGAGGTCATTCTAATCCAAATCTGGGACTGGGCGACAACGAGTCTACGCATCTACGCATTTTTAGTGATATGTGCTCCTATCTGTTTACGTGTGGAAAGTTGCTTACGTGCATGTTGTTAGAGCCAATCAGAATCATTCCACATGACAATAATGACGTGGTTGGACCTTGAAAACAGTATAACTGTTCAGAAATTGTATGTACGTTAGGCGGAGGCGGGGAGACTGTTAGAGGGAGCACAGCCTACGAACTCCTTGAGAGACTTGAAGCTGGCTTCTGCTGATGAAACTGCAAACTATTCTTCAGTAAATTTTTCTTTAATTAATCTAACTCCTGACTCTTGGTCTTCATTTCTCACTACTGGTCCTGGGTCCTAAGCTGTTACCCCAACACTAGTCATACGGTGCGTAGCGTCTTGGAGATGTTGTCGGACAGAAGATCCGCTCCGATCCTGCTGGGGTGCAGGCCATCAGCACGGAAGAGCCTAGGCCGCTCCCAGAAAAGATTCCAATTATTTACAAAGAGCAGCTTCTGTTCATTACACCATGAGAATTAATTTAGAGCAAATAGTCTACTGAACCTTTCATGCCCTCGTCTGTATGTGGGAAGCGGTCCGGACACGATGATCCTCGTCGCGGGTGATGTTCTGCGTACAGTCTCGATCAGGCTCCTGAAGTCCGTCGTCAGAACCTCTGTCTGCCGCAGCCTGGTGTCGTTCACTCCCGCGTGAAGCACAACAGCACCGATGCTCCCGTCACCCTTCAGAATTGCCGGTAACTGCGCAGCGACATCAAGAACACGAGCACCAGGAAAACAGTGACTGCGCACCTTACCTTTAGCTGAGGTAGCATGCACATGCCGGACAATGGAGTCGCCGATGATCACAGCGTCGAGTTCCGTCTCGAGAAGAGGGGAGAAACGGTTTCGGGTGGAGATATCGAAGACCGGTGGTGGCGGCGGCGAGGTCCTCGCCCGAGGCCTGGCTCTTCCGCTGCTGAATCACCCAGGGCCCGCGGTGTGTCGGCGCCGGAGTGAAGGAGGCCTGTGATGATCGTGTTCTGGGTGCTCATGCCCTGAGCAGGGAAACACGAGGAGTAGAAAACATTGGAGTGATAACATTACTTACTACGGACTTGTGAGCGTCAGCCCGCGATGTCTCTAACTCTGATTGTCGGTCCCTGAGATCGGCCTGTCTCTTCAGGTGGTTATCGATCTGCTTCTCCAGAGCCTCCAGCTCCAACTGTACAGCATGCAGCTCGAACGTGTCCTCACCTGCACTCAAAAGGAAACGTTAGACATATATCCGATGCATTCGCCATTAGAACACAGTAATTTCTTGAGTTTTACGAATGTAAACAGCGCGAGTGATATGCGAGACAACGCTGGTGATGCTAGCGGGCTAAGGCTAGTAGCGGATGTTTGGAAATATGGATATAAGTAGCGATATCCGATTGTTTGAGATATAGAATACTATCAAGGATATGTTCACCCGCTATAAAATGAGAAAATGTTAGTTTATTGAGTTGATATAAGAAGAAAATCGAGGATTTAGAGTCAGCGAGGCGGAGCTCCAAATTCAAACCACGCGGCAGACACACACGATCAGACCATCCATCACCATCCATTCAAATGAAAAACGTGACACGGTGGTGTCAGGAGCACAACCTCTCCCTCAACGTCAGCAAGACCAAGGAGCTGGTGGTCGACTTCAGGAGGAATGAGAGAGAACACCGCCCCATCACCATCGATGGAGCACCGGTGGAGAGAGTCAGCAGCTTCAAGTTCCTCGGTGTCCACATCACAGAGGAACTCTCATGGTCCGTCCACACCGAGGCCGTTGTGAAGAAGGCTCATGAGCGCCTTTTCTTCCTGCGACGGCTGAGGAGGTTTGGAATGAACCGCCACATCCTCACACGCTTCTACAGCAGCACCATAGAGAGCCTGCTGACTGGCTGCATCACCACCTGGTACGGCAACAGTACCGCCCGCAATCGCAAGGCCCTGCAAAGGGTAGTGCGCACGGCCAGCTGCATCATCGGAGGTTAGCTTCCCTCCCTCCAGGACATTTACGCCAGGCGGTGTGTGAAGAGAGCTCAGAGGATCATCAGAGACTCTAGCCACCCGAACCATGGGCTGCTCGCACTGCTCCCATCAGGCAGACGGTACCGCAGCATCAGAACACGCACCAGCCGACTCCAGAACAGCTTCTTCCCACAAGCAATCAGACTACTTAACTCCTGATCCATCAGGATCATAACACACACTGGACAGAATATCACTCAGCACAAACCACTGGAGATACACACACACATTATATACACATTTATTTATCATTTATTATTTATCACATAGCACCTATTGTACATTGGATCTCTACTGTGAATAATAATGTATACTGTACATTGTATATTATTATTACTATAGCTTAATGTATATTGTTTAATGTATGTTTAGTGTATATTGTTTAAAGTATATGTATATTGTAAGTATGTGTATATTGGTTAAAGCTGTGAGAACTACACTCACATTGTGTAAATTATTTATTGTTTATTGTAGTGTATACTGTGCTGTGAGTAATTGTGGGCGCATCAGATGTGTAATCTGATGCTGCTTTAAATGTTGTACATGTCATGTCGTGACTACTATGTTGCTCGGAACTGCACCAAGAATTTCACCTGCTGTTGCACTTGTGTACATGGCTGTGTGACAATAAAGTGATTTGATTTGATTTGATTTGATGTTCGGAAATATGGATATAAGTAGCGATATCAAAGCAATCCGATTGTTTGAGATATAGAATACTATCAAGGATATGTTCACCCGCTATAAAATGAGAAAATTTTAGTTTATTGAGTTGATATAAGAAGAAAATCGAGGATTTAGAGTCAGCGAGGCGGAGCTCCAAATTCAAACCACGCGGCAGACACACACGATCAGACCATCCATTACCATCCATTCAAAAGAAAAACGTAGGAATAATTTTGTACTGAAATGTAAAAATGGACTATGTAACATAAACTGCAGTGAATTAAGCCTTGTTTATACTCGACTCGTCCACATGAGCGCGAGGGAGCCCCATTTCGCGTGGCGGTGTGCAGTGCATTTTTTTAAACTTTTCGCACGGCTCCGCATCCGAAGATGCACGAGTTCTAGGCGAATCTAGCCGAGCATGACGTCCCATCACACCGGCACCTAGTTTTCATATACTAATAAGTTGCTTATATTTACAAAATGAGCCTACAAAAGCATAAATAAGCCCTTTTATTGAAAATAAAGATCCATGTTTAATCAAATGTTCACGAAACTAAATGAAAATGTTTAGTGAGATTAGAAAATATTTAAGAGACCGTTAATTTAGTTGTATACATGTGTGCATACATTTTGTTTTCATGTCACAAGTAATAATATCAAGGTGAGTTTTACACGATTCTTTTGTAGTGTGGTTTTTGATGAAGTGTATTAAAATAAATATTGTCACCTGTGTAGCTACATTCTTCTACTTATTCTCTCACTGCTGTTTCCTGATGGTTTATAGAACAATTACTCCGAGTCGCCCTCTGTCGTTTCACAAAATAGTTCAACGGCGAGTGCGTCAAGAATAAACGCCTCGTCCGTTTGGGGATTGACAAAGTGTGTGTGTTGGATGAAAACCTTTGCTAGGGGAAAGAATTGTGTTTTGGTAGTTTTAGTGCATTTTGAATGTGAAATTATCTGCTGTGCCGAGCTGAAAGTTTGTTAGGAGAACTGTGTGAAGAGTTTTGAAAAAAGTGACCTAAGTATTGAGAAATGGGTCCTAGCAATTGTATATATATAAAAAATAAAATAAAAAACACTGTAAATGGCAAGAGGCATCCTGCACATCAAAAACAGGCAAAGCAACAAATTTATATTATTCAACATATCCTAGCTTTTTACAGAAAATATTCAGATGAAACCCCCTTTGTAATAATTAACATTTTCAAATTTAATTACACATTTTTTCTCAGTAACTGTAACTGATTACAGTTACATTTATTTTGTAATTAAATTACATAATCTAGTTACATGAAACTAGTTACTTCCGAACACTGCTAAGTATATATGAGTAGACTCGTCCCCTCTGTCATAATCAAGGAGTCGAGGGTCTGTCCACATAAACCTCTCTTGTCCACTTGTGGAACACTTCAAACTGGCGACAGGGATTGCCCCGAGGGGAAGAGTGAGTTTGTGAGTGTGTTGCTAAATTTGGAACTACAGACTACTCTTACTATTTCTGCCATATAAAGATATTGTAAAAGTAGTAACGCTAGTTAATATTTCTGCATGTCTACAAGCAAAGTGGAATGCACCCAACATCTACCCAAAGTACTTTGGGCAAGCTCTAGTGGCAAACCTGAGCATGAACCTTTTTATTTGTCTTCATTATGACACATCTGACTAATTGGAGTCAAGAAACATCACATGCGTATAATTTTGAGAACCAATGAGAATTTTCTGGTAGCGTAAGCTCCCATTTGGGCAAGTCTGGAGATTCATGACTGTTAATGAAGAGGGAGGGATTATCGTTAATGATCGGATTATCGGGAGGGAAAATCTGTAGAATACAAAAAGACCAAAGGGCATTATCTCAACAGTGTGACTAGCTGTTGAACAATGGCAGGAAGCTGGTGTGCTGTTCAATCGCTGGCACTTTGTGTGTGGTTTTGTGCTTTTTGTCATGCTGTTCCACAGTGGAGTAATCTGCCCCAGAATCCACAAGCTCTGATGTTAAAGCAAACTGACCAGTGGGTTCAACAACAAGCTAGTCAACAGTTTCCTCAGAAGGTTCAACAGCTAGTTAGTCAACAATTTCCTCAGAAGGTTCAACAACAAGCTAGTCAACAATTTCCTCAGAAGGTTCAACAACAAGCTAGTCAACAGTTTCCTCAGCAGGTTCAACAACAAGCTAGTCAACAGTTTCATCAGAAGGTTCAACAACAAGCTAGTCAACAGTTTCCTCAGAAGGTTCAACAACAAGCTAGTCAACAGTTTCCTCAGCAGGTTCAACAACAAGCTAGTCAACAGTTTCCTCAGAAGGTTCAACAACAAGCTAGTCAACAGTTTCCTCAGCAGGTTCAACAACAAGCTAGTCAACAGTTTCCTCAGAAGGTTCAACAACAAGCTAGTCAACAGTTTCCTCAGCAGGTTCAACAACAAGCTAGTCAACAGTTTCCTCAGAAGGTTCAACAACAAGCTAGTCAACAGTTTCCTCAGAAGGTTCAACAGCTAGCTAGTCAACAGTTTCCTCAGAAGGTTCAACAACAAGCTAGTCAACAGTTTCCTCAGAAGGTTCAACAACAAGCTAGTCAACAGTTTCATCAGAAGGTTCAACAACAAGCTAGTCAACAGTTTCCTCAGAAGGTTCAACAACAAGCTAGTCAACAGTTTCCTCAGCAGGTTCAACAACAAGCTAGTCAACAGTTTCCTCAGAAGGTTCAACAACAAGCTAGTCAACAGTTTCCTCAGCAGGTTCAACAACAAGCTAGTCAACAGTTTCCTCAGAAGGTTCAACAGCTAGCTAGTCAACAGTTTCCTCAGAAGGTTCAACAACAAGCTAGTCAACAGTTTCCTCAGAAGGTTCAACAACAAGCTAGTCAACAGTTTCCTCAGAAGGTTCAACAACAAGCTAGTCAACAGTTTCCTCAGAAGGTTCAACAACAAGCTAGTCAACAGTTTCCTCAGAAGGTTCAACAACAAGCTAGTCAACAGTTTCCTCAGAAGGTTCAACAACAAGCTAGTCAACAGTTTCCTCAGAAGGTTCAACAACAAGCTAGTCAACAGTTTCCTCAGAAGGTTCAACAACAAGCTAGTCAACAGTTTCCTCAGCAGGTTCAACAACAAGCTAGTCAACAGTTTCCTCAGCAGGTTCAACAGCTAGCTAGTCAACAGTTTCCTCAGCAGGTTCAACAACAAGCTAGTCAACAGTTTCCTCAGAAGGTTCAACAACAAGCTAGTCAACAGTTTCCTCAGCAGGTTCAACATCAAGCTAGTCAACAGTTTCCTCAGAAGGTTCAACAACAAGCTAGTCATCAGTTTCCTCAGCAGGTTCAACAACAAGCTAGTCAACAGTTTCCTCAGCAGGTTCAACAACAAGCTAGTCAACAGTTTCCTCAGCAGGTTCAACAGCTAGCTAGTCAACAGTTTCCTCAGCAGGTTCAACAACAAGCTAGTCAACAGTTTCCTCAGCAGGTTCAACAACAAGCTAGTCAACAGTTTCCTCAGAAGGTTCAACAACAAGCTAGTCAACAGTTTCCTCAGCAGGTTCAACATCAAGCTAGTCAACAGTTTCCTCAGAAGGTTCAACAACAAGCTAGTCAACAGTTTCCTCAGCAGGTTCAACAGCAAGCTAGTCAGCAGTTTCAGTCTAAGCAGCCAGTGGTGCAGGCAGAGCCCCTTGACAAATGTGCTGTAGCTGATTATGAGCAGATCCAATGTGGCCCACCTGGTATCAGTGGTGCTGAGTGTGAAGCTATCAACTGCTGCTTTAACGGACAGCAGTGTTTCTATGGGAAGGCAGGTAAGAGTGAGTCAATGTAAAAGTGTTCATGTTAAATGACTCCTCAGTAATAACCTGCTCTTGCACCTTGTTCCAGTGACTGTCCAGTGTATAAGAGATGGTCAGTTTGTGGTGGTGGTGGCTAGAGATGTTACACTACCTCGCTTGAGCCTGGATTCAGTCCATCTCCTGGGTGGAAACGACCCACCTTGCAGTCCTGTGGGATCCACACCTTCCTTTGCTATATACCAGTTCCCTGTCACTGCATGTGGCACAAGCATGATGGTGAGTAGCTGCTTGTGGTTCTGTTCTGCATGGCTTAGAATGGCCTGGATGCCAACAGTTACTATTTGCAGGAGGACGGTGGATATGTGGTGTATGAGAACCGAATGACCTCCTCGTATGAAGTGGGTGTCGGACCACTTGGTTCCATCACAAGGGACAGCCATTTTGAGTAGGGTTTTTTTTTTTTTTCTCAGAAAAATATATGAATCCTTGACAAAGGTTACAAGCTCACTATGTGTTGTCTAGGCTTCTCTTCCAGTGTAGGTACTCTGCTACTTCTGTGGAAGCTCTTGTTGTGGAGGTCAACACTGTTCCTGCACCTCCACCAGTAGCGGCTTCTGGACCCCTTAGGGTGGAGCTTAGACTGGCAAATGGTCAATGTGTCACCAAAGGCTGTGCAGAAGGTAAGTGTCTGTCCAAGTATGCATAAGTATTTTCTAAAACTCCAGGTTGTGGCAGTTTCTGGTTAAACGCTGATTTTCTTTCTCAGGGGATGAGGCATACACGTCCTACTACGGTGATGCTGATTATCCCGTCACAAAAGTCCTGCGGGAGCCTGTGTATGTTGAGGTGCGCATTTTGGAGAGGACCGACCCCAACATTGTCCTAATGCTGGGACGTTGCTGGGCGACATCAACCCCCAGTCCACTCAGTCTACCCCAGTGGGACCTTCTGGTCGATGGGTGAGTAAGGCCAGTCTTTATCCATCTAGTGTGCTGTAAGGCACTTCT
Source organism: Romanogobio albipinnatus (assembly GCA_023566225.1). NCBI lineage: Eukaryota > Metazoa > Chordata > Actinopteri > Cypriniformes > Gobionidae > Romanogobio > Romanogobio albipinnatus. The sequence goes on from JAKRKY010000026.1 coordinate 122,424, forward strand.
GACTGCCTCTTCACCTTTCAGTTGCCCTTACCAGGATGACCGTTACCTGACCACATTGGTTCCGGTGGCTGGATCTTCTGGTCTTCAGTTCCCAACCCACTACAAGCGCTTTGTTGTGAAGATGTTCACATTTGTGGATCCAGCATCACTGGCTCCTCTACAGGAAACCGTATGCTCTGCAGCTTTACCTGAATCCTTAATATTATGTTTTTTCTTCTGTGGCTTAACCCTTTCCCCCTCTGTTAGATCTTCATCCACTGTAGTACAGCAGTGTGCCATCCCTCTTCTGGCTCATGTGAGCAAAGCTGCACTAGGAAAAGTGAGTGCTTGTTGTAAACTGACTTCAGGAACCATGAGAATTTGTTTTTTAAATGCCTCACGATTCTACCATTTCTTTTCCAGGAAGAGATGCTAACGTCAAGACCATCTCTAGTGGGCAAACTGTGGTGTCTAGTGGAGAAGTTAACCTGGTCATGTGACTTTAGTAGTTTTAATAAACTTCTTACCTCAACTGTCTCTTTGGTATTGATCTTTCATGACTTCTCAGTTTGATTTATTGGGCTACACTACTAAACCAGAGTTCCCCTTTTTTGCTTCAAGGTTATGCTTGACTTGAACTAAACAAGCCAAGTTTCTGCCCAAACCTGACCTGTTGCTAACCTGGGTACCTGTGCTTAATTGCTATTCAAGCATGCCAAGTCCCTCTGTTTTTGTTGGTAACGCTATTTGAAAGCCCCCCTGAAGTCATGCCAGTACAGCATTGCATCTGCAATGAAATCAGTGTCCTGCATTGTCCTTTTTAATCCCATATTGTGGCCAGCCTTTTTTCTTTAGGCTAGCCCCAACGTTTACTGAAAAGTAGACTGGGGCTTTAAGCTGGTTTAGTCCCATAACTGGTGTATCACACCTGAGTTGCTATCTGAGGGCCTGTTTACACCTGGTACTAAAGCGTTTATCAATGCAATCACAAGTGGACTATGCTAAATGGGGTCAAATTGTTTAAACGTGTCTTTAAACATTTTTTTTTACTTTTAACCTTCACTCGTGAAAGGGGTCTTTATAAACCATTTTCAGAGTGTGACATTAACTTGTCTAAACCATGTCGCTTCTGTAGATTTGGACAATAAGCTACTTTGTCTGTGCTTGTTGTTGCACCATTAAAAACAGAACGTGGAAGGCAATTTGACTAGTATCCATGGTGTCAAGGAAATGCATCCTATTTAACTGGTTTGAAGAGCTAAATGTTGGTGTATTAGGTTTGTGAAAAACATTTCAAAGTGGGGTCTGCTATTATATTTGTCCATTTTGTGTCCCGTCAGTAACTTAAGTCTTAGTCCTGATAACTATTCTAGCTCTATCACATTTTTCCTAGCGACATTTTGGGGGAAAATTTGAGAACTGGCCACAGACCTACGTTTCATAAACTGCTGATGTTAAAGAATAAGAAGCTGAGGGCAAGTGGACAAAAATGAATGACTGTTTCAATTTTCTTTTTCACTCCTATCCCTCATTATCTCAAATCAAATCACTTTATTTGTCACTCTACATATGCACAAGTGCAACAGTAGGTGAAATTCTTAGGTGCAGTTCTGAGCAACATAGTAGTCATGACATGACATGTACAACATTTAAGCAACAACAGATTACACATCTGATGCGCACACAATTACTCACAGCACAGTAAACTCTACAATAAACAATAAATAATTTACACAATGTGAGTGTAGTTCTCACAGCTCTAAACAATATACACATACTTACAATATACATATACTTTAAACAATATACACTAAACATACATTAAACAGTATACATTACGCTATAATAATAATAATAATATACAATGTATAGTATAAAATATTATTCACAGATTGAAAAATTGAAATCCAAAGTGCAATAGATGCTGTATGATAAATAAATGTGTATATAATGTGTGTGTATCTACAGTGGGTTGTGCGGAGTGATATTCTGTCCAGTGTGTGTTATGATCCTGATGGATCAAGAGTTAAGTAGTCTGATTGCTTGTGGGAAGAAGCTGTTCTGGAGTCGGCTGGTGCGTGTTCTGATGCTGCGGTACCGTCTGCCTGATGGCAGCAGTGAGAGCAGCCCATGGTTCGGGTGGCTAGAGTCTCTGATTATCCTCTGAGCTCTCTCCACACACCGCCTGGCGTAAATGTCCTGGAGGGAGGGAAGCTCACCTCCGATGATGCAGCTGGCCGTGCGCACTACCCTTTGCAGGGCCTTGCGGCTGCGGGCGGTACTGTTGCCGTACCAGGTGGTGATGCAGCCAGTCAGCAGACTCTCTATGGTGCTGCTGTAGAAGCGTGTGAGGATGTGGCGGTTCATTCCAAACCTCCTCAGCCGTCGCAGGAAGAAAAGGCGCTGATGAGCCTTCTTCACAACGGCCTCGGAGTGGACGGACCATGAGAGTTCCTCTGTGATGTGGACACCGAGGAACTTGAAGCTGCTGACTCTCTCCACCGGTGCTCCATCGATGGTGATGGGGCGGTGTTCTCTCTCATTCCTCCTGAAGTCGACCACCAGCTCCTTGGTCTTGCTGACGTTGAGGGAGAGGTTGTGCTCCTGACACCACCGTGTCAGAGTGTGCACCTCCTCTCTGTAGGCCGTTTCATCATTGTCGGTGATAAGACCTACCACCGTCGTATCGTCAGCAAACTTGATGATGGTGTTGGAGCTGTGGGTTGCCACACAGTCATGTGTGTACAGGGAGTACAGGAGTGGGCTGAGAACGCAGCCCTGAGGGGCTCCAGTGTTGAGAGTCAGTGATGATGAGATGTTACTGCCCATTCTGACCACCTGGCGTCTGTTTGACAGGAAGTCCAGGATCCAGCTGCATAACAGGCTGTTTAAGCCTAGAGCCCGGAGTTTAATGTCAAGTATGGAGGGCACAATGGTGTTGAATGCTGAGCTGTAGTCCACAAACAGCATTCTCACATATGTGTTCCTCTTTTCCAGGTGGGAGAGAGCAGTGTGTATAGTGGATGAAATGGCATCATCAGTGGAGCGGTTTGTGCGGTATGCAAACTGCAGTGGGTCCAGTGAGGGGGGGAGAACAGAGCAGATGTGGTTTCTGACTAGTCTCTCAAAGCATTTGCTGATGATGGGGGTCAGAGCAACAGGACGCCAGTCGTTTAAGCAGGTGGTTTTTGATTGCTTTTGATTGCTTAGGTACAGGTATCTTCCCTCTGTGTCGTTGATTTTGTACCAGGAGATTTTTTGTAGGTATTGGGCTGTTACATGTGTGTACTGAATTTCATACCTGTACGTGAAACATAGCAGGAGGGGCACTTTGTTGAAATGTTGTAGGTAGCGCTATCGAGCCATTTTGCCATGCCTAATTGTGAAATTATTCTGACTGTTATCAAACATCTGAAGTTTGGGGCAGATCGGACATTGTATGCCTGAGTTACAACAGCTTCCTGTGTCATTGCGAAACATCAGACTTTGTGAGGCCGCCACTGACACGCCCTTCAGGGAAAACTCAAGATCTCCAAGGCCTTTAGATTAGACTGTGCAAATATGTTGTTATGGTTAAATCTCAATGAGGAGTTAATCACAATGTAAAACAAGGCATTTCCTGTTGCCCGCAGGTGGCGCTATGACTGCAAATATGATGTTGATCTGATTAAATCTCTAGGAGAATCTCTGCAGAGAATCCAGTAGCTGGCGATGACACTTTGCAAAGAAACACTACGTGCCAATAGACTAAACACGCAATATGCATGCGCATGATGTCACAGTTTTCACAAATTCATGTTTTTGTAGTTTACATGGAGACAATAATGGTATCATTTTCAAAAACTTTAACTGTTTTTAAAAGTTTGCATTTTTAAGGCCCACAAAGCACTGTTGTTGTGTAAATGTCCCCCTCAATTTGTCAGATAAGAGAGACATACAAATTGTGCAGAACTGTGGGTCCCAGAGATGCATAAACTCTACAGGTCCAGAGGAGAATCAAAGGCAATCAATTAAACTAAAAGGGGATGAGCCACCTTCATTCAAAGCTGTACAAAAAATGGCAAAGCCAAGCACTGGTGGTGTGTGTTGTGGCATTTGTGTCAAAGTTTGCTAGGATGGAGCTTCTGAAAGGTGTGTTAGTGGTGGTTGTGATTGTTGTGTTTGATCTGCCTGATGCATGGGGAAGTTTGATGCACAGTCAAAGTCCAAGAAGCATGGGGCCAAAATCAGATTCAGATTTCAGAAGTCCTGCCTTTTCTGCTCCAGAGCTCTGGAATCCTTTGCAAGCGGCTTCTCCATTTCAGAGTCCTTTGGGTCCTGCCTCCAGAGGCCTTGCACAGGAGCCTTTTGGCCTTCAGGAGAAGCAGCTGTTGCAGGGTCCAGTGAAGCCTTTGGATTGGAGGTATCCTGTCGTTCCCGAGGTGCAGAGCGAGTTGGCGGTGGACTTCCAGTTGAGGCAACCCGTGACTCCCAGCAGCGTTGCGGTTCAATGCGGAGAGAACCGGGTTCTTGTAGAAGTCCAGCAGGACTTGTTTAGCAATGGTCAGTTGATCCAGCCAACTGGTCTGTCTTTAGGTGGATGTTCTGTTGTTGGTCAGGACTCTGCGTCTAGGGTGCTCATCTTTGAGTATGAATTACAGGACTGCAACAGCGTGCAGATGGTAAGAACTCCTAAATCTTAATGCCAGGGCATACCAATGCATGTTTTAAGCTCTGCAGTTGTTTTCTCCTGCTTTAAGTGTTTGTCCACCGTATTGCACAATGCACTTTCTCTCATTCATAATAATGATTACACTGTCTTGTTTTAACTACAATCTCTTACAGATGAATGAGGATGAGCTTGTCTACACCTTCTCTCTTACCTACACCCCTGAGGCTCTTGCAGGTACTCCGATTACCCGGGCCGATGGTGCAGTTGTTGGTGTTCAATGCCACTATCAAAGGTAAGTGACCTCTGTGACTTCCACTGCTTGTGCAACTGGGAGACCATTTAATGGGTACTTTCATGAACCACAGGCTACAAAATGTAAGCAGTGATGCCTTGAGGCCAACATGGGTCCCTTATGCCTCAACCAAGGTTGGTGAAGAAGTCTTGATGTTCTCCCTGAAGCTCATGCTGGGTAAGTGCACTTTCTTTGGACCTTTGACCTTGCAAATGTGGCTCTTCCTAGGGTGTTCCTTCTCTTTTGTAGATGATTGGTCCTACCAGAGGCCTTCATACTCCTATTTCCTGGGTGGCGTTATTCACATCGAGGCATCTGTGAAGCAGTACAATCATGTGCCTCTGCGTGTGTTTGTGGACCGCTGTGTGGCAACTCAAGTGCCTGATGTGAACTCCCTTCCGAGATATTCCTTCATTGAGAATCATGGGTAAGGTCATGGCTCTTGATGCTACAGGACTGTTTTGTTTGCTCTTTTTAACCTCTTGTCATTAACGTCAACCAACTAGACCTTATCCGTGACTCTCCCAGTTGACATTCATGAGTTGCTCTTTGTGGTGACTGTCTTCAGGTGCTTTGTAGACGCCAAGGCTACAGCTTCCAGCTCCCGCTTCATGCCTCGGTCCCAGGTTGACAAGATCCAGTTCCAGCTGGAGGCATTCATGTTCCAGGAGAGCACCAGTCCTTCTGTATGTACCACAAGAGTTAATTCGACTTCTCTTCCTATCTGCTTTGGTTTTCTGACTTGTCTGTCATCCCTTGTAGATCTACATAACATGTGTTCTGAAGGCAACTATTGCTTCTGCACCCAGTGACGCTCAGCGCAAATCCTGTTCCTTTGCCAATGGGTACGTTATTATAATTTATTATTTAAGCTGACTTTGCTCATGTTAAAGTGCTTTGTCTTGTTGCAGGTGGTTTGCTGCTGATGGAAATGACCAAGTTTGTGGTTGCTGTGACTCAACATGTGGTCCTGATGGTGGAATTGCTGCTTCTCCCTATGGAGGTCGGTAGCTCTTGCTTTAAGGTTGCTTTTGATGTTTTAAGTGCTCCTAACTTTGCTCTTCTCTCTAGGTGTTCAGTGGGAAGGCAAGGCCACACTTGGTCCTGTAATTGTTCAAGGGCAAAAGAAAGTTTCTCAATAAAACTGACATCAATCCTTGCTTGTATCTGACTTGTCACTTTGCTTCATGCCTGGTTTTAACTGCTTTTGACCTGGAAAGTGCCTTATTCTGCAAGTCCCATTTAGTCTGAAACCCTATGGTTGCATGAGACTTGCAGAGGTACAGAAGTTATTTTTCTCCGTCTGGAATTTAAACTTGAGCCTCAAAGGTAAGCTCAAGGTTAGTGTGGGGAGCGGTGCACAACCTGACGCTGGGCTAGTTGTAACAATTTAACTTTCCACACATGCCGGGATGACACCAAATGTATTTACTAGTTGCTGTATCAACATTATTTCGAGACCCTGCACCAATTAATAATTCTTTGGATGCTCACTGAACATATAACAGATGTACATTTCTTAAGTTTATTGAAAAGACCAATCTGTTATTTAACAGTTGAGAGTTCTTTTAATGCTGCTCTAACCAGCAGAAGAAACTAGACAGGTTTAAATCCCAGTTGCACAGGTGGGGCATGTTGTAACTGTTACAATGTGCCCCTGTTAGAACTATTCTATTGAGGAAAGACTTTAATGAACTCATTAGTATGTGATTAAATGCCATAATTTTATTTGAAAGTTAATTTGTATTTTGACTTGGTTTGTCTTGTTGTTTAATTTTATTGTCTCTAACATCAAGCTGTCAGGTATTCATGAAACAAACCCACTTAATTATACTAGATGTGGGGAAAAAATAAATACTCTGATCCCTAAGTGGATTTACACAAACTGAGAAAGTCAAAAGGCAGTACCAGATTCTTTTTGAAGATGTCACTTTACATTGCAATTTTTAACGTTTAATAGCAGAACTGGTGGAAAGTGTATTATCCATGATACTCTTAAAGATTTGGCAAGCAAATCATTCTAAAAGAACTCTGCAGAGAACACCTTGTCCCATGAAGCACTGAGGAAGATGTAATTGCGTTGGACTCCTTTTAATATTCCTGTGCTCTCAAAGTGTGTAATGCATTATGACTCTTGTATTAACTTTCACTGAAAGTGATCTGTGATCCATAATCTCTAGCCTAACACTTGTTTGTGCTCAGGTGCTTTTAAGATGACATTAGTTAAGTGGGTCCCCAAGGACCAGGATTGAAAATCACTGCATTAGCAAATGAGTGTTCTAAAAAGTCACAAGGCGGCTTTAAGTTATCTACAGTCACAAGACTCAAGAAAATGACAGCTTGCCCATGATAGAAACTTAAATGTCATCTAAAAAGCACACATGTGCACTGATATAACTATAGAGTACAAGGTTAGGAGATGCATCATGTGAATGCCTGGCTAAAGAGATGCGTCTTTAATCTAGATTTAAACTGGTGGAGTGAGTCTGAGCCCCGAACATTATTAGGAAGGCTATTCCATAGTTTAGGTGCCAAATATGAAAACTGTCACAGTGATGAACTCCGTTAGTTAGTTCATGCGTTCATGACCTCAAGGCTAGATTATTGTAATGCTCTACTGGGTGGTTGCCCTGCTCGCTTAATAAACTCCAGCTGGTCCAAAACGCAGCAGCTCGAGTACTTACTAGAACCAGGAAGTATGACCATATTAGCCCAGTTCTGTCAACATTGCACTGGCTACCTATTAAACATCGCATACATTTTAAAATCTTGCTTATTACTTACAAAGCACTAAATGGTTTATCTCCAATACTTGAGCGAGCTCTTAACATATTATACTCCATCACGTCTACTGCGCTCTCTAAACTCTGGCCAGTTGATAATACCGAGAATATCCAAATCAACTGCAGGCGGTCGATCCTTTTCCTATTTAGCTCCTAAACTCTGGAACAGTCTTCCTAGCATTGTTCGGGAAGCAGACACACTCTGTCAGTTTAAATCTAGACTAAAAACACATCTCTTTACTGTGGCATACACATAAAACACTTTTTCAATGAAATTATTGCTAGGCTGCATTAACTAGGTCAGCTGGAACCGGGAACACTTCCCATATCACCTGATGTACTCGTGACATCATCAGAAGAATGGCATCCACGGTAATGATAGTCTCTCTGTTTTATCCCGAGGTTTACTGCAGTCAGCCGGATCCGGGCCGTATCCAGATCAGATGATGGACCTGCGCCCAGAGAAGACCAACGCAGGACCCCGTAGTGTCCGCAGAGATCGTGTCAATTAGCCTCCCCCTGCAACTGCCTCATCGACACGGCATCTTAATAAACCCGTCTCCAGTGTGATGACTCTGATTGTTCGAATATTAACATTAAATAATACTTAAATCGATATGTCATCTGCAATAAACCCGTCTCCAGCGTGTTGCCTCCGGTCCTTCGAATATTGCACTTTAATACTTATTTAATCAACATCATCCTCAATAAACCCGTCTCCAGCGTGTTGCCTCCGGTCCTTCGAATATTCCGATCTATTATGACCTCTGACCTGTACGGCCAGAATAATAATAATAATAATAATAATAACAATAATAATACGCTATTTGTTAATTGGCCAGAGGAGAACTGGCACCCCGACTGAGCCTGGTTTCTCCCAAGGTTTATTTTTCTCCATTAGGTCACCTGATGGGGTCTTGGTTTCCTTGCCACTGTTGCCTCTGGCTTGGCGTGCTCAGTTGGGGACACTATATTTTTCAACTAAACATCGAAATAAATCTAATTAATAAACTAAATTAACCATATAAACTAAATTACTGATCTAATTATTGATCTAAACCCCACACTGTCACCGTATGGAAATTGAAATGAACTGATGACATCAAATGGCTATACAGCTTAATAAAATTATGCTGCATTATTTTCCTGTTTAACACTGTAAAGCTGCTTTGAAACAATCTACATTGTTAAAAGCGCTATATAAATAAACTTGACTTGACTTGACTCCGTGACGCCCTCCTCTGGCCATCGGAGGGAGCCATCACCAGAGTACTAACACTCACTCATGCACTACATTTCCCATAACCCGTACCTTGGACTGATTTCACGCCAGCTGTTGCCCATTACCCGGACTATAATAGACTGCCATTCACCTCAGCTCACCGCGAAGTCTTGTATTGCCTAGGTGGACATTTCTGAGTGTTACTTTACCTGTTCGACTGCTTGTTGCCAACTTCTGTTACTCCTGTCTCTCGATACCTGCTGCCTGCCCTTTGATCCTTGCCTGGTTACTCTTCTATGAACGTTATCTGCCTGTCCTGACCAATTGCCTGTTTTCTGACTACGTTTCTGCCTACCTCTGCGATTGCCTGTTTATCCCTGCCTGTACGACCTCGCTCTCTTAATAAGGCATGCAAATGGATCTCAGTCTAAGTGATGAATCATTACAAAAACGTTCTTCCTCCTTTAGTTGACTTAGATATCCTCGGTATTACCAGAAGCCCAGAGTTTAGTGCTCTTAAAGATCGTGTTGGGTTATAAGGCGATAGAAGATCAGTTAAATACACAGGAGCTAAACCATTTAGGGCCTTATAGGTCAGTAGCAATACTTTATAATTAATACGAAACTTAACAGGTAACCAGTGTAGAGATGTTAGAATTGGTGTTATGCGATCATATTTTCTTGACCTAGTAAGAACTCTAGCAGCTGCATTTTGGACTAAATGTAGCTTGTTTATTGAGGAGGCAGGACAGCCAGCTAGTAGTGCATTACAGTTATCTATTCTAGAGGTCATAAATACATGAACTAACTTTTCTGCATCAGAGACAGATAGCATGTTTCGTAGCTTAGCGAAGTTTCTGAGGTGGAAGAAGGCAGTTTTTGTAGTATTTGAAATATGATTTTCAAAAGACAAGTTGCTGTCTAATATAACACCCAGGTCTCTTACTGTAGCAGATGAAGTAACAGTACATCCTTCTAAATGTAAGTTATAATTTAAGAGATTCCGTGTACCAGTTTTTGGTCCAATAAGTAATACCTCAGTCTTATCTGAATTTAGTAGGAGAATTACAGGTCATCCAATATTTTATATCTTTAACACACTGTTAGCTTGGATAATTTAGAGATTTCATCTGGTCGTGCTGAAAAACTGAGTATCATCGGCATAATAGTGGAAACTAATTTCATGTTTTCTTATATTACCAAGTGGTAGCATATATATTGAGAATAACAGAGGGCCTAACAGAGAGCCTTGCGGCACTCCATAATTTACAGACGTTCTCTTAGATTGTTCCCTGTTTAAATAGACAAATTGGTAACGCTCTGGATACGATCTAAACCACTTTAATGCCTGTCCCTGAATACCAGTGTAATTTTGTAGACGATCTAAGAGTATTTTATGATCTATAGTGTCGAATGCTGCACTAAGATCAAGTAAAACTAGTATTGAGATACAGCATTGGTCAGCAGCTAAGAGTAAGTCATTAGTGATTTTAACGAGCACCGTTTCTGTGCTATGATGGGCTCTGAATGCAGACATCGTTTTCTTGTAAGTAAGAGCATAATTGAGCAGACACCACTTTTTCTAGTATTTTAGACAGAAATGGAAGATTTGAAATGGGTCTGAATTTGCCAATTCATTTGGATCTAGTTGTGGTTTCTTAATGAGAGGTTTAATAACTGCCATCTTGAAATGGTCTTGGGACATGACCTAGAGTTAAAAATGAATTAATAATATTGAGAAGAGGCTCTTCTGCTACAGGTAACAGCTCTTTCAGTAGTTTAGTTGGTATTGGATCTAATAAACATGTTGTTGGTTTAGAAGCAATGATTAGTTTATTTAGCTCTTCCTGTCCTATAGTTTTAAAGCACTGCAGTTGTTCCTCAGGGGTGATAATTGAGGCTGAAACCCTGTCAACGGTTGTACATTTATAATTGTTTTTCTGATGTTTTCGATTTTTTTCATAAAGTCATTACTACTAAACTGTACTGGAATATTTTGTTCAGCTGATGTGCGTTTATTTGTTAGCCTGGCCACTGTACTAAATAAAAACCTGGGGTTGTTTTGGTTATTTTCTATTAGTTTATGGTAATGCTCAGCCCTGGCTGCTTTTAGAGCCTTTTTATAACAGGAAGTGCGGTCTTTCCACGCGATTCTAAAGACCTCTAAATGTGTTTGTTTCCATTTGCGCTCTAGATTACGAGTTTCTCTCTTGATAGCGTGAGTAATATTGTTGTACCACGGTGCAGTACTTTTCTCACTCACCTTTTTTAATCTGATCGGTGCAACCGTTTCTAATGTACTAGAGAAAATGGTGCTCATACTGCTAGTCATTTCCTCTAGTTCATTTGTGTGTTTGGGTACACTGAGCAGCTGAGATAAATCTGGTAGGTTATTTGTGAATTCATCAATAGTGTTTGGGAGAATTGTTCTTCCCGGTCTATAACGCGGAGCAGTATGTAAAATATCAGCAGTGCGCAGTGTGCATGTTACAAGGTAGCGATCAGTGACATCATCACTTTGCGGTACGATGTCTATATCAGTCAGGGCTTAAAAACGGAAAAAAATATCAATCGGTTCACTCCGAGCAGAATCGATATTATAGCGTTTCGGTTTTTGCGTTCCTCAATAAACATTACTGTTCCGAAAACGGTTTGATATGAAAAAATACCGGTTAATAACGTTATTTAATGAAGCCTATACTTTAAACAAATATGTATACATTTTAAACAAATATGTATAAATAGACTTATTTTCACTCAATAATAATATAACACATGGTAATTAAACTTGAATATTTATTTAATAACATTTTTAAAACCAGAAATACATGCATTAATTACAAGGCATAAACAGCGGACCTGTTTTAATGGAGCGTTAGACAATCGAAAGTGGCCTCTAATGCCGAATTATTTTCAGAAGAGTGATAACATTCTTTGTACATAACTTTTTTTCAACACGACTTGTTTTAAAAAATGCATGAATAAAGAATAAATAAACTGGATAACCATTGCTCTTTTAATGCACCGTCAACTGCTAATTTCAAAGCAAACACTGCGCAACACGTTCTTGCATCACATAATCAAATTCAGTCAGCTAATAAAGCTTGCATTTAATGCAATATAACATACCATTTAATACGAAGCATCAACCGTCTATATAGAAAACATTGACCTGTCCTGTATTGGCAATCTGAAAGACTATAGGAAAAATGTTTGATAGATGCTATAGCCTACTTGGATAGGCTTAAACGGAATCCATAAACTATCCTAAATCAGTCTATTTGAGCTTAAAGTCCGTACTGCTTATTTAAACGTTCGAAAAGAATGTCCTCCAATACCTGCACATTCATTGTAGACCTCAGCGGGGAAAGAAATGTACTTGAGGCATGAAAATGCGCGCTCACACTGACTTGCGTTACCGGTAGATTCATAGATGATGGTGCGCGGGCATTTCACTCACGCTTGATCCGTCAACGTCACATGCTGTACTACTCATTTCATGATTGGTCACTGCCAAATTAAAATATTAAAGAGAACGATAAAATAACGTTATTAACCGGTTAATGGTCATTTCAAATTAACGTTTCTGTTCAGAACGATTCAAATTGATTTTGATTTCGTTTCCGTTTTTGTTCCTCTTAAAATTTCGTTCGTTTCCGGTTTTCGTTTTCGTTCCTTGAACCGGTTCAGAGCCCTGATATCAGTAGGATTGATTCCATGTGATATAATGAAATCTGGTGTATGATTAAAACGGTGAGTGGGTCCATTTACATTTTGCTTGACCCCAAAGGAGTTTAATAAATCTGTAAACGCAACCCCTAGCGCATCGTTTGTATTATCTACGTGAATGTTCAAATCACCGACAATCAGTGCTTTATCGACAGTAACCATTAGGTCTGATAGAAAATCTGCAAACTCTTTTAAGAAATCAACATAGGGCCCTGGCGGTCTATATATGGTAGCCAAAGCAAAAGATAATAGGGATTTTTTTCTTATATCTGAGAGTGTCACATTTAGCACAAGCACTTCAAATGAATTAAACCTGTGTCCTGTTTTCTGAGTAACATTAAGAATATCTCTATAGATAGTTGCAACCCCGCCGCCACGACCTATCAGACGGGGCTCGTGCGTATAACAGTAACCTGATGGAGTAGACTCATTTAGACCGAAATAATCATTAGGTTTAAGCCAGGTTTCAGTCAGACATAGTAAATCAAAGCTATTATCTGTGATTATTTCATTTACAAAAACTGCTTTAGGTGTGAGCGATCGAATGTTAAGGAGACCTAGTTTTGGAGAATGTTTTTTGTTTATTTCTTTTAAGATTATCTGGTTTAATAATGATCAGATATTCTCTAGATCCTATAGAGGATTTTGACCTAAATATTTGTGGAACAGACACAGTTTCTATACAATGCACTACAGAACAAGAACTGTCAAGTGTAGTTTGACTTACTAGTCATACGGTGCGTAGCGTCTTGGAGATGTTGTCGGACAGAAGATCCGCTCCGATCCTGCTGGGGTGCAGGCCATCAGCACGGAAGAGCCTAGGCCGCTCCCAGAAAAGATTCCAATGATTTACAAAGAGCAGCTTCTGTTCATTACACCATGAGAATAACCATTCATTTAGAGCAAATAGTCTACTGAACCTTTCATGCCCTCGTCTGTATGTGGGAAGCGGTCCGGACACGATGACTGTTAAATAACTGTTATCGATCTTTATTGATTCATAACCATACTGTCATTTTCTTATAGATCTTTAATTTATTTATATATATACATGCACACAAGCATTCAAGTAGACAAGAAGACAAATATGCAAGTTGACAAGCAATTAGTGATGTGTCGTTCATGAACGATTTGTTCATTTTGAACGAGTCTTTAATATGACTGGAGAACAACGGGTTGTCTCAGAGAGCGATTCGTTCATTGTGTGTCGACTGTGCATGCGCAACATCCCATATGTTCTGTACAGGAAACAGAAAAGATTAGTTCCTCTCTCGAGTCTCGTTCTTTTGTCACGTGACAGCCGTGTTGGATACAGAAATGAGTTCATTCCTTTACAGTCTATGGTTCTCCTCCTCTGGGTTCTGGAGCACTGGAGTTAGTGTTTTGCCAGTCTGGCTGTAAAGGTACTCCATTCCCAGCAATTCACCTACAAGAATAAAATGAGAAAAAAGAAAGTGTTCTTAAAGTGCCCCTATTATGCTATTTGAAAGTTTCCTAATTTAGTTTTGGAGGTCTCAAACAACAGGTTTACATGCATCAAAGGTCAAAAAACACTTTCATTTTCTCATAATATACATTGCACATCACCAAAACGTTCAGTCTCTCTAAATCCCTCCTTTCCGCGAGCCTACTCTGCTCTGATTGGTCAGACGGCCCAGTCTGTTGTGATTGGTTTACCGCGTATTCCGGAAAAAAAACACTCATTGTGTCCAGAGGCTTCCTAAAGCTCAGTGATTGTACACACTGATTTTACATAAATCCCAGCACGAGTCCGAATCGATGATGAAACAATGGAAGAACTAATTTTTCAACCTGAACCGTGAGTAGGGTTAGGGTTAGCCCTTGAGCAGGGTTAGGGTTAGGGTTAGCCCTTGAGCAGGGTTAGGGTTGGGGTTAGCCCTTGAGCAGGGTTAGGGCTAGCCCTTGAGCAGGGTTAGGATTGGGGTTAGCCCTTGAGCAGGGTTAGGGTTGGGGTTAGCCCTTAAGCAGCGTTAGGGTTGGGGTTAGCCCTTAAGCAGGGTTAGGATTGGGGTTAGACCTTGAGCATGGTTAGGGTTAGCCCTTGAGCAGGGTTAGGATTGGGGTTAGCCCTTGAGCATGGTTAGGGTTAGCCCTTGAGCAGGGTTAGGGTTAGCCCTTGAGCAGGGGTAGGGTTAGCCCTTGAGCAGGGTTAGGGTTGGGGTTAGCCCTTGAGCAGGGTTAGGATTGGGGTTAGCCCTTGAGCATGGTTAGGGTTAGCCCTTGAGCAGGGTTAGGGTTAGGGTTAGCCCTTGAGAAGGGTTACGGTTAGGGTTAGCCCTTGAGCAGGGTTAGGGTTGGGGTTAGCCCTTGAGCAGGGTTAGGGTTAGCCCTTGAGCAGGGTTAGGGTTGGGGTTAGCCCTTGAGCAGGGTTAGGATTGGGGTTAGCCCTTGAGCAGGGTTAGGGTTGGGGTTAGCCCTTAAGCAGGGTTAGGATTGGGGTTAGCCCTTAAGCATGGTTAGGGTTGGGGTTAGCCCTTGAGCAGGGTTAGGATTGGGGTTAGCCCTTGAGCATGGTTAGGGTTAGCCCTTGAGCAGGGTTAGGGTTAGGGCTAGCCCTTGAGCAGGGTTAGGGTTAGGGCTAACCCTTGAGCAGGGTTAAGGTTAGGGTTAGCCCTTGAGCAGGGTTAGGGTTAGGGTTAGGTAGGGTTATCTGTTATAAGTCAACAATAACATATTTTATTGTTGACATATAAAGCTTTAAAACCTATATATTTAACTGAGCTTCTGAGACCTTATGCATCAGGGAGATGTCTGATGTCCTCTTTTAACAAGCTGCTGGATGTTCCAAGAACTAGATATAAAACTAAAGGAGATAGAGCATTTACAGTGAGGGCTCCAAAATTATGGAATAGCTTGCCAATTGATATTAGAACATCTGAGTGTCTGTTTTTAAATGTCATCTGAAAATGTACTTGTATAGACATGCTTTTAGTATTTAGTGTCTTTTTTTGTGTAGTTTGGGTTTTGATATTTTAAATTATATTTTGTTTCTTCATGTATTGTGTATAGCTCTTCAATAATGTATTTCAATGATATTGTCTAAAGCACTTTGTGCATTTTAGTGTTAAAAGTGCTATGTAAATAAAAAAAAATTAACTTACTACATGAAAGCTAATTTTCAGAAATCCATAATAGGGGCTCTTTAATATTTTGTCTAGTACATTAAAGGCTAAATAGATAACTTAGTAGAATATTACAAAAGAACAAATTAATGAATTTCTTGCCTGTATATGCTCCAGGAGGCCGATAGCGCTCATCCCAGGGCTTCCCAAAGACTCTTCGGCTAAGCTGGTCCACAGCCTCTCTCATGGCACTGCCATATGACCGGATTGATGAAGGTCCTTTTATGGCGTCATCCATCCGGTCATCATTCCAACGCATCAAGCCCTCAAGGAGATAAGCCTGAAAATGCGCGTCACTGGCACTGGTTCCTAAAAGTTAAATGAACAAAAAAGGGTTTTATATGTCACATATGTACTACACATGATGTGCTATGAAGTAACTGATGTAACATGTAACAGAGTTATGTAATTACATTAAAAATTGTCATTATAACAAGAGTTACTAGTGATTGTCAGGCAAGACAGCTTTGTCACTGCTTATGACATCAGAAAAGAACTGTAACATTACTGTAGAGTGTGACATTTATTAAAGTGACATTACTTTAAAGTAATGGATTTGGATTTAAAGTAATGGAAAGTAATGGATACTTTAAAGTAATACAGTTACAGTGCTTATATTTTAAATTAGTAATCCATATGTATGTAATACCTGGAATAAAACGGTTCAGGTGGAGGTGGAAAGACTCCAAGGAGGTAGAGCCACGGGCACACCTGTAGCAGCACAGCTCCACACCGCCTTTCTTCAGTGTCCCTGTTTTCATGTAGAGCGGAAAGTTCTCTGGGTCTTGGATACACTGTACGTGCTTCCGCTGTTCTTTCCATATCCGCTGGATCCGTTCGTGGTCCAGCAGAGGAACTCCCAGAGTGTCCTTCCCGGCCGCACTGTCAAACAGATCAATCAGGGATCCAATTGATCTGGTCGTCTCCTCCACCCCCCTGGTCCTCCTCCGGCAGTGCAGTGCCAACTCCCTCCGGGTAATGCGAGCACTGACCGCCTTTCCTGAGATGTGGCCAGTCTTCTTTGCCGTCAGCTCACCTTCCTTTGCATGGTGAAGAGCAGCGACATCCTCTGGATCCCACTGAAAGATGCACGTGGACAGACGTGCCATGAAGATCCCATAGAGCGGATGAGCCTCTGTCGTGACACCTGCAGCAAATCGCAGCATGAAATGCCAGATGTCAAGGCGCACTTCAAGCTCATCCCACTCCGAAAACAGGACCTTCACTCGAGACTGGCCATGCTGACTGCAACAATCTCTGTCCACGTACATAACTTTTAGGGCTGCCTCTCCTGCCTCCCGGTAGCGTTTCATCAGGCCAGCTGCCATGGAGTCCAGTCCATGTCCCTCGGCAGCTGTCAGCACAGAGACAAGGACTTGGCCGTGTTCATTACCCACATTTGTGCACCAGGCAGCTGTTCCTGAAGCAGCACCAGCGAGTTTCTTTGTGACCTATAGGGAAAAATAAAAGGGTCAAAAACTGTGTTCATTATGTATGCATACATATCCATATCTGGCAAATTTCTGGATACAAACAGGGCTGTGATACCTTTTTTGTGGAGTCCATCTTGAGAACACAGCCAAAGACGGATGTAATTTTGTCCTTCACCTCGTGCAGACTCCCCAGAACATCCCTGGCGTACACGGCTAACAGCCACTTAGGTTTAGGTAGGGCAGGTAAAGGGGGAGGCTCAGCAAACACTGCAGATGGACGTGCAGAGGCACTGGAGGCTGTGGGTGGAGGTACAGAGACACTGGAGGCTGAAGGTGGACGTGCAGAGACACTGGAGGCTGCAGGTGCAGAGGCACTGGAGGCTGCAGGTGGACGTGCAGAGACACTGGAGGCTGCAGGTGGACGTGCAGAGGCACTGGAGGCTGTGGGTGGACGTGCAGAGACACTGGAGGCTGCAGGTGGACGTGCAGAGGCACTGGAGGCTGCTGGTGGACATGCAGAGACACTGGAGGCTGCAGGTGGACGTGCAGAGGCACTGGAGGCTGTGGGTGGACGTGCAGAGGCACTGGAGGCTGTGGGTGGACATGCAGAGGCACTGGAGGCTGCAGGTGGACGTGCAGAGACACTGGAGGCTGCAGGTGGACGTGCAGAGGCACTGGAGGCTGTGGGTGGACGTGCAGAGACACTGGAGGCTGCAGGTGGACGTGCAGAGGCACTGGAGGCTGCTGGTGGACATGCAGAGACACTGGAGGCTGCAGGTGGACGTGCAGAGGCACTGGAGGCTGTGGGTGGACGTGCAGAGGCACTGGAGGCTGTGGGTGGACGTGCAGAGGCACTGGAGGCTGCAGGTGGACGTGCAGAGGCACTGGAGGCTGTGGGTGGAGGTACAGAAACACAGGCGGCTGCAGGTGGACGTGCAGAGGCACTGGAGGCTGCAGGTGCAGGTGCAGAGGCACTGGAGGCTGCAAATGGAGGTGCAGAGACACTGGAGGCTGCAGGTGGACGTGCAGAGGCACTGGAGGCTGCAGGTGCAGGTGCAGAGGCACTGGATGCTGTGGGTGGAGGTACAGAGACACTGGCGGCTGCAGGTGGACGTGCAGAGACACTGGAGGCTGCAGGTGGACGTGCAGAGGCACTGGAGGCTGTGGGTGGAGGTACAGAGACACTGGCGGCTGCAGGTGGACGTGCAGAGGCACTGGAGGCTGCAGGTGGACGTGCAGAGGCACTGGAGGCTGCAGATGGAGGTGCAGAGACACTGGAGGCTGCAGGTGGACGTGCAGAGGCACTGGAGGCTGCAGATGGAGGTGCAGAGACACTGGAGGCTGCAGATGGAGGTGCAGAGACACTGGAGGCTGCAGGTGGACGTGCAGAGACACTGGAGGCTGCAGGTGGACGTGTAGAGACACTGGAGGCTGCAGGTGCAGGTGCAGAGGCACTGGAGGCTGCAGGTGCAGGTGCAGAGGCACTGGAGGCTGTGGGTGGAGGTACAGAGACACTGGCGGCTGCAGGTGGACGTGCAGAGGCACTGGAGGCTGCAGATGGAGGTGCAGAGACACTGGAGGCTGCAGATGGAGGTGCAGAGACACTGGAGGCTGTGGGTGGAGGTACAGAGACACTGGCGGCTGCAGGTGGATGTGCAGAGGCACTGGAGGCTGCAGGTGGACGTGCAGAGGCACTGGAGGCTGCAGGTGCAGGTGCAGGTGCAGAGGCACTGGAGGCTGCAGATGGAGGTGCAGAGACACTGGAGGCTGTGGGTGGAGGTACAGAGACACTGGCGGCTGCAGGTGGACGTGCAGAGGCACTGGAGGCTGCAGGTGGACGTGCAGAGGCACTGGAGGCTACAGGTGCAGGTGCAGAGGCACTGGAGGCTGCAGGTGCAGGTGCAGAGGCACTGGAGGCTGTGGGTGGAGGTACAGAGACACTGGCGGCTGCAGGTGCAGGTGCAGAGGCACTGGAGGCTGCAGATGGAGGTGCAGAGACACTGGCGGCTGCAGGTGGACGTGCAGAGGCACTGGAGGCTGCAGGTGTAGGTGCAGAGACACTGGAGGCTGCAGATGGAGGTGCAGAGACACTGGAGGCTGCAGGTGGACGTGCAGAGGCACTGGAGGCTGCAGTTGGAGGTGCAGAGACACTGGAGGCTGCAGGTGCAGGTGCAGAGGCACTGGAGGCTGTGGGTGGAGGTACAGAGATACTGGCGGCTGCAGGTGGACGTGTAGAGGCACTGGAGGCTGCAGATGGAGGTGCAGAGACACTGGAGGCTGCAGATGGACGTGCAGAGGCACTGGAGGCTGTGGGTGGAGGTACAGAGACACTGGCGGCTGCAGGTGGACGTGCAGAGGCACTGGAGGCTGCAGATGGAGGTGCAGAGACACTGGAGGCTGCAGATGGACGTGCAGAGGCACTGGAGGCTGTGGGTGGAGGTACAGAGACACTGGAGGCTGTGGGTGGACGTGCAGAGGCACTGGAGGCTGCGGGTGCAGGTGCAGAGGCACTGGAGGCTGCAGATGGAGGTGCAGAGACACTGGAGGCTGTGGGTGGAGGTACAGAGACACTGGCGGCTGCAGGTGGACGTGCAGAGACACTGGAGGCTGCAGGTGCAGGTGCAGAGGCACTGGAGGCTGTGGGTGGAGGTACAGAGACACTGGCGGCTGCAGGTGGACGTGCAGAGACACTGGCGGCTGCAGGTGGACGTGCAGAGACACTGGAGGCTGCAGGTGCAGGTGCAGAGGCACTGGAGGCTGCAGGTGCAGATGCAGAGGCACTGGAGGCTGTGGGTGGAGGTACAGAGACACTGGCGGCTGCAGGTGGACGTGCAGAGGCACTGGAGGCTGCAGATGGAGGTGCAGAGGCACTGGAGGCTGTGGGTGGAGGTACAGAGACACTGGCGGCTGCAGGTGGACGTGTAGAGGCACTGGAGGCTGCAGATGGAGGTGCAGAGACACTGGAGGCTGCAGATGGACGTGCAGAGGCACTGGAGGCTGTGGGTAGAGGTACAGAGACACTGGCGGCTGCAGGTGGACGTGCAGAGACACTGGAGGCTGCAGGTGCAGGTGCAGAGGCACTGGAGGCTGCAGGTGCAGATGCAGAGGCACTGGAGGCTGTGGGTGGAGGTACAGAGACACTGGCGGCTGCAGGTGGACGTGCAGAGGCACTGGAGGCTGCAGGTGGACGTGCAGAGGCACTGGCGGCTGCAGGTGGACGTGCAGAGACACTGGAGGCTGCAGGTGCAGGTGCAGAGGCACTGGAGGCTGCAGGTGCAGATGCAGAGGCACTGGAGGCTGTGGGTGGAGGTACAGAGACACTGGCGGCTGCAGGTGGACGTGCAGAGGCACTGGAGGCTGCAGGTGGACGTGCAGAGGCACTGGAGGCTGTGGGTGGAGGTACAGAGACACTGGCGGCTGCAGGTGGACGTGCAGAGGCACTGGAGGCTGCAGATGGAGGTGCAGAGACACTGGCGGCTGCAGGTGCAGAGGCACTGGAGGCTGCAGATGGAGGTGCAGAGACACTGCAGCTGCAGCCTCCTGCAGGTGGACGTGCAGGTGCAGAGACACTGGAGGCTGCAGATGGAGGTGCAGAGACACTGGCGGCTGCAGATGGACGTGCAGAGGCACTGGAGGCTGCAGGTGGACGTGCAGAGGCACTGGAGGCTGTGGGTGGAGGTACAGAGACACTGGCGGCTGCAGGTGCAGGTACAGAGGCACTGGAGGCTGCAGGTGGACGTGCAGAGGCACTGGAGGCTGCAGGTGCAGGTGCAGAGGCACTGGAGGCTGCAGGTGCAGGTGCAGAGGCACTGGAGGCTGCAGATGGAGGTGCAGAGACACTGGAGGCTGCAGATGGAGGCTGCAGAGACACTGGAGGCTGCAGATGGACGTGCAGAGGCACTGGAGGCTGTGGGTGGAGGTACAGAGACACTGGAGGCTGTGGGTGGACGTGCAGAGGCACTGGAGGCTGCAGGTGCAGGTGCAGAGGCACTGGAGGCTGCAGATGGAGGTGCAGAGACACTGGTGGCTGTGGGTGGAGGTACAGAGACACTGGCGGCTGCAGGTGGACGTGCAGAGACACTGGAGGCTGCAGGTGCAGGTGCAGAGGCACTGGAGGCTGTGGGTGGAGGTACAGAGACACTGGCGGCTGCAGGTGGACGTGCAGAGACACTGGCGGCTGCAGGTGGACGTGCAGAGACACTGGAGGCTGCAGGTGCAGGTGCAGAGGCACTGGAGGCTGCAGGTGCAGATGCAGAGGCACTTGAGGCTGTGGGTGGAGGTACAGAGACACTGGCGACTGCAGGTGGACGTGCAGAGGCACTGGAGGCTGCAGGTGGACGTGCAGAGGCACTGGAGGCTGTGGGTGGAGGTACAGAGACACTGGCGGCTGCAGGTGGACGTGCAGAGGCACTGGAGGCTGCAGATGGAGGTGCAGAGGCACTGGAGGCTGTGGGTGGAGGTACAGAGACACTGGCGGCTGCAGGTGGACGGGTAGAGGCACTGGAGGCTGCAGATGGAGGTGCAGAGACACTGGAGGCTGCAGATGGACGTGCAGAGGCACTGGAGGCTGTGGGTAGAGGTACAGAGACACTGGCGGCTGCAGGTGGACGTGCAGAGACACTGGAGGCTGCAGGTGCAGGTGCAGAGGCACTGGAGGCTGCAGGTGCAGATGCAGAGGCACTGGAGGCTGTGGGTGGAGGTACAGAGACACTGGCGGCTGCAGGTGGACGTGCAGAGGCACTGGAGGCTGCAGGTGGACGTGCAGAGGCACTGGCGGCTGCAGGTGGACGTGCAGAGACACTGGAGGCTGCAGGTGCAGGTGCAGAGGCACTGGCGGCTGCAGGTGGACGTGCAGAGGCACTGGAGGCTGCAGGTGGAGGTGCAGAGACACTGGCGGCTGCAGATGGACGTGCAGAGGCACTGGAGGCTGCAGGTGGACGTGCAGAGGCACTGGAGGCTGTGGGTGGAGGTACAGAGACACTGGCGGCTGCAGGTGGACGTGCAGAGGCACTGGAGGCTGCAGGTGGACGTGCAGAGGCACTGGAGGCTGCAGGTGCAGGTGCAGAGGCACTGGAGGCTGCAGATGGAGGTGCAGAGACACTGGAGGCTGCAGATGGAGGCTGCAGAGACACTGGCGGCTGCAGGTGGACGTGCAGAGACACTGGAGGCTGCAGGTGCAGGTGCAGAGGCACTGGAGGCTGTGGGTGGAGGTACAGAGACACTGGCGGCTGCAGGTGGACGTGCAGAGACACTGGCGGCTGCAGGTGGACGGGCAGAGACACTGGAGGCTGCAGGTGCAGGTGCAGAGGCACTGGAGGCTGCAGGTGCAGATGCAGAGGCACTGGAGGCTGTGGGTGGAGGTACAGAGACACTGGCGACTGCAGGTGGACGTGCAGAGGCACTGGAGGCTGCAGGTGGACGTGCAGAGGCACTGGAGGCTGTGGGTGGAGGTACAGAGACACTGGCGGCTGCAGGTGGACGTGCAGAGGCACTGGAGGCTGCAGATGGAGGTGCAGAGGCACTGGAGGCTGTGGGTGGAGGTACAGAGACACTGGCGGCTGCAGGTGGACGTGTAGAGGCACTGGAGGCTGCAGATGGAGGTGCAGAGACACTGGAGGCTGCAGATGGACGTGCAGAGGCACTGGAGGCTGTGGGTAGAGGTACAGAGACACTGGCGGCTGCAGGTGGACGTGCAGAGACACTGGAGGCTGCAGGTGCAGGTGCAGAGGCACTGGAGGCTGCAGGTGCAGATGCAGAGGCACTGGAGGCTGTGGGTGGAGGTACAGAGACACTGGCGGCTGCAGGTGGACGTGCAGAGGCACTGGAGGCTGCAGGTGGACGTGCAGAGGCACTGGCGGCTGCAGGTGGATGTGCAGAGACACTGGAGGCTGCAGATGGAGGTGCAGAGACACTGGCGGCTGCAGGTGCAGGTGCAGAGGCACTGGAGGCTGCAGATGGAGGTGCAGAGACACTGCAGCTGCAGCCTCCTGCAGGTGGACGTGCAGAGGCACTGGAGGCTGCAGGTGTAGGTGCAGAGACACTGGAGGCTGCAGATGGAGGTGCAGAGACACTGGCGGCTGCAGATGGACGTGCAGAGGCACTGGAGGCTGCAGGTGGACGTGCAGAGGCACTGGAGGCTGCAGGTGGAGGTGCAGAGACACTGGCGGCTGCAGATGGACGTGCAGAGGCACTGGAGGCTGCAGGTGGACGTGCAGAGGCACTGGAGGCTGTGGGTGGAGGTACAGAGACACTGGCGGCTGCAGGTGGACGTGCAGAGGCACTGGAGGCTGCAGGTGGACGTGCAGAGGCACTGGAGGCTGCAGGTGCAGGTGCAGAGGCACTGGAGGCTGCAGATGGAGGTGCAGAGACACTGGAGGCTGCAGATGGAGGCTGCAGAGACACTGGAGGCTGCAGATGGACGTGCAGAGGCACTGGAGGCTGCAGGTGCAGGTGCAGAGGCACTGGAGGCTGCAGATGGAGGTGCAGAGACACTGGAGGCTGTTGGTGGACGTGCAGAGGCACTGGAGGCTGCAGGTGCAGGTGCAGAGGCACTGGAGGCTGCAGATGGAGGTGCAGAGACACTGGAGGCTGTGGGTGGAGGTACAGAGACACTGGCGGCTGCAGGTGGACGTGCAGAGACACTGGAGGCTGCAGGTGGACGTGCAGAGACACTGGAGGCTGCAGGTGCAGGTGCAGAGGCACTGGAGGCTGTGGGTGGAGGTACAGAGACACTGGCGGCTGCAGGTGGACGTGCAGAGACACTGGCGGCTGCAGGTGGACGGGCAGAGACACTGGAGGCTGCAGGTGCAGGTGCAGAGGCACTGGAGGCTGCAGATGGAGGTGCAGAGACACTGGAGGCTGCAGATGGAGGCTGCAGAGACACTGGAGGCTGCAGATGGACGTGCAGAGGCACTGGAGGCTGCAGGTGCAGGTGCAGAGGCACTGGAGGCTGCAGATGGAGGTGCAGAGACACTGGAGGCTGTTGGTGGACGTGCAGAGGCACTGGAGGCTGCAGGTGCAGGTGCAGAGGCACTGGAGGCTGCAGATGGAGGTGCAGAGACACTGGAGGCTGTGGGTGGAGGTACAGAGACACTGGCGGCTGCAGGTGGACGTGCAGAGACACTGGAGGCTGCAGGTGCAGGTGCAGAGGCACTGGAGGCTGTGGGTGGAGGTACAGAGACACTGGCGGCTGCAGGTGGACGTGCAGAGACACTGGCGGCTGCAGGTGGACGGGCAGAGACACTGGAGGCTGCAGGTGCAGGTGCAGAGGCACTGGAGGCTGCAGGTGCAGATGCAGAGGCACTGGAGGCTGTGGGTGGAGGTACAGAGACACTGGCGACTGCAGGTGGACGTGCAGAGGCACTGGAGGCTGCAGGTGGACGTGCAGAGGCACTGGAGGCTGTGGGTGGAGGTACAGAGACACTGGCGGCTGCAGGTGGACGTGCAGAGGCACTGGAGGCTGCAGATGGAGGTGCAGAGGCACTGGAGGCTGTGGGTGGAGGTACAGAGACACTGGCGGCTGCAGGTGGACGTGTAGAGGCACTGGAGGCTGCAGATGGAGGTGCAGAGACACTGGAGGCTGCAGATGGACGTGCAGAGGCACTGGAGGCTGTGGGTAGAGGTACAGAGACACTGGCGGCTGCAGGTGGACGTGCAGAGACACTGGAGGCTGCAGGTGCAGGTGCAGAGGCACTGGAGGCTGCAGGTGCAGATGCAGAGGCACTGGAGGCTGTGGGTGGAGGTACAGAGACACTGGCGGCTGCAGGTGGACGTGCAGAGGCACTGGAGGCTGCAGGTGGACGTGCAGAGGCACTGGCGGCTGCAGGTGGATGTGCAGAGACACTGGAGGCTGCAGATGGAGGTGCAGAGACACTGGCGGCTGCAGGTGCAGGTGCAGAGGCACTGGAGGCTGCAGATGGAGGTGCAGAGACACTGCAGCTGCAGCCTCCTGCAGGTGGACGTGCAGAGGCACTGGAGGCTGCAGGTGTAGGTGCAGAGACACTGGAGGCTGCAGATGGAGGTGCAGAGACACTGGCGGCTGCAGATGGACGTGCAGAGGCACTGGAGGCTGCAGGTGGACGTGCAGAGGCACTGGAGGCTGTGGGTGGAGGTACAGAGACACTGGCGGCTGCAGGTGGACGTGCAGAGGCACTGGAGGCTGCAGGTGCAGGTGCAGAGGCACTGGAGGCTGCAGGTGCAGGTGCAGAGGCACTGGAGGCTGCAGATGGAGGTGCAGAGACACTGGAGGCTGCAGATGGAGGCTGCAGAGACACTGGAGGCTGCAGATGGACGTGCAGAGGCACTGGAGGCTGTGGGTGGAGGTACAGAGACACTGGAGGCTGTGGGTGGACGTGCAGAGGCACTGGAGGCTGCAGGTGCAGGTGCAGAGGCACTGGAGGCTGCAGATGGAGGTGCAGAGACACTGGAGGCTGTGGGTGGAGGTACAGAGACACTGGCGGCTGCAGGTGGACGTGCAGAGACACTGGAGGCTGCAGGTGCAGGTGCAGAGGCACTGGAGGCTGTGGGTGGAGGTACAGAGACACTGGCGGCTGCAGGTGGACGTGCAGAGACACTGGCGGCTGCAGGTGGACGTGCAGAGACACTGGAGGCTGCAGGTGCAGGTGCAGAGGCACTGGAGGCTGCAGGTGCAGATGCAGAGGCACTGGAGGCTGTGGGTGGAGGTACAGAGACACTGGCGACTGCAGGTGGACGTGCAGAGGCACTGGAGGCTGCAGGTGGACGTGCAGAGGCACTGGAGGCTGTGGGTGGAGGTACAGAGACACTGGCGGCTGCAGGTGGACGTGCAGAGGCACTGGAGGCTGCAGATGGAGGTGCAGAGGCACTGGAGGCTGTGGGTGGAGGTACAGAGACACTGGCGGCTGCAGGTGGACGTGCAGAGGCACTGGAGGCTGCAGGTGCAGGTGCAGAGGCACTGGAGGCTGCAGGTGCAGGTGCAGAGGCACTGGAGGCTGCAGATGGAGGTGCAGAGACACTGGAGGCTGCAGATGGAGGCTGCAGAGACACTGGAGGCTGCAGATGGACGTGCAGAGGCACTGGAGGCTGTGGGTGGAGGTACAGAGACACTGGAGGCTGTGGGTGGACGTGCAGAGGCACTGGAGGCTGCAGGTGCAGGTGCAGAGGCACTGGAGGCTGCAGATGGAGGTGCAGAGACACTGGAGGCTGTGGGTGGAGGTACAGAGACACTGGCGGCTGCAGGTGGACGTGCAGAGACACTGGAGGCTGCAGGTGCAGGTGCAGAGGCACTGGAGGCTGTGGGTGGAGGTACAGAGACACTGGCGGCTGCAGGTGGACGTGCAGAGACACTGGCGGCTGCAGGTGGACGTGCAGAGACACTGGAGGCTGCAGGTGCAGGTGCAGAGGCACTGGAGGCTGCAGGTGCAGATGCAGAGGCACTGGAGGCTGTGGGTGGAGGTACAGAGACACTGGCGACTGCAGGTGGACGTGCAGAGGCACTGGAGGCTGCAGGTGGACGTGCAGAGGCACTGGAGGCTGTGGGTGGAGGTACAGAGACACTGGCGGCTGCAGGTGGACGTGCAGAGGCACTGGAGGCTGCAGATGGAGGTGCAGAGGCACTGGAGGCTGTGGGTGGAGGTACAGAGACACTGGCGGCTGCAGGTGGACGTGTAGAGGCACTGGAGGCTGCAGATGGAGGTGCAGAGACACTGGAGGCTGTGGGTGGAGGTACAGAGACACTGGCGGCTGCAGGTGGACGTACAGAGACACTGGCGGCTGCAGGTGGACGTGCAGAGGCACTGGAGGCTGCAGATGGAGGTGCAGAGACACTGGAGGCTGCAGATGGAGGTGCAGAGACACTGGAGGCTGCAGGTGGACGTGCAGAGGCACTGGAGGCTGCAGATGGAGGTGCAGAGACACTGGAGGCTGCAGATGGAGGTGCAGAGACACTGGAGGCTGCAGGTGGACGTGCAGAGACACTGGAGGCTGCAGTTGGACGTGCAGAGACACTGGAGGCTGCAGGTGCAGGTGCAGAGGCACTGGAGGCTGCAGGTGCAGGTGCAGAGGCACTGGAGGCTGTGGGTGGAGGTACAGAGACACTGGCGGCTGCAGGTGGACGTGCAGAGGCACTGGAGGCTGCAGATGGAGGTGCAGAGACACTGGAGGCTGCAGATGGAGGTGCAGAGACACTGGAGGCTGTGGGTGGAGGTGCAGAGGCACTGGAGGCTGTGGGTGGAGGTACAGAGACACTGGCGGCTGCAGGTGGACGTGCAGAGACACTGGAGGCTGCAGGTGCAGGTGCAGAGGCACTGGAGGCTGCAGGTGCAGATGCAGAGGCACTTGAGGCTGTGGGTGGAGGTACAGAGACACTGGCGACTGCAGGTGGACGTGCAGAGGCACTGGAGGCTGCAGGTGGACGTGCAGAGGCACTGGAGGCTGTGGGTGGAGGTACAGAGACACTGGCGACTGCAGGTGGACGTGCAGAGGCACTGGAGGCTGTGGGTGGAGGTACAGAGACACTGGCGGCTGCAGGTGGACGTGCAGAGACACTGGCGGCTGCAGGTGGACGGGCAGAGACACTGGAGGCTGCAGGTGCAGGTGCAGAGGCACTGGAGGCTGCAGGTGCAGATGCAGAGGCACTGGAGGCTGTGGGTGGAGGTACAGAGACACTGGCGACTGCAGGTGGACGTGCAGAGGCACTGGAGGCTGCAGGTGGACGTGCAGAGGCACTGGAGGCTGTGGGTGGAGGTACAGAGACACTGGCGGCTGCAGGTGGACGTGCAGAGGCACTGGAGGCTGCAGATGGAGGTGCAGAGGCACTGGAGGCTGTGGGTGGAGGTACAGAGACACTGGCGGCTGCAGGTGGACGTGTAGAGGCACTGGAGGCTGCAGATGGAGGTGCAGAGACACTGGAGGCTGCAGATGGACGTGCAGAGGCACTGGAGGCTGTGGGTAGAGGTACAGAGACACTGGCGGCTGCAGGTGGACGTGCAGAGACACTGGAGGCTGCAGGTGCAGGTGCAGAGGCACTGGAGGCTGCAGGTGCAGATGCAGAGGCACTGGAGGCTGTGGGTGGAGGTACAGAGACACTGGCGGCTGCAGGTGGACGTGCAGAGGCACTGGAGGCTGCAGGTGGACGTGCAGAGGCACTGGCGGCTGCAGGTGGATGTGCAGAGACACTGGAGGCTGCAGATGGA
Organism: Romanogobio albipinnatus; assembly: GCA_023566225.1. Classification (NCBI taxonomy): domain Eukaryota; kingdom Metazoa; phylum Chordata; class Actinopteri; order Cypriniformes; family Gobionidae; genus Romanogobio; species Romanogobio albipinnatus. The sequence goes on from JAKRKY010000026.1 coordinate 150,827, forward strand.
GGTGCAGAGACACTGGCGGCTGCAGGTGCAGGTGCAGAGGCACTGGAGGCTGCAGATGGAGGTGCAGAGACACTGCAGCTGCAGCCTCCTGCAGGTGGACGTGCAGAGGCACTGGAGGCTGCAGGTGTAGGTGCAGAGACACTGGAGGCTGCAGATGGAGGTGCAGAGACACTGGCGGCTGCAGATGGACGTGCAGAGGCACTGGAGGCTGCAGGTGGACGTGCAGAGGCACTGGAGGCTGCAGGTGGAGGTGCAGAGACACTGGCGGCTGCAGATGGACGTGCAGAGGCACTGGAGGCTGCAGGTGGACGTGCAGAGGCACTGGAGGCTGTGGGTGGAGGTACAGAGACACTGGCGGCTGCAGGTGGACGTGCAGAGGCACTGGAGGCTGCAGGTGGACGTGCAGAGGCACTGGAGGCTGCAGGTGCAGGTGCAGAGGCACTGGAGGCTGCAGATGGAGGTGCAGAGACACTGGAGGCTGCAGATGGAGGCTGCAGAGACACTGGAGGCTGCAGATGGACGTGCAGAGGCACTGGAGGCTGCAGGTGCAGGTGCAGAGGCACTGGAGGCTGCAGATGGAGGTGCAGAGACACTGGAGGCTGTTGGTGGACGTGCAGAGGCACTGGAGGCTGCAGGTGCAGGTGCAGAGGCACTGGAGGCTGCAGATGGAGGTGCAGAGACACTGGAGGCTGTGGGTGGAGGTACAGAGACACTGGCGGCTGCAGGTGGACGTGCAGAGACACTGGAGGCTGCAGGTGCAGGTGCAGAGGCACTGGAGGCTGTGGGTGGAGGTACAGAGACACTGGCGGCTGCAGGTGGACGTGCAGAGACACTGGCGGCTGCAGGTGGACGGGCAGAGACACTGGAGGCTGCAGGTGCAGGTGCAGAGGCACTGGAGGCTGCAGGTGCAGATGCAGAGGCACTGGAGGCTGTGGGTGGAGGTACAGAGACACTGGCGACTGCAGGTGGACGTGCAGAGGCACTGGAGGCTGCAGGTGGACGTGCAGAGGCACTGGAGGCTGTGGGTGGAGGTACAGAGACACTGGCGGCTGCAGGTGGACGTGCAGAGGCACTGGAGGCTGCAGATGGAGGTGCAGAGGCACTGGAGGCTGTGGGTGGAGGTACAGAGACACTGGCGGCTGCAGGTGGACGTGTAGAGGCACTGGAGGCTGCAGATGGAGGTGCAGAGACACTGGAGGCTGCAGATGGACGTGCAGAGGCACTGGAGGCTGTGGGTAGAGGTACAGAGACACTGGCGGCTGCAGGTGGACGTGCAGAGACACTGGAGGCTGCAGGTGCAGGTGCAGAGGCACTGGAGGCTGCAGGTGCAGATGCAGAGGCACTGGAGGCTGTGGGTGGAGGTACAGAGACACTGGCGGCTGCAGGTGGACGTGCAGAGGCACTGGAGGCTGCAGGTGGACGTGCAGAGGCACTGGCGGCTGCAGGTGGATGTGCAGAGACACTGGAGGCTGCAGATGGAGGTGCAGAGACACTGGCGGCTGCAGGTGCAGGTGCAGAGGCACTGGAGGCTGCAGATGGAGGTGCAGAGACACTGCAGCTGCAGCCTCCTGCAGGTGGACGTGCAGAGGCACTGGAGGCTGCAGGTGTAGGTGCAGAGACACTGGAGGCTGCAGATGGAGGTGCAGAGACACTGGCGGCTGCAGATGGACGTGCAGAGGCACTGGAGGCTGCAGGTGGACGTGCAGAGGCACTGGAGGCTGTGGGTGGAGGTACAGAGACACTGGCGGCTGCAGGTGGACGTGCAGAGGCACTGGAGGCTGCAGGTGCAGGTGCAGAGGCACTGGAGGCTGCAGGTGCAGGTGCAGAGGCACTGGAGGCTGCAGATGGAGGTGCAGAGACACTGGAGGCTGCAGATGGAGGCTGCAGAGACACTGGAGGCTGCAGATGGACGTGCAGAGGCACTGGAGGCTGTGGGTGGAGGTACAGAGACACTGGAGGCTGTGGGTGGACGTGCAGAGGCACTGGAGGCTGCAGGTGCAGGTGCAGAGGCACTGGAGGCTGCAGATGGAGGTGCAGAGACACTGGAGGCTGTGGGTGGAGGTACAGAGACACTGGCGGCTGCAGGTGGACGTGCAGAGACACTGGAGGCTGCAGGTGCAGGTGCAGAGGCACTGGAGGCTGTGGGTGGAGGTACAGAGACACTGGCGGCTGCAGGTGGACGTGCAGAGACACTGGCGGCTGCAGGTGGACGTGCAGAGACACTGGAGGCTGCAGGTGCAGGTGCAGAGGCACTGGAGGCTGCAGGTGCAGATGCAGAGGCACTGGAGGCTGTGGGTGGAGGTACAGAGACACTGGCGACTGCAGGTGGACGTGCAGAGGCACTGGAGGCTGCAGGTGGACGTGCAGAGGCACTGGAGGCTGTGGGTGGAGGTACAGAGACACTGGCGGCTGCAGGTGGACGTGCAGAGGCACTGGAGGCTGCAGATGGAGGTGCAGAGGCACTGGAGGCTGTGGGTGGAGGTACAGAGACACTGGCGGCTGCAGGTGGACGTGCAGAGGCACTGGAGGCTGCAGGTGCAGGTGCAGAGGCACTGGAGGCTGCAGGTGCAGGTGCAGAGGCACTGGAGGCTGCAGATGGAGGTGCAGAGACACTGGAGGCTGCAGATGGAGGCTGCAGAGACACTGGAGGCTGCAGATGGACGTGCAGAGGCACTGGAGGCTGTGGGTGGAGGTACAGAGACACTGGAGGCTGTGGGTGGACGTGCAGAGGCACTGGAGGCTGCAGGTGCAGGTGCAGAGGCACTGGAGGCTGCAGATGGAGGTGCAGAGACACTGGAGGCTGTGGGTGGAGGTACAGAGACACTGGCGGCTGCAGGTGGACGTGCAGAGACACTGGAGGCTGCAGGTGCAGGTGCAGAGGCACTGGAGGCTGTGGGTGGAGGTACAGAGACACTGGCGGCTGCAGGTGGACGTGCAGAGACACTGGCGGCTGCAGGTGGACGTGCAGAGACACTGGAGGCTGCAGGTGCAGGTGCAGAGGCACTGGAGGCTGCAGGTGCAGATGCAGAGGCACTGGAGGCTGTGGGTGGAGGTACAGAGACACTGGCGACTGCAGGTGGACGTGCAGAGGCACTGGAGGCTGCAGGTGGACGTGCAGAGGCACTGGAGGCTGTGGGTGGAGGTACAGAGACACTGGCGGCTGCAGGTGGACGTGCAGAGGCACTGGAGGCTGCAGATGGAGGTGCAGAGGCACTGGAGGCTGTGGGTGGAGGTACAGAGACACTGGCGGCTGCAGGTGGACGTGTAGAGGCACTGGAGGCTGCAGATGGAGGTGCAGAGACACTGGAGGCTGTGGGTGGAGGTACAGAGACACTGGCGGCTGCAGGTGGACGTACAGAGACACTGGCGGCTGCAGGTGGACGTGCAGAGGCACTGGAGGCTGCAGATGGAGGTGCAGAGACACTGGAGGCTGCAGATGGAGGTGCAGAGACACTGGAGGCTGCAGGTGGACGTGCAGAGGCACTGGAGGCTGCAGGTGGACGTGCAGAGGCACTGGAGGCTGCAGATGGAGGTGCAGAGACACTGGAGGCTGCAGATGGAGGTGCAGAGACACTGGAGGCTGTGGGTGGAGGTGCAGAGGCACTGGAGGCTGTGGGTGGAGGTACAGAGACACTGGCGGCTGCAGGTGGACGTGCAGAGACACTGGAGGCTGCAGGTGCAGGTGCAGAGGCACTGGAGGCTGCAGGTGCAGATGCAGAGGCACTTGAGGCTGTGGGTGGAGGTACAGAGACACTGGCGACTGCAGGTGGACGTGCAGAGGCACTGGAGGCTGCAGGTGGACGTGCAGAGGCACTGGAGGCTGTGGGTGGAGGTACAGAGACACTGGCGACTGCAGGTGGACGTGCAGAGGCACTGGAGGCTGTGGGTGGAGGTACAGAGACACTGGCGGCTGCAGGTGGACGTGCAGAGACACTGGCGGCTGCAGGTGGACGGGCAGAGACACTGGAGGCTGCAGGTGCAGGTGCAGAGGCACTGGAGGCTGCAGGTGCAGATGCAGAGGCACTGGAGGCTGTGGGTGGAGGTACAGAGACACTGGCGACTGCAGGTGGACGTGCAGAGGCACTGGAGGCTGCAGGTGGACGTGCAGAGGCACTGGAGGCTGTGGGTGGAGGTACAGAGACACTGGCGGCTGCAGGTGGACGTGCAGAGGCACTGGAGGCTGCAGATGGAGGTGCAGAAGCACTGGAGGCTGTGGGTGGAGGTACAGAGACACTGGCGGCTGCAGGTGGACGTGTAGAGGCACTGGAGGCTGCAGGTGCAGGTGCAGAGGCACTGGAGGCTGCAGATGGAGGTGCAGAGACACTGGAGGCTGCAGATGGAGGCTGCAGAGACACTGGAGGCTGCAGATGGACGTGCAGAGGCACTGGAGGCTGTGGGTGGAGGTACAGAGACACTGGAGGCTGTGGGTGGACGTGCAGAGGCACTGGAGGCTGCAGGTGCAGGTGCAGAGGCACTGGAGGCTGCAGATGGAGGTGCAGAGACACTGGAGGCTGTGGGTGGAGGTACAGAGACACTGGCGGCTGCAGGTGGACGTGCAGAGACACTGGAGGCTGCAGGTGCAGGTGCAGAGGCACTGGAGGCTGTGGGTGGAGGTACAGAGACACTGGCGGCTGCAGGTGGACGTGCAGAGACACTGGCGGCTGCAGGTGGACGTGCAGAGACACTGGAGGCTGCAGGTGCAGGTGCAGAGGCACTGGAGGCTGCAGGTGCAGATGCAGAGGCACTGGAGGCTGTGGGTGGAGGTACAGAGACACTGGCGACTGCAGGTGGACGTGCAGAGGCACTGGAGGCTGCAGGTGGACGTGCAGAGGCACTGGAGGCTGTGGGTGGAGGTACAGAGACACTGGCGGCTGCAGGTGGACGTGCAGAGGCACTGGAGGCTGCAGATGGAGGTGCAGAGGCACTGGAGGCTGTGGGTGGAGGTACAGAGACACTGGCGGCTGCAGGTGGACGTGCAGAGGCACTGGAGGCTGCAGGTGCAGGTGCAGAGGCACTGGAGGCTGCAGGTGCAGGTGCAGAGGCACTGGAGGCTGCAGATGGAGGTGCAGAGACACTGGAGGCTGCAGATGGAGGCTGCAGAGACACTGGAGGCTGCAGATGGACGTGCAGAGGCACTGGAGGCTGTGGGTGGAGGTACAGAGACACTGGAGGCTGTGGGTGGACGTGCAGAGGCACTGGAGGCTGCAGGTGCAGGTGCAGAGGCACTGGAGGCTGCAGATGGAGGTGCAGAGACACTGGAGGCTGTGGGTGGAGGTACAGAGACACTGGCGGCTGCAGGTGGACGTGCAGAGACACTGGAGGCTGCAGGTGCAGGTGCAGAGGCACTGGAGGCTGTGGGTGGAGGTACAGAGACACTGGCGGCTGCAGGTGGACGTGCAGAGACACTGGCGGCTGCAGGTGGACGTGCAGAGACACTGGAGGCTGCAGGTGCAGGTGCAGAGGCACTGGAGGCTGCAGGTGCAGATGCAGAGGCACTGGAGGCTGTGGGTGGAGGTACAGAGACACTGGCGACTGCAGGTGGACGTGCAGAGGCACTGGAGGCTGCAGATGGAGGTGCAGAGGCACTGGAGGCTGTGGGTGGAGGTACAGAGACACTGGCGGCTGCAGGTGGACGTGCAGAGGCACTGGAGGCTGCAGATGGAGGTGCAGAGGCACTGGAGGCTGTGGGTGGAGGTACAGAGACACTGGCGGCTGCAGGTGGACGTGTAGAGGCACTGGAGGCTGCAGATGGAGGTGCAGAGACACTGGAGGCTGTGGGTGGAGGTACAGAGACACTGGCGGCTGCAGGTGGACGTACAGAGACACTGGCGGCTGCAGGTGGACGTGCAGAGGCACTGGAGGCTGCAGATGGAGGTGCAGAGACACTGGAGGCTGCAGATGGAGGTGCAGAGACACTGGAGGCTGCAGGTGGACGTGCAGAGGCACTGGAGGCTGCAGATGGAGGTGCAGAGACACTGGAGGCTGCAGATGGAGGTGCAGAGACACTGGAGGCTGCAGGTGGACGTGCAGAGACACTGGAGGCTGCAGTTGGACGTGCAGAGACACTGGAGGCTGCAGGTGCAGGTGCAGAGGCACTGGAGGCTGCAGGTGCAGGTGCAGAGGCACTGGAGGCTGTGGGTGGAGGTACAGAGACACTGGCGGCTGCAGGTGGACGTGCAGAGGCACTGGAGGCTGCAGATGGAGGTGCAGAGACACTGGAGGCTGCAGATGGAGGTGCAGAGACACTGGAGGCTGTGGGTGGAGGTGCAGAGGCACTGGAGGCTGTGGGTGGAGGTACAGAGACACTGGCGGCTGCAGGTGGACGTGCAGAGACACTGGAGGCTGCAGGTGCAGGTGCAGAGGCACTGGAGGCTGCAGGTGCAGATGCAGAGGCACTTGAGGCTGTGGGTGGAGGTACAGAGACACTGGCGACTGCAGGTGGACGTGCAGAGGCACTGGAGGCTGCAGGTGGACGTGCAGAGGCACTGGAGGCTGTGGGTGGAGGTACAGAGACACTGGCGACTGCAGGTGGACGTGCAGAGGCACTGGAGGCTGTGGGTGGAGGTACAGAGACACTGGCGGCTGCAGGTGGACGTGCAGAGACACTGGCGGCTGCAGGTGGACGGGCAGAGACACTGGAGGCTGCAGGTGCAGGTGCAGAGGCACTGGAGGCTGCAGGTGCAGATGCAGAGGCACTGGAGGCTGTGGGTGGAGGTACAGAGACACTGGCGACTGCAGGTGGACGTGCAGAGGCACTGGAGGCTGCAGGTGGACGTGCAGAGGCACTGGAGGCTGTGGGTGGAGGTACAGAGACACTGGCGGCTGCAGGTGGACGTGCAGAGGCACTGGAGGCTGCAGATGGAGGTGCAGAAGCACTGGAGGCTGTGGGTGGAGGTACAGAGACACTGGCGGCTGCAGGTGGACGTGTAGAGGCACTGGAGGCTGCAGATGGAGGTGCAGAGACACTGGAGGCTGCAGATGGACGTGCAGAGGCACTGGAGGCTGTGGGTAGAGGTACAGAGACACTGGCGGCTGCAGGTGGACGTGCAGAGACACTGGAGGCTGCAGGTGCAGGTGCAGAGGCACTGGAGGCTGCAGGTGCAGATGCAGAGGCACTGGAGGCTGTGGGTGGAGGTACAGAGACACTGGCGGCTGCAGGTGGACGTGCAGAGGCACTGGAGGCTGCAGGTGGACGTGCAGAGGCACTGGCGGCTGCAGGTGGATGTGCAGAGACACTGGAGGCTGCAGATGGAGGTGCAGAGACACTGGCGGCTGCAGGTGCAGGTGCAGAGGCACTGGAGGCTGCAGATGGAGGTGCAGAGACACTGCAGCTGCAGCCTCCTGCAGGTGGACGTGCAGAGGCACTGGAGGCTGCAGGTGTAGGTGCAGAGACACTGGAGGCTGCAGATGGAGGTGCAGAGACACTGGCGGCTGCAGATGGACGTGCAGAGGCACTGGAGGCTGCAGGTGGACGTGCAGAGGCACTGGAGGCTGCAGGTGGAGGTGCAGAGACACTGGCGGCTGCAGATGGACGTGCAGAGGCACTGGAGGCTGCAGGTGGACGTGCAGAGGCACTGGAGGCTGTGGGTGGAGGTACAGAGACACTGGCGGCTGCAGGTGGACGTGCAGAGGCACTGGAGGCTGCAGGTGGACGTGCAGAGGCACTGGAGGCTGCAGGTGCAGGTGCAGAGGCACTGGAGGCTGCAGATGGAGGTGCAGAGACACTGGAGGCTGCAGATGGAGGCTGCAGAGACACTGGAGGCTGCAGATGGACGTGCAGAGGCACTGGAGGCTGCAGGTGCAGGTGCAGAGGCACTGGAGGCTGCAGATGGAGGTGCAGAGACACTGGAGGCTGTTGGTGGACGTGCAGAGGCACTGGAGGCTGCAGGTGCAGGTGCAGAGGCACTGGAGGCTGCAGATGGAGGTGCAGAGACACTGGAGGCTGTGGGTGGAGGTACAGAGACACTGGCGGCTGCAGGTGGACGTGCAGAGACACTGGAGGCTGCAGGTGCAGGTGCAGAGGCACTGGAGGCTGTGGGTGGAGGTACAGAGACACTGGCGGCTGCAGGTGGACGTGCAGAGACACTGGCGGCTGCAGGTGGACGGGCAGAGACACTGGAGGCTGCAGGTGCAGGTGCAGAGGCACTGGAGGCTGCAGGTGCAGATGCAGAGGCACTGGAGGCTGTGGGTGGAGGTACAGAGACACTGGCGACTGCAGGTGGACGTGCAGAGGCACTGGAGGCTGCAGGTGGACGTGCAGAGGCACTGGAGGCTGTGGGTGGAGGTACAGAGACACTGGCGGCTGCAGGTGGACGTGCAGAGGCACTGGAGGCTGCAGATGGAGGTGCAGAGGCACTGGAGGCTGTGGGTGGAGGTACAGAGACACTGGCGGCTGCAGGTGGACGTGTAGAGGCACTGGAGGCTGCAGATGGAGGTGCAGAGACACTGGAGGCTGCAGATGGACGTGCAGAGGCACTGGAGGCTGTGGGTAGAGGTACAGAGACACTGGCGGCTGCAGGTGGACGTGCAGAGACACTGGAGGCTGCAGGTGCAGGTGCAGAGGCACTGGAGGCTGCAGGTGCAGATGCAGAGGCACTGGAGGCTGTGGGTGGAGGTACAGAGACACTGGCGGCTGCAGGTGGACGTGCAGAGGCACTGGAGGCTGCAGGTGGACGTGCAGAGGCACTGGCGGCTGCAGGTGGATGTGCAGAGACACTGGAGGCTGCAGATGGAGGTGCAGAGACACTGGCGGCTGCAGGTGCAGGTGCAGAGGCACTGGAGGCTGCAGATGGAGGTGCAGAGACACTGCAGCTGCAGCCTCCTGCAGGTGGACGTGCAGAGGCACTGGAGGCTGCAGGTGTAGGTGCAGAGACACTGGAGGCTGCAGATGGAGGTGCAGAGACACTGGCGGCTGCAGATGGACGTGCAGAGGCACTGGAGGCTGCAGGTGGACGTGCAGAGGCACTGGAGGCTGTGGGTGGAGGTACAGAGACACTGGCGGCTGCAGGTGGACGTGCAGAGGCACTGGAGGCTGCAGGTGCAGGTGCAGAGGCACTGGAGGCTGCAGGTGCAGGTGCAGAGGCACTGGAGGCTGCAGATGGAGGTGCAGAGACACTGGAGGCTGCAGATGGAGGCTGCAGAGACACTGGAGGCTGCAGATGGACGTGCAGAGGCACTGGAGGCTGTGGGTGGAGGTACAGAGACACTGGAGGCTGTGGGTGGACGTGCAGAGGCACTGGAGGCTGCAGGTGCAGGTGCAGAGGCACTGGAGGCTGCAGATGGAGGTGCAGAGACACTGGAGGCTGTGGGTGGAGGTACAGAGACACTGGCGGCTGCAGGTGGACGTGCAGAGACACTGGAGGCTGCAGGTGCAGGTGCAGAGGCACTGGAGGCTGCAGGTGCAGATGCAGAGGCACTGGAGGCTGTGGGTGGAGGTACAGAGACACTGGCGACTGCAGGTGGACGTGCAGAGGCACTGGAGGCTGCAGGTGGACGTGCAGAGGCACTGGAGGCTGTGGGTGGAGGTACAGAGACACTGGCGGCTGCAGGTGGACGTGCAGAGGCACTGGAGGCTGCAGATGGAGGTGCAGAGGCACTGGAGGCTGTGGGTGGAGGTACAGAGACACTGGCGGCTGCAGGTGGACGTGCAGAGGCACTGGAGGCTGCAGGTGCAGGTGCAGAGGCACTGGAGGCTGCAGGTGCAGGTGCAGAGGCACTGGAGGCTGCAGATGGAGGTGCAGAGACACTGGAGGCTGCAGATGGAGGCTGCAGAGACACTGGAGGCTGCAGATGGACGTGCAGAGGCACTGGAGGCTGTGGGTGGAGGTACAGAGACACTGGAGGCTGTGGGTGGACGTGCAGAGGCACTGGAGGCTGCAGGTGCAGGTGCAGAGGCACTGGAGGCTGCAGATGGAGGTGCAGAGACACTGGAGGCTGTGGGTGGAGGTACAGAGACACTGGCGGCTGCAGGTGGACGTGCAGAGACACTGGAGGCTGCAGGTGCAGGTGCAGAGGCACTGGAGGCTGTGGGTGGAGGTACAGAGACACTGGCGGCTGCAGGTGGACGTGCAGAGACACTGGCGGCTGCAGGTGGACGTGCAGAGACACTGGAGGCTGCAGGTGCAGGTGCAGAGGCACAGGAGGCTGCAGGTGCAGATGCAGAGGCACTGGAGGCTGTGGGTGGAGGTACAGAGACACTGGCGACTGCAGGTGGACGTGCAGAGGCACTGGAGGCTGCAGGTGGACGTGCAGAGGCACTGGAGGCTGTGGGTGGAGGTACAGAGACACTGGCGGCTGCAGGTGGACGTGCAGAGGCACTGGAGGCTGCAGATGGAGGTGCAGAGACACTGGAGGCTGCAGATGGAGGTGCAGAGACACTGGAGGCTGTGGGTGGAGGTACAGAGACACTGGCGGCTGCAGGTGGATGTGCAGAGGCACTGGAGGCTGCAGGTGGACGTGCAGAGGCACTGGAGGCTGCAGGTGCAGAGGCACTGGAGGCTGCAGGTGCAGGTGCAGAGGCACTGGAGGCTGCAGATGGAGGTGCAGAGACACTGGAGGCTGTGGGTGGAGGTACAGAGACACTGGCGGCTGCAGGTGGACGTGCAGAGGCACTGGAGGCTGCAGGTGGACGTGCAGAGGCACTGGAGGCTACAGGTGCAGGTGCAGAGGCACTGGAGGCTGCAGGTGCAGAGGCACTGGAGGCTGTGGGTGGAGGTACAGAGACACTGGCGGCTGCAGGTGCAGGTGAAGAGACACTGGAGGCTGCAGATGGAGGTGCAGAGACACTGGCGGCTGCAGGTGGACGTGCAGAGGCACTGGAGGCTGCAGTTGGAGGTGCAGAGACACTGGAGGCTGCAGGTGCAGGTGCAGAGGCACTGGAGGCTGTGGGTGGAGGTACAGAGATACTGGCGGCTGCAGGTGGACGTGTAGAGGCACTGGAGGCTGCAGATGGAGGTGCAGAGACACTGGAGGCTGCAGATGGACGTGCAGAGGCACTGGAGGCTGTGGGTGGAGGTACAGAGACACTGGCGGCTGCAGGTGGACGTGCAGAGGCACTGGAGGCTGCAGATGGAGGTGCAGAGACACTGGCGGCTGCAGGTGCAGGTGAAGAGGCACTGGAGGCTGCAGGTGCAGGTACAGAGGCACTGGAGGCTGCAGGTGTAGGTGCAGAGACACTGGAGGCTGCAGGTGCAGGGGCAGAGGCACTGGAGGCTGTGGGTGGAGGTACAGAGACACTGGCGGCTGCAGGTGGACGTGTAGAGGCACTGGAGGCTGCAGATGGAGGCTGCAGAGACACTGGAGGCTGCAGATGGACGTGCAGAGGCACTGGAGGCTGTGGGTGGAGGTACAGAGACACTGGAGGCTGTGGGTGGACGTGCAGAGGCACTGGAGGCTGCAGGTGCAGGTGCAGAGGCACTGGAGGCTGCAGATGGAGGTGCAGAGACACTGGAGGCTGTGGGTGGAGGTACAGAGACACTGGCGGCTGCAGGTGGACGTGCAGAGACACTGGAGGCTGCAGGTGCAGGTGCAGAGGCACTGGAGGCTGTGGGTGGAGGTACAGAGACACTGGCGGCTGCAGGTGGACGTGCAGAGACACTGGCGGCTGCAGGTGGACGTGCAGAGACACTGGAGGCTGCAGGTGCAGGTGCAGAGGCACTGGAGGCTGCAGGTGCAGATGCAGAGGCACTGGAGGCTGTGGGTGGAGGTACAGAGACACTGGCGACTGCAGGTGGACGTGCAGAGGCACTGGAGGCTGCAGGTGGATGTGCAGAGGCACTGGAGGCTGTGGGTGGAGGTACAGAGACACTGGCGGCTGCAGGTGGACGTGCAGAGGCACTGGAGGCTGCAGATGGAGGTGCAGAGGCACTGGAGGCTGTGGGTGGAGGTACAGAGACACTGGCGGCTGCAGGTGGACGTGTAGAGGCACTGGAGGCTGCAGATGGAGGTGCAGAGACACTGGAGGCTGCAGATGGACGTGCAGAGGCACTGGAGGCTGTGGGTAGAGGTACAGAGACACTGGCGGCTGCAGGTGGACGTGCAGAGACACTGGAGGCTGCAGGTGCAGGTGCAGAGGCACTGGAGGCTGCAGGTGCAGATGCAGAGGCACTGGAGGCTGTGGGTGGAGGTACAGAGACACTGGCGGCTGCAGGTGGACGTGCAGAGGCACTGGAGGCTGCAGGTGGACGTGCAGAGGCACTGGCGGCTGCAGGTGGACGTGCAGAGACACTGGAGGCTGCAGGTGCAGGTGCAGAGGCACTGGAGGCTGCAGGTGCAGATGCAGAGGCACTGGAGGCTGTGGGTGGAGGTACAGAGACACTGGCGGCTGCAGGTGGACGTGCAGAGGCACTGGAGGCTGCAGGTGGACGTGCAGAGGCACTGGAGGCTGTGGGTGGAGGTACAGAGACACTGGCGGCTGCAGGTGGACGTGCAGAGGCACTGGAGGCTGCAGATGGAGGTGCAGAGACACTGGCGGCTGCAGGTGCAGAGGCACTGGAGGCTGCAGATGGAGGTGCAGAGACACTGCAGCTGCAGCCTCCTGCAGGTGGACGTGCAGAGGCACTGGAGGCTGCAGGTGTAGGTGCAGAGACACTGGAGGCTGCAGATGGAGGTGCAGAGACACTGGCGGCTGCAGATGGACGTGCAGAGGCACTGGAGGCTGCAGGTGGACGTGCAGAGGCACTGGAGGCTGTGGGTGGAGGTACAGAGACACTGGCGGCTGCAGGTGCAGGTACAGAGGCACTGGAGGCTGCAGGTGGACGTGCAGAGGCACTGGAGGCTGCAGGTGCAGGTGCAGAGGCACTGGAGGCTGCAGGTGCAGGTGCAGAGGCACTGGAGGCTGCAGATGGAGGTGCAGAGACACTGGAGGCTGCAGATGGAGGCTGCAGAGACACTGGAGGCTGCAGATGGACGTGCAGAGGCACTGGAGGCTGTGGGTGGAGGTACAGAGACACTGGAGGCTGTGGGTGGACGTGCAGAGGCACTGGAGGCTGCAGGTGCAGGTGCAGAGGCACTGGAGGCTGCAGATGGAGGTGCAGAGACACTGGTGGCTGTGGGTGGAGGTACAGAGACACTGGCGGCTGCAGGTGGACGTGCAGAGACACTGGAGGCTGCAGGTGCAGGTGCAGAGGCACTGGAGGCTGTGGGTGGAGGTACAGAGACACTGGCGGCTGCAGGTGGACGTGCAGAGACACTGGCGGCTGCAGGTGGACGTGCAGAGACACTGGAGGCTGCAGGTGCAGGTGCAGAGGCACTGGAGGCTGCAGGTGCAGATGCAGAGGCACTTGAGGCTGTGGGTGGAGGTACAGAGACACTGGCGACTGCAGGTGGACGTGCAGAGGCACTGGAGGCTGCAGGTGGACGTGCAGAGGCACTGGAGGCTGTGGGTGGAGGTACAGAGACACTGGCGGCTGCAGGTGGACGTGCAGAGGCACTGGAGGCTGCAGATGGAGGTGCAGAGGCACTGGAGGCTGTGGGTGGAGGTACAGAGACACTGGCGGCTGCAGGTGGACGGGTAGAGGCACTGGAGGCTGCAGATGGAGGTGCAGAGACACTGGAGGCTGCAGATGGACGTGCAGAGGCACTGGAGGCTGTGGGTAGAGGTACAGAGACACTGGCGGCTGCAGGTGGACGTGCAGAGACACTGGAGGCTGCAGGTGCAGGTGCAGAGGCACTGGAGGCTGCAGGTGCAGATGCAGAGGCACTGGAGGCTGTGGGTGGAGGTGCAGAGGCACTGGAGGCTGCAGGTGCAGATGCAGAGGCACTGGAGGCTGTGGGTGGAGGTACAGAGACACTGGCGGCTGCAGGTGGACGTGCAGAGGCACTGGAGGCTGCAGGTGGACGTGCAGAGGCACTGGCGGCTGCAGGTGGACGTGCAGAGACACTGGAGGCTGCAGGTGCAGGTGCAGAGGCACTGGAGGCTGCAGGTGCAGATGCAGAGGCACTGGAGGCTGTGGGTGGAGGTACAGAGACACTGGCGGCTGCAGGTAGACGTGAAGAGGCACTGGAGGCTGCAGGTGGAGGTGCAGAGACACTGGCGGCTGCAGATGGACGTGCAGAGGCACTGGAGGCTGCAGGTGGACGTGCAGAGGCACTGGAGGCTGTGGGTGGAGGTACAGAGACACTGGCGGCTGCAGGTGGACGTGCAGAGGCACTGGAGGCTGCAGGTGGACGTGCAGAGGCACTGGAGGCTGCAGGTGCAGGTGCAGAGGCACTGGAGGCTGCAGGTGCAGGTGCAGAGGCACTGGAGGCTGCAGATGGAGGTGCAGAGACACTGGAGGCTGCAGATGGAGGCTGCAGAGACACTGGAGGCTGCAGATGGACGTGCAGAGGCACTGGAGGCTGTGGGTGGAGGTACAGAGACACTGGAGGCTGTGGGTGGACGTGCAGAGGCACTGGAGACTGCAGGTGCAGGTGCAGAGGCACTGGAGGCTGCAGATGGAGGTGCAGAGACACTGGAGGCTGTGGGTGGAGGTACAGAGACACTGGCGGCTGCAGGTGGACGTGCAGAGACACTGGAGGCTGCAGGTGCAGGTGCAGAGGCACTGGAGGCTGTGGGTGGAGGTACAGAGACACTGGCGGCTGCAGGTGGACGTGCAGAGACACTGGCGGCTGCAGGTGGACGTGCAGAGACACTGGAGGCTGCAGGTGCAGGTGCAGAGGCACTGGAGGCTGCAGGTGCAGGTGCAGAGGCACTGGAGGCTGTGGGTGGAGGTACAGAGACACTGGCGACTGCAGGTGGACGTGCAGAGGCACTGGAGGCTGCAGGTGGACGTGCAGAGGCACTGGAGGCTGTGGGTGGAGGTACAGAGACACTGGCGGCTGCAGGTGGACGTGCAGAGGCACTGGAGGCTGCAGATGGAGGTGCAGAGGCACTGGAGGCTGTGGGTGGAGGTACAGAGACACTGGCGGCTGCAGGTGGACGTGTAGAGGCACTGGAGGCTGCAGATGGAGGTGCAGAGACACTGGAGGCTGCAGATGGACGTGCAGAGGCACTGGAGGCTGTGGGTAGAGGTACAGAGACACTGGCGGCTGCAGGTGGACGTGCAGAGACACTGGAGGCTGCAGGTGCAGGTGCAGAGGCACTGGAGGCTGCAGGTGCAGATGCAGAGGCACTGGAGGCTGTGGGTGGAGGTACAGAGACACTGGCGGCTGCAGGTGGACGTGCAGAGGCACTGGCGGCTGCAGGTGGATGTGCAGAGACACTGGAGGCTGCAGATGGAGGTGCAGAGACACTGGCGGCTGCAGGTGCAGGTGCAGAGGCACTGGAGGCTGCAGATGGAGGTGCGGAGACACTGGAGGCTGCAGATGGACGTGCAGAGGCACTGGAGGCTGCAGATGGAGGTGCAGAGACACTGGAGGCTGTGGGTGGAGGTACAGAGACACTGGCGGCTGCAGGTGGACGTGCAGAGACACTGGAGGCTGCAGGTGCAGGTGCAGAGGCACTGGAGGCTGTGGGTGGAGGTACAGAGACACTGGCGGCTGCAGGTGCACGTGCAGAGACACTGGCGGCTGCAGGTGGACGTGCAGAGACACTGGAGGCTGCAGGTGCAGGTGCAGGTGCAGAGGCACTGGAGGCTGCAGGTGCAGATGCAGAGGCACTGGAGGCTGTGGGTGGAGGTACAGAGACACTGGCGACTGCAGGTGGACGTGCAGAGGCACTGGAGGCTGCAGGTGGACGTGCAGAGGCACTGGAGGCTGTGGGTGGAGGTACAGAGACACTGGCGGCTGCAGGTGGACGTGCAGAGGCACTGGAGGCTGCAGATGGAGGTGCAGAGGCACTGGAGGCTGTGGGTGGAGGTACAGAGACACTGGCGGCTGCAGGTGGACGTGTAGAGGCACTGGAGGCTGCAGATGGAGGTGCAGAGACACTGGAGGCTGCAGATGGACGTGCAGAGGCACTGGAGGCTGTGGGTAGAGGTACAGAGACACTGGCGGCTGCAGGTGGACGTGCAGAGACACTGGAGGCTGCAGGTGCAGGTGCAGAGGCACTGGAGGCTGCAGGTGCAGATGCAGAGGCACTGGAGGCTGTGGGTGGAGGTACAGAGACACTGGCGGCTGCAGGTGGACGTGCAGAGGCACTGGAGGCTGCAGGTGGACGTGCAGAGGCACTGGCGGCTGCAGGTGGACGTGCAGAGACACTGGAGGCTGCAGGTGCAGGTGCAGAGGCACTGGAGGCTGCAGGTGCAGATGCAGAGGCACTGGAGGCTGTGGGTGGAGGTACAGAGACACTGGCGGCTGCAGGTGGACGTGAAGAGGCACTGGAGGCTGCAGGTGGAGGTGCAGAGACACTGGCGGCTGCAGATGGACGTGCAGAGGCACTGGAGGCTGCAGGTGGACGTGCAGAGGCACTGGAGGCTGTGGGTGGAGGTACAGAGACACTGGCGGCTGCAGGTGGACGTGCAGAGGCACTGGAGGCTGCAGGTGGACGTGCAGAGGCACTGGAGGCTGCAGGTGGACGTGCAGAGACACTGGAGGTTGCAGGTGCAGGTGCAGAGGCACTGGAGGCTGCAGGTGCAGATGCAGAGGCACTGGAGGCTGTGGGTGGAGGTACAGAGACACTGGCGGCTGCAGGTGGACGTGCAGAGACACTGGAGGTTGCAGGTGCAGGTGCAGAGGCACTGGAGGCTGCAGGTGCAGATGCACAGGCACTGGAGGCTGTGGGTGGAGGTACAGAGACACTGGCGGCTGCAGGTGGACGTGCAGAGACACTGGCGGCTGCAGGTGGACGTGCAGAGGCACTGGAGGCTGCAGGTGGACGTGCAGAGGCACTGGAGGCTGTGGGTGGAGGTACAGAGACACTGGCGGCTGCAGGTGGACGTGCAGAGGCACTGGAGGCTGCAGATGGAGGTGCAGAGACACTGGCGGCTGCAGGTGCAGGTGCAGAGGCACTGGAGGCTGCAGATGGAGGTGCAGAGACACTGCAGCTGCAGCCTCCTGCAGGTGGACGTGCAGAGGCACTGGAGGCTGCAGGTGTAGGTGCAGAGACACTGGAGGCTGCAGATGGAGGTGCAGAGACACTGGCGGCTGCAGATGGACGTGCAGAGGCACTGGAGGCTGCAGGTGGACGTGCAGAGGCACTGGAGGCTGTGGGTGGAGGTACAGAGACACTGGCGGCTGCAGGTGGACGTGCAGAGGCACTGGAGGCTGCAGGTGGACGTGCAGAGGCACTGGAGGCTGCAGGTGCAGGTGCAGAGGCACTGGAGGCTGCAGGTGCAGGTGCAGAGGCACTGGAGGCTGTGGGTGGAGGTACAGAGACACTGGCGGCTGCAGGTGGACGTGCAGAGGCACTGGAGGCTGCAGATGGAGGTGCAGAGACACTGGCGGCTGCAGGTGCAGGTGCAGAGGCACTGGAGGCTGCAGATGGAGGTGCAGAGACACTGGCAGCTGCAGGTGGACGTGCAGAGGCACTGGAGGCTGCAGGTGTAGGTGCAGAGACACTGGAGGCTGCAGATGGAGGTGCAGAGACACTGGAGGCTGCAGGTGCAGATGGAGGTGCAGAGACACTGGAGGCTGCAGATGGACGTGCAGAGGCACTGGAGGCTGTGGGTGGAGGTACAGAGACACTGGCGGCTGCAGGTGGACGTGCAGAGACACTGGAGGCTGCAGATGGAGGTGCAGAGACACTGGAGGCTGCAGATGGACGTGCAGAGGCACTGGAGGCTGTGGGTGGAGGTACAGAGACACTGGCGGCTGCAGGTGGACGTGCAGAGGCACTGGAGGCTGCAGGTGTAGGTGCAGAGACACTGGAGGCTGCAGATGGAGGTGCAGAGACACTGGAGGCTGCAGGTGGACGTGCAGAGGCACTGGAGGCTGCATATGGAGGTGCAGAGACACTGGAGGCTGCAGGTGCAGGTGCAGAGGCACTGGAGGCTGCAGATGGAGGTGCAGAGACACTGGCGGCTGCAGGTGGACGTGTAGAGGCACTGGAGGCTGCAGATGGAGGTGCAGAGACACTGGAGGCTGCAGATGGACGTGCAGAGGCACTGGAGGCTGTGGGTGGAGGTACAGAGACACTGGCGGCTGCAGGTGGACGTGCAGAGGCACTGGAGGCTGCAGATGGAGGTGCAGAGACACTGGCGGCTGCAGGTGCAGGTGCAGAGGCACTGGAGGCTGCAGATGGAGGTGCAGAGACACTGCAGCTGCAGCCTCCTGCAGGTGGACGTGCAGAGGCACTGGAGGCTGCAGGTGTAGGTGCAGAGACACTGGAGGCTGCAGATGGAGGTGCAGAGACACTGGCGGCTGCAGATGGACGTGCAGAGGCACTGGAGGCTGCAGGTGGACGTGCAGAGGCACTGGAGGCTGTGGGTGGAGGTACAGAGACACTGGCGGCTGCAGGTGGACGTGCAGAGGCACTGGAGGCTGCAGGTGGACGTGCAGAGGCACTGGAGGCTGCAGGTGCAGGTGCAGAGGCACTGGAGGCTGCAGGTGCAGGTGCAGAGGCACTGGAGGCTGTGGGTGGAGGTACAGAGACACTGGCGGCTGCAGGTGGACGTGCAGAGGCACTGGAGGCTGCAGATGGAGGTGCAGAGACACTGGCGGCTGCAGGTGCAGGTGCAGAGGCACTGGAGGCTGCAGATGGAGGTGCAGAGACACTGGCAGCTGCAGGTGGACGTGCAGAGGCACTGGAGGCTGCAGGTGTAGGTGCAGAGACACTGGAGGCTGCAGATGGAGGTGCAGAGACACTGGAGGCTGCAGGTGCAGATGGAGGTGCAGAGACACTGGAGGCTGCAGATGGACGTGCAGAGGCACTGGAGGCTGTGGGTGGAGGTACAGAGACACTGGCGGCTGCAGGTGGACGTGCAGAGACACTGGAGGCTGCAGATGGAGGTGCAGAGACACTGGAGGCTGCAGATGGACGTGCAGAGGCACTGGAGGCTGTGGGTGGAGGTACAGAGACACTGGCGGCTGCAGGTGGACGTGCAGAGGCACTGGAGGCTGCAGGTGTAGGTGCAGAGACACTGGAGGCTGCAGATGGAGGTGCAGAGACACTGGAGGCTGCAGGTGGACGTGCAGAGGCACTGGAGGCTGCATATGGAGGTGCAGAGACACTGGAGGCTGCAGGTGCAGGTGCAGAGGCACTGGAGGCTGCAGATGGAGGTGCAGAGACACTGGCGGCTGCAGGTGGACGTGTAGAGGCACTGGAGGCTGCAGATGGAGGTGCAGAGACACTGGAGGCTGCAGATGGACGTGCAGAGGCACTGGAGGCTGTGGGTGGAGGTACAGAGACACTGGCGGCTGCAGGTGGACGTGCAGAGGCACTGGAGGCTGCAGATGGAGGTGCAGAGACACTGGCGGCTGCAGGTGCAGGTGAAGAGGCACTGGTGCAGGTGCAGAGGCACTGGAGGCTGCAGGTGTAGGTGCAGAGACACTGGAGGCTGCAGGTGCAGATGCAGAGGCACTGGAGGCTGTGGGTGGAGGTACAGAGACACTGGCGGCTGCAGGTGGACGTGCAGAGGCACTGGAGGCTGCAGGTGGACGTGCAGAGGCACTGGAGGCTGTGGGTGGAGGTACAGAGACACTGGCGGCTGCAGGTGGACGTGCAGAGGCACTGGAGGCTGCAGATGGAGGTGCAGAGACACTGGCGGCTGCAGGTGCAGGTGCAGAGGCACTGGAGGCTGCAGATGGAGGTGCAGAGACACTGGCGGCTGCAGGTGGACGTGCAGAGACACTGGAGGCTGCAGGTGGACGTGCAGAGACACTGGAGGCTGCAGGTGGACGTGCAGAGACACTGGAGGCTGCAGGTGGACGTGCAGAGGCACTGGAGGCTGTGGGTGGAGGTACAGAGACACTGGCGGCTGCAGGTGCAGGTACAGAGGCACTGGAGGCTGCAGGTGGACGTGCAGAGGCACTGGAGGCTGCAGGTGCAGAGGCACTGGAGGCTGCAGATGGAGGTGCAGAGACACTGGAGGCTGCAGATGGAGGCTGCAGAGACACTGGAGGCTGCAGATGGACGTGCAGAGGCACTGGAGGCTGTGGGTGGAGGTACAGAGACACTGGAGGCTGTGGGTGGACGTGCAGAGGCACTGGAGGCTGCAGGTGCAGGTGCAGAGGCACTGGAGGCTGCAGATGGAGGTGCAGAGACACTGGTGGCTGTGGGTGGAGGTACAGAGACACTGGCGGCTGCAGGTGGACGTGCAGAGACACTGGAGGCTGCAGGTGCAGATGCAGAGGCACTGGAGGCTGTGGGTGGAGGTACAGAGACACTGGCGGCTGCAGGTGGACGTGCAGAGGCACTGGAGGCTGCAGGTGGACGTGCAGAGGCACTGGCGGCTGCAGGTGGACGTGCAGAGACACTGGAGGCTGCAGGTGCAGGTGCAGAGGCACTGGAGGCTGCAGGTGCAGATGCAGAGGCACTGGAGGCTGTGGGTGGAGGTACAGAGACACTGGCGGCTGCAGGTGGACGTGCAGAGGCACTGGAGGCTGCAGGTGGACGTGCAGAGGCACTGGAGGCTGTGGGTGGAGGTACAGAGACACTGGCGGCTGCAGGTGGACGTGCAGAGGCACTGGAGGCTGCAGATGGAGGTGCAGAGACACTGGCGGCTGCAGGTGCAGAGGCACTGGAGGCTGCAGATGGAGGTGCAGAGACACTGCAGCTGCAGCCTCCTGCAGGTGGACGTGCAGGTGCAGAGACACTGGAGGCTGCAGATGGAGGTGCAGAGACACTGGCGGCTGCAGATGGACGTGCAGAGGCACTGGAGGCTGCAGGTGGACGTGCAGAGGCACTGGAGGCTGTGGGTGGAGGTACAGAGACACTGGCGGCTGCAGGTGCAGGTACAGAGGCACTGGAGGCTGCAGGTGGACGTGCAGAGGCACTGGAGGCTGCAGGTGCAGGTGCAGAGGCACTGGAGGCTGCAGGTGCAGGTGCAGAGGCACTGGAGGCTGCAGATGGAGGTGCAGAGACACTGGAGGCTGCAGATGGAGGCTGCAGAGACACTGGAGGCTGCAGATGGACGTGCAGAGGCACTGGAGGCTGTGGGTGGAGGTACAGAGACACTGGAGGCTGTGGGTGGACGTGCAGAGGCACTGGAGGCTGCAGGTGCAGGTGCAGAGGCACTGGAGGCTGCAGATGGAGGTGCAGAGACACTGGTGGCTGTGGGTGGAGGTACAGAGACACTGGCGGCTGCAGGTGGACGTGCAGAGACACTGGAGGCTGCAGGTGCAGGTGCAGAGGCACTGGAGGCTGTGGGTGGAGGTACAGAGACACTGGCGGCTGCAGGTGGACGTGCAGAGACACTGGCGGCTGCAGGTGGACGTGCAGAGACACTGGAGGCTGCAGGTGCAGGTGCAGAGGCACTGGAGGCTGCAGGTGCAGATGCAGAGGCACTTGAGGCTGTGGGTGGAGGTACAGAGACACTGGCGACTGCAGGTGGACGTGCAGAGGCACTGGAGGCTGCAGGTGGACGTGCAGAGGCACTGGAGGCTGTGGGTGGAGGTACAGAGACACTGGCGGCTGCAGGTGGACGTGCAGAGGCACTGGAGGCTGCAGATGGAGGTGCAGAGGCACTGGAGGCTGTGGGTGGAGGTACAGAGACACTGGCGGCTGCAGGTGGACGGGTAGAGGCACTGGAGGCTGCAGATGGAGGTGCAGAGACACTGGAGGCTGCAGATGGACGTGCAGAGGCACTGGAGGCTGTGGGTAGAGGTACAGAGACACTGGCGGCTGCAGGTGGACGTGCAGAGACACTGGAGGCTGCAGGTGCAGGTGCAGAGGCACTGGAGGCTGCAGGTGCAGATGCAGAGGCACTGGAGGCTGTGGGTGGAGGTACAGAGACACTGGCGGCTGCAGGTGGACGTGCAGAGGCACTGGAGGCTGCAGGTGGACGTGCAGAGGCACTGGCGGCTGCAGGTGGACGTGCAGAGACACTGGAGGCTGCAGGTGCAGGTGCAGAGGCACTGGCGGCTGCAGGTGGACGTGCAGAGGCACTGGAGGCTGCAGGTGGAGGTGCAGAGACACTGGCGGCTGCAGATGGACGTGCAGAGGCACTGGAGGCTGCAGGTGGACGTGCAGAGGCACTGGAGGCTGTGGGTGGAGGTACAGAGACACTGGCGGCTGCAGGTGGACGTGCAGAGGCACTGGAGGCTGCAGGTGGACGTGCAGAGGCACTGGAGGCTGCAGGTGCAGGTGCAGAGGCACTGGAGGCTGCAGATGGAGGTGCAGAGACACTGGAGGCTGCAGATGGAGGCTGCAGAGACACTGGCGGCTGCAGGTGGACGTGCAGAGACACTGGAGGCTGCAGGTGCAGGTGCAGAGGCACTGGAGGCTGTGGGTGGAGGTACAGAGACACTGGCGGCTGCAGGTGGACGTGCAGAGACACTGGCGGCTGCAGGTGGACGGGCAGAGACACTGGAGGCTGCAGGTGCAGGTGCAGAGGCACTGGAGGCTGCAGGTGCAGATGCAGAGGCACTGGAGGCTGTGGGTGGAGGTACAGAGACACTGGCGACTGCAGGTGGACGTGCAGAGGCACTGGAGGCTGCAGGTGGACGTGCAGAGGCACTGGAGGCTGTGGGTGGAGGTACAGAGACACTGGCGGCTGCAGGTGGACGTGCAGAGGCACTGGAGGCTGCAGATGGAGGTGCAGAGGCACTGGAGGCTGTGGGTGGAGGTACAGAGACACTGGCGGCTGCAGGTGGACGTGTAGAGGCACTGGAGGCTGCAGATGGAGGTGCAGAGACACTGGAGGCTGCAGATGGACGTGCAGAGGCACTGGAGGCTGTGGGTAGAGGTACAGAGACACTGGCGGCTGCAGGTGGACGTGCAGAGACACTGGAGGCTGCAGGTGCAGGTGCAGAGGCACTGGAGGCTGCAGGTGCAGATGCAGAGGCACTGGAGGCTGTGGGTGGAGGTACAGAGACACTGGCGGCTGCAGGTGGACGTGCAGAGGCACTGGAGGCTGCAGGTGGACGTGCAGAGGCACTGGCGGCTGCAGGTGGATGTGCAGAGACACTGGAGGCTGCAGATGGAGGTGCAGAGACACTGGCGGCTGCAGGTGCAGGTGCAGAGGCACTGGAGGCTGCAGATGGAGGTGCAGAGACACTGCAGCTGCAGCCTCCTGCAGGTGGACGTGCAGAGGCACTGGAGGCTGCAGGTGTAGGTGCAGAGACACTGGAGGCTGCAGATGGAGGTGCAGAGACACTGGCGGCTGCAGATGGACGTGCAGAGGCACTGGAGGCTGCAGGTGGACGTGCAGAGGCACTGGAGGCTGCAGGTGGAGGTGCAGAGACACTGGCGGCTGCAGATGGACGTGCAGAGGCACTGGAGGCTGCAGGTGGACGTGCAGAGGCACTGGAGGCTGTGGGTGGAGGTACAGAGACACTGGCGGCTGCAGGTGGACGTGCAGAGGCACTGGAGGCTGCAGGTGGACGTGCAGAGGCACTGGAGGCTGCAGGTGCAGGTGCAGAGGCACTGGAGGCTGCAGATGGAGGTGCAGAGACACTGGAGGCTGCAGATGGAGGCTGCAGAGACACTGGAGGCTGCAGATGGACGTGCAGAGGCACTGGAGGCTGCAGGTGCAGGTGCAGAGGCACTGGAGGCTGCAGATGGAGGTGCAGAGACACTGGAGGCTGTTGGTGGACGTGCAGAGGCACTGGAGGCTGCAGGTGCAGGTGCAGAGGCACTGGAGGCTGCAGATGGAGGTGCAGAGACACTGGAGGCTGTGGGTGGAGGTACAGAGACACTGGCGGCTGCAGGTGGACGTGCAGAGACACTGGAGGCTGCAGGTGCAGGTGCAGAGGCACTGGAGGCTGTGGGTGGAGGTACAGAGACACTGGCGGCTGCAGGTGGACGTGCAGAGACACTGGCGGCTGCAGGTGGACGGGCAGAGACACTGGAGGCTGCAGGTGCAGGTGCAGAGGCACTGGAGGCTGCAGGTGCAGATGCAGAGGCACTGGAGGCTGTGGGTGGAGGTACAGAGACACTGGCGACTGCAGGTGGACGTGCAGAGGCACTGGAGGCTGCAGGTGGACGTGCAGAGGCACTGGAGGCTGTGGGTGGAGGTACAGAGACACTGGCGGCTGCAGGTGGACGTGCAGAGGCACTGGAGGCTGCAGATGGAGGTGCAGAGGCACTGGAGGCTGTGGGTGGAGGTACAGAGACACTGGCGGCTGCAGGTGGACGTGTAGAGGCACTGGAGGCTGCAGATGGAGGTGCAGAGACACTGGAGGCTGCAGATGGACGTGCAGAGGCACTGGAGGCTGTGGGTAGAGGTACAGAGACACTGGCGGCTGCAGGTGGACGTGCAGAGACACTGGAGGCTGCAGGTGCAGGTGCAGAGGCACTGGAGGCTGCAGGTGCAGATGCAGAGGCACTGGAGGCTGTGGGTGGAGGTACAGAGACACTGGCGGCTGCAGGTGGACGTGCAGAGGCACTGGAGGCTGCAGGTGGACGTGCAGAGGCACTGGCGGCTGCAGGTGGATGTGCAGAGACACTGGAGGCTGCAGATGGAGGTGCAGAGACACTGGCGGCTGCAGGTGCAGGTGCAGAGGCACTGGAGGCTGCAGATGGAGGTGCAGAGACACTGCAGCTGCAGCCTCCTGCAGGTGGACGTGCAGAGGCACTGGAGGCTGCAGGTGTAGGTGCAGAGACACTGGAGGCTGCAGATGGAGGTGCAGAGACACTGGCGGCTGCAGATGGACGTGCAGAGGCACTGGAGGCTGCAGGTGGACGTGCAGAGGCACTGGAGGCTGTGGGTGGAGGTACAGAGACACTGGCGGCTGCAGGTGGACGTGCAGAGGCACTGGAGGCTGCAGGTGCAGGTGCAGAGGCACTGGAGGCTGCAGGTGCAGGTGCAGAGGCACTGGAGGCTGCAGATGGAGGTGCAGAGACACTGGAGGCTGCAGATGGAGGCTGCAGAGACACTGGAGGCTGCAGATGGACGTGCAGAGGCACTGGAGGCTGTGGGTGGAGGTACAGAGACACTGGAGGCTGTGGGTGGACGTGCAGAGGCACTGGAGGCTGCAGGTGCAGGTGCAGAGGCACTGGAGGCTGCAGATGGAGGTGCAGAGACACTGGAGGCTGTGGGTGGAGGTACAGAGACACTGGCGGCTGCAGGTGGACGTGCAGAGACACTGGAGGCTGCAGGTGCAGGTGCAGAGGCACTGGAGGCTGTGGGTGGAGGTACAGAGACACTGGCGGCTGCAGGTGGACGTGCAGAGACACTGGCGGCTGCAGGTGGACGTGCAGAGACACTGGAGGCTGCAGGTGCAGGTGCAGAGGCACTGGAGGCTGCAGGTGCAGATGCAGAGGCACTGGAGGCTGTGGGTGGAGGTACAGAGACACTGGCGACTGCAGGTGGACGTGCAGAGGCACTGGAGGCTGCAGGTGGACGTGCAGAGGCACTGGAGGCTGTGGGTGGAGGTACAGAGACACTGGCGGCTGCAGGTGGACGTGCAGAGGCACTGGAGGCTGCAGATGGAGGTGCAGAGGCACTGGAGGCTGTGGGTGGAGGTACAGAGACACTGGCGGCTGCAGGTGGACGTGCAGAGGCACTGGAGGCTGCAGGTGCAGGTGCAGAGGCACTGGAGGCTGCAGGTGCAGGTGCAGAGGCACTGGAGGCTGCAGATGGAGGTGCAGAGACACTGGAGGCTGCAGATGGAGGCTGCAGAGACACTGGAGGCTGCAGATGGACGTGCAGAGGCACTGGAGGCTGTGGGTGGAGGTACAGAGACACTGGAGGCTGTGGGTGGACGTGCAGAGGCACTGGAGGCTGCAGGTGCAGGTGCAGAGGCACTGGAGGCTGCAGATGGAGGTGCAGAGACACTGGAGGCTGTGGGTGGAGGTACAGAGACACTGGCGGCTGCAGGTGGACGTGCAGAGACACTGGAGGCTGCAGGTGCAGGTGCAGAGGCACTGGAGGCTGTGGGTGGAGGTACAGAGACACTGGCGGCTGCAGGTGGACGTGCAGAGACACTGGCGGCTGCAGGTGGACGTGCAGAGACACTGGAGGCTGCAGGTGCAGGTGCAGAGGCACTGGAGGCTGCAGGTGCAGATGCAGAGGCACTGGAGGCTGTGGGTGGAGGTACAGAGACACTGGCGACTGCAGGTGGACGTGCAGAGGCACTGGAGGCTGCAGGTGGACGTGCAGAGGCACTGGAGGCTGTGGGTGGAGGTACAGAGACACTGGCGGCTGCAGGTGGACGTGCAGAGGCACTGGAGGCTGCAGATGGAGGTGCAGAGGCACTGGAGGCTGTGGGTGGAGGTACAGAGACACTGGCGGCTGCAGGTGGACGTGTAGAGGCACTGGAGGCTGCAGATGGAGGTGCAGAGACACTGGAGGCTGTGGGTGGAGGTACAGAGACACTGGCGGCTGCAGGTGGACGTACAGAGACACTGGCGGCTGCAGGTGGACGTGCAGAGGCACTGGAGGCTGCAGATGGAGGTGCAGAGACACTGGAGGCTGCAGATGGAGGTGCAGAGACACTGGAGGCTGCAGGTGGACGTGCAGAGGCACTGGAGGCTGCAGATGGAGGTGCAGAGACACTGGAGGCTGCAGATGGAGGTGCAGAGACACTGGAGGCTGCAGGTGGACGTGCAGAGACACTGGAGGCTGCAGTTGGACGTGCAGAGACACTGGAGGCTGCAGGTGCAGGTGCAGAGGCACTGGAGGCTGCAGGTGCAGGTGCAGAGGCACTGGAGGCTGTGGGTGGAGGTACAGAGACACTGGCGGCTGCAGGTGGACGTGCAGAGGCACTGGAGGCTGCAGATGGAGGTGCAGAGACACTGGAGGCTGCAGATGGAGGTGCAGAGACACTGGAGGCTGTGGGTGGAGGTGCAGAGGCACTGGAGGCTGTGGGTGGAGGTACAGAGACACTGGCGGCTGCAGGTGGACGTGCAGAGACACTGGAGGCTGCAGGTGCAGGTGCAGAGGCACTGGAGGCTGCAGGTGCAGATGCAGAGGCACTTGAGGCTGTGGGTGGAGGTACAGAGACACTGGCGACTGCAGGTGGACGTGCAGAGGCACTGGAGGCTGCAGGTG
Organism: Romanogobio albipinnatus; assembly: GCA_023566225.1. Taxonomy (NCBI): domain Eukaryota; kingdom Metazoa; phylum Chordata; class Actinopteri; order Cypriniformes; family Gobionidae; genus Romanogobio; species Romanogobio albipinnatus. The sequence continues at coordinate 177,796 of JAKRKY010000026.1, forward strand.
GACGTGCAGAGGCACTGGAGGCTGTGGGTGGAGGTACAGAGACACTGGCGACTGCAGGTGGACGTGCAGAGGCACTGGAGGCTGTGGGTGGAGGTACAGAGACACTGGCGGCTGCAGGTGGACGTGCAGAGACACTGGCGGCTGCAGGTGGACGGGCAGAGACACTGGAGGCTGCAGGTGCAGGTGCAGAGGCACTGGAGGCTGCAGGTGCAGATGCAGAGGCACTGGAGGCTGTGGGTGGAGGTACAGAGACACTGGCGACTGCAGGTGGACGTGCAGAGGCACTGGAGGCTGCAGGTGGACGTGCAGAGGCACTGGAGGCTGTGGGTGGAGGTACAGAGACACTGGCGGCTGCAGGTGGACGTGCAGAGGCACTGGAGGCTGCAGATGGAGGTGCAGAGGCACTGGAGGCTGTGGGTGGAGGTACAGAGACACTGGCGGCTGCAGGTGGACGTGTAGAGGCACTGGAGGCTGCAGATGGAGGTGCAGAGACACTGGAGGCTGCAGATGGACGTGCAGAGGCACTGGAGGCTGTGGGTAGAGGTACAGAGACACTGGCGGCTGCAGGTGGACGTGCAGAGACACTGGAGGCTGCAGGTGCAGGTGCAGAGGCACTGGAGGCTGCAGGTGCAGATGCAGAGGCACTGGAGGCTGTGGGTGGAGGTACAGAGACACTGGCGGCTGCAGGTGGACGTGCAGAGGCACTGGAGGCTGCAGGTGGACGTGCAGAGGCACTGGCGGCTGCAGGTGGATGTGCAGAGACACTGGAGGCTGCAGATGGAGGTGCAGAGACACTGGCGGCTGCAGGTGCAGGTGCAGAGGCACTGGAGGCTGCAGATGGAGGTGCAGAGACACTGCAGCTGCAGCCTCCTGCAGGTGGACGTGCAGAGGCACTGGAGGCTGCAGGTGTAGGTGCAGAGACACTGGAGGCTGCAGATGGAGGTGCAGAGACACTGGCGGCTGCAGATGGACGTGCAGAGGCACTGGAGGCTGCAGGTGGACGTGCAGAGGCACTGGAGGCTGCAGGTGGAGGTGCAGAGACACTGGCGGCTGCAGATGGACGTGCAGAGGCACTGGAGGCTGCAGGTGGACGTGCAGAGGCACTGGAGGCTGTGGGTGGAGGTACAGAGACACTGGCGGCTGCAGGTGGACGTGCAGAGGCACTGGAGGCTGCAGGTGGACGTGCAGAGGCACTGGAGGCTGCAGGTGCAGGTGCAGAGGCACTGGAGGCTGCAGATGGAGGTGCAGAGACACTGGAGGCTGCAGATGGAGGCTGCAGAGACACTGGAGGCTGCAGATGGACGTGCAGAGGCACTGGAGGCTGCAGGTGCAGGTGCAGAGGCACTGGAGGCTGCAGATGGAGGTGCAGAGACACTGGAGGCTGTTGGTGGACGTGCAGAGGCACTGGAGGCTGCAGGTGCAGGTGCAGAGGCACTGGAGGCTGCAGATGGAGGTGCAGAGACACTGGAGGCTGTGGGTGGAGGTACAGAGACACTGGCGGCTGCAGGTGGACGTGCAGAGACACTGGAGGCTGCAGGTGCAGGTGCAGAGGCACTGGAGGCTGTGGGTGGAGGTACAGAGACACTGGCGGCTGCAGGTGGACGTGCAGAGACACTGGCGGCTGCAGGTGGACGGGCAGAGACACTGGAGGCTGCAGGTGCAGGTGCAGAGGCACTGGAGGCTGCAGGTGCAGATGCAGAGGCACTGGAGGCTGTGGGTGGAGGTACAGAGACACTGGCGACTGCAGGTGGACGTGCAGAGGCACTGGAGGCTGCAGGTGGACGTGCAGAGGCACTGGAGGCTGTGGGTGGAGGTACAGAGACACTGGCGGCTGCAGGTGGACGTGCAGAGGCACTGGAGGCTGCAGATGGAGGTGCAGAGGCACTGGAGGCTGTGGGTGGAGGTACAGAGACACTGGCGGCTGCAGGTGGACGTGTAGAGGCACTGGAGGCTGCAGATGGAGGTGCAGAGACACTGGAGGCTGCAGATGGACGTGCAGAGGCACTGGAGGCTGTGGGTAGAGGTACAGAGACACTGGCGGCTGCAGGTGGACGTGCAGAGACACTGGAGGCTGCAGGTGCAGGTGCAGAGGCACTGGAGGCTGCAGGTGCAGATGCAGAGGCACTGGAGGCTGTGGGTGGAGGTACAGAGACACTGGCGGCTGCAGGTGGACGTGCAGAGGCACTGGAGGCTGCAGGTGGACGTGCAGAGGCACTGGCGGCTGCAGGTGGATGTGCAGAGACACTGGAGGCTGCAGATGGAGGTGCAGAGACACTGGCGGCTGCAGGTGCAGGTGCAGAGGCACTGGAGGCTGCAGATGGAGGTGCAGAGACACTGCAGCTGCAGCCTCCTGCAGGTGGACGTGCAGAGGCACTGGAGGCTGCAGGTGTAGGTGCAGAGACACTGGAGGCTGCAGATGGAGGTGCAGAGACACTGGCGGCTGCAGATGGACGTGCAGAGGCACTGGAGGCTGCAGGTGGACGTGCAGAGGCACTGGAGGCTGTGGGTGGAGGTACAGAGACACTGGCGGCTGCAGGTGGACGTGCAGAGGCACTGGAGGCTGCAGGTGCAGGTGCAGAGGCACTGGAGGCTGCAGGTGCAGGTGCAGAGGCACTGGAGGCTGCAGATGGAGGTGCAGAGACACTGGAGGCTGCAGATGGAGGCTGCAGAGACACTGGAGGCTGCAGATGGACGTGCAGAGGCACTGGAGGCTGTGGGTGGAGGTACAGAGACACTGGAGGCTGTGGGTGGACGTGCAGAGGCACTGGAGGCTGCAGGTGCAGGTGCAGAGGCACTGGAGGCTGCAGATGGAGGTGCAGAGACACTGGAGGCTGTGGGTGGAGGTACAGAGACACTGGCGGCTGCAGGTGGACGTGCAGAGACACTGGAGGCTGCAGGTGCAGGTGCAGAGGCACTGGAGGCTGTGGGTGGAGGTACAGAGACACTGGCGGCTGCAGGTGGACGTGCAGAGACACTGGCGGCTGCAGGTGGACGTGCAGAGACACTGGAGGCTGCAGGTGCAGGTGCAGAGGCACTGGAGGCTGCAGGTGCAGATGCAGAGGCACTGGAGGCTGTGGGTGGAGGTACAGAGACACTGGCGACTGCAGGTGGACGTGCAGAGGCACTGGAGGCTGCAGGTGGACGTGCAGAGGCACTGGAGGCTGTGGGTGGAGGTACAGAGACACTGGCGGCTGCAGGTGGACGTGCAGAGGCACTGGAGGCTGCAGATGGAGGTGCAGAGGCACTGGAGGCTGTGGGTGGAGGTACAGAGACACTGGCGGCTGCAGGTGGACGTGCAGAGGCACTGGAGGCTGCAGGTGCAGGTGCAGAGGCACTGGAGGCTGCAGGTGCAGGTGCAGAGGCACTGGAGGCTGCAGATGGAGGTGCAGAGACACTGGAGGCTGCAGATGGAGGCTGCAGAGACACTGGAGGCTGCAGATGGACGTGCAGAGGCACTGGAGGCTGTGGGTGGAGGTACAGAGACACTGGAGGCTGTGGGTGGACGTGCAGAGGCACTGGAGGCTGCAGGTGCAGGTGCAGAGGCACTGGAGGCTGCAGATGGAGGTGCAGAGACACTGGAGGCTGTGGGTGGAGGTACAGAGACACTGGCGGCTGCAGGTGGACGTGCAGAGACACTGGAGGCTGCAGGTGCAGGTGCAGAGGCACTGGAGGCTGTGGGTGGAGGTACAGAGACACTGGCGGCTGCAGGTGGACGTGCAGAGACACTGGCGGCTGCAGGTGGACGTGCAGAGACACTGGAGGCTGCAGGTGGACGTGCAGAGGCACTGGAGGCTGCAGGTGGACGTGCAGAGGCACTGGAGGCTGTGGGTGGAGGTACAGAGACACTGGCGGCTGCAGGTGGACGTGCAGAGGCACTGGAGGCTGCAGATGGAGGTGCAGAGGCACTGGAGGCTGCAGATGGAGGTGCAGAGACACTGGAGGCTGCAGATGGAGGTGCAGAGACACTGGAGGCTGTGGGTGGAGGTGCAGAGGCACTGGAGGCTGTGGGTGGAGGTACAGAGACACTGGCGGCTGCAGGTGGACGTGCAGAGACACTGGAGGCTGCAGGTGCAGGTGCAGAGGCACTGGAGGCTGCAGGTGCAGATGCAGAGGCACTTGAGGCTGTGGGTGGAGGTACAGAGACACTGGCGACTGCAGGTGGACGTGCAGAGGCACTGGAGGCTGCAGGTGGACGTGCAGAGGCACTGGAGGCTGTGGGTGGAGGTACAGAGACACTGGCGACTGCAGGTGGACGTGCAGAGGCACTGGAGGCTGTGGGTGGAGGTACAGAGACACTGGCGGCTGCAGGTGGACGTGCAGAGACACTGGCGGCTGCAGGTGGACGGGCAGAGACACTGGAGGCTGCAGGTGCAGGTGCAGAGGCACTGGAGGCTGCAGGTGCAGATGCAGAGGCACTGGAGGCTGTGGGTGGAGGTACAGAGACACTGGCGACTGCAGGTGGACGTGCAGAGGCACTGGAGGCTGCAGGTGGACGTGCAGAGGCACTGGAGGCTGTGGGTGGAGGTACAGAGACACTGGCGGCTGCAGGTGGACGTGCAGAGGCACTGGAGGCTGCAGATGGAGGTGCAGAAGCACTGGAGGCTGTGGGTGGAGGTACAGAGACACTGGCGGCTGCAGGTGGACGTGTAGAGGCACTGGAGGCTGCAGATGGAGGTGCAGAGACACTGGAGGCTGCAGATGGACGTGCAGAGGCACTGGAGGCTGTGGGTAGAGGTACAGAGACACTGGCGGCTGCAGGTGGACGTGCAGAGACACTGGAGGCTGCAGGTGCAGGTGCAGAGGCACTGGAGGCTGCAGGTGCAGATGCAGAGGCACTGGAGGCTGTGGGTGGAGGTACAGAGACACTGGCGGCTGCAGGTGGACGTGCAGAGGCACTGGAGGCTGCAGATGGAGGTGCAGAGACACTGGCGGCTGCAGGTGCAGGTGCAGAGGCACTGGAGGCTGCAGATGGAGGTGCAGAGACACTGCAGCTGCAGCCTCCTGCAGGTGGACGTGCAGAGGCACTGGAGGCTGCAGGTGTAGGTGCAGAGACACTGGAGGCTGCAGATGGAGGTGCAGAGACACTGGCGGCTGCAGATGGACGTGCAGAGGCACTGGAGGCTGCAGGTGGACGTGCAGAGGCACTGGAGGCTGCAGGTGGAGGTGCAGAGACACTGGCGGCTGCAGATGGACGTGCAGAGGCACTGGAGGCTGCAGGTGGACGTGCAGAGGCACTGGAGGCTGTGGGTGGAGGTACAGAGACACTGGCGGCTGCAGGTGGACGTGCAGAGGCACTGGAGGCTGCAGGTGGACGTGCAGAGGCACTGGAGGCTGCAGGTGCAGGTGCAGAGGCACTGGAGGCTGCAGATGGAGGTGCAGAGACACTGGAGGCTGCAGATGGAGGCTGCAGAGACACTGGAGGCTGCAGATGGACGTGCAGAGGCACTGGAGGCTGCAGGTGCAGGTGCAGAGGCACTGGAGGCTGCAGATGGAGGTGCAGAGACACTGGAGGCTGTTGGTGGACGTGCAGAGGCACTGGAGGCTGCAGGTGCAGGTGCAGAGGCACTGGAGGCTGCAGATGGAGGTGCAGAGACACTGGAGGCTGTGGGTGGAGGTACAGAGACACTGGCGGCTGCAGGTGGACGTGCAGAGACACTGGAGGCTGCAGGTGCAGGTGCAGAGGCACTGGAGGCTGTGGGTGGAGGTACAGAGACACTGGCGGCTGCAGGTGGACGTGCAGAGACACTGGCGGCTGCAGGTGGACGGGCAGAGACACTGGAGGCTGCAGGTGCAGGTGCAGAGGCACTGGAGGCTGCAGGTGCAGATGCAGAGGCACTGGAGGCTGTGGGTGGAGGTACAGAGACACTGGCGACTGCAGGTGGACGTGCAGAGGCACTGGAGGCTGCAGGTGGACGTGCAGAGGCACTGGAGGCTGTGGGTGGAGGTACAGAGACACTGGCGGCTGCAGGTGGACGTGCAGAGGCACTGGAGGCTGCAGATGGAGGTGCAGAGGCACTGGAGGCTGTGGGTGGAGGTACAGAGACACTGGCGGCTGCAGGTGGACGTGTAGAGGCACTGGAGGCTGCAGATGGAGGTGCAGAGACACTGGAGGCTGCAGATGGACGTGCAGAGGCACTGGAGGCTGTGGGTAGAGGTACAGAGACACTGGCGGCTGCAGGTGGACGTGCAGAGACACTGGAGGCTGCAGGTGCAGGTGCAGAGGCACTGGAGGCTGCAGGTGCAGATGCAGAGGCACTGGAGGCTGTGGGTGGAGGTACAGAGACACTGGCGGCTGCAGGTGGACGTGCAGAGGCACTGGAGGCTGCAGGTGGACGTGCAGAGGCACTGGCGGCTGCAGGTGGATGTGCAGAGACACTGGAGGCTGCAGATGGAGGTGCAGAGACACTGGCGGCTGCAGGTGCAGGTGCAGAGGCACTGGAGGCTGCAGATGGAGGTGCAGAGACACTGCAGCTGCAGCCTCCTGCAGGTGGACGTGCAGAGGCACTGGAGGCTGCAGGTGTAGGTGCAGAGACACTGGAGGCTGCAGATGGAGGTGCAGAGACACTGGCGGCTGCAGATGGACGTGCAGAGGCACTGGAGGCTGCAGGTGGACGTGCAGAGGCACTGGAGGCTGTGGGTGGAGGTACAGAGACACTGGCGGCTGCAGGTGGACGTGCAGAGGCACTGGAGGCTGCAGGTGCAGGTGCAGAGGCACTGGAGGCTGCAGGTGCAGGTGCAGAGGCACTGGAGGCTGCAGATGGAGGTGCAGAGACACTGGAGGCTGCAGATGGAGGCTGCAGAGACACTGGAGGCTGCAGATGGACGTGCAGAGGCACTGGAGGCTGTGGGTGGAGGTACAGAGACACTGGAGGCTGTGGGTGGACGTGCAGAGGCACTGGAGGCTGCAGGTGCAGGTGCAGAGGCACTGGAGGCTGCAGATGGAGGTGCAGAGACACTGGAGGCTGTGGGTGGAGGTACAGAGACACTGGCGGCTGCAGGTGGACGTGCAGAGACACTGGAGGCTGCAGGTGCAGGTGCAGAGGCACTGGAGGCTGCAGGTGCAGATGCAGAGGCACTGGAGGCTGTGGGTGGAGGTACAGAGACACTGGCGACTGCAGGTGGACGTGCAGAGGCACTGGAGGCTGCAGGTGGACGTGCAGAGGCACTGGAGGCTGTGGGTGGAGGTACAGAGACACTGGCGGCTGCAGGTGGACGTGCAGAGGCACTGGAGGCTGCAGATGGAGGTGCAGAGGCACTGGAGGCTGTGGGTGGAGGTACAGAGACACTGGCGGCTGCAGGTGGACGTGCAGAGGCACTGGAGGCTGCAGGTGCAGGTGCAGAGGCACTGGAGGCTGCAGGTGCAGGTGCAGAGGCACTGGAGGCTGCAGATGGAGGTGCAGAGACACTGGAGGCTGCAGATGGAGGCTGCAGAGACACTGGAGGCTGCAGATGGACGTGCAGAGGCACTGGAGGCTGTGGGTGGAGGTACAGAGACACTGGAGGCTGTGGGTGGACGTGCAGAGGCACTGGAGGCTGCAGGTGCAGGTGCAGAGGCACTGGAGGCTGCAGATGGAGGTGCAGAGACACTGGAGGCTGTGGGTGGAGGTACAGAGACACTGGCGGCTGCAGGTGGACGTGCAGAGACACTGGAGGCTGCAGGTGCAGGTGCAGAGGCACTGGAGGCTGTGGGTGGAGGTACAGAGACACTGGCGGCTGCAGGTGGACGTGCAGAGACACTGGCGGCTGCAGGTGGACGTGCAGAGACACTGGAGGCTGCAGGTGCAGGTGCAGAGGCACAGGAGGCTGCAGGTGCAGATGCAGAGGCACTGGAGGCTGTGGGTGGAGGTACAGAGACACTGGCGACTGCAGGTGGACGTGCAGAGGCACTGGAGGCTGCAGGTGGACGTGCAGAGGCACTGGAGGCTGTGGGTGGAGGTACAGAGACACTGGCGGCTGCAGGTGGACGTGCAGAGGCACTGGAGGCTGCAGATGGAGGTGCAGAGGCACTGGAGGCTGTGGGTGGAGGTACAGAGACACTGGCGGCTGCAGGTGGACGTGTAGAGGCACTGGAGGCTGCAGATGGAGGTGCAGAGACACTGGAGGCTGTGGGTGGAGGTACAGAGACACTGGCGGCTGCAGGTGGACGTACAGAGACACTGGCGGCTGCAGGTGGACGTGCAGAGGCACTGGAGGCTGCAGATGGAGGTGCAGAGACACTGGAGGCTGCAGATGGAGGTGCAGAGACACTGGAGGCTGCAGGTGGACGTGCAGAGGCACTGGAGGCTGCAGATGGAGGTGCAGAGACACTGGAGGCTGCAGATGGAGGTGCAGAGACACTGGAGGCTGCAGGTGGACGTGCAGAGACACTGGAGGCTGCAGGTGGACGTGCAGAGACACTGGAGGCTGCAGGTGCAGGTGCAGAGGCACTGGAGGCTGCAGGTGCAGGTGCAGAGGCACTGGAGGCTGTGGGTGGAGGTACAGAGACACTGGCGGCTGCAGGTGGACGTGCAGAGGCACTGGAGGCTGCAGATGGAGGTGCAGAGACACTGGAGGCTGCAGATGGAGGTGCAGAGACACTGGAGGCTGTGGGTGGAGGTACAGAGACACTGGCGGCTGCAGGTGGATGTGCAGAGGCACTGGAGGCTGCAGGTGGACGTGCAGAGGCACTGGAGGCTGCAGGTGCAGAGGCACTGGAGGCTGCAGGTGCAGGTGCAGAGGCACTGGAGGCTGCAGATGGAGGTGCAGAGACACTGGAGGCTGTGGGTGGAGGTACAGAGACACTGGCGGCTGCAGGTGGACGTGCAGAGGCACTGGAGGCTGCAGGTGGACGTGCAGAGGCACTGGAGGCTACAGGTGCAGGTGCAGAGGCACTGGAGGCTGCAGGTGCAGAGGCACTGGAGGCTGTGGGTGGAGGTACAGAGACACTGGCGGCTGCAGGTGCAGGTGAAGAGACACTGGAGGCTGCAGATGGAGGTGCAGAGACACTGGCGGCTGCAGGTGGACGTGCAGAGGCACTGGAGGCTGCAGTTGGAGGTGCAGAGACACTGGAGGCTGCAGGTGCAGGTGCAGAGGCACTGGAGGCTGTGGGTGGAGGTACAGAGATACTGGCGGCTGCAGGTGGACGTGTAGAGGCACTGGAGGCTGCAGTTGGAGGTGCAGAGACACTGGAGGCTGCAGATGGACGTGCAGAGGCACTGGAGGCTGTGGGTGGAGGTACAGAGACACTGGCGGCTGCAGGTGGACGTGCAGAGGCACTGGAGGCTGCAGATGGAGGTGCAGAGACACTGGCGGCTGCAGGTGCAGGTGAAGAGGCACTGGAGGCTGCAGGTGCAGGTACAGAGGCACTGGAGGCTGCAGGTGTAGGTGCAGAGACACTGGAGGCTGCAGGTGCAGGGGCAGAGGCACTGGAGGCTGTGGGTGGAGGTACAGAGACACTGGCGGCTGCAGGTGGACGTGTAGAGGCACTGGAGGCTGCAGATGGAGGCTGCAGAGACACTGGAGGCTGCAGATGGACGTGCAGAGGCACTGGAGGCTGTGGGTGGAGGTACAGAGACACTGGAGGCTGTGGGTGGACGTGCAGAGGCACTGGAGGCTGCAGGTGGACGTGCAGAGACACTGGAGGCTGCAGGTGCAGGTGCAGAGGCACTGGAGGCTGTGGGTGGAGGTACAGAGACACTGGCGGCTGCAGGTGGACGTGCAGAGACACTGGCGGCTGCAGGTGGACGTGCAGAGACACTGGAGGCTGCAGGTGCAGGTGCAGAGGCACTGGAGGCTGCAGGTGCAGATGCAGAGGCACTGGAGGCTGTGGGTGGAGGTACAGAGACACTGGCGACTGCAGGTGGACGTGCAGAGGCACTGGAGGCTGCAGGTGGATGTGCAGAGGCACTGGAGGCTGTGGGTGGAGGTACAGAGACACTGGCGGCTGCAGGTGGACGTGCAGAGGCACTGGAGGCTGCAGATGGAGGTGCAGAGGCACTGGAGGCTGTGGGTGGAGGTACAGAGACACTGGCGGCTGCAGGTGGACGTGTAGAGGCACTGGAGGCTGCAGATGGAGGTGCAGAGACACTGGAGGCTGCAGATGGACGTGCAGAGGCACTGGAGGCTGTGGGTAGAGGTACAGAGACACTGGAGGCTGCAGGTGCAGGTGCAGAGGCACTGGAGGCTGTGGGTGGAGGTACAGAGACACTGGCGGCTGCAGGTGGACGTGCAGAGACACTGGCGGCTGCAGGTGGACGTGCAGAGACACTGGAGGCTGCAGGTGCAGGTGCAGAGGCACTGGAGGCTGCAGGTGCAGATGCAGAGGCACTGGAGGCTGTGGGTGGAGGTACAGAGACACTGGCGACTGCAGGTGGACGTGCAGAGGCACTGGAGGCTGCAGGTGGATGTGCAGAGGCACTGGAGGCTGTGGGTGGAGGTACAGAGACACTGGCGGCTGCAGGTGGACGTGCAGAGGCACTGGAGGCTGCAGATGGAGGTGCAGAGGCACTGGAGGCTGTGGGTGGAGGTACAGAGACACTGGCGGCTGCAGGTGGACGTGTAGAGGCACTGGAGGCTGCAGATGGAGGTGCAGAGACACTGGAGGCTGCAGATGGACGTGCAGAGGCACTGGAGGCTGTGGGTAGAGGTACAGAGACACTGGCGGCTGCAGGTGGACGTGCAGAGACACTGGAGGCTGCAGGTGCAGGTGCAGAGGCACTGGAGGCTGCAGGTGCAGATGCAGAGGCACTGGAGGCTGTGGGTGGAGGTACAGAGACACTGGCGGCTGCAGGTGGACGTGCAGAGGCACTGGAGGCTGCAGGTGGACGTGCAGAGGCACTGGCGGCTGCAGGTGGACGTGCAGAGACACTGGAGGCTGCAGGTGCAGGTGCAGAGGCACTGGAGGCTGCAGGTGCAGATGCAGAGGCACTGGAGGCTGTGGGTGGAGGTACAGAGACACTGGCGGCTGCAGGTGGACGTGCAGAGGCACTGGAGGCTGCAGGTGGACGTGCAGAGGCACTGGAGGCTGTGGGTGGAGGTACAGAGACACTGGCGGCTGCAGGTGGACGTGCAGAGGCACTGGAGGCTGCAGATGGAGGTGCAGAGACACTGGCGGCTGCAGGTGCAGAGGCACTGGAGGCTGCAGATGGAGGTGCAGAGACACTGCAGCTGCAGCCTCCTGCAGGTGGACGTGCAGAGGCACTGGAGGCTGCAGGTGTAGGTGCAGAGACACTGGAGGCTGCAGATGGAGGTGCAGAGACACTGGCGGCTGCAGATGGACGTGCAGAGGCACTGGAGGCTGCAGGTGGACGTGCAGAGGCACTGGAGGCTGTGGGTGGAGGTACAGAGACACTGGCGGCTGCAGGTGCAGGTACAGAGGCACTGGAGGCTGCAGGTGGACGTGCAGAGGCACTGGAGGCTGCAGGTGCAGGTGCAGAGGCACTGGAGGCTGCAGGTGCAGGTGCAGAGGCACTGGAGGCTGCAGATGGAGGTGCAGAGACACTGGAGGCTGCAGATGGAGGCTGCAGAGACACTGGAGGCTGCAGATGGACGTGCAGAGGCACTGGAGGCTGTGGGTGGAGGTACAGAGACACTGGAGGCTGTGGGTGGACGTGCAGAGGCACTGGAGGCTGCAGGTGCAGGTGCAGAGGCACTGGAGGCTGCAGATGGAGGTGCAGAGACACTGGTGGCTGTGGGTGGAGGTACAGAGACACTGGCGGCTGCAGGTGGACGTGCAGAGACACTGGAGGCTGCAGGTGCAGGTGCAGAGGCACTGGAGGCTGTGGGTGGAGGTACAGAGACACTGGCGGCTGCAGGTGGACGTGCAGAGACACTGGCGGCTGCAGGTGGACGTGCAGAGACACTGGAGGCTGCAGGTGCAGGTGCAGAGGCACTGGAGGCTGCAGGTGCAGATGCAGAGGCACTTGAGGCTGTGGGTGGAGGTACAGAGACACTGGCGACTGCAGGTGGACGTGCAGAGGCACTGGAGGCTGCAGGTGGACGTGCAGAGGCACTGGAGGCTGTGGGTGGAGGTACAGAGACACTGGCGGCTGCAGGTGGACGTGCAGAGGCACTGGAGGCTGCAGATGGAGGTGCAGAGGCACTGGAGGCTGTGGGTGGAGGTACAGAGACACTGGCGGCTGCAGGTGGACGGGTAGAGGCACTGGAGGCTGCAGATGGAGGTGCAGAGACACTGGAGGCTGCAGATGGACGTGCAGAGGCACTGGAGGCTGTGGGTAGAGGTACAGAGACACTGGCGGCTGCAGGTGGACGTGCAGAGACACTGGAGGCTGCAGGTGCAGGTGCAGAGGCACTGGAGGCTGCAGGTGCAGATGCAGAGGCACTGGAGGCTGTGGGTGGAGGTGCAGAGGCACTGGAGGCTGCAGGTGCAGATGCAGAGGCACTGGAGGCTGTGGGTGGAGGTACAGAGACACTGGCGGCTGCAGGTGGACGTGCAGAGGCACTGGAGGCTGCAGGTGGACGTGCAGAGGCACTGGCGGCTGCAGGTGGACGTGCAGAGACACTGGAGGCTGCAGGTGCAGGTGCAGAGGCACTGGAGGCTGCAGGTGCAGATGCAGAGGCACTGGAGGCTGTGGGTGGAGGTACAGAGACACTGGCGGCTGCAGGTAGACGTGAAGAGGCACTGGAGGCTGCAGGTGGAGGTGCAGAGACACTGGCGGCTGCAGATGGACGTGCAGAGGCACTGGAGGCTGCAGGTGGACGTGCAGAGGCACTGGAGGCTGTGGGTGGAGGTACAGAGACACTGGCGGCTGCAGGTGGACGTGCAGAGGCACTGGAGGCTGCAGGTGGACGTGCAGAGGCACTGGAGGCTGCAGGTGCAGGTGCAGAGGCACTGGAGGCTGCAGGTGCAGGTGCAGAGGCACTGGAGGCTGCAGATGGAGGTGCAGAGACACTGGAGGCTGCAGATGGAGGCTGCAGAGACACTGGAGGCTGCAGATGGACGTGCAGAGGCACTGGAGGCTGTGGGTGGAGGTACAGAGACACTGGAGGCTGTGGGTGGACGTGCAGAGGCACTGGAGACTGCAGGTGCAGGTGCAGAGGCACTGGAGGCTGCAGATGGAGGTGCAGAGACACTGGAGGCTGTGGGTGGAGGTACAGAGACACTGGCGGCTGCAGGTGGACGTGCAGAGACACTGGAGGCTGCAGGTGCAGGTGCAGAGGCACTGGAGGCTGTGGGTGGAGGTACAGAGACACTGGCGGCTGCAGGTGGACGTGCAGAGACACTGGCGGCTGCAGGTGGACGTGCAGAGACACTGGAGGCTGCAGGTGCAGGTGCAGAGGCACTGGAGGCTGCAGGTGCAGGTGCAGAGGCACTGGAGGCTGTGGGTGGAGGTACAGAGACACTGGCGACTGCAGGTGGACGTGCAGAGGCACTGGAGGCTGCAGGTGGACGTGCAGAGGCACTGGAGGCTGTGGGTGGAGGTACAGAGACACTGGCGGCTGCAGGTGGACGTGCAGAGGCACTGGAGGCTGCAGATGGAGGTGCAGAGGCACTGGAGGCTGTGGGTGGAGGTACAGAGACACTGGCGGCTGCAGGTGGACGTGTAGAGGCACTGGAGGCTGCAGATGGAGGTGCAGAGACACTGGAGGCTGCAGATGGACGTGCAGAGGCACTGGAGGCTGTGGGTAGAGGTACAGAGACACTGGCGGCTGCAGGTGGACGTGCAGAGACACTGGAGGCTGCAGGTGCAGGTGCAGAGGCACTGGAGGCTGCAGGTGCAGATGCAGAGGCACTGGAGGCTGTGGGTGGAGGTACAGAGACACTGGCGGCTGCAGGTGGACGTGCAGAGGCACTGGCGGCTGCAGGTGGATGTGCAGAGACACTGGAGGCTGCAGATGGAGGTGCAGAGACACTGGCGGCTGCAGGTGCAGGTGCAGAGGCACTGGAGGCTGCAGATGGAGGTGCGGAGACACTGGAGGCTGCAGATGGACGTGCAGAGGCACTGGAGGCTGCAGATGGAGGTGCAGAGACACTGGAGGCTGTGGGTGGAGGTACAGAGACACTGGCGGCTGCAGGTGGACGTGCAGAGACACTGGAGGCTGCAGGTGCAGGTGCAGAGGCACTGGAGGCTGTGGGTGGAGGTACAGAGACACTGGCGGCTGCAGGTGCACGTGCAGAGACACTGGCGGCTGCAGGTGGACGTGCAGAGACACTGGAGGCTGCAGGTGCAGGTGCAGGTGCAGAGGCACTGGAGGCTGCAGGTGCAGATGCAGAGGCACTGGAGGCTGTGGGTGGAGGTACAGAGACACTGGCGACTGCAGGTGGACGTGCAGAGGCACTGGAGGCTGCAGGTGGACGTGCAGAGGCACTGGAGGCTGTGGGTGGAGGTACAGAGACACTGGCGGCTGCAGGTGGACGTGCAGAGGCACTGGAGGCTGCAGATGGAGGTGCAGAGGCACTGGAGGCTGTGGGTGGAGGTACAGAGACACTGGCGGCTGCAGGTGGACGTGTAGAGGCACTGGAGGCTGCAGATGGAGGTGCAGAGACACTGGAGGCTGCAGATGGACGTGCAGAGGCACTGGAGGCTGTGGGTAGAGGTACAGAGACACTGGCGGCTGCAGGTGGACGTGCAGAGACACTGGAGGCTGCAGGTGCAGGTGCAGAGGCACTGGAGGCTGCAGGTGCAGATGCAGAGGCACTGGAGGCTGTGGGTGGAGGTACAGAGACACTGGCGGCTGCAGGTGGACGTGCAGAGGCACTGGAGGCTGCAGGTGGACGTGCAGAGGCACTGGCGGCTGCAGGTGGACGTGCAGAGACACTGGAGGCTGCAGGTGCAGGTGCAGAGGCACTGGAGGCTGCAGGTGCAGATGCAGAGGCACTGGAGGCTGTGGGTGGAGGTACAGAGACACTGGCGGCTGCAGGTGGACGTGAAGAGGCACTGGAGGCTGCAGGTGGAGGTGCAGAGACACTGGCGGCTGCAGATGGACGTGCAGAGGCACTGGAGGCTGCAGGTGGACGTGCAGAGGCACTGGAGGCTGTGGGTGGAGGTACAGAGACACTGGCGGCTGCAGGTGGACGTGCAGAGGCACTGGAGGCTGCAGGTGGACGTGCAGAGGCACTGGAGGCTGCAGGTGGACGTGCAGAGACACTGGAGGTTGCAGGTGCAGGTGCAGAGGCACTGGAGGCTGCAGGTGCAGATGCAGAGGCACTGGAGGCTGTGGGTGGAGGTACAGAGACACTGGCGGCTGCAGGTGGACGTGCAGAGACACTGGAGGTTGCAGGTGCAGGTGCAGAGGCACTGGAGGCTGCAGGTGCAGATGCACAGGCACTGGAGGCTGTGGGTGGAGGTACAGAGACACTGGCGGCTGCAGGTGGACGTGCAGAGACACTGGCGGCTGCAGGTGGACGTGCAGAGGCACTGGAGGCTGCAGGTGGACGTGCAGAGGCACTGGAGGCTGTGGGTGGAGGTACAGAGACACTGGCGGCTGCAGGTGGACGTGCAGAGGCACTGGAGGCTGCAGATGGAGGTGCAGAGACACTGGCGGCTGCAGGTGCAGGTGCAGAGGCACTGGAGGCTGCAGATGGAGGTGCAGAGACACTGCAGCTGCAGCCTCCTGCAGGTGGACGTGCAGAGGCACTGGAGGCTGCAGGTGTAGGTGCAGAGACACTGGAGGCTGCAGATGGAGGTGCAGAGACACTGGCGGCTGCAGATGGACGTGCAGAGGCACTGGAGGCTGCAGGTGGACGTGCAGAGGCACTGGAGGCTGTGGGTGGAGGTACAGAGACACTGGCGGCTGCAGGTGGACGTGCAGAGGCACTGGAGGCTGCAGGTGGACGTGCAGAGGCACTGGAGGCTGCAGGTGCAGGTGCAGAGGCACTGGAGGCTGCAGGTGCAGGTGCAGAGGCACTGGAGGCTGTGGGTGGAGGTACAGAGACACTGGCGGCTGCAGGTGGACGTGCAGAGGCACTGGAGGCTGCAGATGGAGGTGCAGAGACACTGGCGGCTGCAGGTGCAGGTGCAGAGGCACTGGAGGCTGCAGATGGAGGTGCAGAGACACTGGCAGCTGCAGGTGGACGTGCAGAGGCACTGGAGGCTGCAGGTGTAGGTGCAGAGACACTGGAGGCTGCAGATGGAGGTGCAGAGACACTGGAGGCTGCAGGTGCAGATGGAGGTGCAGAGACACTGGAGGCTGCAGATGGACGTGCAGAGGCACTGGAGGCTGTGGGTGGAGGTACAGAGACACTGGCGGCTGCAGGTGGACGTGCAGAGACACTGGAGGCTGCAGATGGAGGTGCAGAGACACTGGAGGCTGCAGATGGACGTGCAGAGGCACTGGAGGCTGTGGGTGGAGGTACAGAGACACTGGCGGCTGCAGGTGGACGTGCAGAGGCACTGGAGGCTGCAGGTGTAGGTGCAGAGACACTGGAGGCTGCAGATGGAGGTGCAGAGACACTGGAGGCTGCAGGTGGACGTGCAGAGGCACTGGAGGCTGCATATGGAGGTGCAGAGACACTGGAGGCTGCAGGTGCAGGTGCAGAGGCACTGGAGGCTGCAGATGGAGGTGCAGAGACACTGGCGGCTGCAGGTGGACGTGTAGAGGCACTGGAGGCTGCAGATGGAGGTGCAGAGACACTGGAGGCTGCAGATGGACGTGCAGAGGCACTGGAGGCTGTGGGTGGAGGTACAGAGACACTGGCGGCTGCAGGTGGACGTGCAGAGGCACTGGAGGCTGCAGATGGAGGTGCAGAGACACTGGCGGCTGCAGGTGCAGGTGCAGAGGCACTGGAGGCTGCAGATGGAGGTGCAGAGACACTGCAGCTGCAGCCTCCTGCAGGTGGACGTGCAGAGGCACTGGAGGCTGCAGGTGTAGGTGCAGAGACACTGGAGGCTGCAGATGGAGGTGCAGAGACACTGGCGGCTGCAGATGGACGTGCAGAGGCACTGGAGGCTGCAGGTGGACGTGCAGAGGCACTGGAGGCTGTGGGTGGAGGTACAGAGACACTGGCGGCTGCAGGTGGACGTGCAGAGGCACTGGAGGCTGCAGGTGGACGTGCAGAGGCACTGGAGGCTGCAGGTGCAGGTGCAGAGGCACTGGAGGCTGCAGGTGCAGGTGCAGAGGCACTGGAGGCTGTGGGTGGAGGTACAGAGACACTGGCGGCTGCAGGTGGACGTGCAGAGGCACTGGAGGCTGCAGATGGAGGTGCAGAGACACTGGCGGCTGCAGGTGCAGGTGCAGAGGCACTGGAGGCTGCAGATGGAGGTGCAGAGACACTGGCAGCTGCAGGTGGACGTGCAGAGGCACTGGAGGCTGCAGGTGTAGGTGCAGAGACACTGGAGGCTGCAGATGGAGGTGCAGAGACACTGGAGGCTGCAGGTGCAGATGGAGGTGCAGAGACACTGGAGGCTGCAGATGGACGTGCAGAGGCACTGGAGGCTGTGGGTGGAGGTACAGAGACACTGGCGGCTGCAGGTGGACGTGCAGAGACACTGGAGGCTGCAGATGGAGGTGCAGAGACACTGGAGGCTGCAGATGGACGTGCAGAGGCACTGGAGGCTGTGGGTGGAGGTACAGAGACACTGGCGGCTGCAGGTGGACGTGCAGAGGCACTGGAGGCTGCAGGTGTAGGTGCAGAGACACTGGAGGCTGCAGATGGAGGTGCAGAGACACTGGAGGCTGCAGGTGGACGTGCAGAGGCACTGGAGGCTGCATATGGAGGTGCAGAGACACTGGAGGCTGCAGGTGCAGGTGCAGAGGCACTGGAGGCTGCAGATGGAGGTGCAGAGACACTGGCGGCTGCAGGTGGACGTGTAGAGGCACTGGAGGCTGCAGATGGAGGTGCAGAGACACTGGAGGCTGCAGATGGACGTGCAGAGGCACTGGAGGCTGTGGGTGGAGGTACAGAGACACTGGCGGCTGCAGGTGGACGTGCAGAGGCACTGGAGGCTGCAGATGGAGGTGCAGAGACACTGGCGGCTGCAGGTGCAGGTGAAGAGGCACTGGTGCAGGTGCAGAGGCACTGGAGGCTGCAGGTGTAGGTGCAGAGACACTGGAGGCTGCAGGTGCAGGGGCAGAGGCACTGGAGGCTGTGGGTGGAGGTACAGAGACACTGGCGGCTGCAGGTGGACGTGTTGAGGCACTGGAGGCTGCAGATGGAGGCTGCAGAGACACTGGAGGCTGCAGATGGACGTGCAGAGGCACTGGAGGCTGTGGGTGGAGGTACAGAGACACTGGAGGCTGTGGGTGGACGTGCAGAGGCACTGGAGGCTGCAGGTGCAGAGGCACTGGAGGCTGCAGATGGAGGTGCAGAGACACTGGAGGCTGTGGGTGGAGGTACAGAGACACTGGCGGCTGCAGGTGGACGTGCAGAGACACTGGAGGCTGCAGGTGCAGGTGCAGAGGCACTGGAGGCTGCAGATGGAGGTGCAGAGACACTGGAGGCTGCAGATGGACGTGCAGAGACACTGGAGGCTGCAGATGGAGGTGCAGAGGCACTGGAGGCTGAGGGTGGAGGTACAGAGACACTGGCGGCTGCAGGTGGACGTGCAGAGACACTGGCGGCTGCAGGTGGACGTGCAGAGACACTGGAGGCTGCAGGTGCAGGTGCAGAGGCACTGGAGGCTGCAGGTGCAGATGCAGAGGCACTGGAGGCTGTGGGTGGAGGTACAGAGACACTGGCGGCTGCAGGTGGACGTGCAGAGGCACTGGAGGCTGCAGGTGGACGTGCAGAGGCACTGGAGGCTGTGGGTGGAGGTACAGAGACACTGGCGGCTGCAGGTGGACGTGCAGAGGCACTGGAGGCTGCAGATGGAGGTGCAGAGACACTGGCGGCTGCAGGTGCAGGTGCAGAGGCACTGGAGGCTGCAGATGGAGGTGCAGAGACACTGGCGGCTGCAGGTGGACGTGCAGAGACACTGGAGGCTGCAGGTGGACGTGCAGAGACACTGGAGGCTGCAGGTGGACGTGCAGAGACACTGGAGGCTGCAGGTGGACGTGCAGAGGCACTGGAGGCTGTGGGTGGAGGTACAGAGACACTGGCGGCTGCAGGTGCAGGTACAGAGGCACTGGAGGCTGCAGGTGGACGTGCAGAGGCACTGGAGGCTGCAGGTGCAGAGGCACTGGAGGCTGCAGATGGAGGTGCAGAGACACTGGAGGCTGCAGATGGAGGCTGCAGAGACACTGGAGGCTGCAGATGGACGTGCAGAGGCACTGGAGGCTGTGGGTGGAGGTACAGAGACACTGGAGGCTGTGGGTGGACGTGCAGAGGCACTGGAGGCTGCAGGTGCAGGTGCAGAGGCACTGGAGGCTGCAGATGGAGGTGCAGAGACACTGGTGGCTGTGGGTGGAGGTACAGAGACACTGGCGGCTGCAGGTGGACGTGCAGAGACACTGGAGGCTGCAGGTGCAGATGCAGAGGCACTGGAGGCTGTGGGTGGAGGTACAGAGACACTGGCGGCTGCAGGTGGACGTGCAGAGGCACTGGAGGCTGCAGGTGGACGTGCAGAGGCACTGGCGGCTGCAGGTGGACGTGCAGAGACACTGGAGGCTGCAGGTGCAGGTGCAGAGGCACTGGAGGCTGCAGGTGCAGATGCAGAGGCACTGGAGGCTGTGGGTGGAGGTACAGAGACACTGGCGGCTGCAGGTGGACGTGCAGAGGCACTGGAGGCTGCAGGTGGACGTGCAGAGGCACTGGAGGCTGTGGGTGGAGGTACAGAGACACTGGCGGCTGCAGGTGGACGTGCAGAGGCACTGGAGGCTGCAGATGGAGGTGCAGAGACACTGGCGGCTGCAGGTGCAGAGGCACTGGAGGCTGCAGATGGAGGTGCAGAGACACTGCAGCTGCAGCCTCCTGCAGGTGGACGTGCAGGTGCAGAGACACTGGAGGCTGCAGATGGAGGTGCAGAGACACTGGCGGCTGCAGATGGACGTGCAGAGGCACTGGAGGCTGCAGGTGGACGTGCAGAGGCACTGGAGGCTGTGGGTGGAGGTACAGAGACACTGGCGGCTGCAGGTGCAGGTACAGAGGCACTGGAGGCTGCAGGTGGACGTGCAGAGGCACTGGAGGCTGCAGGTGCAGGTGCAGAGGCACTGGAGGCTGCAGGTGCAGGTGCAGAGGCACTGGAGGCTGCAGATGGAGGTGCAGAGACACTGGAGGCTGCAGATGGAGGCTGCAGAGACACTGGAGGCTGCAGATGGACGTGCAGAGGCACTGGAGGCTGTGGGTGGAGGTACAGAGACACTGGAGGCTGTGGGTGGACGTGCAGAGGCACTGGAGGCTGCAGGTGCAGGTGCAGAGGCACTGGAGGCTGCAGATGGAGGTGCAGAGACACTGGTGGCTGTGGGTGGAGGTACAGAGACACTGGCGGCTGCAGGTGGACGTGCAGAGACACTGGAGGCTGCAGGTGCAGGTGCAGAGGCACTGGAGGCTGTGGGTGGAGGTACAGAGACACTGGCGGCTGCAGGTGGACGTGCAGAGACACTGGCGGCTGCAGGTGGACGTGCAGAGACACTGGAGGCTGCAGGTGCAGGTGCAGAGGCACTGGAGGCTGCAGGTGCAGATGCAGAGGCACTTGAGGCTGTGGGTGGAGGTACAGAGACACTGGCGACTGCAGGTGGACGTGCAGAGGCACTGGAGGCTGCAGGTGGACGTGCAGAGGCACTGGAGGCTGTGGGTGGAGGTACAGAGACACTGGCGGCTGCAGGTGGACGTGCAGAGGCACTGGAGGCTGCAGATGGAGGTGCAGAGGCACTGGAGGCTGTGGGTGGAGGTACAGAGACACTGGCGGCTGCAGGTGGACGGGTAGAGGCACTGGAGGCTGCAGATGGAGGTGCAGAGACACTGGAGGCTGCAGATGGACGTGCAGAGGCACTGGAGGCTGTGGGTAGAGGTACAGAGACACTGGCGGCTGCAGGTGGACGTGCAGAGACACTGGAGGCTGCAGGTGCAGGTGCAGAGGCACTGGAGGCTGCAGGTGCAGATGCAGAGGCACTGGAGGCTGTGGGTGGAGGTACAGAGACACTGGCGGCTGCAGGTGGACGTGCAGAGGCACTGGAGGCTGCAGGTGGACGTGCAGAGGCACTGGCGGCTGCAGGTGGACGTGCAGAGACACTGGAGGCTGCAGGTGCAGGTGCAGAGGCACTGGCGGCTGCAGGTGGACGTGCAGAGGCACTGGAGGCTGCAGGTGGAGGTGCAGAGACACTGGCGGCTGCAGATGGACGTGCAGAGGCACTGGAGGCTGCAGGTGGACGTGCAGAGGCACTGGAGGCTGTGGGTGGAGGTACAGAGACACTGGCGGCTGCAGGTGGACGTGCAGAGGCACTGGAGGCTGCAGGTGGACGTGCAGAGGCACTGGAGGCTGCAGGTGCAGGTGCAGAGGCACTGGAGGCTGCAGATGGAGGTGCAGAGACACTGGAGGCTGCAGATGGAGGCTGCAGAGACACTGGCGGCTGCAGGTGGACGTGCAGAGACACTGGAGGCTGCAGGTGCAGGTGCAGAGGCACTGGAGGCTGTGGGTGGAGGTACAGAGACACTGGCGGCTGCAGGTGGACGTGCAGAGACACTGGCGGCTGCAGGTGGACGGGCAGAGACACTGGAGGCTGCAGGTGCAGGTGCAGAGGCACTGGAGGCTGCAGGTGCAGATGCAGAGGCACTGGAGGCTGTGGGTGGAGGTACAGAGACACTGGCGACTGCAGGTGGACGTGCAGAGGCACTGGAGGCTGCAGGTGGACGTGCAGAGGCACTGGAGGCTGTGGGTGGAGGTACAGAGACACTGGCGGCTGCAGGTGGACGTGCAGAGGCACTGGAGGCTGCAGATGGAGGTGCAGAGGCACTGGAGGCTGTGGGTGGAGGTACAGAGACACTGGCGGCTGCAGGTGGACGTGTAGAGGCACTGGAGGCTGCAGATGGAGGTGCAGAGACACTGGAGGCTGCAGATGGACGTGCAGAGGCACTGGAGGCTGTGGGTAGAGGTACAGAGACACTGGCGGCTGCAGGTGGACGTGCAGAGACACTGGAGGCTGCAGGTGCAGGTGCAGAGGCACTGGAGGCTGCAGGTGCAGATGCAGAGGCACTGGAGGCTGTGGGTGGAGGTACAGAGACACTGGCGGCTGCAGGTGGACGTGCAGAGGCACTGGAGGCTGCAGGTGGACGTGCAGAGGCACTGGCGGCTGCAGGTGGATGTGCAGAGACACTGGAGGCTGCAGATGGAGGTGCAGAGACACTGGCGGCTGCAGGTGCAGGTGCAGAGGCACTGGAGGCTGCAGATGGAGGTGCAGAGACACTGCAGCTGCAGCCTCCTGCAGGTGGACGTGCAGAGGCACTGGAGGCTGCAGGTGTAGGTGCAGAGACACTGGAGGCTGCAGATGGAGGTGCAGAGACACTGGCGGCTGCAGATGGACGTGCAGAGGCACTGGAGGCTGCAGGTGGAGGTGCAGAGACACTGGCGGCTGCAGATGGACGTGCAGAGGCACTGGAGGCTGCAGGTGGACGTGCAGAGGCACTGGAGGCTGTGGGTGGAGGTACAGAGACACTGGCGGCTGCAGGTGGACGTGCAGAGGCACTGGAGGCTGCAGGTGGACGTGCAGAGGCACTGGAGGCTGCAGGTGCAGGTGCAGAGGCACTGGAGGCTGCAGATGGAGGTGCAGAGACACTGGAGGCTGCAGATGGAGGCTGCAGAGACACTGGAGGCTGCAGATGGACGTGCAGAGGCACTGGAGGCTGCAGGTGCAGGTGCAGAGGCACTGGAGGCTGCAGATGGAGGTGCAGAGACACTGGAGGCTGTTGGTGGACGTGCAGAGGCACTGGAGGCTGCAGGTGCAGGTGCAGAGGCACTGGAGGCTGCAGATGGAGGTGCAGAGACACTGGAGGCTGTGGGTGGAGGTACAGAGACACTGGCGGCTGCAGGTGGACGTGCAGAGACACTGGAGGCTGCAGGTGCAGGTGCAGAGGCACTGGAGGCTGTGGGTGGAGGTACAGAGACACTGGCGGCTGCAGGTGGACGTGCAGAGACACTGGCGGCTGCAGGTGGACGGGCAGAGACACTGGAGGCTGCAGGTGCAGGTGCAGAGGCACTGGAGGCTGCAGGTGCAGATGCAGAGGCACTGGAGGCTGTGGGTGGAGGTACAGAGACACTGGCGACTGCAGGTGGACGTGCAGAGGCACTGGAGGCTGCAGGTGGACGTGCAGAGGCACTGGAGGCTGTGGGTGGAGGTACAGAGACACTGGCGGCTGCAGGTGGACGTGCAGAGGCACTGGAGGCTGCAGATGGAGGTGCAGAGGCACTGGAGGCTGTGGGTGGAGGTACAGAGACACTGGCGGCTGCAGGTGGACGTGTAGAGGCACTGGAGGCTGCAGATGGAGGTGCAGAGACACTGGAGGCTGCAGATGGACGTGCAGAGGCACTGGAGGCTGTGGGTAGAGGTACAGAGACACTGGCGGCTGCAGGTGGACGTGCAGAGACACTGGAGGCTGCAGGTGCAGGTGCAGAGGCACTGGAGGCTGCAGGTGCAGATGCAGAGGCACTGGAGGCTGTGGGTGGAGGTACAGAGACACTGGCGGCTGCAGGTGGACGTGCAGAGGCACTGGAGGCTGCAGGTGGACGTGCAGAGGCACTGGCGGCTGCAGGTGGATGTGCAGAGACACTGGAGGCTGCAGATGGAGGTGCAGAGACACTGGCGGCTGCAGGTGCAGGTGCAGAGGCACTGGAGGCTGCAGATGGAGGTGCAGAGACACTGCAGCTGCAGCCTCCTGCAGGTGGACGTGCAGAGGCACTGGAGGCTGCAGGTGTAGGTGCAGAGACACTGGAGGCTGCAGATGGAGGTGCAGAGACACTGGCGGCTGCAGATGGACGTGCAGAGGCACTGGAGGCTGCAGGTGGACGTGCAGAGGCACTGGAGGCTGTGGGTGGAGGTACAGAGACACTGGCGGCTGCAGGTGGACGTGCAGAGGCACTGGAGGCTGCAGGTGCAGGTGCAGAGGCACTGGAGGCTGCAGGTGCAGGTGCAGAGGCACTGGAGGCTGCAGATGGAGGTGCAGAGACACTGGAGGCTGCAGATGGAGGCTGCAGAGACACTGGAGGCTGCAGATGGACGTGCAGAGGCACTGGAGGCTGTGGGTGGAGGTACAGAGACACTGGAGGCTGTGGGTGGACGTGCAGAGGCACTGGAGGCTGCAGGTGCAGGTGCAGAGGCACTGGAGGCTGCAGATGGAGGTGCAGAGACACTGGAGGCTGTGGGTGGAGGTACAGAGACACTGGCGGCTGCAGGTGGACGTGCAGAGACACTGGAGGCTGCAGGTGCAGGTGCAGAGGCACTGGAGGCTGTGGGTGGAGGTACAGAGACACTGGCGGCTGCAGGTGGACGTGCAGAGACACTGGCGGCTGCAGGTGGACGTGCAGAGACACTGGAGGCTGCAGGTGCAGGTGCAGAGGCACTGGAGGCTGCAGGTGCAGATGCAGAGGCACTGGAGGCTGTGGGTGGAGGTACAGAGACACTGGCGACTGCAGGTGGACGTGCAGAGGCACTGGAGGCTGCAGGTGGACGTGCAGAGGCACTGGAGGCTGTGGGTGGAGGTACAGAGACACTGGCGGCTGCAGGTGGACGTGCAGAGGCACTGGAGGCTGCAGATGGAGGTGCAGAGGCACTGGAGGCTGTGGGTGGAGGTACAGAGACACTGGCGGCTGCAGGTGGACGTGCAGAGGCACTGGAGGCTGCAGGTGCAGGTGCAGAGGCACTGGAGGCTGCAGGTGCAGGTGCAGAGGCACTGGAGGCTGCAGATGGAGGTGCAGAGACACTGGAGGCTGCAGATGGAGGCTGCAGAGACACTGGAGGCTGCAGATGGACGTGCAGAGGCACTGGAGGCTGTGGGTGGAGGTACAGAGACACTGGAGGCTGTGGGTGGACGTGCAGAGGCACTGGAGGCTGCAGGTGCAGGTGCAGAGGCACTGGAGGCTGCAGATGGAGGTGCAGAGACACTGGAGGCTGTGGGTGGAGGTACAGAGACACTGGCGGCTGCAGGTGGACGTGCAGAGACACTGGAGGCTGCAGGTGCAGGTGCAGAGGCACTGGAGGCTGTGGGTGGAGGTACAGAGACACTGGCGGCTGCAGGTGGACGTGCAGAGACACTGGCGGCTGCAGGTGGACGTGCAGAGACACTGGAGGCTGCAGGTGCAGGTGCAGAGGCACTGGAGGCTGCAGGTGCAGATGCAGAGGCACTGGAGGCTGTGGGTGGAGGTACAGAGACACTGGCGACTGCAGGTGGACGTGCAGAGGCACTGGAGGCTGCAGGTGGACGTGCAGAGGCACTGGAGGCTGTGGGTGGAGGTACAGAGACACTGGCGGCTGCAGGTGGACGTGCAGAGGCACTGGAGGCTGCAGATGGAGGTGCAGAGGCACTGGAGGCTGTGGGTGGAGGTACAGAGACACTGGCGGCTGCAGGTGGACGTGTAGAGGCACTGGAGGCTGCAGATGGAGGTGCAGAGACACTGGAGGCTGTGGGTGGAGGTACAGAGACACTGGCGGCTGCAGGTGGACGTACAGAGACACTGGCGGCTGCAGGTGGACGTGCAGAGGCACTGGAGGCTGCAGATGGAGGTGCAGAGACACTGGAGGCTGCAGATGGAGGTGCAGAGACACTGGAGGCTGCAGGTGGACGTGCAGAGGCACTGGAGGCTGCAGATGGAGGTGCAGAGACACTGGAGGCTGCAGATGGAGGTGCAGAGACACTGGAGGCTGCAGGTGGACGTGCAGAGACACTGGAGGCTGCAGTTGGACGTGCAGAGACACTGGAGGCTGCAGGTGCAGGTGCAGAGGCACTGGAGGCTGCAGGTGCAGGTGCAGAGGCACTGGAGGCTGTGGGTGGAGGTACAGAGACACTGGCGGCTGCAGGTGGACGTGCAGAGGCACTGGAGGCTGCAGATGGAGGTGCAGAGACACTGGAGGCTGCAGATGGAGGTGCAGAGACACTGGAGGCTGTGGGTGGAGGTGCAGAGGCACTGGAGGCTGTGGGTGGAGGTACAGAGACACTGGCGGCTGCAGGTGGACGTGCAGAGACACTGGAGGCTGCAGGTGCAGGTGCAGAGGCACTGGAGGCTGCAGGTGCAGATGCAGAGGCACTTGAGGCTGTGGGTGGAGGTACAGAGACACTGGCGACTGCAGGTGGACGTGCAGAGGCACTGGAGGCTGCAGGTGGACGTGCAGAGGCACTGGAGGCTGTGGGTGGAGGTACAGAGACACTGGCGACTGCAGGTGGACGTGCAGAGGCACTGGAGGCTGTGGGTGGAGGTACAGAGACACTGGCGGCTGCAGGTGGACGTGCAGAGACACTGGCGGCTGCAGGTGGACGGGCAGAGACACTGGAGGCTGCAGGTGCAGGTGCAGAGGCACTGGAGGCTGCAGGTGCAGATGCAGAGGCACTGGAGGCTGTGGGTGGAGGTACAGAGACACTGGCGACTGCAGGTGGACGTGCAGAGGCACTGGAGGCTGCAGGTGGACGTGCAGAGGCACTGGAGGCTGTGGGTGGAGGTACAGAGACACTGGCGGCTGCAGGTGGACGTGCAGAGGCACTGGAGGCTGCAGATGGAGGTGCAGAGGCACTGGAGGCTGTGGGTGGAGGTACAGAGACACTGGCGGCTGCAGGTGGACGTGTAGAGGCACTGGAGGCTGCAGATGGAGGTGCAGAGACACTGGAGGCTGCAGATGGACGTGCAGAGGCACTGGAGGCTGTGGGTAGAGGTACAGAGACACTGGCGGCTGCAGGTGGACGTGCAGAGACACTGGAGGCTGCAGGTGCAGGTGCAGAGGCACTGGAGGCTGCAGGTGCAGATGCAGAGGCACTGGAGGCTGTGGGTGGAGGTACAGAGACACTGGCGGCTGCAGGTGGACGTGCAGAGGCACTGGAGGCTGCAGGTGGACGTGCAGAGGCACTGGCGGCTGCAGGTGGATGTGCAGAGACACTGGAGGCTGCAGATGGAGGTGCAGAGACACTGGCGGCTGCAGGTGCAGGTGCAGAGGCACTGGAGGCTGCAGATGGAGGTGCAGAGACACTGCAGCTGCAGCCTCCTGCAGGTGGACGTGCAGAGGCACTGGAGGCTGCAGGTGTAGGTGCAGAGACACTGGAGGCTGCAGATGGAGGTGCAGAGACACTGGCGGCTGCAGATGGACGTGCAGAGGCACTGGAGGCTGCAGGTGGACGTGCAGAGGCACTGGAGGCTGCAGGTGGAGGTGCAGAGACACTGGCGGCTGCAGATGGACGTGCAGAGGCACTGGAGGCTGCAGGTGGACGTGCAGAGGCACTGGAGGCTGTGGGTGGAGGTACAGAGACACTGGCGGCTGCAGGTGGACGTGCAGAGGCACTGGAGGCTGCAGGTGGACGTGCAGAGGCACTGGAGGCTGCAGGTGCAGGTGCAGAGGCACTGGAGGCTGCAGATGGAGGTGCAGAGACACTGGAGGCTGCAGATGGAGGCTGCAGAGACACTGGAGGCTGCAGATGGACGTGCAGAGGCACTGGAGGCTGCAGGTGCAGGTGCAGAGGCACTGGAGGCTGCAGATGGAGGTGCAGAGACACTGGAGGCTGTTGGTGGACGTGCAGAGGCACTGGAGGCTGCAGGTGCAGGTGCAGAGGCACTGGAGGCTGCAGATGGAGGTGCAGAGACACTGGAGGCTGTGGGTGGAGGTACAGAGACACTGGCGGCTGCAGGTGGACGTGCAGAGACACTGGAGGCTGCAGGTGCAGGTGCAGAGGCACTGGAGGCTGTGGGTGGAGGTACAGAGACACTGGCGGCTGCAGGTGGACGTGCAGAGACACTGGCGGCTGCAGGTGGACGGGCAGAGACACTGGAGGCTGCAGGTGCAGGTGCAGAGGCACTGGAGGCTGCAGGTGCAGATGCAGAGGCACTGGAGGCTGTGGGTGGAGGTACAGAGACACTGGCGACTGCAGGTGGACGTGCAGAGGCACTGGAGGCTGCAGGTGGACGTGCAGAGGCACTGGAGGCTGTGGGTGGAGGTACAGAGACACTGGCGGCTGCAGGTGGACGTGCAGAGGCACTGGAGGCTGCAGATGGAGGTGCAGAGGCACTGGAGGCTGTGGGTGGAGGTACAGAGACACTGGCGGCTGCAGGTGGACGTGTAGAGGCACTGGAGGCTGCAGATGGAGGTGCAGAGACACTGGAGGCTGCAGATGGACGTGCAGAGGCACTGGAGGCTGTGGGTAGAGGTACAGAGACACTGGCGGCTGCAGGTGGACGTGCAGAGACACTGGAGGCTGCAGGTGCAGGTGCAGAGGCACTGGAGGCTGCAGGTGCAGATGCAGAGGCACTGGAGGCTGTGGGTGGAGGTACAGAGACACTGGCGGCTGCAGGTGGACGTGCAGAGGCACTGGAGGCTGCAGGTGGACGTGCAGAGGCACTGGCGGCTGCAGGTGGATGTGCAGAGACACTGGAGGCTGCAGATGGAGGTGCAGAGACACTGGCGGCTGCAGGTGCAGGTGCAGAGGCACTGGAGGCTGCAGATGGAGGTGCAGAGACACTGCAGCTGCAGCCTCCTGCAGGTGGACGTGCAGAGGCACTGGAGGCTGCAGGTGTAGGTGCAGAGACACTGGAGGCTGCAGATGGAGGTGCAGAGACACTGGCGGCTGCAGATGGACGTGCAGAGGCACTGGAGGCTGCAGGTGGACGTGCAGAGGCACTGGAGGCTGTGGGTGGAGGTACAGAGACACTGGCGGCTGCAGGTGGACGTGCAGAGGCACTGGAGGCTGCAGGTGCAGGTGCAGAGGCACTGGAGGCTGCAGGTGCAGGTGCAGAGGCACTGGAGGCTGCAGATGGAGGTGCAGAGACACTGGAGGCTGCAGATGGAGGCTGCAGAGACACTGGAGGCTGCAGATGGACGTGCAGAGGCACTGGAGGCTGTGGGTGGAGGTACAGAGACACTGGAGGCTGTGGGTGGACGTGCAGAGGCACTGGAGGCTGCAGGTGCAGGTGCAGAGGCACTGGAGGCTGCAGATGGAGGTGCAGAGACACTGGAGGCTGTGGGTGGAGGTACAGAGACACTGGCGGCTGCAGGTGGACGTGCAGAGACACTGGAGGCTGCAGGTGCAGGTGCAGAGGCACTGGAGGCTGTGGGTGGAGGTACAGAGACACTGGCGGCTGCAGGTGGACGTGCAGAGACACTGGCGGCTGCAGGTGGACGTGCAGAGACACTGGAGGCTGCAGGTGCAGGTGCAGAGGCACTGGAGGCTGCAGGTGCAGATGCAGAGGCACTGGAGGCTGTGGGTGGAGGTACAGAGACACTGGCGACTGCAGGTGGACGTGCAGAGGCACTGGAGGCTGCAGGTGGACGTGCAGAGGCACTGGAGGCTGTGGGTGGAGGTACAGAGACACTGGCGGCTGCAGGTGGACGTGCAGAGGCACTGGAGGCTGCAGATGGAGGTGCAGAGGCACTGGAGGCTGTGGGTGGAGGTACAGAGACACTGGCGGCTGCAGGTGGACGTGCAGAGGCACTGGAGGCTGCAGGTGCAGGTGCAGAGGCACTGGAGGCTGCAGGTGCAGGTGCAGAGGCACTGGAGGCTGCAGATGGAGGTGCAGAGACACTGGAGGCTGCAGATGGAGGCTGCAGAGACACTGGAGGCTGCAGATGGACGTGCAGAGGCACTGGAGGCTGTGGGTGGAGGTACAGAGACACTGGAGGCTGTGGGTGGACGTGCAGAGGCACTGGAGGCTGCAGGTGCAGGTGCAGAGGCACTGGAGGCTGCAGATGGAGGTGCAGAGACACTGGAGGCTGTGGGTGGAGGTACAGAGACACTGGCGGCTGCAGGTGGACGTGCAGAGACACTGGAGGCTGCAGGTGCAGGTGCAGAGGCACTGGAGGCTGTGGGTGGAGGTACAGAGACACTGGCGGCTGCAGGTGGACGTGCAGAGACACTGGCGGCTGCAGGTGGACGTGCAGAGACACTGGAGGCTGCAGGTGGACGTGCAGAGGCACTGGAGGCTGCAGGTGGACGTGCAGAGGCACTGGAGGCTGTGGGTGGAGGTACAGAGACACTGGCGGCTGCAGGTGGACGTGCAGAGGCACTGGAGGCTGCAGATGGAGGTGCAGAGGCACTGGAGGCTGCAGATGGAGGTGCAGAGACACTGGAGGCTGCAGATGGAGGTGCAGAGACACTGGAGGCTGTGGGTGGAGGTGCAGAGGCACTGGAGGCTGTGGGTGGAGGTACAGAGACACTGGCGGCTGCAGGTGGACGTGCAGAGACACTGGAGGCTGCAGGTGCAGGTGCAGAGGCACTGGAGGCTGCAGGTGCAGATGCAGAGGCACTTGAGGCTGTGGGTGGAGGTACAGAGACACTGGCGACTGCAGGTGGACGTGCAGAGGCACTGGAGGCTGCAGGTGGACGTGCAGAGGCACTGGAGGCTGTGGGTGGAGGTACAGAGACACTGGCGACTGCAGGTGGACGTGCAGAGGCACTGGAGGCTGTGGGTGGAGGTACAGAGACACTGGCGGCTGCAGGTGGACGTGCAGAGACACTGGCGGCTGCAGGTGGACGGGCAGAGACACTGGAGGCTGCAGGTGCAGGTGCAGAGGCACTGGAGGCTGCAGGTGCAGATGCAGAGGCACTGGAGGCTGTGGGTGGAGGTACAGAGACACTGGCGACTGCAGGTGGACGTGCAGAGGCACTGGAGGCTGCAGGTGGACGTGCAGAGGCACTGGAGGCTGTGGGTGGAGGTACAGAGACACTGGCGGCTGCAGGTGGACGTGCAGAGGCACTGGAGGCTGCAGATGGAGGTGCAGAAGCACTGGAGGCTGTGGGTGGAGGTACAGAGACACTGGCGGCTGCAGGTGGACGTGTAGAGGCACTGGAGGCTGCAGATGGAGGTGCAGAGACACTGGAGGCTGCAGATGGACGTGCAGAGGCACTGGAGGCTGTGGGTAGAGGTACAGAGACACTGGCGGCTGCAGGTGGACGTGCAGAGACACTGGAGGCTGCAGGTGCAGGTGCAGAGGCACTGGAGGCTGCAGGTGCAGATGCAGAGGCACTGGAGGCTGTGGGTGGAGGTACAGAGACACTGGCGGCTGCAGGTGGACGTGCAGAGGCACTGGAGGCTGCAGGTGGACGTGCAGAGGCACTGGCGGCTGCAGGTGGATGTGCAGAGACACTGGAGGCTGCAGATGGAGGTGCAGAGACACTGGCGGCTGCAGGTGCAGGTGCAGAGGCACTGGAGGCTGCAGATGGAGGTGCAGAGACACTGCAGCTGCAGCCTCCTGCAGGTGGACGTGCAGAGGCACTGGAGGCTGCAGGTGTAGGTGCAGAGACACTGGAGGCTGCAGATGGAGGTGCAGAGACACTGGCGGCTGCAGATGGACGTGCAGAGGCACTGGAGGCTGCAGGTGGACGTGCAGAGGCACTGGAGGCTGCAGGTGGAGGTGCAGAGACACTGGCGGCTGCAGATGGACGTGCAGAGGCACTGGAGGCTGCAGGTGGACGTGCAGAGGCACTGGAGGCTGTGGGTGGAGGTACAGAGACACTGGCGGCTGCAGGTGGACGTGCAGAGGCACTGGAGGCTGCAGGTGGACGTGCAGAGGCACTGGAGGCTGCAGGTGCAGGTGCAGAGGCACTGGAGGCTGCAGATGGAGGTGCAGAGACACTGGAGGCTGCAGATGGAGGCTGCAGAGACACTGGAGGCTGCAGATGGACGTGCAGAGGCACTGGAGGCTGCAGGTGCAGGTGCAGAGGCACTGGAGGCTGCAGATGGAGGTGCAGAGACACTGGAGGCTGTTGGTGGACGTGCAGAGGCACTGGAGGCTGCAGGTGCAGGTGCAGAGGCACTGGAGGCTGCAGATGGAGGTGCAGAGACACTGGAGGCTGTGGGTGGAGGTACAGAGACACTGGCGGCTGCAGGTGGACGTGCAGAGACACTGGAGGCTGCAGGTGCAGGTGCAGAGGCACTGGAGGCTGTGGGTGGAGGTACAGAGACACTGGCGGCTGCAGGTGGACGTGCAGAGACACTGGCGGCTGCAGGTGGACGGGCAGAGACACTGGAGGCTGCAGGTGCAGGTGCAGAGGCACTGGAGGCTGCAGGTGCAGATGCAGAGGCACTGGAGGCTGTGGGTGGAGGTACAGAGACACTGGCGACTGCAGGTGGACGTGCAGAGGCACTGGAGGCTGCAGGTGGACGTGCAGAGGCACTGGAGGCTGTGGGTGGAGGTACAGAGACACTGGCGGCTGCAGGTGGACGTGCAGAGGCACTGGAGGCTGCAGATGGAGGTGCAGAGGCACTGGAGGCTGTGGGTGGAGGTACAGAGACACTGGCGGCTGCAGGTGGACGTGTAGAGGCACTGGAGGCTGCAGATGGAGGTGCAGAGACACTGGAGGCTGCAGATGGACGTGCAGAGGCACTGGAGGCTGTGGGTAGAGGTACAGAGACACTGGCGGCTGCAGGTGGACGTGCAGAGACACTGGAGGCTGCAGGTGCAGGTGCAGAGGCACTGGAGGCTGCAGGTGCAGATGCAGAGGCACTGGAGGCTGTGGGTGGAGGTACAGAGACACTGGCGGCTGCAGGTGGACGTGCAGAGGCACTGGAGGCTGCAGGTGGACGTGCAGAGGCACTGGCGGCTGCAGGTGGATGTGCAGAGACACTGGAGGCTGCAGATGGAGGTGCAGAGACACTGGCGGCTGCAGGTGCAGGTGCAGAGGCACTGGAGGCTGCAGATGGAGGTGCAGAGACACTGCAGCTGCAGCCTCC
Source organism: Romanogobio albipinnatus (assembly GCA_023566225.1). Taxonomy (NCBI): domain Eukaryota; kingdom Metazoa; phylum Chordata; class Actinopteri; order Cypriniformes; family Gobionidae; genus Romanogobio; species Romanogobio albipinnatus. The sequence continues at coordinate 210,462 of JAKRKY010000026.1, forward strand.
TGCAGGTGGACGTGCAGAGGCACTGGAGGCTGCAGGTGTAGGTGCAGAGACACTGGAGGCTGCAGATGGAGGTGCAGAGACACTGGCGGCTGCAGATGGACGTGCAGAGGCACTGGAGGCTGCAGGTGGACGTGCAGAGGCACTGGAGGCTGTGGGTGGAGGTACAGAGACACTGGCGGCTGCAGGTGGACGTGCAGAGGCACTGGAGGCTGCAGGTGCAGGTGCAGAGGCACTGGAGGCTGCAGGTGCAGGTGCAGAGGCACTGGAGGCTGCAGATGGAGGTGCAGAGACACTGGAGGCTGCAGATGGAGGCTGCAGAGACACTGGAGGCTGCAGATGGACGTGCAGAGGCACTGGAGGCTGTGGGTGGAGGTACAGAGACACTGGAGGCTGTGGGTGGACGTGCAGAGGCACTGGAGGCTGCAGGTGCAGGTGCAGAGGCACTGGAGGCTGCAGATGGAGGTGCAGAGACACTGGAGGCTGTGGGTGGAGGTACAGAGACACTGGCGGCTGCAGGTGGACGTGCAGAGACACTGGAGGCTGCAGGTGCAGGTGCAGAGGCACTGGAGGCTGCAGGTGCAGATGCAGAGGCACTGGAGGCTGTGGGTGGAGGTACAGAGACACTGGCGACTGCAGGTGGACGTGCAGAGGCACTGGAGGCTGCAGGTGGACGTGCAGAGGCACTGGAGGCTGTGGGTGGAGGTACAGAGACACTGGCGGCTGCAGGTGGACGTGCAGAGGCACTGGAGGCTGCAGATGGAGGTGCAGAGGCACTGGAGGCTGTGGGTGGAGGTACAGAGACACTGGCGGCTGCAGGTGGACGTGCAGAGGCACTGGAGGCTGCAGGTGCAGGTGCAGAGGCACTGGAGGCTGCAGGTGCAGGTGCAGAGGCACTGGAGGCTGCAGATGGAGGTGCAGAGACACTGGAGGCTGCAGATGGAGGCTGCAGAGACACTGGAGGCTGCAGATGGACGTGCAGAGGCACTGGAGGCTGTGGGTGGAGGTACAGAGACACTGGAGGCTGTGGGTGGACGTGCAGAGGCACTGGAGGCTGCAGGTGCAGGTGCAGAGGCACTGGAGGCTGCAGATGGAGGTGCAGAGACACTGGAGGCTGTGGGTGGAGGTACAGAGACACTGGCGGCTGCAGGTGGACGTGCAGAGACACTGGAGGCTGCAGGTGCAGGTGCAGAGGCACTGGAGGCTGTGGGTGGAGGTACAGAGACACTGGCGGCTGCAGGTGGACGTGCAGAGACACTGGCGGCTGCAGGTGGACGTGCAGAGACACTGGAGGCTGCAGGTGCAGGTGCAGAGGCACAGGAGGCTGCAGGTGCAGATGCAGAGGCACTGGAGGCTGTGGGTGGAGGTACAGAGACACTGGCGACTGCAGGTGGACGTGCAGAGGCACTGGAGGCTGCAGGTGGACGTGCAGAGGCACTGGAGGCTGTGGGTGGAGGTACAGAGACACTGGCGGCTGCAGGTGGACGTGCAGAGGCACTGGAGGCTGCAGATGGAGGTGCAGAGGCACTGGAGGCTGTGGGTGGAGGTACAGAGACACTGGCGGCTGCAGGTGGACGTGTAGAGGCACTGGAGGCTGCAGATGGAGGTGCAGAGACACTGGAGGCTGTGGGTGGAGGTACAGAGACACTGGCGGCTGCAGGTGGACGTACAGAGACACTGGCGGCTGCAGGTGGACGTGCAGAGGCACTGGAGGCTGCAGATGGAGGTGCAGAGACACTGGAGGCTGCAGATGGAGGTGCAGAGACACTGGAGGCTGCAGGTGGACGTGCAGAGGCACTGGAGGCTGCAGATGGAGGTGCAGAGACACTGGAGGCTGCAGATGGAGGTGCAGAGACACTGGAGGCTGCAGGTGGACGTGCAGAGACACTGGAGGCTGCAGGTGGACGTGCAGAGACACTGGAGGCTGCAGGTGCAGGTGCAGAGGCACTGGAGGCTGCAGGTGCAGGTGCAGAGGCACTGGAGGCTGTGGGTGGAGGTACAGAGACACTGGCGGCTGCAGGTGGACGTGCAGAGGCACTGGAGGCTGCAGATGGAGGTGCAGAGACACTGGAGGCTGCAGATGGAGGTGCAGAGACACTGGAGGCTGTGGGTGGAGGTACAGAGACACTGGCGGCTGCAGGTGGATGTGCAGAGGCACTGGAGGCTGCAGGTGGACGTGCAGAGGCACTGGAGGCTGCAGGTGCAGAGGCACTGGAGGCTGCAGGTGCAGGTGCAGAGGCACTGGAGGCTGCAGATGGAGGTGCAGAGACACTGGAGGCTGTGGGTGGAGGTACAGAGACACTGGCGGCTGCAGGTGGACGTGCAGAGGCACTGGAGGCTGCAGGTGGACGTGCAGAGGCACTGGAGGCTACAGGTGCAGGTGCAGAGGCACTGGAGGCTGCAGGTGCAGAGGCACTGGAGGCTGTGGGTGGAGGTACAGAGACACTGGCGGCTGCAGGTGCAGGTGAAGAGACACTGGAGGCTGCAGATGGAGGTGCAGAGACACTGGCGGCTGCAGGTGGACGTGCAGAGGCACTGGAGGCTGCAGTTGGAGGTGCAGAGACACTGGAGGCTGCAGGTGCAGGTGCAGAAACACTGGAGGCTGTGGGTGGAGGTACAGAGATACTGGCGGCTGCAGGTGGACGTGTAGAGGCACTGGAGGCTGCAGTTGGAGGTGCAGAGACACTGGAGGCTGCAGATGGACGTGCAGAGGCACTGGAGGCTGTGGGTGGAGGTACAGAGACACTGGCGGCTGCAGGTGGACGTGCAGAGGCACTGGAGGCTGCAGATGGAGGTGCAGAGACACTGGCGGCTGCAGGTGCAGGTGAAGAGGCACTGGAGGCTGCAGGTGCAGGTACAGAGGCACTGGAGGCTGCAGGTGTAGGTGCAGAGACACTGGAGGCTGCAGGTGCAGGGGCAGAGGCACTGGAGGCTGTGGGTGGAGGTACAGAGACACTGGCGGCTGCAGGTGGACGTGTAGAGGCACTGGAGGCTGCAGATGGAGGCTGCAGAGACACTGGAGGCTGCAGATGGACGTGCAGAGGCACTGGAGGCTGTGGGTGGAGGTACAGAGACACTGGAGGCTGTGGGTGGACGTGCAGAGGCACTGGAGGCTGCAGGTGGACGTGCAGAGACACTGGAGGCTGCAGGTGCAGGTGCAGAGGCACTGGAGGCTGTGGGTGGAGGTACAGAGACACTGGCGGCTGCAGGTGGACGTGCAGAGACACTGGCGGCTGCAGGTGGACGTGCAGAGACACTGGAGGCTGCAGGTGCAGGTGCAGAGGCACTGGAGGCTGCAGGTGCAGATGCAGAGGCACTGGAGGCTGTGGGTGGAGGTACAGAGACACTGGCGACTGCAGGTGGACGTGCAGAGGCACTGGAGGCTGCAGGTGGATGTGCAGAGGCACTGGAGGCTGTGGGTGGAGGTACAGAGACACTGGCGGCTGCAGGTGGACGTGCAGAGGCACTGGAGGCTGCAGATGGAGGTGCAGAGGCACTGGAGGCTGTGGGTGGAGGTACAGAGACACTGGCGGCTGCAGGTGGACGTGTAGAGGCACTGGAGGCTGCAGATGGAGGTGCAGAGACACTGGAGGCTGCAGATGGACGTGCAGAGGCACTGGAGGCTGTGGGTAGAGGTACAGAGACACTGGAGGCTGCAGGTGCAGGTGCAGAGGCACTGGAGGCTGTGGGTGGAGGTACAGAGACACTGGCGGCTGCAGGTGGACGTGCAGAGACACTGGCGGCTGCAGGTGGACGTGCAGAGACACTGGAGGCTGCAGGTGCAGGTGCAGAGGCACTGGAGGCTGCAGGTGCAGATGCAGAGGCACTGGAGGCTGTGGGTGGAGGTACAGAGACACTGGCGACTGCAGGTGGACGTGCAGAGGCACTGGAGGCTGCAGGTGGATGTGCAGAGGCACTGGAGGCTGTGGGTGGAGGTACAGAGACACTGGCGGCTGCAGGTGGACGTGCAGAGGCACTGGAGGCTGCAGATGGAGGTGCAGAGGCACTGGAGGCTGTGGGTGGAGGTACAGAGACACTGGCGGCTGCAGGTGGACGTGTAGAGGCACTGGAGGCTGCAGATGGAGGTGCAGAGACACTGGAGGCTGCAGATGGACGTGCAGAGGCACTGGAGGCTGTGGGTAGAGGTACAGAGACACTGGCGGCTGCAGGTGGACGTGCAGAGACACTGGAGGCTGCAGGTGCAGGTGCAGAGGCACTGGAGGCTGCAGGTGCAGATGCAGAGGCACTGGAGGCTGTGGGTGGAGGTACAGAGACACTGGCGGCTGCAGGTGGACGTGCAGAGGCACTGGAGGCTGCAGGTGGACGTGCAGAGGCACTGGCGGCTGCAGGTGGACGTGCAGAGACACTGGAGGCTGCAGGTGCAGGTGCAGAGGCACTGGAGGCTGCAGGTGCAGATGCAGAGGCACTGGAGGCTGTGGGTGGAGGTACAGAGACACTGGCGGCTGCAGGTGGACGTGCAGAGGCACTGGAGGCTGCAGGTGGACGTGCAGAGGCACTGGAGGCTGTGGGTGGAGGTACAGAGACACTGGCGGCTGCAGGTGGACGTGCAGAGGCACTGGAGGCTGCAGATGGAGGTGCAGAGACACTGGCGGCTGCAGGTGCAGAGGCACTGGAGGCTGCAGATGGAGGTGCAGAGACACTGCAGCTGCAGCCTCCTGCAGGTGGACGTGCAGAGGCACTGGAGGCTGCAGGTGTAGGTGCAGAGACACTGGAGGCTGCAGATGGAGGTGCAGAGACACTGGCGGCTGCAGATGGACGTGCAGAGGCACTGGAGGCTGCAGGTGGACGTGCAGAGGCACTGGAGGCTGTGGGTGGAGGTACAGAGACACTGGCGGCTGCAGGTGCAGGTACAGAGGCACTGGAGGCTGCAGGTGGACGTGCAGAGGCACTGGAGGCTGCAGGTGCAGGTGCAGAGGCACTGGAGGCTGCAGGTGCAGGTGCAGAGGCACTGGAGGCTGCAGATGGAGGTGCAGAGACACTGGAGGCTGCAGATGGAGGCTGCAGAGACACTGGAGGCTGCAGATGGACGTGCAGAGGCACTGGAGGCTGTGGGTGGAGGTACAGAGACACTGGAGGCTGTGGGTGGACGTGCAGAGGCACTGGAGGCTGCAGGTGCAGGTGCAGAGGCACTGGAGGCTGCAGATGGAGGTGCAGAGACACTGGTGGCTGTGGGTGGAGGTACAGAGACACTGGCGGCTGCAGGTGGACGTGCAGAGACACTGGAGGCTGCAGGTGCAGGTGCAGAGGCACTGGAGGCTGTGGGTGGAGGTACAGAGACACTGGCGGCTGCAGGTGGACGTGCAGAGACACTGGCGGCTGCAGGTGGACGTGCAGAGACACTGGAGGCTGCAGGTGCAGGTGCAGAGGCACTGGAGGCTGCAGGTGCAGATGCAGAGGCACTTGAGGCTGTGGGTGGAGGTACAGAGACACTGGCGACTGCAGGTGGACGTGCAGAGGCACTGGAGGCTGCAGGTGGACGTGCAGAGGCACTGGAGGCTGTGGGTGGAGGTACAGAGACACTGGCGGCTGCAGGTGGACGTGCAGAGGCACTGGAGGCTGCAGATGGAGGTGCAGAGGCACTGGAGGCTGTGGGTGGAGGTACAGAGACACTGGCGGCTGCAGGTGGACGGGTAGAGGCACTGGAGGCTGCAGATGGAGGTGCAGAGACACTGGAGGCTGCAGATGGACGTGCAGAGGCACTGGAGGCTGTGGGTAGAGGTACAGAGACACTGGCGGCTGCAGGTGGACGTGCAGAGACACTGGAGGCTGCAGGTGCAGGTGCAGAGGCACTGGAGGCTGCAGGTGCAGATGCAGAGGCACTGGAGGCTGTGGGTGGAGGTGCAGAGGCACTGGAGGCTGCAGGTGCAGATGCAGAGGCACTGGAGGCTGTGGGTGGAGGTACAGAGACACTGGCGGCTGCAGGTGGACGTGCAGAGGCACTGGAGGCTGCAGGTGGACGTGCAGAGGCACTGGCGGCTGCAGGTGGACGTGCAGAGACACTGGAGGCTGCAGGTGCAGGTGCAGAGGCACTGGAGGCTGCAGGTGCAGATGCAGAGGCACTGGAGGCTGTGGGTGGAGGTACAGAGACACTGGCGGCTGCAGGTAGACGTGAAGAGGCACTGGAGGCTGCAGGTGGAGGTGCAGAGACACTGGCGGCTGCAGATGGACGTGCAGAGGCACTGGAGGCTGCAGGTGGACGTGCAGAGGCACTGGAGGCTGTGGGTGGAGGTACAGAGACACTGGCGGCTGCAGGTGGACGTGCAGAGGCACTGGAGGCTGCAGGTGGACGTGCAGAGGCACTGGAGGCTGCAGGTGCAGGTGCAGAGGCACTGGAGGCTGCAGGTGCAGGTGCAGACACACTGGAGGCTGCAGATGGAGGTGCAGAGACACTGGAGGCTGCAGATGGAGGCTGCAGAGACACTGGAGGCTGCAGATGGACGTGCAGAGGCACTGGAGGCTGTGGGTGGAGGTACAGAGACACTGGAGGCTGTGGGTGGACGTGCAGAGGCACTGGAGACTGCAGGTGCAGGTGCAGAGGCACTGGAGGCTGCAGATGGAGGTGCAGAGACACTGGAGGCTGTGGGTGGAGGTACAGAGACACTGGCGGCTGCAGGTGGACGTGCAGAGACACTGGAGGCTGCAGGTGCAGGTGCAGAGGCACTGGAGGCTGTGGGTGGAGGTACAGAGACACTGGCGGCTGCAGGTGGACGTGCAGAGACACTGGCGGCTGCAGGTGGACGTGCAGAGACACTGGAGGCTGCAGGTGCAGGTGCAGAGGCACTGGAGGCTGCAGGTGCAGGTGCAGAGGCACTGGAGGCTGTGGGTGGAGGTACAGAGACACTGGCGACTGCAGGTGGACGTGCAGAGGCACTGGAGGCTGCAGGTGGACGTGCAGAGGCACTGGAGGCTGTGGGTGGAGGTACAGAGACACTGGCGGCTGCAGGTGGACGTGCAGAGGCACTGGAGGCTGCAGATGGAGGTGCAGAGGCACTGGAGGCTGTGGGTGGAGGTACAGAGACACTGGCGGCTGCAGGTGGACGTGTAGAGGCACTGGAGGCTGCAGATGGAGGTGCAGAGACACTGGAGGCTGCAGATGGACGTGCAGAGGCACTGGAGGCTGTGGGTAGAGGTACAGAGACACTGGCGGCTGCAGGTGGACGTGCAGAGACACTGGAGGCTGCAGGTGCAGGTGCAGAGGCACTGGAGGCTGCAGGTGCAGATGCAGAGGCACTGGAGGCTGTGGGTGGAGGTACAGAGACACTGGCGGCTGCAGGTGGACGTGCAGAGGCACTGGAGGCTGCAGGTGGACGTGCAGAGGCACTGGCGGCTGCAGGTGGATGTGCAGAGACACTGGAGGCTGCAGATGGAGGTGCAGAGACACTGGCGGCTGCAGGTGCAGGTGCAGAGGCACTGGAGGCTGCAGATGGAGGTGCGGAGACACTGGAGGCTGCAGATGGACGTGCAGAGGCACTGGAGGCTGCAGATGGAGGTGCAGAGACACTGGAGGCTGTGGGTGGAGGTACAGAGACACTGGCGGCTGCAGGTGGACGTGCAGAGACACTGGAGGCTGCAGGTGCAGGTGCAGAGGCACTGGAGGCTGTGGGTGGAGGTACAGAGACACTGGCGGCTGCAGGTGCACGTGCAGAGACACTGGCGGCTGCAGGTGGACGTGCAGAGACACTGGAGGCTGCAGGTGCAGGTGCAGGTGCAGAGGCACTGGAGGCTGCAGGTGCAGATGCAGAGGCACTGGAGGCTGTGGGTGGAGGTACAGAGACACTGGCGACTGCAGGTGGACGTGCAGAGGCACTGGAGGCTGCAGGTGGACGTGCAGAGGCACTGGAGGCTGTGGGTGGAGGTACAGAGACACTGGCGGCTGCAGGTGGACGTGCAGAGGCACTGGAGGCTGCAGATGGAGGTGCAGAGGCACTGGAGGCTGTGGGTGGAGGTACAGAGACACTGGCGGCTGCAGGTGGACGTGTAGAGGCACTGGAGGCTGCAGATGGAGGTGCAGAGACACTGGAGGCTGCAGATGGACGTGCAGAGGCACTGGAGGCTGTGGGTAGAGGTACAGAGACACTGGCGGCTGCAGGTGGACGTGCAGAGACACTGGAGGCTGCAGGTGCAGGTGCAGAGGCACTGGAGGCTGCAGGTGCAGATGCAGAGGCACTGGAGGCTGTGGGTGGAGGTACAGAGACACTGGCGGCTGCAGGTGGACGTGCAGAGGCACTGGAGGCTGCAGGTGGACGTGCAGAGGCACTGGCGGCTGCAGGTGGACGTGCAGAGACACTGGAGGCTGCAGGTGCAGGTGCAGAGGCACTGGAGGCTGCAGGTGCAGATGCAGAGGCACTGGAGGCTGTGGGTGGAGGTACAGAGACACTGGCGGCTGCAGGTGGACGTGAAGAGGCACTGGAGGCTGCAGGTGGAGGTGCAGAGACACTGGCGGCTGCAGATGGACGTGCAGAGGCACTGGAGGCTGCAGGTGGACGTGCAGAGGCACTGGAGGCTGTGGGTGGAGGTACAGAGACACTGGCGGCTGCAGGTGGACGTGCAGAGGCACTGGAGGCTGCAGGTGGACGTGCAGAGGCACTGGAGGCTGCAGGTGGACGTGCAGAGACACTGGAGGTTGCAGGTGCAGGTGCAGAGGCACTGGAGGCTGCAGGTGCAGATGCAGAGGCACTGGAGGCTGTGGGTGGAGGTACAGAGACACTGGCGGCTGCAGGTGGACGTGCAGAGACACTGGAGGTTGCAGGTGCAGGTGCAGAGGCACTGGAGGCTGCAGGTGCAGATGCACAGGCACTGGAGGCTGTGGGTGGAGGTACAGAGACACTGGCGGCTGCAGGTGGACGTGCAGAGACACTGGCGGCTGCAGGTGGACGTGCAGAGGCACTGGAGGCTGCAGGTGGACGTGCAGAGGCACTGGAGGCTGTGGGTGGAGGTACAGAGACACTGGCGGCTGCAGGTGGACGTGCAGAGGCACTGGAGGCTGCAGATGGAGGTGCAGAGACACTGGCGGCTGCAGGTGCAGGTGCAGAGGCACTGGAGGCTGCAGATGGAGGTGCAGAGACACTGCAGCTGCAGCCTCCTGCAGGTGGACGTGCAGAGGCACTGGAGGCTGCAGGTGTAGGTGCAGAGACACTGGAGGCTGCAGATGGAGGTGCAGAGACACTGGCGGCTGCAGATGGACGTGCAGAGGCACTGGAGGCTGCAGGTGGACGTGCAGAGGCACTGGAGGCTGTGGGTGGAGGTACAGAGACACTGGCGGCTGCAGGTGGACGTGCAGAGGCACTGGAGGCTGCAGGTGGACGTGCAGAGGCACTGGAGGCTGCAGGTGCAGGTGCAGAGGCACTGGAGGCTGCAGGTGCAGGTGCAGAGGCACTGGAGGCTGTGGGTGGAGGTACAGAGACACTGGCGGCTGCAGGTGGACGTGCAGAGGCACTGGAGGCTGCAGATGGAGGTGCAGAGACACTGGCGGCTGCAGGTGCAGGTGCAGAGGCACTGGAGGCTGCAGATGGAGGTGCAGAGACACTGGCAGCTGCAGGTGGACGTGCAGAGGCACTGGAGGCTGCAGGTGTAGGTGCAGAGACACTGGAGGCTGCAATGGAGGTGCAGAGACACTGGAGGCTGCAGGTGCAGATGGAGGTGCAGAGACACTGGAGGCTGCAGATGGACGTGCAGAGGCACTGGAGGCTGTGGGTGGAGGTACAGAGACACTGGCGGCTGCAGGTGGACGTGCAGAGACACTGGAGGCTGCAGATGGAGGTGCAGAGACACTGGAGGCTGCAGATGGACGTGCAGAGGCACTGGAGGCTGTGGGTGGAGGTACAGAGACACTGGCGGCTGCAGGTGGACGTGCAGAGGCACTGGAGGCTGCAGGTGTAGGTGCAGAGACACTGGAGGCTGCAGATGGAGGTGCAGAGACACTGGAGGCTGCAGGTGGACGTGCAGAGGCACTGGAGGCTGCATATGGAGGTGCAGAGACACTGGAGGCTGCAGGTGCAGGTGCAGAGGCACTGGAGGCTGCAGATGGAGGTGCAGAGACACTGGCGGCTGCAGGTGGACGTGTAGAGGCACTGGAGGCTGCAGATGGAGGTGCAGAGACACTGGAGGCTGCAGATGGACGTGCAGAGGCACTGGAGGCTGTGGGTGGAGGTACAGAGACACTGGCGGCTGCAGGTGGACGTGCAGAGGCACTGGAGGCTGCAGATGGAGGTGCAGAGACACTGGCGGCTGCAGGTGCAGGTGCAGAGGCACTGGAGGCTGCAGATGGAGGTGCAGAGACACTGCAGCTGCAGCCTCCTGCAGGTGGACGTGCAGAGGCACTGGAGGCTGCAGGTGTAGGTGCAGAGACACTGGAGGCTGCAGATGGAGGTGCAGAGACACTGGCGGCTGCAGATGGACGTGCAGAGGCACTGGAGGCTGCAGGTGGACGTGCAGAGGCACTGGAGGCTGTGGGTGGAGGTACAGAGACACTGGCGGCTGCAGGTGGACGTGCAGAGGCACTGGAGGCTGCAGGTGGACGTGCAGAGGCACTGGAGGCTGCAGGTGCAGGTGCAGAGGCACTGGAGGCTGCAGGTGCAGGTGCAGAGGCACTGGAGGCTGTGGGTGGAGGTACAGAGACACTGGCGGCTGCAGGTGGACGTGCAGAGGCACTGGAGGCTGCAGATGGAGGTGCAGAGACACTGGCGGCTGCAGGTGCAGGTGCAGAGGCACTGGAGGCTGCAGATGGAGGTGCAGAGACACTGGCAGCTGCAGGTGGACGTGCAGAGGCACTGGAGGCTGCAGGTGTAGGTGCAGAGACACTGGAGGCTGCAGATGGAGGTGCAGAGACACTGGAGGCTGCAGGTGCAGATGGAGGTGCAGAGACACTGGAGGCTGCAGATGGACGTGCAGAGGCACTGGAGGCTGTGGGTGGAGGTACAGAGACACTGGCGGCTGCAGGTGGACGTGCAGAGACACTGGAGGCTGCAGATGGAGGTGCAGAGACACTGGAGGCTGCAGATGGACGTGCAGAGGCACTGGAGGCTGTGGGTGGAGGTACAGAGACACTGGCGGCTGCAGGTGGACGTGCAGAGGCACTGGAGGCTGCAGGTGTAGGTGCAGAGACACTGGAGGCTGCAGATGGAGGTGCAGAGACACTGGAGGCTGCAGCTGGACGTGCAGAGGCACTGGAGGCTGCATATGGAGGTGCAGAGACACTGGAGGCTGCAGGTGCAGGTGCAGAGGCACTGGAGGCTGCAGATGGAGGTGCAGAGACACTGGCGGCTGCAGGTGGACGTGTAGAGGCACTGGAGGCTGCAGATGGAGGTGCAGAGACACTGGAGGCTGCAGATGGACGTGCAGAGGCACTGGAGGCTGTGGGTGGAGGTACAGAGACACTGGCGGCTGCAGGTGGACGTGCAGAGGCACTGGAGGCTGCAGATGGAGGTGCAGAGACACTGGCGGCTGCAGGTGCAGGTGAAGAGGCACTGGTGCAGGTGCAGAGGCACTGGAGGCTGCAGGTGTAGGTGCAGAGACACTGGAGGCTGCAGGTGCAGGGGCAGAGGCACTGGAGGCTGTGGGTGGAGGTACAGAGACACTGGCGGCTGCAGGTGGACGTGTTGAGGCACTGGAGGCTGCAGATGGAGGCTGCAGAGACACTGGAGGCTGCAGATGGACGTGCAGAGGCACTGGAGGCTGTGGGTGGAGGTACAGAGACACTGGAGGCTGTGGGTGGACGTGCAGAGGCACTGGAGGCTGCAGGTGCAGAGGCACTGGAGGCTGCAGATGGAGGTGCAGAGACACTGGAGGCTGTGGGTGGAGGTACAGAGACACTGGCGGCTGCAGGTGGACGTGCAGAGACACTGGAGGCTGCAGGTGCAGGTGCAGAGGCACTGGAGGCTGCAGATGGAGGTGCAGAGACACTGGAGGCTGCAGATGGACGTGCAGAGACACTGGAGGCTGCAGATGGAGGTGCAGAGGCACTGGAGGCTGAGGGTGGAGGTACAGAGACACTGGCGGCTGCAGGTGGACGTGCAGAGACACTGGCGGCTGCAGGTGGACGTGCAGAGACACTGGAGGCTGCAGGTGCAGGTGCAGAGGCACTGGAGGCTGCAGGTGCAGATGCAGAGGCACTGGAGGCTGTGGGTGGAGGTACAGAGACACTGGCGGCTGCAGGTGGACGTGCAGAGGCACTGGAGGCTGCAGGTGGACGTGCAGAGGCACTGGAGGCTGTGGGTGGAGGTACAGAGACACTGGCGGCTGCAGGTGGACGTGCAGAGGCACTGGAGGCTGCAGATGGAGGTGCAGAGACACTGGCGGCTGCAGGTGCAGGTGCAGAGGCACTGGAGGCTGCAGATGGAGGTGCAGAGACACTGGCGGCTGCAGGTGGACGTGCAGAGACACTGGAGGCTGCAGGTGGACGTGCAGAGACACTGGAGGCTGCAGGTGGACGTGCAGAGACACTGGAGGCTGCAGGTGGACGTGCAGAGGCACTGGAGGCTGTGGGTGGAGGTACAGAGACACTGGCGGCTGCAGGTGCAGGTACAGAGGCACTGGAGGCTGCAGGTGGACGTGCAGAGGCACTGGAGGCTGCAGGTGCAGAGGCACTGGAGGCTGCAGATGGAGGTGCAGAGACACTGGAGGCTGCAGATGGAGGCTGCAGAGACACTGGAGGCTGCAGATGGACGTGCAGAGGCACTGGAGGCTGTGGGTGGAGGTACAGAGACACTGGAGGCTGTGGGTGGACGTGCAGAGGCACTGGAGGCTGCAGGTGCAGGTGCAGAGGCACTGGAGGCTGCAGATGGAGGTGCAGAGACACTGGTGGCTGTGGGTGGAGGTACAGAGACACTGGCGGCTGCAGGTGGACGTGCAGAGACACTGGAGGCTGCAGGTGCAGGTGCAGAGGCACTGGAGGCTGTGGGTGGAGGTACAGAGACACTGGCGGCTGCAGGTGGACGTGCAGAGACACTGGCGGCTGCAGGTGGACGTGCAGATACACTGGAGGCTGCAGGTGCAGGTGCAGAGGCACTGGAGGCTGCAGGTGCAGATGCAGAGGCACTGGAGGCTGTGGGTGGAGGTACAGAGACACTGGCGACTGCAGGTGGACGTGCAGAGGCACTGGAGGCTGCAGGTGGACGTGCAGAGGCACTGGAGGCTGTGGGTGGAGGTACAGAGACACTGGCGGCTGCAGGTGGACGTGCAGAGGCACTGGAGGCTGCAGATGGAGGTGCAGAGGCACTGGAGGCTATGGGTGGAGGTACAGAGACACTGGCGGCTGCAGGTGGACGTGTAGAGGCACTGGAGGCTGCAGATGGAGGTGCAGAGACACTGGAGGCTGCAGATGGACGTGCAGAGGCACTGGAGGCTGTGGGTAGAGGTACAGAGACACTGGCGGCTGCAGGTGGACGTGCAGAGACACTGGAGGCTGCAGGTGCAGGTGCAGAGGCACTGGAGGCTGCAGGTGCAGATGCAGAGGCACTGGAGGCTGTGGGTGGAGGTACAGAGACACTGGCGGCTGCAGGTGGACGTGCAGAGGCACTGGAGGCTGCAGGTGGACGTGCAGAGGCACTGGCGGCTGCAGGTGGACGTGCAGAGACACTGGAGGCTGCAGGTGCAGGTGCAGAGGCACTGGAGGCTGCAGGTGCAGATGCAGAGGCACTGGAGGCTGTGGGTGGAGGTACAGAGACACTGGCGGCTGCAGGTGGACGTGAAGAGGCACTGGAGGCTGCAGGTGGAGGTGCAGAGACACTGGCGGCTGCAGATGGACGTGCAGAGGCACTGGAGGCTGCAGGTGGACGTGCAGAGGCACTGGAGGCTGTGGGTGGAGGTACAGAGACACTGGCGGCTGCAGGTGGACGTGCAGAGGCACTGGAGGCTGCAGGTGGACGTGCAGAGGCACTGGAGGCTGCAGGTGCAGGTGCAGAGGCACTGGAGGCTGCAGGTGCAGGTGCAGAGGCACTGGAGGCTGCAGTTGGAGGTGCAGAGACACTGGAGGCTGCAGATGGAGGCTGCAGAGACACTGGAGGCTGCAGATGGACGTGCAGAGGCACTGGAGGCTGTGGGTGGAGGTACAGAGACACTGGAGGCTGTGGGTGGACGTGCAGAGGCACTGGAGGCTGCAGGTGCAGGTGCAGAGGCACTGGAGGCTGCAGATGGAGGTGCAGAGACACTGGAGGCTGTGGGTGGAGGTACAGAGACACTGGCGGCTGCAGGTTGACGTGCAGAGACACTGGAGGCTGCAGGTGCAGGTGCAGAGGCACTGGAGGCTGTGGGTGGAGGTACAGAGACACTGGCGGCTGCAGGTGGACGTGCAGAGACACTGGCGGCTGCAGGTGGACGTGCAGAGACACTGGAGGCTGCAGGTGCAGGTGCAGAGGCACTGGAGGCTGCAGGTGCAGATGCAGAGGCACTGGAGGCTGTGGGTGGAGGTACAGAGACACTGGCGACTGCAGGTGGACGTGCAGAGGCACTGGAGGCTGCAGGTGGACGTGCAGAGGCACTGGAGGCTGTGGGTGGAGGTACAGAGACACTGGCGGCTGCAGGTGGACGTGTAGAGGCACTGGAGGCTGCAGATGGAGGTGCAGAGACACTGGAGGCTGCAGGTGGACGTGCAGAGGCACTGGAGGCTGTGGGTGGAGGTACAGAGACACTGGCGGCTGCAGGTGGACGTGCAGAGGCACTGGAGGCTGCAGATGGAGGTGCAGAGACACTGGCGGCTGCAGGTGCAGGTGCAGAGGCACTGGAGGCTGCAGATGGAGGTGCAGAGACACTGGCGGCTGCAGGTGGACGTGCAGAGACACTGGAGGCTGCAGGTGGACGTGCAGAGACACTGGAGGCTGCAGGTGGACGTGCAGAGACACTGGAGGCTGCAGGTGGACGTGCAGAGGCACTGGAGGCTGTGGGTGTAGGTACAGAGACACTGGCGGCTGCAGGTGCAGGTACAGAGGCACTGGAGGCTGCAGGTGGACGTGCAGAGGCACTGGAGGCTGCAGGTGCAGGTGCAGAGGCACTGGAGGCTGCAGATGGAGGTGCAGAGACACTGGAGGCTGCAGATGGAGGCTGCAGAGACACTGGAGGCTGCAGATGGACGTGCAGAGGCACTGGAGGCTGTGGGTGGAGGTACAGAGACACTGGAGGCTGTGGGTGGACGTGCAGAGGCACTGGAGGCTGCAGGTGCAGGTGCAGAGGCACTGGAGGCTGCAGATGGAGGTGCAGAGACACTGGTGGCTGTGGGTGGAGGTACAGAGACACTGGCGGCTGCAGGTGGACGTGCAGAGACACTGGAGGCTGCAGGTGCAGGTGCAGAGGCACTGGAGGCTGTGGGTGGAGGTACAGAGACACTGGCGGCTGCAGGTGGACGTGCAGAGACACTGGCGGCTGCAGGTGGACGTGCAGAGACACTGGAGGCTGCAGGTGCAGGTGCAGAGGCACTGGAGGCTGCAGGTGCAGATGCAGAGGCACTGGAGGCTGTGGGTGGAGGTACAGAGACACTGGCGACTGCAGGTGGACGTGCAGAGGCACTGGAGGCTGCAGGTGGACGTGCAGAGGCACTGGAGGCTGTGGGTGGAGGTACAGAGACACTGGCGGCTGCAGGTGGACGTGCAGAGGCACTGGAGGCTGCAGATGGAGGTGCAGAGGCACTGGAGGCTGTGGGTGGAGGTACAGAGACACTGGCGGCTGCAGGTGGACGTGTAGAGGCACTGGAGGCTGCAGATGGAGGTGCAGAGACACTGGAGGCTGCAGATGGACGTGCAGAGGCACTGGAGGCTGTGGGTAGAGGTACAGAGACACTGGCGGCTGCAGGTGGACGTGCAGAGACACTGGAGGCTGCAGGTGCAGGTGCAGAGGCACTGGAGGCTGCAGGTGCAGATGCAGAGGCACTGGAGGCTGTGGGTGGAGGTACAGAGACACTGGCGGCTGCAGGTGGACGTGCAGAGGCACTGGAGGCTGCAGGTGGACGTGCAGAGGCACTGGCGGCTGCAGGTGGACGTGCAGAGACACTGGAGGTTGCAGGTGCAGGTGCAGAGGCACTGGAGGCTGCAGGTGCAGATGCAGAGGCACTGGAGGCTGTGGGTGGAGGTACAGAGACACTGGCGGCTGCAGGTGGACGTGCAGAGGCACTGGAGGCTGCAGGTGGACGTGCAGAGACACTGGCGGCTGCAGGTGGACGTGCAGAGGCACTGGAGGCTGCAGGTGGACGTGCAGAGGCACTGGAGGCTGTGGGTGGAGGTACAGAGACACTGGCGGCTGCAGGTGGACGTGCAGAGGCACTGGAGGCTGCAGATGGAGGTGCAGAGACACTGGCGGCTGCAGGTGCAGGTGCAGAGGCACTGGAGGCTGCAGATGGAGGTGCAGAGACACTGCAGCTGCAGCCTCCTGCAGGTGGACGTGCAGAGGCACTGGAGGCTGCAGGTGTAGGTGCAGAGACACTGGAGGCTGCAGATGGAGGTGCAGAGACACTGGCGGCTGCAGATGGACGTGCAGAGGCACTGGAGGCTGCAGGTGGACGTGCAGAGGCACTGGAGGCTGTGGGTGGAGGTACAGAGACACTGGCGGCTGCAGGTGGACGTGCAGAGGCACTGGAGGCTGCAGGTGGACGTGCAGAGGCACTGGAGGCTGCAGGTGCAGGTGCAGAGGCACTGGAGGCTGCAGGTGCAGGTGCAGAGGCACTGGAGGCTGTGGGTGGAGGTACAGAGACACTGGCGGCTGCAGGTGGACGTGCAGAGGCACTGGAGGCTGCAGATGGAGGTGCAGAGACACTGGCGGCTGCAGGTGCAGGTGCAGAGGCACTGGAGGCTGCAGATGGAGGTGCAGAGACACTGGCAGCTGCAGGTGGACGTGCAGAGGCACTGGAGGCTGCAGGTGTAGGTGCAGAGACACTGGAGGCTGCAGATGGAGGTGCAGAGACACTGGAGGCTGCAGGTGCAGATGGAGGTGCAGAGACACTGGAGGCTGCAGATGGACGTGCAGAGGCACTGGAGGCTGTGGGTGGAGGTACAGAGACACTGGCGGCTGCAGGTGGACGTGCAGAGACACTGGAGGCTGCAGATGGAGGTGCAGAGACACTGGAGGCTGCAGATGGACGTGCAGAGGCACTGGAGGCTGCAGGTGGACGTGCAGAGGCACTGGAGGCTGCAGATGGAGGTGCAGAGACACTGGAGGCTGCAGGTGCAGGTGCAGAGGCACTGGAGGCTGCAGATGGAGGTGCAGAGACACTGGCGGCTGCAGGTGGACGTGTAGAGGCACTGGAGGCTGCAGATGGAGGTGCAGAGACACTGGAGGCTGCAGATGGACGTGCAGAGGCACTGGAGGCTGTGGGTGGAGGTACAGAGACACTGGCGGCTGCAGGTGGACGTGCAGAGGCACTGGAGGCTGCAGATGGAGGTGCAGAGACACTGGCGGCTGCAGGTGCAGGTGAAGAGGCACTGGTGCAGGTGCAGAGGCACTGGAGGCTGCAGGTGTAGGTGCAGAGACACTGGAGGCTGCAGGTGCAGGGGCAGAGGCACTGGAGGCTGTGGGTGGAGGTACAGAGACACTGGCGGCTGCAGGTGGACGTGTTGAGGCACTGGAGGCTGCAGATGGAGGCTGCAGAGACACTGGAGGCTGCAGATGGACGTGCAGAGGCACTGGAGGCTGTGGGTGGAGGTACAGAGACACTGGAGGCTGTGGGTGGACGTGCAGAGGCACTGGAGGCTGCAGGTGCAGAGGCACTGGAGGCTGCAGATGGAGGTGCAGAGACACTGGAGGCTGTGGGTGGAGGTACAGAGACACTGGCGGCTGCAGGTGGACGTGCAGAGACACTGGAGGCTGCAGGTGCAGGTGCAGAGGCACTGGAGGCTGAGGGTGGAGGTACAGAGACACTGGCGGCTGCAGGTGGACGTGCAGAGACACTGGCGGCTGCAGGTGGACGTGCAGAGACACTGGAGGCTGCAGGTGCAGGTGCAGAGGCACTGGAGGCTGCAGGTGCAGATGCAGAGGCACTGGAGGCTGTGGGTGGAGGTACAGAGACACTGGCGGCTGCAGGTGGACGTGCAGAGGCACTGGAGGCTGCAGGTGGACGTGCAGAGGCACTGGAGGCTGTGGGTGGAGGTACAGAGACACTGGCGGCTGCAGGTGGACGTGCAGAGGCACTGGAGGCTGCAGATGGAGGTGCAGAGACACTGGCGGCTGCAGGTGCAGGTGCAGAGGCACTGGAGGCTGCAGATGGAGGTGCAGAGACACTGGCGGCTGCAGGTGGACGTGCAGAGACACTGGAGGCTGCAGGTGGACGTGCAGAGACACTGGAGGCTGCAGGTGGACGTGCAGAGACACTGGAGGCTGCAGATGGACGTGCAGAGGCACTGGAGGCTGCAGGTGTAGGTGCAGAGACACTGGAGGCTGCAGATGGAGGTGCAGAGACACTGGAGGCTGCAGGTGGACGTGCAGAGACACTGGAGGCTGCAGGTGCAGGTGCAGAGGCACTGGAGGCTGCAGGTGCAGATGCAGAGGCACTGGAGGCTGTGGGTGGAGGTACAGAGACACTGGCGGCTGCAGGTGGACGTGCAGAGGCACTGGAGGCTGCAGGTGGACGTGCAGAGGCACTGGAGGCTGTGGGTGGAGGTACAGAGAAACTGGCGGCTGCAGGTGGACGTGCAGAGGCACTGGAGGCTGCAGATGGAGGTGCAGAGACACTGGCGGCTGCAGGTGCAGAGGCACTGGAGGCTGCAGATGGAGGTGCAGAGACACTGGCGGCTGCAGGTGGACGTGCAGAGACACTGGAGGCTGCAGGTGGACGTGCAGAGACACTGGAGGCTGCAGGTGGACGTGCAGAGACACTGGAGGCTGCAGATGGACGTGCAGAGGCACTGGAGGCTGCAGGTGTAGGTGCAGAGACACTGGAGGCTGCAGATGGAGGTGCAGAGACACTGGAGGCTGCAGGTGGACGTGCAGAGGCACTGGAGGCTGCAGATGGAGGTGCAGAGACACTGGAGGCTGTGGGTGGAGGTACAGAGACACTGGCGGCTGCAGGTGGACGTGCAGAGGCACTGGAGGCTGCAGGTGGACGTGCAGAGGCACTGGCGGCTGCAGATGGAGGTGCAGAGACACTGGCGGCTGCAGGTGCAGGTGAAGAGGCACTGGAGGCTGCAGGTGCAGATGCAGAGGCACTGGAGGCTGCAGGTGGACGTGCAGAGGCACTGGAGGCTGCAGTTGGACGTGCAGAGGCACTGGCGGCTGCAGATGGAGGTGCAGAGACACTGGCGGCTGCAGGTGCAGGTGAAGAGGCACTGGAGGCTGCAGGTGCAGGTGCAGAGGCACTGGAGGCTGCAGGTGTAGGTGCAGAGACACTGGAGGCTGCAGGTGCAGGGGCAGAGGCACTGGAGGCTGTGGGTGGAGGTACAGAGACACTGGCGGCTGCAGGTGGACGTGTAGAGGCACTGGAGGCTGCAGATGGAGGTGCAGAGACACTGGAGGCTGCAGATTGACGTGCAGAGGCACTGAAGGCTGTGGGTGGAGGTACAGAGACACTGGCGGCTGCAGGTGGACGTGCAGAGACACTGGAGGCTGCAGATGGAGGTGCAGAGACACTGGAGGCTGCAGATGGACGTGCAGAGGCACTGGAGGCTGTGGGTGGAGGTACAGAGACACTGGCGGCTGCAGGTGGACGTGCAGAGGCACTGGAGGCTGCAGATAAAGGTGCAGAGACACTGGAGGCTGCAGATGGACGTGCAGAGGCACTGGAGGCTGCAGGTGGACGTGCAGAGGCACTGGAGGCTGCAGGTGTAGGTGCAGAGACACTGGAGGCTGCAGATGGAGGTGCAGAGACACTGGAGGCTGCAGGTGCAGATGGAGGTGCAGAGACACTGGAGGCTGCAGATGGACGTGCAGAGGCACTGGAGGCTGTGGGTGGAGGTACAGAGACACTGGCGGCTGCAGGTGGACGTGCAGAGACACTGGAGGCTGCAGATGGAGGTGCAGAGACACTGGAGGCTGCAGATGGACGTGCAGAGGCACTGGAGGCTGCAGGTGGACGTGCAGAGGCACTGGAGGCTGCAGATGGAGGTGCAGAGACACTGGAGGCTGCAGGTGCAGGTGCAGAGGCACTGGAGGCTGCAGATGGAGGTGCAGAGACACTGGCGGCTGCAGGTGGACGTGTAGAGGCACTGGAGGCTGCAGATGGAGGTGCAGAGACACTGGAGGCTGCAGATGGACGTGCAGAGGCACTGGAGGCTGTGGGTGGAGGTACAGAGACACTGGCGGCTGCAGGTGGACGTGCAGAGGCACTGGAGGCTGCAGATGGAGGTGCAGAGACACTGGCGGCTGCAGGTGCAGGTGAAGAGGCACTGGTGCAGGTGCAGAGGCACTGGAGGCTGCAGGTGTAGGTGCAGAGACACTGGAGGCTGCAGGTGCAGGGGCAGAGGCACTGGAGGCTGTGGGTGGAGGTACAGAGACACTGGCGGCTGCAGGTGGACGTGTTGAGGCACTGGAGGCTGCAGATGGAGGCTGCAGAGACACTGGAGGCTGCAGATGGACGTGCAGAGGCACTGGAGGCTGTGGGTGGAGGTACAGAGACACTGGAGGCTGTGGGTGGACGTGCAGAGGCACTGGAGGCTGCAGGTGCAGAGGCACTGGAGGCTGCAGATGGAGGTGCAGAGACACTGGAGGCTGTGGGTGGAGGTACAGAGACACTGGCGGCTGCAGGTGGACGTGCAGAGACACTGGAGGCTGCAGGTGCAGGTGCAGAGGCACTGGAGGCTGAGGGTGGAGGTACAGAGACACTGGCGGCTGCAGGTGGACGTGCAGAGACACTGGCGGCTGCAGGTGGACGTGCAGAGACACTGGAGGCTGCAGGTGCAGGTGCAGAGGCACTGGAGGCTGCAGGTGCAGATGCAGAGGCACTGGAGGCTGTGGGTGGAGGTACAGAGACACTGGCGGCTGCAGGTGGACGTGCAGAGGCACTGGAGGCTGCAGGTGGACGTGCAGAGGCACTGGAGGCTGTGGGTGGAGGTACAGAGACACTGGCGGCTGCAGGTGGACGTGCAGAGGCACTGGAGGCTGCAGATGGAGGTGCAGAGACACTGGCGGCTGCAGGTGCAGGTGCAGAGGCACTGGAGGCTGCAGATGGAGGTGCAGAGACACTGGCGGCTGCAGGTGGACGTGCAGAGACACTGGAGGCTGCAGGTGGACGTGCAGAGACACTGGAGGCTGCAGGTGGACGTGCAGAGACACTGGAGGCTGCAGATGGACGTGCAGAGGCACTGGAGGCTGCAGGTGTAGGTGCAGAGACACTGGAGGCTGCAGATGGAGGTGCAGAGACACTGGAGGCTGCAGGTGGACGTGCAGAGACACTGGAGGCTGCAGGTGCAGGTGCAGAGGCACTGGAGGCTGCAGGTGCAGATGCAGAGGCACTGGAGGCTGTGGGTGGAGGTACAGAGACACTGGCGGCTGCAGGTGGACGTGCAGAGGCACTGGAGGCTGCAGGTGGACGTGCAGAGGCACTGGAGGCTGTGGGTGGAGGTACAGAGAAACTGGCGGCTGCAGGTGGACGTGCAGAGGCACTGGAGGCTGCAGATGGAGGTGCAGAGACACTGGCGGCTGCAGGTGCAGATGCACTGGAGGCTGCAGATGGAGGTGCAGAGACACTGGCGGCTGCAGGTGGACGTGCAGAGACACTGGAGGCTGCAGGTGGACGTGCAGAGACACTGGAGGCTGCAGGTGGACGTGCAGAGACACTGGAGGCTGCAGATGGACGTGCAGAGGCACTGGAGGCTGCAGGTGTAGGTGCAGAGACACTGGAGGCTGCAGATGGAGGTGCAGAGACACTGGAGGCTGCAGGTGGACGTGCAGAGGCACTGGAGGCTGCAGATGGAGGTGCAGAGACACTGGAGGCTGTGGGTGGAGGTACAGAGACACTGGCGGCTGCAGGTGGACGTGCAGAGGCACTGGAGGCTGCAGGTGGACGTGCAGAGGCACTGGCGGCTGCAGATGGAGGTGCAGAGACACTGGCGGCTGCAGGTGCAGGTGAAGAGGCACTGGAGGCTGCAGGTGCAGATGCAGAGGCACTGGAGGCTGCAGGTGGACGTGCAGAGGCACTGGAGGCTGCAGTTGGACGTGCAGAGGCACTGGCGGCTGCAGATGGAGGTGCAGAGACACTGGCGGCTGCAGGTGCAGGTGAAGAGGCACTGGAGGCTGCAGGTGCAGGTGCAGAGGCACTGGAGGCTGCAGGTGTAGGTGCAGAGACACTGGAGGCTGCAGGTGCAGGGGCAGAGGCACTGGAGGCTGTGGGTGGAGGTACAGAGACACTGGCGGCTGCAGGTGGACGTGTAGAGGCACTGGAGGCTGCAGATGGAGGTGCAGAGACACTGGAGGCTGCAGATTGACGTGCAGAGGCACTGAAGGCTGTGGGTGGAGGTACAGAGACACTGGCGGCTGCAGGTGGACGTGCAGAGACACTGGAGGCTGCAGATGGAGGTGCAGAGACACTGGAGGCTGCAGATGGACGTGCAGAGGCACTGGAGGCTGTGGGTGGAGGTACAGAGACACTGGCGGCTGCAGGTGGACGTGCAGAGGCACTGGAGGCTGCAGATAAAGGTGCAGAGACACTGGAGGCTGCAGATGGACGTGCAGAGGCACTGGAGGCTGTGGGTGGAGGTACAGAGACACTGGCGGCTGCAGGTGGACGTGCAGAGACACTGGAGGCTGCAGATGGAGGTGCAGAGACACTGGAGGCTGCAGATGGAGGTGCAGAGGCACTGGAGGCTGCAGATGGAGGTGCAGAGACACTGGAGGCTGCAGATGGAGGTGCAGAGGCACTGGAGGCTGCAGATGGAGGTGCAGAGGCACTGGAGGCTGTGGGTGGAGGTACAGAGACACTGGCGGCTGCAGATGGACGTGCAGAGGCACTGGAGGCTGCAGGTGCAGGTGCAGAGACACTGGAGGCTGCAGATGGACGTGCAGAGGCACTGGAGGCTGCAGATGGAGGTGCAGAGACACTGGAGGCTGCAGATGGAGGTGCAGAGACACTGGAGGCTGCAGATGGAGGTGCAGAGGCACTGGAGGCTGCAGATGGAGGTGCAGAGACACTGGAGGCTGCAGATGGACGTGCAGAGACACTGGAGGCTGCAGATGGAGGTGCAGAGGCACTGGAGGCTGCAGATGGAGGTGCAGAGACACTGGCGGCTGCAGGTGGACGTGCAGAGACACTGGCGGCTGCAGGTGCAGGTTCAGAGGCACTGGAGGCTGCAGGTGCAGGTGCAGAGGCACTGGAGGCTGTGGGTGGAGGTACAGAGACACTGGCGGCTGCAGGTGGACGTGCAGGCTGATGTACACTGGTGCCCACAGCAGAAACCTGTCTTTTCAGGACGTACGCCTTGAAAATGGCCATGTTGGTGTTGGGCCTGGCATCTGCCTTAACCAGGTACCTGATGAGGTCTTTTTCCTCCTTGCTCTGGTCCTCATAAACATCCTTCATGGACCGACCCTGGAAGTCACCAAACTCCACCATCAAGCAGCCCTGGTCTCCAGTTGCCCGGGCTTCTGTTTGCATTTCCTGCTTCCTCTTGTACTTCTCCACTTCTTCTGCCATCTCTCTAATGTAAGTAGTGTACTGTAGGAATAGTTGTTTATTTTCTGATAATGGATTTGTGTGTGCTTGCTCAGTGGAAATGCTGAGGACCAAATAAACTGCATACCCCAGTGAGTTTTCCAGGAGCCATCTAAATCGCTGGCCCTGGTACTTCCCAAACTGAAGTTTGCAGTGAGCTAGTACTAAAAACTGGTCACTGGGGTCTCCACTGTTTGTGCGGACATATGTACTGGCCTCTGTCAGCACCTCCTCTTTCAGTTTGGCCCTTCCAGACTCCACATTTTCAAGGCGCTTTGCCTCCGCCGATGGCGCCATGAGGAGTCGGTTTGATGTTGGTGTTTGGCGGCGAAAAACAGGGTATGCGTACATTTTCTGAAATGAAAATCGGAAAGAGACTATTACCTCAAGAAATCAAACAGTACCTGTACGATAAGTGTGTAACAATATATATATATATATATATATATATATATATATATATATATATATATATATATATATATATATATATATATATATATTTATTTATTTATTTATTAAGATGCATGACAGATAGAGAGGTACACATACACAACTTCAAAGACCAACACACACTTCACATAATCACATGTAAAAACCAAACCTTTGATGTTTTTGTTGTGTATTTACACTGTTGTTTAGTTATAGCTGTCTCATTATGTCCTGTCCTAGATTTTTTTTTTTAAAGTGTGTGTGTAACAACATTATAACATGCTACACGTAAGAAAGAGACTATTACCTCTAGAAATCGAAGCGACACCTGTACGTTAAGTGAGTAACAATATATATATATATATATATATATATATATATATATATATATATATATATATATATATATATATATATATATATATATATATATATATATATATATATATATATATATTAAGATGCATGACAGATAGAGAGGTACACATACACAATTTCACAGACCAACACACACTTCACATAATCACATGTAAAAAAAAAAAAAAAAGTGTGTGTAACGGCATTATAACATGCTACATGTAACCATATTACTGTGGTAATAAACATGGCCATGACCATAAACTGGCCTGATGATGAGTTTTCTACGGAGGACAGGAATCCCTGATATATTCATTATGTAAAGTCGAATATGAAGTATGTAATTTGATGGGGGAGGCTGGTAACGATTCTATGGGCCCAGGCTCAGATGTCACTAGTATTATTACCAAATATAAGTAAATTTTGTTTAATCATTATGTTCAATTATAGGGCCCAGAAGCAATGACTTCGCACACAATACACACATCATTGTTGACATCAATATAGCTTAACGTTAATGGCCGATGATTTTAGTTTATCATGGGGAAAGTTACAGGTTGACAGGTACTAAGTAAAACCTGTGCTGTACATGCTAGCAAACTACATTGGCACGAGTCACTTTCTAAAAATACACACTGTATATAAACAAATTATATTAAAATAAAACAAACCGACACATCATAGTCTTACCTATAGCAAAGATGACGATCATAATAACGGACGACGGCTATTGGTCAAAAGTAAGCCACAGGAGTGAAACGCGATTGGTCAAAAGTAAGCCACAGGGGCGAAACGCGATTGGTCAAAAGTAAGCCACAGGGGAAACGCGATTGGCTCACGTGGGCTTACTTTGGGCTTACTTTGGCTCAACCGGAGGAAAGCAGTAGGCGCAAGCGAAAGAAGGGGCCCAATCTTTCCGCCCACGCACGCAAGCGAAAAATACGTAGAAAACGGGAATATTCCGACAAATTTTCAATCGACATTATTCGGGGTATACTCATGTGCGTTATGGAGAAGTTTTAGTTAAATGTGACACAAAGCATCCTCGGCAGGTTGGACTCGAACCCGCGAGACACAGTATCCAAGTGTGCAATCATCTGCGCCTATATTTAGCAATCCATGACATATATAGACCCAGACTGTGATGACGCGTTTTAACGGTCATCAATATCGTAAATCATGCAAGTTTTTTGTATTTCCATTTTTTATCTATGTACATTTATAACACTAATACTTTGTATTACTTTTGCATCAAATTACAGAAAAAGTTATGGGAGTGATGGTAAAAATTAACATATTTCTCTTTTCACTGACGTTATCAATCTCACTCTATTTTTTCCCTCTTTTTGAAAGTTGTGAAATAACTATTGTGGCGTTTTTCTTTTGCTATTTGAGCAAATGGGCATACACAAATATTTTTAATGCATTCTCTCATTCACCACAAATATGACGACTTCCGCTCTGAAAAACCCGGAAATGTGAAAAGGGTCTGATCGATGTTTTATTTTATGTGTTATTTATATATATATTTATTTTTTTGTTATATATATATATATATATATATATATATATATATATATATATATATATATATATATATATATATATATATATATATATATATATATATATATATATACATAAATATATATATACACATATATATATATACACACACACACATATATATATATATATAGCTTTTTGTGTGGGATATGATTTTATTGATATGATTTATCAGATTTAATTTATCTAATAAAAAACACTTCACATGTAAAAGCTTTTATTAAAATTAACAAATATACACACAAATATTGAAATGAGTGCACACACACACATATATATACATATATATAAATATTGTACATACACACAATATATACAGTACAATATATAAAAAAGTGGGCCCATGTAATATATACAAAACATATACAGAAAATTTATTGAGGAGGTGGAGTTTGGAGTTTATTTTGCTGGCCCTGTGGGCCCATGTAATATATATAGGAAAATATTTTTTGAGGAGGTGGAGTTTGGTGTTTATTTGGCTGGCGCTGTTCTGGCATGTTGCCATGTCTAGTGTGCAACTTAGCAATGACCCAGGTACTGATAATGGGCTGCACAACTCCTGATGCTGTGGTGGCAAGTGCGATGGGGTACTCCCTGGTGGTATTTATTGAGGAGGTGGAGTTTGGGGTTTATTTTGTTGCCGCTGTTCTGCCAACCAGTCATCTAAAGATTGTCCACCAGAGGAACGCAAGCAAAATGTGGCATTACCATATCGGCTATGGCCGAACTCTTTAGTTTTAGGCTGTCCACATTTGCTGCACATGTTAAAAGTAACCCCTCGCACATACTTCCTCTTATGGACTCCACTTTCCTCTTCCTGGGCCCGTTGGCGCCTGTTCCTCTGGGTGTAACGGGACACAGGAGCAGCAGACACAGGAGCAGCAGACAGGGCAGCAGCACACACAGGAGCAGCAGACAGGGCAGCAGCACACACAGGAGCAGCAGACACAGGAGCAGCAGACATGGCAGCAGACAGACACAGGAGCAGCAGACACAGGAGCAGCAGACACAGGAGCAGCAGACACAGGAGCAGCAGACAGGGCAGCAGCAGACACAGGAGCAGCAGACAGGGCAGCAGACAGGGCAGCAGACAGACACAGGAGCAGCAGACAGGGCAGCAGCAGACACAGGAGCAGCAGACAGGGCAGCAGCAGACACAGGAGCAGCAGACAGGGCAGCAGACAGACACAGGAGCAGCAGACAGGGCAGCAGCAGACACAGGAGCAGCAGACAGGGCAGCAGCAGACACAGGAGCAGCAGACAGGGCAGCAGCAGACACAGGAGCAGCAGACACAGGAGCAGCAGACACAGGAGCAGCAGACAGGGCAGCAGCAGACACAGGAGCAGCAGACAGGGCAGCAGACAGACACAGGAGCAGCAGACACAGGAGCAGCAGACACAGGAGCAGCAGACAGGGCAGCAGCAGACACAGGAGCAGCAGACAGGGCAGCAGCCGACACAGGAGCAGCAGACACAGGAGCAGCAGACAGGGCAGCAGCAGACACAGGAGCAGCAGACAGGGCAGCAGCAGACACAGGAGCAGCAGACAGGGCAGCAGCCGACACAGGAGCAGCAGACACAGGAGCAGCAGACAGGGCAGCAGCAGACACAGGAGCAGCAGACAGGGCAGCAGCAGACACAGGAGCAGCAGACAGAGCAGCAGACAGACACAGGAGCAGCAGACAGGGCAGCAGCAGACACAGGAGCAGCAGACAGGGCAGCAGCAGACACAGGAGCAGCAGACAGAGCAGCAGACAGACACAGGAGCAGCAGACAGGGCAGCAGCCGACACAGGAGCAGCAGACACAGGAGCAGCAGACAGGGCAGCAGCAGACACAGGAGCAGCAGACAGGGCAGCAGCAGACACAGGAGCAGGCAGAGCTGGGCCGGCACTGGATGTCGAAGCACCAGAAGACTGAAACACCATCGACACAGTCATGTCTGGATTAAGGACTAGTGTGTCCAGCAATGACCCAGGTGCTGAAATGGGCTGCACAACTCCTGATGTTGTGGGGGCAGGTGCGATGGGGCACTCCCTGGTGGCAGCAGTGGGTCGTCGACCTGGTCGCAGAATAGGTGCCTGTCCTTCTTTATTTGCCGGAAATACAAATGTATGTTTTGGGCCCGAGGTCGATGGTGCTTCATCCCGTTTCACCCTCGGTGGAGGAAGCTGCGTAATAGCCACAGCAATGGGGTCAGGTGGCATCAGTCCCTGAGTGAGGACATTCATTTCCTGATTCTTCTGCCGCCGCTGAAACCTGAAAATAAATTACTTATTATATATATGTTTAGAAGCATACAGTTAATTTGAAGCAAATAATGTGCCTTGCTTACCACTGAATTAGTGTCCTCTGGTTTAGCTCAAACAGCTGGATCATTGTTTCATCCATCAGCCTGCGACTATTAAGCACCAGCTCTCGGATGTGGTGGTAATCTGAGAGGATTTTAGACCACCTGGGAGTGCAAACTCCAGCTTTCTTTGTTGGCGACTTGTGTGTAAAGCACACAGCTTCATACAAATGGCCTCAACCAAGCGGCTGGTGCTGGGCCACTGTGCTGGACCCCCAGGATGTCCAATCAGACAACGTTTCACACTTTCCACACCCGGTGTGACACCGGACCGCTTTGGTGCCTTAAAACGCCCATGTGTCAGCTGAGGCTGATGTCAAGGCTGATAGTTGACCCGCTGTTTATCGCAATCAGGGAGAGCTGTCCACAGCTGGATGGCCTCTGTCATCTGGAGGTCAGTGAGGTAAGGAGCCTCACAAAGACCCACCAGGTAACGTCTATCAATGTAAGCAAGTATCATTTGGTGACTATTTGTCTCTAGAATATCTGGGCATTGTGCTAAAAGGTGCTCCACGCATCCTGCTTATCATTATTTACAGGCCTCCAAAATATTGCCCAGCTTTTATTGATGACTTTACAGAGCTGTTATCAGCAATCTCATCTGAGTATGACTGTTTTGCTATTGCTGGAGATTTTAACATTCACATTGACAATGAGGTGTACAGTACAACAAAAGAGCTCATGACTGTTCTTAACACTTTTGATTTGACACAACATGTACACGGACCCACACATGATCGTGGACACACTCTAGATTTACTCATCAGTAAGGGTCTAAACATTTCATCGATAGTTATTAAGGATGTGGCACTGTCTGATCATTTCTGTATTTTCTTTGATATATCAATCTCTCCTGCCATTGAAACTTGATCTGTCTCTGTCAAAAAGAGATGCTTAAATGAGAACACTAGTGTGCTGTTTATGAAGGCTATATCTCTAACACCAAGCATATCTGCAGACTCTGTTGATTTTCTCCTTGACTCTTTTAACTCAAAAGTTAAGAGTGTAATTGATGATATTGCTCCTGTGAAAGTCAGAAAAAGGAGTGGCAAACAAAAAGCACCTTGGAGAAACTCAACAGCAGTGCAATTAATGAAAAGACAATGCAGGAAAGATGAGCGCATGTGGCGAAAGACAAAACTTGTAGTCCATTACAACATCTATAAAGACAGTCTTCGTGCTTTCAATGTGGAACTAGGCAAAGCTAGACAGACCTTCTTTTCAAATATTATAAACAGAAACAACACGCGCACTCTTTTTGCGACTGTAGAGAGACTAACAAACCCTCTGAGTCACATTCCCAACGAAATGCTCTCAGACAGCAAATGTAGTGAGTTTGCTTTCTTCTTCTCCGAGAAAATCAATAATATCAGAAATGCGATCAGCACATCCTTGAGTTGCTCTGGGGTGAGTCAGATCAGACCACAACCTCAGAAAGTTACTATGACTGATTTCAAAGCAATTGATGGTAAAATTTTAGAAGAAATGGTACAGCACCTAAAAACATCAACCTGCGCCCTTGACACACTCCCCACTTCTTTTTTCAAAAGTGTGTTTAACTGTTTAGAAGCAGATCTCCTAGAAGTGGTAAACGCCTCATTCTTTCTGGGACTTTCCCAAACTCCTTTAAAACCGCAGTAGTTAAGCCTCTCCTGAAAAAGAGAAATCTGGATAACTCCATACTGAGCAACTACAGACCAATCTCAAATCTCCCCTTCATAGGCAAGATCATTGAAAGAGTTGTTTTCAGTCAGCTGAACAAATTCTTGAACTCAAACCGATACTTTGACAATTTTCAATCTGG
Organism: Romanogobio albipinnatus; assembly: GCA_023566225.1. Lineage (NCBI taxonomy): Eukaryota > Metazoa > Chordata > Actinopteri > Cypriniformes > Gobionidae > Romanogobio > Romanogobio albipinnatus. The sequence continues at coordinate 240,545 of JAKRKY010000026.1, forward strand.
TTTCCGACCGCATCACAGCACAGAGACAGCACTCATAAAGATAATAAATGATATTCGCCTCAATACAGATACAGGCAAAACATCAATTCTGGTACTACTCGACCTCAGTGCTGCATTCGACACTGTTGACCACAACATACTTCTTGACAGGCTAGAAAATTGGGTTGGGCTTTCCGGAATGGTCCTCAAATGGTTCAGGTCATACTTAGAAGGGAGAGGTTATTATCTGAGTATAGGTGACCATAAGTGGACATCCATGACATGCGGAGTCCCACAAGGGTCAATTCTTGCACCACTCCTATTCAACCTGTACATGCTCCCGCTGAGCCAAATAATGAAAAATAACAAAATGGCTGACCACAGCTATGCTGACGACACCAAGATCTACTTAGCCCTATCACCTAATGACTACAGCCCCATTGACTCTCTATGTAAATGCATTGAAGAAGTTAACAGTTGGATGTGCCAAAACTTTCTTCAGTTAAACAAAGACAAAACTGAAATCACTACATTTGGAAACAAAGATGAAATTCTCAAGGTGAACGCATATCTTGAGGGTAAAGGCCTAATAACAAAAAATCAAGTCAGGAATCTTGGTGTGATTTTGGAGTCAGACCTGAGTTTCAGTTGTCATGTCAAAGCAATAACTAAATCAGCCTACTATCATCTCAAAAATATTGCAAGAATTAGATGCTTTGTTTCCAGGCAAGACTTAGAGAAACTCGTTCATGCTTTTATCACCAGCAGGGTGGACTATTGTAATGGTCTTCTCACCGGCCTTCCCAAAAAGACCATTAGACAGCTGCAGCTCATACAGAACGCTGCTGCCAGGATGCTGAGCAGAACCAGAAAATATGACCATATCACACCAGTCCTCAGGTCTTTACACTGGCTTCCAGTTACATTTAGGATCGATTTTAAAGTACTATTACTTGTATATAAGTCACTCAAAGACCTAGGACCTCAATACATTGCAGATATGCTGATCGAACACAAACCCAACAGATCACTCAGATCATCAGGATCAAGTCAATTAGAAATACCAAGGGTTCACTCAAAGCAAGGAGAGTCTGCTTTTAGCTATTATGCCAGCCGTAGCTGGAACCAGCTTCCTGAACAGATCAGATGTGCTCCAACAGTAGCCACTTTCAAATCCAGACTCAAAACACATCTGTTTAGCTGTGCATTTACTGAATGAGCTTTGCTACTGTACATCCGACTGATTGCACCTTATCTTATGCTTTTACTGAATGAGCTCTGTGCTCTGTCCGAACTGCCTGCACTTTAATTATGTTTCAATTTAACCCTGTTTTTAATTTTAATTTTATTTTTTATTTCTTTTAATTCATATTATAACTGTTATACTGCAAATATTTTAACTTAATTTCTGTGTAAAGCACTTTGAATTGCCACTGTGTATGAAATGTGCTATACAAATAAACTTGCCTTGCCTATTTATGACCTCTAGAATAGATAACTGTAATGCACTACTAGCTGGCTGTCCTGCCTCCTCAATAAACAAGCTACAATTAGTCCAAAATGCATCTGCTAGAGTTCTTAGTAGGTCAAGAAAATATGATCGCATAACACCAATTCTAACATCTCTACACTGGTTACCTGTTAAGTTTCGTATTAATTATAAAGTATTGCTACTGACCTATAAGGCCCTAAATGCTTTAGCTCCTGTGTATTTAACTGATCTTCTATCACCTTATAACCCAACACGATCTTTAAGAGCACTAAACTCTGGGCTTCTGGTAATACCGATGATATCTAAGTCAACTAAAGGAGGAAGAACGTTTTTGTAATGATTCATCACTTAGACTGAGATCCATTTGCCTGCTATATTAAGAGAGCGAGGTCGTACAGGCAGGGATAAACAGGCAATCGCAGAGGTAGGCAGAAACGTAGTCAGAAAACAGGCAATTGGTCAGGACAGGCAGATAACGTTCATAGAAGAGTAACCAGGCAAGGATCAAAGGGCAGGCAGCAGGTATCGAGAGACAGGAGTAACAGAAGTTGGCAACAAGCAGTCGAACAGGTAAAGTAACACTCAGAAATGTCCACCTAGGCAATACAAGACTTCGCGGTGAGCTGAGGTGAATGGCAGTCTATTATAGTCCGGGTAATGGGCAACAGCTGGCGTGAAATCAGTCCAAGGTACGGGTTATGGGAAATGTAGTGCATGAGTGAGTGTTAGTACTCTGGTGATGGCTCCCTCCGATGGCCAGAGGAGGGCGTCACGGAGTCAAGTCAAGTCAAGTTTATTTATATAGCGCTTTTAACAATGTAGATTGTTTCAAAGCAGCTTTACAGTGTTAAACAGGAAAATAATGCAGCATAATTTTATTAAGCTGTATAGCCATTTGATGTCATCAGTTCATTTCAATTTCCATACGGTGACAGTGTGGGGTTTAGATCAATAATTAGATCAGTAATTTAGTTTATATGGTTAATTTAGTTTATTAATTAGATTTATTTCGATGTTTAGTTGAAAAATATAGTGTCCCCAACTGAGCACGCCAAGCCAGAGGCAACAGTGGCAAGGAAACCAAAACCCCATCAGGTGACCTAATGGAGAAAAATAAACCTTGGGAGAAACCAGGCTCAGTCGGGGTGCCAGTTCTCCTCTGGCCAATTAACAAATAGCGTATTATTATTATTATTATTATTATGGCCGTACAGGTCAGAGGTCATAATAGATCGGAATATTCGAAGGACCGGAGGCAACACGCTGGAGACGGGTTTATTGAGGATGATGTTGATTAAATAATTATTAAAGTGCAATATTCGAATGATCGGAGGCAACACGCTGGAGACGGGTTTATTGAGGATGATGTTGATTAAATAAGTATTAAAGTGCAATATTCGAATGATCGGAGGCAACACGCTGGAGACGGGTTTATTGCAGATGACATATCGATTTAAGTATTATTTAATTGTAATATTCGAACAATCGGAGTCATCACGCTGGAGACGGGTTTATTAAGATGCCGTGTCGATGAGGCAGTTGCAGGGGGAGGCTAATTGACACGGTCTCTGCGGACACTACGGGGTCCTGCGTTGGTCTTCTCTGGGCGCAGGTCCACCATCTGATCTGGATACGGCCCGGATCCGGCTGACTGCAGTAAACCTCGGGATAAAACAGAGAGACTATCATTAGCGTAGATGCCATTCTTCTGATGATGTCACGAGTACATCAGGTGTTATGGGAAGTGTTCCTGGTTCCGGCTGAACTAGTTAATGCAGCCTAGCAATAATTTCATTGAAAAAGTGTTTTATGTGTATGCCACAGTAAAGAGATGTGTTTTTAGTCTAGATTTAAACTGACAGAGTGTGCCTGCTTCCCGAACAATGCTAGGAAGACTGTTCCAGAGTTTAGGAGCTAAATAGGAAAAGGATCGACCGCCTGCAGTTGATTTGGATATTCTCGGTATTATCAACTGGCCAGAGTTTAGAGAGCGCAGTAGACGTGATGGAGTATATGTTAAGAGCTCGCTCAAGTATTGGGGAGATAAACCATTTAGTGCTTTGTAAGTAATAAGCAAGATTTTAAAATGTATGCGATGTTTAATAGGTAGCCAGTGCAATGTTGACAGAACTGGGCTAATATGGTCATACTTCCTGGTTCTAGTAAGTACTCGAGCTGCTGCGTTTTGGACCAGCTGGAGTTTATTAAGCGAGCAGGGCAACCACCCAGTAGAGCATTACAATAATCTAGCCTTGAGGTCATGAACGCATGAACTAACTAACGGAGTTCATCACTGTGACAGTTTTCATATTTGGCACCTAAACTATGGAATAGCCTTCCTAATGCTGCGTTCACACCAAACGCGAATTGAGCGTCTGGCGCGAGTGATTTCAATGTTAAGTCAATGGAAAGGCGCGTTGACGCGCGTCTGGAGGTCCCGCGGCGCGGGAGGCGCGTTACGCGCCGCGCGAAGGATGCGAATCCGCCTCATTCGCGCGTCCAGTTCGCGCGAATGGCGCGAATTGGACGCGAATTGAGCGTCTTGCGCGATACGCGCGTTACACGCGAATGGTGCTTTTGTGCATTCACGCGTTTGAAGCGAATTCGCGTCTGACGCCGAGTTGAAAAATTTGAACTTTGGCGTCAATTCGCGCCGCGTTAACCAATCAGGAGCCTGCTCGCTGCTGTCACGTGGTAAAGTGACGTGTATGAGAAACCCTGCATAAATTAAAAACAGTACTATTGTGTCACAAAATGTAGTTTTAAGACGTTTTCAGGTGGGAATGTAGTTGTTTAAAGCTCAAATATGTGGTTTATATTTATAAAGAGAGCGCCTATTTAAAAAAAATAATCTTGTGTTTTTGGAGTTGTGAGATCCAGGCTATCACCGGGTAATCACTGCTCATAACCCCAGCGAAGGCAGCCTTTCCTCGGCCAGTCCTTCTGGCGTCTGCCGCTGGCTCTGATGTCCTGTAGGGTTCGTTTTGTGTGGATCTAACGGGCGATCTTTGCTCTCATGAATATATAATTTGTTGTCTGCCAAATCGTTTTGACTGAGGGCAAAGAGAAGTTTCATAACTTTATATTTTAAGGATATTTAAACATACATGCAGTGAAGATAATGTAGGAGTTGCCTGGACCACATTTGTGTGGCTATTAATGCTTAATATATATGTTTAATGAAAATGAAAAGAGGCAGAGTGGTGTTTTATGAAATATTTCTCCTGGAGCGCCTTGAACGCGCGTCAATTTCGCTTCCAGCGCTCGATTTCTACGCGCGTCCAATTCTCTGCTGACGCGCGAATGCATTCAAAATGTACGCGCGTGAAACTAGACGCGGTAGACGCGATTTTGACGCTCAATTCGCGTTTGGTGTGAACGCAGCATTATAATGTTCGGGGCTCAGACTCACTCCTCCAGTTTAAATCTAGATTAAAGACGCATCTCTTTAGCCAGGCATTCACATGATGCATCTCCTAACCTTGTACTCTATAGTTATATCAGTGCACGTGTGTGCTTTTTAGATGACATTTAAGTTTCTATCATGGGCAAGCTGTCATTTTCTTGAGTCTTGTGACTGTAGATAACTTAAAGCCGCCATGTGACTTTTTAGAACATTCTCATTTGCTAATGCAGTGATTTTCAATCCTGGTCCTTGGGGACCCGCTTAACTTAAATGTCATCTTAAAAGCACCTGAGCACAAACAAGTATTAGACTAGAGATTATGGATCACAGATCACTTTCGGTGAAAGTTAATACAAGAGTCATAATGCATTACACACTTTGAGAGCACAGGAATATTAAAAGGAGTCCAACGCAATTACATCTTCCTCAGTGCTTCATGGGACAAGGTGTTCTCTGCAGAGTTCTTTTAGAATGATTTGCTTGCCAAATCTTTAAGAGTATCATGGATAATACGCTTTCCACCAGTTCTGCTATTAAACGTTAAAAATTGCAATGTAAAGTGACATCTTCAAAAAGAATCTGGTACTGCCTTTTGACTTTCTCAGTTTGTGTAAATCCACTTAGGGATCAGAGTATTTATTTTTTCCCCACATCTAGTATAATTAAGTGGGTTTGTTTCATGAATACCTGACAGCTTGATGTTAGAGACAATAAAATTAAACAACAAAGACAAACCAAGTCAAAATACAAATTAACTTTCAAATAAAATTATGGCATTTAATCATATACTAATGAGTTCATTAAAGTCTTTCCTCAATAGAATAGTTCTAACAGGGGCACATTGTAACAGTTACAACATGCCCCACCTGTGCAACTGGGATTTAAACCTGTCTAGTTTCTTATGCTGGTTAGAGCAGCATTAAAAGAACTCTCAACTGTTAAATAACAGATTGGTCTTTTCAATAAACTTAAGAAATGTACATCTGTTATATGTTCAGTGAGCATCCAAAGAATTATTAATTGGTGCAGGGTCTCGAAATAATGTTGATACAGCAACTAGTAAATACATTAGGTTTCATCATCCCGGCATGTGTGGAAAGTTAAATTGTTACAACTAGCCCAGCGTCAGGTTGTGCACCGCTCCCCACACTAACCTTGAGCTTACCTTTGAGGCTCAAGTTTAAATTCCAGACGGAGAAAAATAACTTCTGTACCTCTGCAAGTCTCATGCAACCATAGGGTTTCAGACTAAATGGGACTTGCAGAATAAGGCACTTTCCAGGTCAAAAGCAGTTAAAACCAGGCATGAAGCAAAGTGACAAGTCAGATACAAGCAAGGATTGATGTCAGTTTTATTGAGAAACTTTCTTTTGCCCTTGAACAATTACAGGACCAAGTGTGGCCTTGCCTTCCCACTGAACACCTAGAGAGAAGAGCAAAGTTAGGAGCACTTAAAACATCAAAAGCAACCTTAAAGCAAGAGCTACCGACCTCCATAGGGAGAAGCAGCAATTCCACCATCAGGACCACATGTTGAGTCACAGCAACCACAAACTTGGTCATTTCCATCAGCAGCAAACCACCTGCAACAAGACAAAGCACTTTAACATGAGCAAAGTCAGCTTAAATAATAAATTATAATAACGTACCCATTGGCAAAGGAACAGGATTTGCGCTGAGCGTCACTGGGTGCAGAAGCAATAGTTGCCTTCAGAACACATGTTATGTAGATCTACAAGGGATGACAGACAAGTCAGAAAACCAAAGCAGATAGGAAGAGAAGTCGAATTAACTCTTGTGGTACATACAGGAGGACTGGTGCTCTCCTGGAACATGAATGCCTCCAGCTGGAACTGGATCTTGTCAACCTGGGACCGAGGCATGAAGCGGGAGCTGGAAGCTGTAGCCTTGGCGTCCACAAAGCACCTGAAGACAAAGTCACCACAAAGAGCAACTCATGAATGTCACCTGGGAGAGTCACGGATAAGGTCTAGTTGGTTGACGTTAATGACAAGAGGTTAAAAAGAGCAAACAAAACAGTCCTGTAGCATCAAGAGCCATGACCTTACCCATGATTCTCAATGAAGGAATATCTCGGAAGGGAGTTCACATCAGGCACTTGAGTTGCCACACAGCTGTCCACAAACACACGCAGAGGCACATGATTGTACTGCTTCACAGATGCCTCGATGTTAATAACGCCACCCAGGAAATAGGAGTATGAAGGCCTCTGGTAGGACCAATCGTCTACAAAAGAGAAGGAACACCCTAGGAAGAGCCACATTTGCAAGGTCAAAGGTCCAAAGAAAGTGCACTTACCCAGCATGAGCTTCAGGGAGAACATCAAGACTTCTTCACCAACCTTGGTTGAGGCATAAGGGACCCATGTTGGCCTCAAGGCATCACTGCTTACATTTTGTAGCCTGTGGTTCATGAAAGTACCCATTAAATGGTCTCCCAGTTGCACAAGCAGTGGAAGTCACAGAGGTCACTTACCTTTGATAGTGGCATTGAACACCAACAACTGCACCATCGGCCCGGGTAATCGGAGTACCTGCAAGAGCCTCAGGGGTGTAGGTAAGAGAGAAGGTGTAGACAAGCTCATCCTCATTCATCTGTAAGAGATTGTAGTTAAAACAAGACAGTGTAATCATTATTATGAATGAGAGAAAGTGCATTGTGCAATACGGTGGACAAACACTTAAAGCAGGAGAAAACAACTGCAGAGCTTAAAACATGCATTGGTATGCCCTGGCATTGCAAATACAACAGCAGTGTGAACTGACGGTCCTTGAAGAGGACTTTGGATATCCTCAATTTGAACAAACAACCGATTAAGATTTAGGAGTTCTTACCATCTGCACGCTGTTGCAGTCCTGTAATTCATACTCAAAGATGAGCACCCTAGACACAGAGTCCTGACCAACAACAGAACATCCACCTAAAGACAGACCAGTTGGCTGGATCAACTGACCATTGCTAAACAAGTCCTGCTGGACTTCTACAAGAACCCGGTTCTCTCCGCATTGAACCGCAACGCTGCTGGGAGTCTCGGGTTGCCTCAACTGGAAGTCCACCGCCAACTCGCTCTGCACCTCAGGAATGACAGGATACCTCCAATCCAAAGGCTTCACTGGACCCTGCAACAGCTGCTTCTCTTGAAGGCCAAAAGGCTCCTGTGCAAGGCCTCTGGAGGCAGGACCCAAAGGACTCTGAAATGGAGAAGCCACTTGCAAAGGATTCCAGAGCTCTGGAGCAGAAAAGGCAGGACTTCTGAAATCTGAATCTGATTTTGGCCCCATGCTTCTTGGACTTTGACTGTGCATCAAACTTCCCCATGCATCAGGCAGATCAAACACAACAATCACAACCACCACTAACACACCTTTCAGAAGCTCCATCCTAGCAAACTTTGACACAAATGCCACAACACACACCACCAGTGCTTGGCTTTGCCATTTTTTGTACAGCTTTGAATGAAGGTGGCTCATCCCCTTTTAGTTTAATTGATTGCCTTTGATTCTCCTCTGGACCTGTAGAGTTTATGCATCTCTGGGACCCACAGCTCTGCACAATTTGTATGTCTCTCTTATCTGACAAATTGAGGGGGACATTTACACAACAACAGTGCTTTGTGTGCCTTAAAAATGCAAACTTTTAAAAACAGTTTAAGTTTTTGAAAATGATACCATTAATGTCTCCATGTAAACTACAAAAACATGAATTTGTGAAAATTGTGACATCATGCGCATGCATATTGCGTGTTTAGTCTATTGGCTTTCTTTACAAAGTGTCTTCACCAGCTACTGGATTCTCTGCAGAGATTCTCCTAGAGATTTAATCAGATCAACATCATATTTGCACAGTCTAATCTAAAGGCCTTGGAGATCTTGAGTTTTCCCTGAAGGGCGTGTCAGTGGCGGCCTCACAAAGTTCGATGGTTCGCCATAAAATAGGAAGTTGTTGTAACTCAGGCATACAATTTCCGATCTGCCCCAAACTTCACATTTGATAAGAGTCCTGACCTGAAGACATCTACATGCCAATATTCAGTGACAGTCATAGCGCCACCTGCGGGCAACAGGAAATGCCTTGTTTTACATTGTGGTTAACTCCTCATTAAGATTTAACCATAACAACATATTTGGTCAGTCTAATCTAAAGGCCTTGGAGATCTTGAGTTTTCCCTGAAGGGCGTGTCAGTGGCGGCCTCACAAAGTCTGATGTTTCGCAATGATACAGGAAGCTGTTGTAACTCAGTCATACAATGTCCGATCTGCCCCAAACTTCACATGTTTGATAATAGTCAGAATAATTTCAGAATTAGGCATGGCAAAATGGCTCGATAGCGCTACCTACAACATTTCAACAAAGTGTCCCTCCTGCTATGTTTCACATACAGGTATGAAATTCAGTACACACATGTAACAGCCCAATACCTACAAAAAATCTCCTGGTACAAAATCAACGACACAGAGGGAAGATAGTGAGGGTTAGGCATGAAAAAGTGAATTGAAACAGTCATTCATTTTTGTCCACTTGCCCTCAGCTTCTTATTCTTTAACATCAGCAGTTTATGAAACGTAGGTCTGTGGCCAGTTTTCTCAAATTTTCCCCCAAAATGTCTCTAGGAAAAATGTGATAGAGCTAGAAGAGTTAACAGGACTAAGACTTAAGTTAATGACAGGACACTCAAATGGACAAATATAATAGTAGACACTACTTTGAAATGTTTATGTCACAAACCTAATACACCAACATTTAGCTCTTCAAACCAGTTAAATATAATTAAAATAGGATGCATTTCCTTGACACCATGGATACTAGTCAAATTGCCTTCCACGTTCTGTTTTTAATGGTGCAACAACAAGAACAGACAAAGTAGCTTATTGTCCAAATCTACAGAAGCGACATGGTTTAGACAAGTTAATGTCACACTCTGGAAACGGTTTATAAAACACCCCTTTCACGAGTGAAGGTTAAAAGTAAAACATTTTTTTTAAAGACACGTTTAAACAATTTGACCCCATTTAGCATAGTCCACTTGTGATTGCATTGATAAACGCTTTAGTACCAGGTGTAAACAGGCCCTCAGATAGCAACTCAGGTGTGATACACCAGTTAAGGGACTAAACCAGCTTAAAGCCCCAGTCTACTTTTCAGTAAACGTTGGGGCTAGCCTAAAGAAAAAAGGCTGGTCACAATATGGGATTAAAAAGGACAATGCAGGATACTGATTTCATTGCAGATGCAATGCTGTACTGGCATGACTTCAGGGGGGGCTTTCAAATAGCGTTACCAAAAAAAAAGAAAAAAAAAACAGAGGGACTTGGCATGCTTGAATAGCAATTAAGCACAGGTACCCAGGTTAGTAACAGGTCAGGTTTGGGCAGAAACTTGGCTTGTTTAGTTCAAGTCAAGCATAACCTTGAAGCAAAAAAGGGGAACTCTGGTTTAGTAGTGTAGCCCAATAAATCAAACAGAATAGTCATGAAAGATCAATACCAAAGAGACAGTTGAGGCAAGAAGTTTATTAAAACTACTAAAGTCACATGACCAGGTTAACTTCTCCACTAGACACCACAGTTTGCCCACTAGAGATGGTCTTGACGTTAGCATCTCTTCCTGGAAAAGAAATGGTAGAATAGTGAGGCATAAAAAAAAATTCTCATGGTTCCTGAAGTCAGTTTACAACAAGCACTCACTTTTCCTAGTGCAGCTTTGCTCACATGAGCCAGAAGAGGGATGGCACACTGCTGTACTACAGTGGATGAAGATCTAACAGAGGGGGAAAGGGTTAAGCCACAGAAGAAAAAACATAATATTAAGGATTCAGGTAAAGCTGCAGAGCATACGGTTTCCTGTAGAGGAGCCAGTGATGCTGGATCCACAAATGTGAACATCTTCACAACAAAGCGCTTGTAGTGGGTTGGGAACTGAAGACCAGAAGATCCAGCCACCGGAACCAATGTGGTCAGGTAACGGTCATCCTGGTAAGGGCAACTGAAAGGTGAAGAGGCAGTCAGAAGTGCCTTACAGCACACTAGATGGATAAAGACTGGCCTTACTCACCCATCGACCAGAAGGTCCCACTGGGGTAGACTGAGTGGACTGGGGGTTGATGTCGCCCAGCAATGTCCCAGCATTAGGACAATGTTGGGGTCGGTCCTCTCCAAAATGCGGACCTCAACATACACAGGCTCCCGCAGGACTTTTGTGACGGGATAATCAGCATCACCGTAGTAGGACGTGTATGCCTCATCCCCTGAGAAAAGAAAAAAAAATCAGCGTTTAACCAGAAACTGCCACAACCTGGAGTTTTAGAAAATACTTATGCATACTTGGACAGACACTTACCTTCTGCACAGCCTTTGGTGACACATTGACCATTTGCCAGTCTAAGCTCCACCCTAAGGGGTCCAGAAGCCGCTACTGGTGGAGGTGCAGGAACAGTGTTGACCTCCACAACCAGAGCTTCCACAGAAGTAGCAGAGTACCTACACTGGAAGAGAAGCCTAGACAACAAATAGTGAGCTTGTAACCTGTCAAAGATTCATTTTTTTTTCTGGAAAAAAAACAAACAAAAAACCTACTCAAAATGGCTGTCCCTTGTGATGGAACCAAGTTGTCCGACACCCACTTCATACGAGGAGGTCATTCGGTTCTCATACACCACATATCCACCATCCTCCTGCAAATAGTAACTGTTGGCATCCAGGCCATTCTAAGCCATGCAGAACAGAACCATAAGCAGCTACTCACCATCATGCTTGTGCCACATGCAGTGACAGGGAACTGGTATATAGCAAAGGAAGGTGTGGATCCCACAGGACTGCAAGGTGGGTCGTTTCCACCCAGGAGATGGACTGAATCCAGGCTCAAGCGAGGTAGTGTAACATCTCTAGCCACCACTACCACAAACTGACCATCTCTTATACACTGGACAGTCACTGGAACAAGGTGCAAGAGCAGGTTATTACTGAGGAGTCATTTAACATGAACACTTTTACATTGACTCACTCTTACCTGCCTTCCCATAGAAACACTGCTGTCCGTTAAAGCAGCAATTGATAGCTTCACACTCAGCACCAGTGATACCAGGTGGGCCACATTGGATCTGCTCATAATCAGCTACAGCACATTTGTCAAGGGGCTCTGCCTGCGCCACTGGCTGCTTAGACTGAAACTGCTGACTAGCTTGCTGTTGAACCTGCTGAGGAAACTGTTGACTAGCTTGCTGTTGAACCTGCTGAGGAAACTGTTGACTAGTTTGCTGTTGAACCTGCTGAGGAAACTGTTGACTAGCTTGCGGTTGAACCTTCTGAGGAAACTGATGACTAGCTTGTTGTTGAACCTTCTGAGGAAACTGTTGACTAGCTTGTTGTTGAACCTGCTGAGGAAACTGTTGACTAGCTTGCTGTTGAACCTGCTGAGGAAACTGTTGATTAGCTTGCGGTTGAACCTTCTGAGGAAACTGATGACTAGCTTGTTGTTGAACCTTCTGAGGAAACTGTTGACTAGCTTGTTGTTGAACCTTCTGAGGAAACTGTTGATTAGCTTGCTGTTGAACCTGCTGAGGAAACTGATGACTAGCTTGTTGTTGAACCTTCTGAGGAAACTGTTGACTAGCTTGTTGTTGAACCTGCTGAGGAAACTGTTGACTAGCTTGTTGTTGAACCTTCTGAGGAAATTGTTGACTAGCTTGTTGTTGAACCTTCTGAGGAAATTGTTGACTAACTAGCTGTTGAACCTTCTGAGGAAACTGTTGACTAGCTTGTTGTTGAACCTGCTGAGGAAACTGATGACTAGCTTGTTGTTGAACCTTCTGAGGAAACTGTTGACTAGCTTGTTGTTGAACCTTCTGAGGAAACTGTTGACTAGCTTGTTGTTGAACCCGCTGGTCAGTTTGCTTTAACATCAGAGCTTGTGGATTCTGGGGCAGATTACTCCACTGTGGAACAGCATGACAAAAAGCACAAAACCACACACAAAGTGCCAGCGATTGAACAGCACACCAGCTTCCTGCCATTGTTCAACAGCTAGTCACACTGTTGAGATAATGCCCTTTGGTCTTTTTGTATTCTACAGATTTTCCCTCCCGATAATCCGATAATTAACGATAATCCCTCCCTCTTCATTAACAGTCATGATTCTCCAGACTTGCCCAAATGGGAGCTTATGCTACCAGAAAATTCTCATTGGTTCTCAAAATTATACGCATGTGATGTTTCTTGACTCCAATTAGTCAGATGTGTCATATTGAAGACAAATAAAAAGGTTCATGCTCAGGTTTGCTACTAGATCTTGCCCAAAGTACTTTGGGTAGATGTTGGGTGCATTCCGCTTTGCTTGTAGACATGTAGCAATATTAACTAGCATTACTTTTTAGTGCATTACTGGATCTTGAGAGTGTAAATTACAGTGATGCCTATGCAGTAGGGATGGGGAAATGAAGCCTCAGGAAGCAGTGAGGCTTTCCCCTGACTGTTCCGGGAAAAGATTCGAAGCTTCAAGAGTGTCGAGAACAGCGCCATCTGGTGCTTATTTAAAATAAAGCAGCCAGAAGCCTGTGGAAGAAGCTCTGTCAGATGAAACAACCACAACACACTCCCATCGTTTCAATGTTATGTGTACAAATAAAAGCCTTACACGTTTGTGTTTAATTTGTCCATTAAATCAATTTATTTACTCATTAAAGTGTGACAGTAAAATAGGCTATAATATGAGCTTATATGATTCAATAATATCTAATATAGTCTTTCTCTCTCTATCTCTCGCTCTCTCGCTCTCTCTCAACACACATAGTGAATAAGGATATTGTGTGATAGGATCATTAAATGTGCTAATGACACTTGGCAGTGATAGTGCTTGTGCAACTGTCTATTTCTTCTCTTAGACAGTAGAAAAGCATGCATACATTGGAAGCTATAAACTCAAAATAATTCCCAGATAGCGGAAGTCTTTCTTTTTTTTTTGCCTGTTGCCGTTGCTCTAAATACAAACCCTTCACCAAACACCAACACCCTATCCCCTAATCCCACCCTAACCCCAAATTACCTAGAAAACAACAAAAGTGCAAAGATTTTACCAAAATAAAAAGACACAACAACAAAAACAATACATTTTGGTTATCTAAATGTAACGTATTGATTAACTTTCAAAGTACAACACTTTCCTCACAAACCCATCAGCCAGACTGACTGAGCCAACAAGGACTCTGGGGTTCGAACCTTCTGACACACAAAGCGAAACGCACACGGAAAGTGAGGCTTCATTTGTTATTAATCACGTGACTCTGGGAAACCAATACACACCCCGAAACGGAGCTTCACTAGAAATTGTCTCGCATGCGCGATACGTGCATCGAAGCTTCAGTGTCATACGTAACATCACTACTATGCAGGCCTCACTGAGCCTTCGGATTTAAACAAAAATATCTTCATTTGTGTTCTGAAGATGAACGGAGGTCTTACGGGTGTGGAACGGCATGAGGGTGAGGAATACATGACAGTATTTTCATTTTTGGGTGAACTTCCCCTTTAAGTTGACTGCTTTTGACGCAGTTTGAGTCCTGTGACAAGTATATTGGCTATAATGGCGTTTTTGTTAAACAGACTTTTGCCATTGCAATTAATGTTATTATTCATCTTTACAATAATTCATCTAGGGATGCACCAAAATGAAAATTCTTGGCCGAAGCCGAACACGGTTTTTCTATTTTATACATTTTTTTCAGTTATTTTGCCAATTTTTTCACCATTGCATAAATTCTATTTTTTATTATTTTGTCTTGCTTTTAAAATAAATTACAAAAAAAACTCAACTACAATTTAAAATATTTATTTAACACTGAACATTTTTTGTCAAGGATCAGGACGACATTCAGTTGCAGACAACAAAACTTAATTTATGAATTGTTCTTTGCACACAACTGGGCAAAAATAGTCAACAAAAGAGTGATGTAAATCCAGCAGGGGGCGCTGGCAGCACGGTCCCGTGCAGGTTTCAGGTAGGCTGAAGAAGCAGCCCGCTACGAAGATCGCAGCGCCCGGGTGGGCGGGCCGGCAGAGAGAGCGACAGCTGGTGGGCAAGGGGCGGGAAACTGGAGCGAGGCAAACCAGAGCCGGGAAACGGGAGAGAACCAGGCAGGAACAGCGAGAGAACAGTCTGGGCGGCAGAGGGAGAGAGAGAAACACTAAAATGAACTCAAACAGGCACTGGAGCCTCAAAACGGCAAACAAAACACAATATCACTAATGACAAGACAAGAGAATGGCTGGCCGGAGCGCAAGGTAACAAACACAAACAATCTGGCACAAGACAGCAAACACGAGAGGATTAAATAGGGGAATAATTAAGGAAGTCTGATAAATGACAGGTGATAGCATGTGCGGCGGCAACGCTGGATGAAGGCCAAGGTGGACGGGACCGCAGCATCGGGTTCCTGTGAGGGAAACAAAGGAGGTTGGTAACCAATAGGAAGTACGAATAGTGGGTTTGTGGGAAAAATCCCATTCAAATAAATTGCTATTGTACGCATAGTGCCCCGGATGGACCGTAGGGTGAATTTGGATCCACTTTGCCCTTTAGTTAACAAGCGATTGGGATGTTTCTGCTTACCCCACCCCCCGCGCCTCTCAAACTGCTGACCCCGGAATAAGGGGGTTTTGAAAAAGTTTGGTGGCCCTACGACCTCGTTCAGGGGTTCTAGTCAAAAGGTTAAAAAAGCTACAGCGCGTCCATCAAAGCATTACGTGATTAAATAGAGTGTGAGACGGCCCCCGTACGGAGACGGAAGGTCCGGGGCCCTTGAGATTTTGACTGTCCAGGGGCCCCGACTGATGGCCCTAAAGCGTGAAAATGTAAGACCTTCTCGAAAAAAGTTGCTGTCTTACATCCAAATATCACTTGAAAGCCTCTGTCTTTGTAAGAGTGACAGAGGCCTGAGTGAGAGATTAGGGTTAAAGGCTGAATTTTTTTTGCCTGCGCTCTATAGCCCGGCGCTCTTGGTATGTCGCCCGGGGGGCCTCCAGGAGCCACTGTGCACAATTTGGGGCCCCTAGCACCTTTGTAAAAAACTCCCAACCCGCCATTTATTTGACTGGGCTTACCATAGTGGTTTCATGTACACCGCCTCGAAAGGGCCGATCGACTAGGGGGCGCCATTTTTCTTATCGTCACGGGCCCCTGAAGTGGGCGGAAAAGTCTTGGGGCCATACGGCCCTGTTTAGGGGTCGAAAGGTCAAAAAAGCAACAAGCACATGATTATAATTTTCACTGAATAGTTTTGCAGATTTTTTTTAAGGCCCTTCCCAAACTTTGGCCCAATTTGGCTCTTTTTGCTATTTTTCCTTTCCTTACAGCCCAATGGAGCGGGGGGAAAAGTTTCATGGGTCTACGAACTCGTTTGGGTGTCAAAAAGTCAAAAGGAGGCAACAATCATCCCGCTTACCTATGATAACAACCCCATTGAATACACTGGCAATGGACTCCGTCCCACTTGCAAATAAATGGCAAATGGACAACCTGTCTGCTTCCTTATCACTTTCTGGTCCATTAGGCTTGTAAATGGACTGCTCTTCCACTTTCTGGTCTATTAGAGGGCAAAACATGCTTCCCTGACTCATAGTGTTGGCCATTTGCGATCTGATCTCCAACAGCTGACCATGGGCTTCGAGGACTGTCCCCTCTGCCTGCGCCCGTACCAGCAACTTAGCCAGCACCTTCGGGTCTCCCACAAGGCCACCTGCCCCTTTCCCTCCTGCAAGAA
This sequence comes from Romanogobio albipinnatus, assembly GCA_023566225.1. NCBI lineage: Eukaryota > Metazoa > Chordata > Actinopteri > Cypriniformes > Gobionidae > Romanogobio > Romanogobio albipinnatus. The sequence goes on from JAKRKY010000026.1 coordinate 257,192, forward strand.
TGAGACCACACGCCTGGACCGCCACCTTAAAGCTCACACAGAGCTCACCAAGGCGGCCCGGCGAGAAGCCATGGAGGCCAGCAAGCGCAAGAAAATACTGGAAGACCCCGCCGCCTTGAGGGCGTCTGAACCCAAAGACGCCATGGTCTCCACCCTGGACCTTGAAGGCCTCTACGATTTTTCTGACATCCCACCTGTGCCAGAAGAAGAGGAGCAGCAACAGCAGGAGGGGTGCCAAAATGCCGGCTGCCAAAAGACCATTAAGCAGCTGCGTGATCAGGTGGCCGACTTGACAGAACAAGTTGATACTATGGCGTCCACAGTTCGCGAGGTGAGCCGCAGGTACCGGCTGCTCAAGCGGTGCTCGCGTCCTAAACCTTGTGGCCAAAGTGGCCAGGAAGCTGCTCTCCAATCTCTCCGGCGGGGAAGAGGAGGAGGAGAGCAACCGAGGCGCAGCCGGCCACCGGGGAGGAACAGCAGCAACAGGCCACCAGTCCCCCAGAGCAGCCGGCCAGCGCTGGAACCTCACAGTCGTCGGAGGCGCTACCCTTCCCCAACCATGTGGCGGCGTTAAGTGAGTATGACACGTGTCGCTTCTTGCTCTTGCTCTGTGTCCTCGACCTGACTCACCCGGTCATTCTTGTGTGTTCTTTTTTTTAGTTGCAGATCTACTAATCGAAGAGTTTCGTGGCCGACCCCTCGCCGAAACTTGTTAATAATGTGGCATCCAAAAAATTTCTCATTAAACATTTTATCGCGTACATGTCTGCTGGCCAGACCGACCTGGAGGGCCGCCTCATTCCAAAGGCCAGCCTTCGCGCCTGCCGCATCACTGCAAGAGAGAGGATCCCTGAGATCCTGGGTATTACAGATATCCTGTTCAATAAATTCCCCTTTGACGGTTTGCGCCCCCTTTAACGCTTCTCTTTTTCTCTGTCTGTGCAGATCGGCTGAAGAAACATGCTGAGAAGAAGGACCAGTGGTCATTCTATGGGCACCTCACCGCCTACTGGTTCAGCATTTATGGACACCGCAGTGGGGTATTCCAAAACCTCACCATAAAAGAGGTGGAGGACTCCAAGAATACGGCCAGCGGTGACAGATAAGTCATCAACATGAGTTTATTCTCTCTTTCTCTCTCTTTCTCTCTCTCTCTCTCTCTCTCTCTCTCTCTCTCTCTGTGCACAGTTCTCATATAGTAAAAAAAATGCTTACGCTGCTTGACGCTGTTGCTGCAGATACTGGCCCACAAGACCAACCAGGCTTTGGTGCCGCGCAGCTGTCATTGGGGACGGAGGAATATGGGTGGCTGGAGGACTTCTTGTCCATTAGGTCAACATTGGTGGGCGGGAAGGAGTCCCATTACTTTTTTTTCACTTCCAAGCCCAGCCCCTGCAGAAACTTAAACCAGTATTTTCAGGAGGCCTGGGCTAGAATGGGCCTGCCTGGCTCACCCACCTTTACTGACCTGAGGACCTCCATCGCCACCCATGTAAGCATTCCTGTGCAGCTTTCTGCTGTGCAAGTTTCCGGTGTGTGTGTTTGTTTCTAACTCTTTGCCTGTGTTTTCTTCACTCCGAACAGGCAAAGAACACCCTCACACCGGAAGACCGCCAGAAGATTGCCCAGTTCATGTGTCACGACACGTCGACTGCGGACCGGTTTTACGCTCTTAACCTCAATGCCATGCAGCGGGACACCGGCAGCTTTTTGAGACATCTGTCGAGGGTGATGAAGAGGCTTCGGACCCGGCCAAAGACCCACCGGCCTCGAAGCGCCCTGCCACCACCAAGGCACACAAAAGAGCAGCCAGACCGTCCCCTCCCACCAGCCCACCGAGCTCTGCCAGCCCTCCGCAGGAAGAAGAAGAAGAAGCCTCAGAGTCTGCCCCTGTAAGTCCACCGTCTAATGCATTGCTTTAACTGTTTGTGACAAGCAGGCATGTCCACTTAGTCTTTGCCTTTCTCTTTCTTTCCAGGAGGGACCAAGCCCAAAAAAGAGGATGCCCGACAGGGACGGGAAAAAGAAGCTGCACAGGGGACCACTCTCACCATATGTCAAGCTGTCCCCGCTGAAAGCAGAGAGCCAACGGATAGTGGAGCGTGCGCGGCGCCATTTAAGGGCAGTTCGACAATGTAAACCGGCTCTGTAAATAACAATGTAAATAGATCCGTTTTTATGATGTGATGTTTTTGATGTGAAGTTTTGTTCAGTTCGAAATGCTAAATGTTTATGTTTATTGTTCTCGTTCAAAATGTTCAGTAAAGCATTGAAAAACACCTGTTGTGCTTGTTTTGCTTCAAAATAAATGACTTGTGGTATAGGTATCCATGACCAATTTGGTAATTAATGTTTTGATTGTGACATGAAACAGACATGGATTGGTTCCACTGAGTTTGTAAAGTACAGTAGGGGTGGTTTTATCAATAATATAATACAGCATCGGTCAGCTGGGGGCTAGGGGTCATTCCATCACTTTAGTGGGTAAGTGGACAAATAGTGGTTTTGTGGGATGGGGGTGGGGCGGTGGTAAGCATCGGTCAGCTGGGGGCTAGGGGTCATTCCGTCACTTTAGTGGGTAAGTGGGCAAATAGTGGTTTTGTGGGATGGGGGTGGGGCGGTGGTCAGCATCGGTCAGCTGGGGGCTAGGGGTCATTCCATCACTTTAGTGGGTAAGTGGACAAATAGTGGTTTTGTGGGATGGGGGTGGGGCGGTGGTCAGCATCGGTCAGCTGGGGGCTAGGGGTCATTCCGTCACTTTAATTCAAATTTCAATTCAATTCAAATTTATTTGTATAGCGCTTTTCACAATACACATCGTTTCAAAGCAGCTTTACAGAAAGTGCATTTCATAGATGAACAGTATAAAAAAATGTTAGAAACACAATGTTAAAGAACAATGTTCGAAAAAGATAATCAGTCGTATATTAATTTAGGCCATAACATTAACAACGCTGGTTCTACTCGATGTCTACTCGAACGCTGGTTCTACTCGAACGCTGGTGTCGAGTCGTCTCTTCACAGGCGTGGAGTCGTCTCATCACAGGTGTTGGGGCATCCGAAGTCTTCATGAGAGGCTGGATACATACTTGAGTGTCATCAGCATAACAGTGGAAATTAATTCCATGTTTTCTTATAATATTACCAAGCGGTAGCATATATATTGAGAATAGCAGAGGGCCTAATACGGATCCTTGCGGCACCCCATAGTCTACTGACATCATCCTGGATTTTTCCCCATTTAGACAGACAAAATGGTAGCGGTCTGATAAGTACGATCTAAACCAGTTTAATGCCTGTCCCTGAACACCAGTATAATTTTGAAGTCGATCTATGAGTATTTTATGATCTATAGTATCGAACGCAGCACTAAGATCGAGTAGAACTAGTATTGAGATACAGCCTTGGTCAGAAGCTAGAAGTAAATCATTTGTGATTTTAACGAGCGCAGTTTCTGTGCTATGATGCGGCCTGAATCCTGATTGAAATTTTTCATAGATATAATTTTCTTGCAAGAAAGAGCACAATTGAGCGGACACAACTTTTTCTAGTATTTTAGACATAAATGGAAGATTTGAAATTGGTCTGTAATTTGCTAGGTTATTATGATCTAATTGTGGCTTCTTAATGAGAGGTTTTATGACTGCCAGCTTGAATATTCTTGGAACATGACCTAAAGATAAAGACGAGTTAATAATATTGAGAAGAGGCTCTTCCAATACAGGTAACAACTCTTTTAGTAGTTTAGTGGGTATTGGATCTAATAAACATGTTGTTGGTTTAGATGCAATGATAAGTTTATTTAGCTCTTCCTGTCCTATAGTTGTAAAGCGGTGTAGTAGTTCTTGAGGGGCGATAGTAGCGGTTGAATCATAAGACATCATTAAAGATTGTACATTTATGATTTTATTTCTGATGTTTTCTATTTTCTCAGTGAAGAAATTCATAAAATCATTACTACTAAACTGTAACGGAATATTTTGCTCAGGCGATGCTTGTTTATTTGTTAGTCTAGCCACGGTGTTAAATAAAAACCTTGGGTTATTTTGATTATTTTCTATTAGTTTGCGGAGATGCTCAGCCCTGGCTGCTTTTAGGGCCTTTTTATAACGTGACATACTATCTCTCCACGCGATTCTAAAGACCTCTAAATTAGTTTGTTTCCATTTACGCTCTAAGTTACGAGTTTCTCTCTTGATAACATGTGTAGCACTGTTGTACCATGGTGCTTTAGTTTTCTCTCTAACCTTTTTTAATCTAATTGGTGCAACAATTTCTAATGTGCTAGATAAAATGTTGCTCATACTGCTAGTCATTTCCTCTAGTTCATCTGTTTGTTTGGGTTCACTGAGCAGCTGAGACAGATCAGGTAAGCTATTTGAGAATCTATCTATAGTGGTTGGAATGATTGTTCTGCCTGGTCGATAACGTGGCGCAACATGACAGATTTCAGCAGTACGCAGTATGCAAGTTACCATGTAATGGTCAGTGACATCATCACTTTGCGGTATAATATCTATATCGGTTGGGTTGGTTCCATGTGATATAATTAAATCTAGTGTGTGATTAAGACGATGAGTGGGACCAATGACGTTTTGCTTGACCCCAAAGGAGTTTAATAGATCTGTAAACGCAGCCCCTAATGCATCATTTGTGTTATCTACGTGTATGTTAAAATCTCCAACAATTAATGCTTTATCGACGTTGACCAACAGATCTGAGAGAAAGTCTGCAAACTCTTTTAAGAAATCAGCGTAGGGCCCTGGAGGTCTATACACAGTAGCCAAGGCTAGAGATAATACGGATTTCTTTCTTGCATCTAAGAGCGTAACATTTAGCACTAGTACTTCAAACGAATTAAACCTGTGACCTGTTTTCTGAGTAACATTAAGAATATCTCTATAGATTGTTGCAACACCGCCGCCACGACCAATCAGACGGGGCTCATGCTTATAACAGTATCCTGGCGGAGTAGACTCATTTAGACCGAAATAATCATTTGGCTTAAGCCAGGTTTCAGTAAGGCAAAGTACATCGAAACTATTATCTGTGACCATTTCATTTACAATAACCGCCTTAGGTGTGAGCGATCTAATGTTTAGAAGACCTAGTTTTAGAAATTGTTTTTGTTCGCTAATATTTAGCTTTTCTGGTTTAATCACAATTATATTTTTCCTGGATCTTACAGTAGATTTAATGTTTGATCTCACTAAACGAGGAATAGACACAGTTTCTATATAATGTTCTACATTGGTACTTATGTCAATTAAGTTAGTACAGGAAAGACTGTGATCTGTACTTACTAGTCATATGGTGGTGTGTAACGCCCTGGAGATGTTGTCCGACAGAAGAGCCGCTCCGATTCTGCTGGGGTGAAGGCCATCAGGACGGAAGAGCCTAGGTCGCTCCCAGAAAAGATTCCAATTATTTACAAAGAGCAGCTTCTGTTCATTACACCATGACAATAACCATTCATTTAGAGCAAATAATCTACTGAACTTTTCATGTCCTAGTCGGTACGTGGGAAGGGGTCCAGACACGATGATCGTTGCTTCAGGCGATGTTCTGCGCACCGTCTCGACCAGGCTCTTGTAGTCCTTCTTCAGAACCTCCGTCTGCCGCAGCCTGGTGTCGTTCGTTCCCGTGTGCAGCACGACAGCTCCGATGCGCTCGTCACCGTTCAGGATCTCGGGAACCTGCACAGCGACATCGAGAACACGAGCACCAGGAAAGCAGTGAGTGATTACTTTGCCTTTACCTGAGGTAGCGTGGGCATGCCGGACGATGGAAGTACCGATCACCACAGCGCTGCGTTCCGTCTCGCGAAGAGGGGAGAAGCGGTTCCGGGTGGAGATCTCGAAGACCGGGAGGGGCGGAGAGGTCCTAGCTCTGGTCCTGGCTCGCGTCTTCCGCTGGGGAAAAACCCACGGTCCCCGGTGCTGTGTCGGTGCCGGTGTGAACGAAACCAGGGATGATCGCGTCCTGTGCAAAGAAACACACGGAGTAGACGAGCTCGGAGTCAACAGGTTATTAACCACTGACTTGTGTGCATCGGCACGTGATGTTTCAAGCGCTGATCGTCGCTCTCTCAGCACAGCTTGTCTGTCTAGAAGGTCGCTAATCTGCTTCGCCACAGAGTCCAACTCCAACAGCACCGAATGCAGCTCGAACGTGTCCTCGCCTGCACTCAAAGGTTACATTAGACACACATCCGAGTTCGTCATTGTAGCAGACGTGCTACGATGACGAATTGTCGGTACAGTGACGGGTGTAAATAAGTTTATCACGCGTGCAATGCTAGCGGGCTACGGCTACCGGTGTAAATAAGTTACCACGCGTGCAATGCTAGCGGGCTACGGCTTAGCGGAAGTTCGGATATAAGTAGTGATATCAAAGCAATCCGATTGTTTTTTATAGAGAATCGTATCGTAGATATATTCACACGCTGTAAATAGTAGAAAATATTCGTTTGTAAGCGAGTGTTAATGAGAAAATCAAGGATTATGAATCAAATCGACGGAGCTCTAACACCAACAGCGTGCTCGCAACTCGCGCATGCCCACTTTAGTGGGTAAGTGGGCAAATAGTGGTTTTGTGAGATGGGGGTGGGGCGGTGGTCAGCATCGGTCAGCTGGGGGCTAGGGGTCATTTCGTCACTTTAGTGGGTAAGTGGACAAATAGTGGTTTTGTGGGATGTGGGGCGGTGGTCAGCATCGGTCAGCTGGGGGCTAGGGGTCATTCCGTCAATTTAGTGGGTAAGAGGGACAAATAATGAGTTTGTGGGATGAGAAAGTGTCCACCCCGCCATATAAATGAATGTCACTGTCGTAATCCTGGAGTGGGACTGCGTAGCGCCACCCTGTGGAGAAAGGACAAACTGGTTAAATGGGCGTCCACGACCCATTTAACCACTGCCGAGAAGGACACATTTGAAAAATCTTGTGCTTTCTAGAGAACACAGAAATGGGGACATACCTGTCGACGCTACAGGCAGGGAGTTGTGGGCATACTCAACCCACGACAACTGTTGACTCCAGGAACTAGGATTCTGGGAGGTCAGGCAGCGGAGAGCTCTCTCGAGTTGACAATATTTATTTGAATACACTTCATCAAAAACCACACTACAAAAGAATGCACTGCACACCGCCACGCGAAATGGGGCTCCCTAGCGCTCGTGTGGACGAGTCGAGTATAAACAAGGCTTAATTCACTGCAGTTTATGTTACATAGTCCATTTTTACATTTCAGTACAAAATTATTCCTACGTTTTTCTTTTGAATGGATGGTGATGTGTAGGTGTTCAGTTGTGTAGGTGTTTGGTTACATCTAGTTTCTTTGATTTTTTTTCATTCAGAATATCAATACAGTATTACTGTAAAATGAAGTCTTATTAGGGCCCGAGCACCGATGGTGTGAGGACTCTATTGGAATTGCTCTGTCTATTCTTCTTAATCACATTTTTGCCATGACACAGGAAGCTGTTGCAAGTCAGGCATACAATGTTCGATCTGCCCCAAACTTCACATGTTTGATAAGAGTCCTGACCTAAACACATCTACATGCTATTATTCAGTTAGTCATAGCGCCACCTGCTGGCAACAGGAAATGGCATGCTTTACACTGTATTCACTCCCGGAAACACATTTAAATATGCCACGAAGTACCAAAGAGGCTAAAAACACGTTAAATCACGCAACACTTAGTTCAGTTCTAATATATGTGATTAATGCCACAAAACAGGAAATTGTTGTAAGTCAGGCATACAATGTCTGATCTGTCTTAAACTTCACATGTTTGATAAAAGAGCTGACCTGAAGACATCTACACGCCAATATTCAGTTATAGTCAAAGCGCACATCGAAGTGACTTTGCCATATTTCTCCTATATTTACCACTATTCACTATTTTCCCAAGGCCACCGGGTGACCGGGTGCGAGGGCCCTTTCAATGCTGCTTGCAGCTTTAATTATTATTATTTTTATTATATTTATGTTTCTACTTAAAGCAGTCATTCATTGGCACTTTCTTTATTGTTTATTCATTGATCTTGTAGAAGTGGGTCTGCTGCGTCCACAAGCAGGGAACAGAGGGTGGATGCGTCTGACGGGCCTCCTCCAATAAGGGCACGCAGGGATCCATATGAGTCCACAGGCTTCCCCAAAACTGAAGCAGTGTCTTATATTGTGTCCTAACTCTTATATTGTTATTAAAATTACATTTCACAGCACAGTTATTGTTGTTGCTGTTATTTTGCTGTTTTATTCAATTTATTCTCAGTTCCAGGATACCACTTCAGTGGATGAACATAATGAAGTGCTTTTATTATTTTTATTAATATCAGTAATATGATATTATGTATTGCAGTGTGGCCTTAAACAGCTATACACAAATCAAGTGGAAGAGAAAGACACGATCGCTACTGAGCAGGAAAACAAATTCTAAACTGATATTATTGGCGTAAGTAGGCTATGATGTCTGGGTATAATCTAATCATCAGCATAATATAGAAGATAGACCCATAGATATGAGATCCTTTATTTGAAACATTTAAAAAATGTTGTAGTGTGTTGGCTTTTTAACTTTGAATACAAACGTCTTTTACTTTTGTAGCTTTTTGTATGGTAGGCTACTAATGAAAGAAACAACAGGTTAAGAGTGTAAGTAAAAATAAAATCAATTTAAAATTAAATGTCAACGCGCGCCCACTGATCTCCGCGAAAACACCACTCAAAATCATGAAACTTATATCATTCTTTTCAGTTCGTCAAGACGGTTCCAAGCATAGATATCCATAATAAAGGCTAGATGTCTTACGGCGGAGTCACTAACGTCATTACCGGCGGCCATCTTGTCACAGGCAGGGTTCTGTGGTACCTGATGTAAGGCAAGAGATCTGCATAAACACAAATACTCTTATCTCGCTGAAATCTAGACAGATTTACAAATGGTTTGGTTTCTTACAAACGTTATTAACGTGGCTATAATTATGGACGCTTGAACAAATTATGAATAATTTTTCATAAGTATGCAGTGTCATAACTACATCTCTGACGTTTATAACAAACCAAACAGTTTGAAAATCGATAGAAAATTGAGCAAGTTATGGTTATATAAAAAGTGCAAGCACCATGAAAACAATGTTACGAGTGAGTGAGCTGCCTGTGACAAGATGGCCGCCAGGCGCGGACGTCGACCTCCATTGGCCAGCAGTGCGGACGAGACATCTAGCCTTTATTATGGATATCTATGGTTCCAACGAGCTCGGTGCTCGTCGAATCCGTTGAGTTTTCGCCGAGATATTTGTGTGTTATAGCGGTTTTGTATCTTTGTTAGCGCCTTTCGGCCTCGGCCATGTTTGTTTTTGTTGCAAAGCACTCTGGGATATGACGTCTTAGCTTGTATGGCGCTACTGTTTATGTAGACAGAAAAAACCTTCACTTTCCATAATGCATTGCAACAAAAACAAACATGTCGTCCTACATCATGTCGTCCGCCCCTGTGCAAAGCCCTGCAAAGGGTAGTGCGCACGGCCAGCTGCATCATCGGAGGTGAGCTTCCCTCCCTCCAGGACATTTACACCAGGCGGTGTGTGAAGAGAGCTCAGAGGATCATCAGAGACTCTAGCCACCCGAGCCATGGGCTGCTCTCACTGCTGCCGTCAGGCAGACGGTACCGCAGCATCAGAACACGCACCAGCCGACTCCAGAACAGCTTCTTCCCACAAGCAATCAGACTACTTAACTCCTGATCCATCAGTATCATAACACACACTGGACAGAATATCACTCAGCACAACCCACTGTAGATACACACACATTATATACACATTTATTTATCATACAGCATCTATTGCACTTTGGATTTCAATTTGTGAACATATTGTATACTGTACATTGTATATTATTACTATAGCTTAATGTATACTGTTATTGTTTAGTGTATGTTTAGTGTATATTGTTTTAAGTATATGTATATTGTAAGTATGTGTATATTGTTTAAAGCTGTGAGAACTACACTCACATTGTGTAAATTATTTATTGTTTATTGTAGTGTATACTGTGCTGTGAGTAATTGTGGGCGCATCAGATGTGTAATCTGTTGTTGCTTAAATGTTGTACATGTCATGTCATGACTGCTATGTTGCTCGGAACTGCACCTAAGAATTTCACCTACTGTTGCACTTGTGCATATGGTAGAGTGACAATAAAGTGATTTGATTTGATTTGATTTGACATCGTATCTGTATGTCTCATTCGATTTAACCTAAAAGGGTAACCTAATTATTTCGATGGTCCTGGCTGAAGCTATTAGGCTGAAGCTTTTAGGCTGACTCAGTTCTGATGATGAAAGTGGCAAAGAACGCTTCAAAATGCTAAAAGGGTAACCTAATTATTTACCTTAAACAATTGTTTGATTTCATTCTTTCTATTATTAGTACCAATCGACATGATATGCTTGAAACAAAAGTTTCAAATAACTCATCGATAGTTTGACTTCTCATTTTTTAAATATATTTGCAACATAACCAGTATACAGTACAGCTAAATTACTAAGTGCTTCTGTGCAACATGTAAGTAGCAGTGGCCCAACTCATTAGCATTTCAATGAGTTCTTAATGTTAAAATACTTATATATATTAACTCACCAGCTGACTCACAGTTCTGATGATGAAAGTGTCCAAGAGGTTTTTTGAGGTGCTAAAAGTGTCTTCTGGTTCTCTGTGCATCAGCTCCAGAAGAAACAGCCCAAAGCCGTGTGCTGCCCAGCGGCCCAGACTCAGAGATGGGGGATTTCCCAGAGGCGTGGCTGGGATGTGCTCCGCTTTATTGTGGGCTGTAAAACCTCTTAGGTAAGCACATATTCTGGAAGAATGAGTGGATTTGAGACGGTTTGTGTGATGTGTTTTATTAGATTTATAGTTCCAATTTTATTGATTTCTATTTATTCAAATGTATTTATTTATAAATTGGACTATTTCCCTTGTGAAAAAAGTGCACTTTAGTGTACTTTTTTAAAGTGTACTTATTGCACAAATAATACACTTTAAAGGTATACACTTAAGTGTGAATTAAATGCAATGTTTTCGGCGCACTGAATGCACATTAAGTGTAATTGATTTCAAATGTATCACATATTAAGTTGAAATAAAATGGTGACTCTATTATGGCAGGAGTAACAATGACTTTCTGAAGCTGGGAGTAACCATGACTCTCTTAAAGTGGGAGTAACAATGACTCTCTAGCTGGGAGTAACCATTACTCTCTTAAGGTGGGATTGACCATGAGTCTGTCTAATTGGAAGTAACCATGATTATCTTATGGTGGGAGTAACTATGACTCTATTATGGCAGGAGTAACAATGACTTTCTGAAGCTGGGAGTAACCATGACTCTCTTAAGGTGGGAGTGACCACGAGTCTCTCTAATTGGAAGTAACCATGATTATCTTATGGTGGGAGTAACCTTGACTCTCTTAAGGTAGGATTGACCATGAGTCTGTCTAAGTGGAAGTAATCATAACTAGCTTATGATGGGAGTAACTATGACTCTCTTATGGCAGGAGTAACAATGACTCTCTTAAACTGGGAGTAACCATGACTCTCTTAAAGTGAGAGTAACAATGACTCTCTAGCTGGGAGTAACCATTACTCTCTTAAGGTGGGAGTGACCATGAGTCTCTCTAATTGGAAGTAACCATGATTATCTTATGGTGGGAGTAACCTTGACTCTCTTATGGCAGGACTAACAATGACTCTCTTAAGCTGGGAGTAACCATTACTCTCTTAAAGTGGGAGTAACCATGACTCTCTTAAGGTAGGATTGACCATGAGTCTCTCTAAGTGGAAGTAACCATAACTATCTTATGGTGGGAGTAACTATGACTCTATTATGGCAGGAGTAACAATGACTTTCTGAAGCTGGGAGTAACCATGACTCTCTTAAAGTGGGAGTAACAATGACTCTCAAGCTGGGAGTAACCATGACTCTCTTAAGGTGGGAGTAACAGTGACTCTCAAGCTGGGAGTAACCATGACTCTCTTAAAGTGGGAGTAACAGTGACTCTCAAGCTGGGAGTAACCATGACTCTCTTAAGGTGGGAGTGACCACGAGTCTCTCTGATTGGAAGTAACCATGATTATCTTATGGTGGGAGTAACCTTGACTCTCTTAAGGTAGGATTGACCATGAGTCTGTCTAAGTGGAAGTAATCATAACTAGCTTATGATGGGAGTAACTATGACTCTCTTATGGCAGGAGTAACAATGACTCTCTTAAGCTGGGAGTAACCATGACTCTCTTAAAGTGGGAGTAACAATGACTCTCAAGCTGGGAGTAACCATGACTCTCTTAAGGTGGGAGTGACCATGAGTCTCTCTAATTGGAAGTAACCATGATTATCTTATCGTGGGAGTAACCTTGACTCTCTTAAGGTAGGATTGACCATGAGTCTGTCTAAGTGGAAGTAATCATAACTAGCTTATGATGGGAGTAACTATGACTCTCTTATGGCAGGAGTAACAATGACTCTCTTAAGCTGGGAGTAACCATGACTCTCTTAAAGTGGGAGTAACAATGACTCTCTAGCTGGGAGTAACCATGACTCTCTTAAGGTGGGAGTGACCATGAGTCTCTCTAATTGGAAGTAACCATGATTATCTTATGGTGGGAGTAACCTTGACTCTCTTAAGGTAGGATTGACCATGAGTCTGTCTAAGTGGAAGTAATCATAACTAGCTTATGATGGGAGTAACTATGACTCTCTTATGGCAGGAGTAACAATGACTCTCTTAAGCTGGGAGTAACCATGACTCTCTTAAAGTGGGAGTAACAATGACTCTCAAGCTGGGAGTAACCATGACTCTCTTAAGGTGGGAGTGACCATGAGTCTCTCTAATTGGAAGTAACCATGATTATCTTATGGTGGGAGTAACCTTGACTCTCTTAAGGTAGGATTGACCATGAGTCTGTCTAAGTGGAAGTAATCATAACTAGCTTATGATGGGAGTAACTATGACTCTCTTATGGCAGGAGTAACAATAACTCTCTTAAGCTGGGAGTAACCATGACTCTCTTAAAGTGGGAGTAACAATGACTCTCTAGCTGGGAGTAACCATTACTCTCTTAAGGTGGGAGTGACCATGAGTCTCTCTAATTGGAAGTAACCATGATTATCTTATGGTGGGAGTAACCTTGACTCTCTTATGGCAGGACTAACAATGACTCTCAAGCTGGGAGTAACCATGACTCTCTTAAGGTAGGATTTACCATGAGTCTCTCTAAGTGGAAGTAACCATAACTCTCTTATGGTGGGAGTAACTATGACTCTATTATGGCAGGAGTAACAATGACTTTCTGAAGCTGGGAGTAACCATGACTCTCTTAAAGTGGGAGTAACAATGACTCTCTAGCTGAGAGTAACCATGACTCTCTTAAGGTGGGAGTGACCATGAGTCTCTCTAATTGGAAGTAACCATGATTATCTTATGGTGGGAGTAACCTTGACTCTCTTAAGGTAGGATTGACCATGAGTCTGTCTAAGTGGAAGTAATCATAACTAGCTTATGATGGGAGTAACTATGACTCTCTTATGGCAGGAGTAACAATGACTCTCTTAAGCTGGGAGTAACCATAACTATCTTATGGTGGGAGTAACTATGACTCTATTATGGCAGGAGTAACAATGACTCTCTTAAGCTGGGAGTAACCATGACTCTCTTAAAGTGGGAGTAACAATGACTCTCAAGCTGGGAGTAAACATGACTCTCTTAAGGTGGGATTGACCATGAGTATCTCTAAGTGGAAGTAACCATGATTATCTTATGGTGGGAGTAACCTTGACTCTCTTAAGGTAGGATTGACCATGAGTCTCTCTAAGTGGAAGTATCAATAACTATCTTATGGTGGGAGTAACTATGACTCTATTATGGCAGGAGTAACAATGACTTTCTGAAGCTGGGAGTAACCATGACTCTCTTAAAGTGGGAGTAACAATGACTCTCTAGCTGAGAGTAACCATGACTCTCTTATGGTGGGAGTGACCATGAGTCTCTCTAATTGGAAGTAACCATGATTATCTTATGGTGGGAGTAACCTTGACTCTCTTAAGGTAGGATTGACCATGAGTCTCTCAAAGTGGAAGCACCCATAACTATCTTATGGTGGGAGTAACTATGACTCTATTATGGCAGGAGTAACAATGACTCTCTTAAGCTGGGAGTAACAATGACTCTCAAGCTGGGAGTAACCATGACTCTCTTAAGGTGGGAGTGACCATGAGTCTCTCTAATTGGAAGTAACCATGATTATCTTACGGTGGGAGTAACCATGACTCTCTTAAGGTAGGATTGACCATGAGTCTGTCTAAGTGGAAGTAATCATAACTAGCTTATGATGGGAGTAACTATGACTCTCTTATGGCAGGAGAAACAATGACTCTCTTAAGCTGGGAGTAACCATGACTCTCTTAAAGTGGGAGTAACAATGACTCTCTAGCTGGGAGTAACCATGACTCTCTTAAGGTGGGAGTGACCATGAGTCTCTCTAATTGGAAGTAACCATGATTATCTTACGGTGGGAGTAACCATGACTCTCTTAAGGTAGGATTGACCATGAGTCTGTCTAAGTGGAAGTAATCATAACTAGCTTATGATGGGAGTAACTATGACTCTCTTATGGCAGGAGTAACAATGACTCTCTTAAGCTGGGAGTAACCATGACTCTCTTAAAGTGAGAGTAACAATGACTCTCTAGCTGGGAGTAACCATTACTCTCTTAAGGTGGGAGTGACCATGAGTCTCTCTAATTGGAAGTAACCATGATTATCTTATGGTGGGAGTAACCTTGACTCTCTTATGGCAGGACTAACAATGACTCTCTTAAGCTGGGAGTAACCATTACTCTCTTAAAGTGGGAGTAACCATGACTCTCTTAAGGTAGGATTGACCATGAGTCTCTCTAAGTGGAAGTAACCATAACTATCTTATGGTGGGAGTAACTATGACTCTATTATGGCAGGAGTAACAATGACTTTCTGAAGCTGGGAGTAACCATGACTCTCTTAAAGTGGGAGTAACAATGACTCTCAAGCTGGGAGTAACCATGACTCTCTTAAGGTGGGAGTAACAGTGACTCTCAAGCTGGGAGTAACCATGACTCTCTTAAAGTGGGAGTAACAGTGACTCTCAAGCTGGGAGTAACCATGACTCTCTTAAGGTGGGAGTGACCACGAGTCTCTCTGATTGGAAGTAACCATGATTATCTTATGGTGGGAGTAACCTTGACTCTCTTAAGGTAGGATTGACCATGAGTCTGTCTAAGTGGAAGTAATCATAACTAGCTTATGATGGGAGTAACTATGACTCTCTTATGGCAGGAGTAACAATGACTCTCTTAAGCTGGGAGTAACCATGACTCTCTTAAAGTGGGAGTAACAATGACTCTCAAGCTGGGAGTAACCATGACTCTCTTAAGGTGGGAGTGACCATGAGTCTCTCTAATTGGAAGTAACCATGATTATCTTATCGTGGGAGTAACCTTGACTCTCTTAAGGTAGGATTGACCATGAGTCTGTCTAAGTGGAAGTAATCATAACTAGCTTATGATGGGAGTAACTATGACTCTCTTATGGCAGGAGTAACAATGACTCTCTTAAGCTGGGAGTAACCATGACTCTCTTAAAGTGGGAGTAACAATGACTCTCTAGCTGGGAGTAACCATGACTCTCTTAAGGTGGGAGTGACCATGAGTCTCTCTAATTGGAAGTAACCATGATTATCTTATGGTGGGAGTAACCTTGACTCTCTTAAGGTAGGATTGACCATGAGTCTGTCTAAGTGGAAGTAATCATAACTAGCTTATGATGGGAGTAACTATGACTCTCTTATGGCAGGAGTAACAATGACTCTCTTAAGCTGGGAGTAACCATGACTCTCTTAAAGTGGGAGTAACAATGACTCTCAAGCTGGGAGTAACCATGACTCTCTTAAGGTGGGAGTGACCATGAGTCTCTCTAATTGGAAGTAACCATGATTATCTTATGGTGGGAGTAACCTTGACTCTCTTATGGCAGGACTAACAATGACTCTCAAGCTGGGAGTAACCATGACTCTCTTAAGGTAGGATTTACCATGAGTCTCTCTAAGTGGAAGTAACCATAACTCTCTTATGGTGGGAGTAACTATGACTCTATTATGGCAGGAGTAACAATGACTTTCTGAAGCTGGGAGTAACCATGACTCTCTTAAAGTGGGAGTAACAATGACTCTCTAGCTGAGAGTAACCATGACTCTCTTAAGGTGGGAGTGACCATGAGTCTCTCTAATTGGAAGTAACCATGATTATCTTATGGTGGGAGTAACCTTGACTCTCTTAAGGTAGGATTGACCATGAGTCTGTCTAAGTGGAAGTAATCATAACTAGCTTATGATGGGAGTAACTATGACTCTCTTATGGCAGGAGTAACAATGACTCTCTTAAGCTGGGAGTAACCATAACTATCTTATGGTGGGAGTAACTATGACTCTATTATGGCAGGAGTAACAATGACTCTCTTAAGCTGGGAGTAACCATGACTCTCTTAAAGTGGGAGTAACAATGACTCTCAAGCTGGGAGTAAACATGACTCTCTTAAGGTGGGATTGACCATGAGTATCTCTAAGTGGAAGTAACCATGATTATCTTATGGTGGGAGTAACCTTGACTCTCTTAAGGTAGGATTGACCATGAGTCTCTCTAAGTGGAAGTATCAATAACTATCTTATGGTGGGAGTAACTATGACTCTATTATGGCAGGAGTAACAATGACTTTCTGAAGCTGGGAGTAACCATGACTCTCTTAAAGTGGGAGTAACAATGACTCTCTAGCTGAGAGTAACCATGACTCTCTTATGGTGGGAGTGACCATGAGTCTCTCTAATTGGAAGTAACCATGATTATCTTATGGTGGGAGTAACCTTGACTCTCTTAAGGTAGGATTGACCATGAGTCTCTCAAAGTGGAAGCACCCATAACTATCTTATGGTGGGAGTAACTATGACTCTATTATGGCAGGAGTAACAATGACTCTCTTAAGCTGGGAGTAACAATGACTCTCAAGCTGGGAGTAACCATGACTCTCTTAAGGTGGGAGTGACCATGAGTCTCTCTAATTGGAAGTAACCATGATTATCTTACGGTGGGAGTAACCATGACTCTCTTAAGGTAGGATTGACCATGAGTCTGTCTAAGTGGAAGTAATCATAACTAGCTTATGATGGGAGTAACTATGACTCTCTTATGGCAGGAGAAACAATGACTCTCTTAAGCTGGGAGTAACCATGACTCTCTTAAAGTGGGAGTAACAATGACTCTCTAGCTGGGAGTAACCATGACTCTCTTAAGGTGGGAGTGACCATGAGTCTCTCTAATTGGAAGTAACCATGATTATCTTACGGTGGGAGTAACCATGACTCTCTTAAGGTAGGATTGACCATGAGTCTGTCTAAGTGGAAGTAATCATAACTAGCTTATGATGGGAGTAACTATGACTCTCTTATGGCAGGAGTAACAATGACTCTCTTAAGCTGGGAGTAACCATGACTCTCTTAAAGTGAGAGTAACAATGACTCTCTAGCTGGGAGTAACCATTACTCTCTTAAGGTGGGAGTGACCATGAGTCTCTCTAATTGGAAGTAACCATGATTATCTTATGGTGGGAGTAACCTTGACTCTCTTATGGCAGGACTAACAATGACTCTCTTAAGCTGGGAGTAACCATTACTCTCTTAAAGTGGGAGTAACCATGACTCTCTTAAGGTAGGATTGACCATGAGTCTCTCTAAGTGGAAGTAACCATAACTATCTTATGGTGGGAGTAACTATGACTCTATTATGGCAGGAGTAACAATGACTTTCTGAAGCTGGGAGTAACCATGACTCTCTTAAAGTGGGAGTAACAATGACTCTCAAGCTGGGAGTAACCATGACTCTCTTAAGGTGGGAGTAACAGTGACTCTCAAGCTGGGAGTAACCATGACTCTCTTAAAGTGGGAGTAACAGTGACTCTCAAGCTGGGAGTAACCATGACTCTCTTAAGGTGGGAGTGACCACGAGTCTCTCTGATTGGAAGTAACCATGATTATCTTATGGTGGGAGTAACCTTGACTCTCTTAAGGTAGGATTGACCATGAGTCTGTCTAAGTGGAAGTAATCATAACTAGCTTATGATGGGAGTAACTATGACTCTCTTATGGCAGGAGTAACAATGACTCTCTTAAGCTGGGAGTAACCATGACTCTCTTAAAGTGGGAGTAACAATGACTCTCAAGCTGGGAGTAACCATGACTCTCTTAAGGTGGGAGTGACCATGAGTCTCTCTAATTGGAAGTAACCATGATTATCTTATCGTGGGAGTAACCTTGACTCTCTTAAGGTAGGATTGACCATGAGTCTGTCTAAGTGGAAGTAATCATAACTAGCTTATGATGGGAGTAACTATGACTCTCTTATGGCAGGAGTAACAATGACTCTCTTAAGCTGGGAGTAACCATGACTCTCTTAAAGTGGGAGTAACAATGACTCTCTAGCTGGGAGTAACCATGACTCTCTTAAGGTGGGAGTGACCATGAGTCTCTCTAATTGGAAGTAACCATGATTATCTTATGGTGGGAGTAACCTTGACTCTCTTAAGGTAGGATTGACCATGAGTCTGTCTAAGTGGAAGTAATCATAACTAGCTTATGATGGGAGTAACTATGACTCTCTTATGGCAGGAGTAACAATGACTCTCTTAAGCTGGGAGTAACCATGACTCTCTTAAAGTGGGAGTAACAATGACTCTCAAGCTGGGAGTAACCATGACTCTCTTAAGGTGGGAGTGACCATGAGTCTCTCTAATTGGAAGTAACCATGATTATCTTATGGTGGGAGTAACCTTGACTCTCTTAAGGTAGGATTGACCATGAGTCTGTCTAAGTGGAAGTAATCATAACTAGCTTATGATGGGAGTAACTATGACTCTCTTATGGCAGGAGTAACAATAACTCTCTTAAGCTGGGAGTAACCATGACTCTCTTAAAGTGGGAGTAACAATGACTCTCTAGCTGGGAGTAACCATTACTCTCTTAAGGTGGGAGTGACCATGAGTCTCTCTAATTGGAAGTAACCATGATTATCTTATGGTGGGAGTAACCTTGACTCTCTTATGGCAGGACTAACAATGACTCTCAAGCTGGGAGTAACCATGACTCTCTTAAGGTAGGATTTACCATGAGTCTCTCTAAGTGGAAGTAACCATAACTCTCTTATGGTGGGAGTAACTATGACTCTATTATGGCAGGAGTAACAATGACTTTCTGAAGCTGGGAGTAACCATGACTCTCTTAAAGTGGGAGTAACAATGACTCTCTAGCTGAGAGTAACCATGACTCTCTTAAGGTGGGAGTGACCATGAGTCTCTCTAATTGGAAGTAACCATGATTATCTTATGGTGGGAGTAACCTTGACTCTCTTAAGGTAGGATTGACCATGAGTCTGTCTAAGTGGAAGTAATCATAACTAGCTTATGATGGGAGTAACTATGACTCTCTTATGGCAGGAGTAACAATGACTCTCTTAAGCTGGGAGTAACCATAACTATCTTATGGTGGGAGTAACTATGACTCTATTATGGCAGGAGTAACAATGACTCTCTTAAGCTGGGAGTAACCATGACTCTCTTAAAGTGGGAGTAACAATGACTCTCAAGCTGGGAGTAAACATGACTCTCTTAAGGTGGGATTGACCATGAGTATCTCTAAGTGGAAGTAACCATGATTATCTTATGGTGGGAGTAACCTTGACTCTCTTAAGGTAGGATTGACCATGAGTCTCTCTAAGTGGAAGTATCAATAACTATCTTATGGTGGGAGTAACTATGACTCTATTATGGCAGGAGTAACAATGACTTTCTGAAGCTGGGAGTAACCATGACTCTCTTAAAGTGGGAGTAACAATGACTCTCTAGCTGAGAGTAACCATGACTCTCTTATGGTGGGAGTGACCATGAGTCTCTCTAATTGGAAGTAACCATGATTATCTTATGGTGGGAGTAACCTTGACTCTCTTAAGGTAGGATTGACCATGAGTCTCTCAAAGTGGAAGCACCCATAACTATCTTATGGTGGGAGTAACTATGACTCTATTATGGCAGGAGTAACAATGACTCTCTTAAGCTGGGAGTAACAATGACTCTCAAGCTGGGAGTAACCATGACTCTCTTAAGGTGGGAGTGACCATGAGTCTCTCTAATTGGAAGTAACCATGATTATCTTACGGTGGGAGTAACCATGACTCTCTTAAGGTAGGATTGACCATGAGTCTGTCTAAGTGGAAGTAATCATAACTAGCTTATGATGGGAGTAACTATGACTCTCTTATGGCAGGAGAAACAATGACTCTCTTAAGCTGGGAGTAACCATGACTCTCTTAAAGTGGGAGTAACAATGACTCTCTAGCTGGGAGTAACCATGACTCTCTTAAGGTGGGAGTGACCATGAGTCTCTCTAATTGGAAGTAACCATGATTATCTTACGGTGGGAGTAACCATGACTCTCTTAAGGTAGGATTGACCATGAGTCTGTCTAAGTGGAAGTAATCATAACTAGCTTATGATGGGAGTAACTATGACTCTCTTATGGCAGGAGTAACAATGACTCTCTTAAGCTGGGAGTAACCATGACTCTCTTAAAGTGGGAGTAACAATGACTCTCTAGCTGGGAGTAACCATTACTCTCTTAAGGTGGGAGTGACCATGAGTCTCTCTAATTGGAAGTAACCATGATTATCTTATGGTGGGAGTAACCTTGACTCTCTTAAGGTAGGATTGACCATGAGTCTGTCTAAGTGGAAGTAATCATAACTAGCTTATGATGGGAGTAACTATGACTCTCTTATGGCAGGAGTAACAATGACTCTCTTAAGCTGGGAGTAACCATGACTCTCTTAAAGTGGGAGTAACAGTGACTCTCAAGCTGGGAGTAACCATGACTCTCTTAAGGTAGGATTGACCATGAGTCTCTCTAAGTGGAAGTAACAATAACTATCTTATGGTGGGAGTAACTATGACTCTATTATGGCAGGAGTAACAATGACTTTCTGAAGCTGGGAGTAACCATGATTCTCTTAAAGTGGGAGTAACAATGACTCTCTAGCTGAGAGTAACCATGACTCTCTTAAGGTGGGAGTGACCATGAGTCTCTCTAAGTGGAAGTAACAATAACTATCTTATGGTGGGAGTAACTATGACTCTATTATGGCAGGAGTAACAATTACTTTCTGAAGCTGGGAGTAACCATGACTCTCTTAAAGTGGGAGTAACAATGACTCTCTAGCTGGGAGTAACCATGACTCTCTTAAGGTGGGAGTGACCATGAGTCTCTCTAATTGGAAGTAACCATGATTATCTTATGGTGGGAGTAACCTTGACTCTCTTAAGGTAGGATTGACCATGAGTCTGTCTAAGTGGAAGTAATCATAACTAGCTTATGATGGGAGTAACTATGACTCTCTTATGGCAGGAGTAACAATGACTCTCTTAAGCTGGGAGTAACCATGACTCTCTTAAAGTGGGAGTGACAGTGACTCTCAAGCTGGGAGTAACCATGACTCTCTTAAGGTAGGATTGACCATTAGTCTCTCTAAGTGGAAGTAACCATGATTATCTTATGGTGGGAGTAACCTTGACTCTCTTAAGGTAGGATTGACCATGAGTCTGTCTAAGTGGAAGTAATCATAACTAGCTTATGATGGGAGTAACTATGACTCTCTTATGGCAGGAGTAACAATGACTCTCTTAAGCTGGGAGTAACCATAACTATCTTATGGTGGGAGTAACTATGACTCTATTATGGCAGGAGTAACAATGACTCTCTTAAGCTGGGAGTAACCATGACTCTCTTAAAGTGGGAGTAACAATGACTCTCAAGCTGGGAGTAAACATGACTCTCTTAAGGTGGGATTGACCATGAGTATCTCTAAGTGGAAGTAACCATGATTATCTTATGGTGGGAGTAACCTTGACTCTCTTAAGGTAGGATTGACCATGAGTCTCTCTAAGTGGAAGTATCAATAACTATCTTATGGTGGGAGTAACTATGACTCTATTATGGCAGGAGTAACAATGACTTTCTGAAGCTGGGAGTAACCATGACTCTCTTAAAGTGGGAGTAACAATGACTCTCTAGCTGAGAGTAACCATGACTCTCTTATGGTGGGAGTGACCATGAGTCTCTCTAAATGGAAGTAACCATGATTATCTTACGGTGGGAGTAACCATGACTCTCTTAAGGTAGGATTGACCATGAGTCTGTTTAAGTGGAAGTAATCATAACTAGCTTATGATGGGAGTAACTATGACTCTCTTATGGCAGGAGTAACAATGACTCTCTTAAGCTGGGAGTAACCATGACTCTCTTAAAGTGGGAGTAACAATGACTCTCTAGCTGGGAGTAACCATTACTCTCTTAAGGTGGGAGTGACCATGAGTCTCTCTAATTGGAAGTAACCATGATTATCTTATGGTGGGAGTAACCTTGACTCTCTTAAGGTAGGATTGACCATGAGTCTGTCTAAGTGGAAGTAATCATATCTAGCTTATGATGGGAGTAACTATGACTCTCTTATGGCAGGAGTAACAATGACTCTCTTAAGCTGGGAGTAACCATGACTCTCTTAAAGTGTGAGTAACAATGACTCTCAAGCTGGGAGTAACCATGACTCTCTTAAGGTAGGATTGACCATGAGTCTCTCTAAGTGGAAGTAACAATAACTATCTTATGGTGGGAGTAACTATGACTCTATTATGGTAGGAGTAACAATGACTTTCTGAAGCTGGGAGTAACCATGACTCTCTTAAAGTGGGAGTAACAATGACTCTCTAGCTGAGAGTAACCATGACCCTCTTAAGGTGGGAGTGACCATGAGTCTCTCTAAGTGGAAGTAACAATAACTATCTTATGGTGGGAGTAACTATGACTCTATTATGGCAGGAGTAACAATTACTTTCTGAAGCTGGGAGTAACCATGACTCTCTTAAAGTGGGAGTAACAATGACTCTCTAGCTGGGAGTAACCATGACTCTCTTAAGGTGGGAGTGACCATGAGTCTCTCTAATTGGAAGTAACCATGATTATCTTATGGTGGGAGTAACCTTGACTCTCTTAAGCTGGGAGTAACCATGACTCTCTTAAAGTGGGAGTAACAGTGACTCTCAAGCTGGGAGTAACCATGACTCTCTTAAGGTAGGAGTGACCATGAGTCTCTCTAAGTGGAAGTAACAATAACTATCTTATGGTGGGAGTAACTATGACTCTATTATGGCAGGAGTAACAATTACTTTCTGAAGCTGGGAGTAACCATGACTCTCTTAAAGTGGGAGTAACAATGACTCTCTAGCTGGGAGTAACCATGACTCTCTTAAGGTGGGAGTGACCATGAGTCTCTCTAATTGGAAGTAACCATGATTATCTTATGGTGGGAGTAACCTTGACTCTCTTAATGTAGGATTGACCATGAGTTTCTCTAAGTGGAAGTAACAATAACTATCTTATGGTGGGAGTAACTATGACTCTATTATGGCAGGAGTAACAATTACTTTCTGAAGCTGGGAGTAACCATGACTCTCTTAAAGTGGGAGTAACAATGACTCTCTAGCTGGGAGTAACCATGACTCTCTTAAGGTGGGAGTGACCATGAGTCTCTCTAATTGGAAGTAACCATGATTATCTTATGGTGGGAGTAACCTTGACTCTCTTAAGGTAGGATTGACCATGAGTCTGTCTAAGTGGAAGTAATCATAACTAGCTTATGATGGGAGTAACTATGACTCTCTTATGGCAGGAGTAACAATGACTCTCTTAAGCTGGGAGTAACCATGACTCTCTTAAAGTGGGAGTAACAGTGACTCTCAAGCTGGGAGTAACCATGACTCTCTTAAGGTGGGAGTGACCATGAGTCTCTCTAAGTGGAAGTAACAATAACTATCTTATGGTGGGAGTAACTATGACTCTATTATGGCAGGAGTAACAATTACTTTCTGAAGCTGGGAGTAACCATGACTCTCTTAAAGTGGGAGTAAAAATGACTCTCTAGCTGGGAGTAACCATGACTCTCTTAAGGTGGGAGTGACCATGAGTCTCTCTAATTGGAAGTAACCATGATTATCTTATGGTGGGAGTAACCTTGACTCTCTTAAGGTAGGATTGACCATGAGTCTGTCTAAGTGGAAGTAACAATAACTATCTTATGGTGGGAGTAACTATGACTCTATTATGGCAGGAGTAACAATTACTTTCTGAAGCTGGGAGTAACCACGACTCTCTTAAAGTGGGAGTAACAATGACTCTCTAGCTGGGAGTAACCATGACTCTCTTAAGGTGGGAGTGACCATGAGTCTCTCTAATTGGAAGTAACCATGATTATCTTATGGTGGGAGTAACCTTGACTCTCTTAAGGTAGGATTGACCATGAGTCTGTCTAAGTGGAAGTAATCATAACTAGCTTATGATGGGAGTAACTATGACTCTCTTATGGCAGGAGAAACAATGACTCTCTTAAGCTGGGAGTAACCATGACTCTCTTAAAGTGGGAGTAACAATGACTCTCTAGCTGGGAGTAACCATGACTCTCTTAAGGTGGGAGTGACCATGAGTCTCTCTAATTGGAAATAACCATGATTATCTTATGGTGGGAGTAACCTTGACTCTCTTAAGGTAGGATTGACCATGAGTCTCTCAAAGTGGAAGCACCCATAACTATCTTATGGTGGGAGTAACTATGACTCTATTATGGCAGGAGTAACAATGACTCTCTTAAGCTGGGAGTAACAATGACTCTCAAGCTGGGAGTAACCATGACTCTCTTAAGGTGGGAGTGACCATGAGTCTCTCTAATTGGAAGTAACCATGATTATCTTACGGTGGGAGTAACCATGACTCTCTTAAGGTAGGATTGACCATGAGTCTGTCTAAGTGGAAGTAATCATAACTAGCTTATGATGGGAGTAACTATGACTCTCTTATGGCAGGAGTAACAATGACTCTCTTAAGCTGGGAGTAACCATAACTATCTTATGGTGGGAGTAACTATGACTCTATTATGGCAGGAGTAACAATGACTCTCTTAAGCTGGGAGTAACCATGACTCTCTTAAAGTGGGAGTAACAATGACTCTCAAGCTGGGAGTAAACATGACTCTCTTAAGGTGGGATTGACCATGAGTATCTCTAAGTGGAAGTAACCATGATTATCTTATGGTGGGAGTAACCTTGACTCTCTTAAGGTAGGATTGACCATGAGTCTCTCTAAGTGGAAGTATCAATAACTATCTTATGGTGGGAGTAACTATGACTCTATTATGGCAGGAGTAACAATGACTTTCTGAAGCTGGGAGTAACCATGACTCTCTTAAAGTGGGAGTAACAATGACTCTCTAGCTGAGAGTAACCATGACTCTCTTATGGTGGGAGTGACCATGAGTCTCTCTAATTGGAAGTAACCATGATTATCTTATGGTGGGAGTAACCTTGACTCTCTTAAGGTAGGATTGACCATGAGTCTCTCAAAGTGGAAGCACCCATAACTATCTTATGGTGGGAGTAACTATGACTCTATTATGGCAGGAGTAACAATGACTCTCTTAAGCTGGGAGTAACAATGACTCTCAAGCTGGGAGTAACCATGACTCTCTTAAGGTGGGAGTGACCATGAGTCTCTCTAATTGGAAGTAACCATGATTATCTTACGGTGGGAGTAACCATGACTCTCTTAAGGTAGGATTGACCATGAGTCTGTCTAAGTGGAAGTAATCATAACTAGCTTATGATGGGAGTAACTATGACTCTCTTATGGCAGGAGAAACAATGACTCTCTTAAGCTGGGAGTAACCATGACTCTCTTAAAGTGGGAGTAACAATGACTCTCTAGCTGGGAGTAACCATGACTCTCTTAAGGTGGGAGTGACCATGAGTCTCTCTAATTGGAAGTAACCATGATTATCTTACGGTGGGAGTAACCATGACTCTCTTAAGGTAGGATTGACCATGAGTCTGTCTAAGTGGAAGTAATCATAACTAGCTTATGATGGGAGTAACTATGACTCTCTTATGGCAGGAGTAACAATGACTCTCTTAAGCTGGGAGTAACCATGACTCTCTTAAAGTGGGAGTAACAATGACTCTCTAGCTGGGAGTAACCATTACTCTCTTAAGGTGGGAGTGACCATGAGTCTCTCTAATTGGAAGTAACCATGATTATCTTATGGTGGGAGTAACCTTGACTCTCTTAAGGTAGGATTGACCATGAGTCTGTCTAAGTGGAAGTAATCATAACTAGCTTATGATGGGAGTAACTATGACTCTCTTATGGCAGGAGTAACAATGACTCTCTTAAGCTGGGAGTAACCATGACTCTCTTAAAGTGGGAGTAACAGTGACTCTCAAGCTGGGAGTAACCATGACTCTCTTAAGGTAGGATTGACCATGAGTCTCTCTAAGTGGAAGTAACAATAACTATCTTATGGTGGGAGTAACTATGACTCTATTATGGCAGGAGTAACAATGACTTTCTGAAGCTGGGAGTAACCATGATTCTCTTAAAGTGGGAGTAACAATGACTCTCTAGCTGAGAGTAACCATGACTCTCTTAAGGTGGGAGTGACCATGAGTCTCTCTAAGTGGAAGTAACAATAACTATCTTATGGTGGGAGTAACTATGACTCTATTATGGCAGGAGTAACAATTACTTTCTGAAGCTGGGAGTAACCATGACTCTCTTAAAGTGGGAGTAACAATGACTCTCTAGCTGGGAGTAACCATGACTCTCTTAAGGTGGGAGTGACCATGAGTCTCTCTAATTGGAAGTAACCATGATTATCTTATGGTGGGAGTAACCTTGACTCTCTTAAGGTAGGATTGACCATGAGTCTGTCTAAGTGGAAGTAATCATAACTAGCTTATGATGGGAGTAACTATGACTCTCTTATGGCAGGAGTAACAATGACTCTCTTAAGCTGGGAGTAACCATGACTCTCTTAAAGTGGGAGTGACAGTGACTCTCAAGCTGGGAGTAACCATGACTCTCTTAAGGTAGGATTGACCATTAGTCTCTCTAAGTGGAAGTAACCATGATTATCTTATGGTGGGAGTAACCTTGACTCTCTTAAGGTAGGATTGACCATGAGTCTGTCTAAGTGGAAGTAATCATAACTAGCTTATGATGGGAGTAACTATGACTCTCTTATGGCAGGAGTAACAATGACTCTCTTAAGCTGGGAGTAACCATAACTATCTTATGGTGGGAGTAACTATGACTCTATTATGGCAGGAGTAACAATGACTCTCTTAAGCTGGGAGTAACCATGACTCTCTTAAAGTGGGAGTAACAATGACTCTCAAGCTGGGAGTAAACATGACTCTCTTAAGGTGGGATTGACCATGAGTATCTCTAAGTGGAAGTAACCATGATTATCTTATGGTGGGAGTAACCTTGACTCTCTTAAGGTAGGATTGACCATGAGTCTCTCTAAGTGGAAGTATCAATAACTATCTTATGGTGGGAGTAACTATGACTCTATTATGGCAGGAGTAACAATGACTTTCTGAAGCTGGGAGTAACCATGACTCTCTTAAAGTGGGAGTAACAATGACTCTCTAGCTGAGAGTAACCATGACTCTCTTATGGTGGGAGTGACCATGAGTCTCTCTAAATGGAAGTAACCATGATTATCTTACGGTGGGAGTAACCATGACTCTCTTAAGGTAGGATTGACCATGAGTCTGTTTAAGTGGAAGTAATCATAACTAGCTTATGATGGGAGTAACTATGACTCTCTTATGGCAGGAGTAACAATGACTCTCTTAAGCTGGGAGTAACCATGACTCTCTTAAAGTGGGAGTAACAATGACTCTCTAGCTGGGAGTAACCATTACTCTCTTAAGGTGGGAGTGACCATGAGTCTCTCTAATTGGAAGTAACCATGATTATCTTATGGTGGGAGTAACCTTGACTCTCTTAAGGTAGGATTGACCATGAGTCTGTCTAAGTGGAAGTAATCATATCTAGCTTATGATGGGAGTAACTATGACTCTCTTATGGCAGGAGTAACAATGACTCTCTTAAGCTGGGAGTAACCATGACTCTCTTAAAGTGTGAGTAACAATGACTCTCAAGCTGGGAGTAACCATGACTCTCTTAAGGTAGGATTGACCATGAGTCTCTCTAAGTGGAAGTAACAATAACTATCTTATGGTGGGAGTAACTATGACTCTATTATGGTAGGAGTAACAATGACTTTCTGAAGCTGGGAGTAACCATGACTCTCTTAAAGTGGGAGTAACAATGACTCTCTAGCTGAGAGTAACCATGACCCTCTTAAGGTGGGAGTGACCATGAGTCTCTCTAAGTGGAAGTAACAATAACTATCTTATGGTGGGAGTAACTATGACTCTATTATGGCAGGAGTAACAATTACTTTCTGAAGCTGGGAGTAACCATGACTCTCTTAAAGTGGGAGTAACAATGACTCTCTAGCTGGGAGTAACCATGACTCTCTTAAGGTGGGAGTGACCATGAGTCTCTCTAATTGGAAGTAACCATGATTATCTTATGGTGGGAGTAACCTTGACTCTCTTAAGCTGGGAGTAACCATGACTCTCTTAAAGTGGGAGTAACAGTGACTCTCAAGCTGGGAGTAACCATGACTCTCTTAAGGTAGGAGTGACCATGAGTCTCTCTAAGTGGAAGTAACAATAACTATCTTATGGTGGGAGTAACTATGACTCTATTATGGCAGGAGTAACAATTACTTTCTGAAGCTGGGAGTAACCATGACTCTCTTAAAGTGGGAGTAACAATGACTCTCTAGCTGGGAGTAACCATGACTCTCTTAAGGTGGGAGTGACCATGAGTCTCTCTAATTGGAAGTAACCATGATTATCTTATGGTGGGAGTAACCTTGACTCTCTTAATGTAGGATTGACCATGAGTTTCTCTAAGTGGAAGTAACAATAACTATCTTATGGTGGGAGTAACTATGACTCTATTATGGCAGGAGTAACAATTACTTTCTGAAGCTGGGAGTAACCATGACTCTCTTAAAGTGGGAGTAACAATGACTCTCTAGCTGGGAGTAACCATGACTCTCTTAAGGTGGGAGTGACCATGAGTCTCTCTAATTGGAAGTAACCATGATTATCTTATGGTGGGAGTAACCTTGACTCTCTTAAGGTAGGATTGACCATGAGTCTGTCTAAGTGGAAGTAATCATAACTAGCTTATGATGGGAGTAACTATGACTCTCTTATGGCAGGAGTAACAATGACTCTCTTAAGCTGGGAGTAACCATGACTCTCTTAAAGTGGGAGTAACAGTGACTCTCAAGCTGGGAGTAACCATGACTCTCTTAAGGTGGGAGTGACCATGAGTCTCTCTAAGTGGAAGTAACAATAACTATCTTATGGTGGGAGTAACTATGACTCTATTATGGCAGGAGTAACAATTACTTTCTGAAGCTGGGAGTAACCATGACTCTCTTAAAGTGGGAGTAAAAATGACTCTCTAGCTGGGAGTAACCATGACTCTCTTAAGGTGGGAGTGACCATGAGTCTCTCTAATTGGAAGTAACCATGATTATCTTATGGTGGGAGTAACCTTGACTCTCTTAAGGTAGGATTGACCATGAGTCTGTCTAAGTGGAAGTAACAATAACTATCTTATGGTGGGAGTAACTATGACTCTATTATGGCAGGAGTAACAATTACTTTCTGAAGCTGGGAGTAACCACGACTCTCTTAAAGTGGGAGTAACAATGACTCTCTAGCTGGGAGTAACCATGACTCTCTTAAGGTGGGAGTGACCATGAGTCTCTCTAATTGGAAGTAACCATGATTATCTTATGGTGGGAGTAACCTTGACTCTCTTAAGGTAGGATTGACCATGAGTCTGTCTAAGTGGAAGTAATCATAACTAGCTTATGATGGGAGTAACTATGACTCTCTTATGGCAGGAGAAACAATGACTCTCTTAAGCTGGGAGTAACCATGACTCTCTTAAAGTGGGAGTAACAATGACTCTCTAGCTGGGAGTAACCATGACTCTCTTAAGGTGGGAGTGACCATGAGTCTCTCTAATTGGAAATAACCATGATTATCTTATGGTGGGAGTAACCTTGACTCTCTTAAGGTAGGATTGACCATGAGTCTCTCAAAGTGGAAGCACCCATAACTATCTTATGGTGGGAGTAACTATGACTCTATTATGGCAGGAGTAACAATGACTCTCTTAAGCTGGGAGTAACAATGACTCTCAAGCTGGGAGTAACCATGACTCTCTTAAGGTGGGAGTGACCATGAGTCTCTCTAATTGGAAGTAACCATGATTATCTTACGGTGGGAGTAACCATGACTCTCTTAAGGTAGGATTGACCATGAGTCTGTCTAAGTGGAAGTAATCATAACTAGCTTATGATGGGAGTAACTATGACTCTCTTATGGCAGGAGAAACAATGACTCTCTTAAGCTGGGAGTAACCATGACTCTCTTAAAGTGGGAGTAACAATGACTCTCTAGCTGGGAGTAACCATGACTCTCTTAAGGTGGGAGTGACCATGAGTCTCTCTAATTGGAAGTAACCATGATTATCTTACGGTGGGAGTAACCATGACTCTCTTAAGGTAGGATTGACCATGAGTCTGTCTAAGTGGAAGTAATCATAACTAGCTTATGATGGGAGTAACTATGACTCTCTTATGGCAGGAGTAACAATGACTCTCTTAAGCTGGGAGTAACCATGACTCTCTTAAAGTGGGAGTAACAATGACTCTCTAGCTGGGAGTAACCATTACTCTCTTAAGGTGGGAGTGACCATGAGTCTCTCTAATTGGAAGTAACCATGATTATCTTATGGTGGGAGTAACCTTGACTCTCTTAAGGTAGGATTGACCATGAGTCTGTCTAAGTGGAAGTAATCATAACTAGCTTATGATGGGAGTAACTATGACTCTCTTATGGCAGGAGTAACAATGACTCTCTTAAGCTGGGAGTAACCATGACTCTCTTAAAGTGGGAGTAACAGTGACTCTCAAGCTGGGAGTAACCATGACTCTCTTAAGGTAGGATTGACCATGAGTCTCTCTAAGTGGAAGTAACAATAACTATCTTATGGTGGGAGTAACTATGACTCTATTATGGCAGGAGTAACAATGACTTTCTGAAGCTGGGAGTAACCATGATTCTCTTAAAGTGGGAGTAACAATGACTCTCTAGCTGAGAGTAACCATGACTCTCTTAAGGTGGGAGTGACCATGAGTCTCTCTAAGTGGAAGTAACAATAACTATCTTATGGTGGGAGTAACTATGACTCTATTATGGCAGGAGTAACAATTACTTTCTGAAGCTGGGAGTAACCATGACTCTCTTAAAGTGGGAGTAACAATGACTCTCTAGCTGGGAGTAACCATGACTCTCTTAAGGTGGGAGTGACCATGAGTCTCTCTAATTGGAAGTAACCATGATTATCTTATGGTGGGAGTAACCTTGACTCTCTTAAGGTAGGATTGACCATGAGTCTGTCTAAGTGGAAGTAATCATAACTAGCTTATGATGGGAGTAACTATGACTCTCTTATGGCAGGAGTAACAATGACTCTCTTAAGCTGGGAGTAACCATGACTCTCTTAAAGTGGGAGTGACAGTGACTCTCAAGCTGGGAGTAACCATGACTCTCTTAAGGTAGGATTGACCATTAGTCTCTCTAAGTGGAAGTAACCATGATTATCTTATGGTGGGAGTAACCTTGACTCTCTTAAGGTAGGATTGACCATGAGTCTGTCTAAGTGGAAGTAATCATAACTAGCTTATGATGGGAGTAACTATGACTCTCTTATGGCAGGAGTAACAATGACTCTCTTAAGCTGGGAGTAACCATAACTATCTTATGGTGGGAGTAACTATGACTCTATTATGGCAGGAGTAACAATGACTCTCTTAAGCTGGGAGTAACCATGACTCTCTTAAAGTGGGAGTAACAATGACTCTCAAGCTGGGAGTAAACATGACTCTCTTAAGGTGGGATTGACCATGAGTATCTCTAAGTGGAAGTAACCATGATTATCTTATGGTGGGAGTAACCTTGACTCTCTTAAGGTAGGATTGACCATGAGTCTCTCTAAGTGGAAGTATCAATAACTATCTTATGGTGGGAGTAACTATGACTCTATTATGGCAGGAGTAACAATGACTTTCTGAAGCTGGGAGTAACCATGACTCTCTTAAAGTGGGAGTAACAATGACTCTCTAGCTGAGAGTAACCATGACTCTCTTATGGTGGGAGTGACCATGAGTCTCTCTAAATGGAAGTAACCATGATTATCTTACGGTGGGAGTAACCATGACTCTCTTAAGGTAGGATTGACCATGAGTCTGTTTAAGTGGAAGTAATCATAACTAGCTTATGATGGGAGTAACTATGACTCTCTTATGGCAGGAGTAACAATGACTCTTTTAAGCTGGGAGTAACCATGACTCTCTTAAAGTGGGAGTAACAATGACTCTCTAGCTGGGAGTAACCATTACTCTCTTAAGGTGGGAGTGACCATGAGTCTCTCTAATTGGAAGTAACCATGATTATCTTATGGTGGGAGTAACCTTGACTCTCTTAAGGTAGGATTGACCATGAGTCTGTCTAAGTGGAAGTAATCATATCTAGCTTATGATGGGAGTAACTATGACTCTCTTATGGCAGGAGTAACAATGACTCTCTTAAGCTGGGAGTAACCATGACTCTCTTAAAGTGGGAGTAACAATGACTCTCAAGCTGGGAGTAACCATGACTCTCTTAAGGTAGGATTGACCATGAGTCTCTCTAAGTGGAAGTAACAATAACTATCTTATGGTGGGAGTAACTATGACTCTATTATGGTAGGAGTAACAATGACTTTCTGAAGCTGGGAGTAACCATGACTCTCTTAAAGTGGGAGTAACAATGACTCTCTAGCTGAGAGTAACCATGACCCTCTTAAGGTGGGAGTGACCATGAGTCTCTCTAAGTGGAAGTAACAATAACTATCTTATGGTGGGAGTAACTATGACTCTATTATGGCAGGAGTAACAATTACTTTCTGAAGCTGGGAGTAACCATGACTCTCTTAAAGTGGGAGTAACAATGACTCTCTAGCTGGGAGTAACCATGACTCTCTTAAGGTGGGAGTGACCATGAGTCTCTCTAATTGGAAGTAACCATGATTATCTTATGGTGGGAGTAACCTTGACTCTCTTAAGCTGGGAGTAACCATGACTCTCTTAAAGTGGGAGTAACAGTGACTCTCAAGCTGGGAGTAACCATGACTCTCTTAAGGTAGGAGTGACCATGAGTCTCTCTAAGTGGAAGTAACAATAACTATCTTATGGTGGGAGTAACTATGACTCTATTATGGCAGGAGTAACAATTACTTTCTGAAGCTGGGAGTAACCATGACTCTCTTAAAGTGGGAGTAACAATGACTCTCTAGCTGGGAGTAACCATGACTCTCTTAAGGTGGGAGTGACCATGAGTCTCTCTAATTGGAAGTAACCATGATTATCTTATGGTGGGAGTAACCTTGACTCTCTTAATGTAGGATTGACCATGAGTTTCTCTAAGTGGAAGTAACAATAACTATCTTATGGTGGGAGTAACTATGACTCTATTATGGCAGGAGTAACAATTACTTTCTGAAGCTGGGAGTAACCATGACTCTCTTAAAGTGGGAGTAACAATGACTCTCTAGCTGGGAGTAACCATGACTCTCTTAAGGTGGGAGTGACCATGAGTCTCTCTAATTGGAAGTAACCATGATTATCTTATGGTGGGAGTAACCTTGACTCTCTTAAGGTAGGATTGACCATGAGTCTGTCTAAGTGGAAGTAATCATAACTAGCTTATGATGGGAGTAACTATGACTCTCTTATGGCAGGAGTAACAATGACTCTCTTAAGCTGGGAGTAACCATGACTCTCTTAAAGTGGGAGTAACAGTGACTCTCAAGCTGGGAGTAACCATGACTCTCTTAAGGTGGGAGTGACCATGAGTCTCTCTAAGTGGAAGTAACAATAACTATCTTATGGTGGGAGTAACTATGACTCTATTATGGCAGGAGTAACAATTACTTTCTGAAGCTGGGAGTAACCATGACTCTCTTAAAGTGGGAGTAAAAATGACTCTCTAGCTGGGAGTAACCATGACTCTCTTAAGGTGGGAGTGACCATGAGTCTCTCTAATTGGAAGTAACCATGATTATCTTATGGTGGGAGTAACCTTGACTCTCTTAAGGTAGGATTGACCATGAGTCTGTCTAAGTGGAAGTAACAATAACTATCTTATGGTGGGAGTAACTATGACTCTATTATGGCAGGAGTAACAATTACTTTCTGAAGCTGGGAGTAACCACGACTCTCTTAAAGTGGGAGTAACAATGACTCTCTAGCTGGGAGTAACCATGACTCTCTTAAGGTGGGAGTGACCATGAGTCTCTCTAATTGGAAGTAACCATGATTATCTTATGGTGGGAGTAACCTTGACTCTCTTAAGGTAGGATTGACCATGAGTCTGTCTAAGTGGAAGTAATCATAACTAGCTTATGATGGGAGTAACTATGACTCTCTTATGGCAGGAGTAACAATGACTCTCTTAAGCTGGGAGTAACCATAACTATCTTATGGTGGGAGTAACTATGACTCTATTATGGCAGGAGTAACAATGACTCTCTTAAGCTGGGAGTAACCATGACTCTCTTAAAGTGGGAGTAACAATGACTCTCAAGCTGGGAGTAAACATGACTCTCTTAAGGTGGGATTGACCATGAGTGTCTCTAAGTGGAAGTAACCATGATTATCTTATGGTGGGAGTAACCTTGACTCTCTTAAGGTAGGATTGACCATGAGTCTCTCTAAGTGGAAGTATCAATAACTATCTTATGGTGGGAGTAACTATGACTCTATTATGGCAGGAGTAACAATGACTTTCTGAAGCTGGGAGTAACCATGACTCTCTTAAAGTGGGAGTAACAATGACTCTCTAGCTGAGAGTAACCATGACTCTCTTATGGTGGGAGTGACCATGAGTCTCTCTAATTGGAAGTAACCATGATTATCTTATGGTGGGAGTAACCTTGACTCTCTTAAGGTAGGATTGACCATGAGTCTCTCAAAGTGGAAGTACCCATAACTATCTTATGGTGGGAGTAACTATGACTCTATTATGGCAGGAGTAACAATGACTCTCTTAAGCTGGGAGTAACAATGACTCTCAAGCTGGGAGTAACCATGACTCTCTTAAGGTGGGAGTGACCATGAGTCTGTCTAAGTGGAAGTAACAATAACTATCTTATGGTGGGAGTAACTATGACTCTATTATGGCAGGAGTAACAATTACTTTCTGAAGCTGGGAGTAACCATGACTCTCTTAAAGTGGGAGTAACAATGACTCTCTAGCTGGGAGTAACCATGACTCTCATAAGGTGGGAGTGACCATGAGTCTCTCTAATTGGAAGTAACCATGATTATCTTATGGTGGGAGTAACCTTGACTCTCTTAAGGTAGGATTGACCATGAGTCTGTCTAAGTGGAAGTAATCATAACTAGCTTATGATGGGAGTAACTATGACTCTCTTATGGCAGGAGTAACAATGACTCTCTTAAGCTGGGAGTAACCATGACTCTCTTAAAGTGGGAGTAACAGTGACTCTCAAGCTGGGAGTAACCATGACTCTCTTAAGGTGGGAGTGACCATGAGTCTCTCTAAGTGGAAGTAACAATAACTATCTTATGGTGGGAGTAACTATGACTCTATTATGGCAGGAGTAACAATTACTTTCTGAAGCTGGGAGTAACCATGACTCTCTTATAGTGGGAGTAAAAATGACTCTCTAGCTGGGAGTAACCATGACTCTCTTAAGGTGGGAGTGACCATGAGTCTCTCTAATTGGAAGTAACCATGATTATCTTATGGTGGGAGTAACCTTGACTCTCTTAAGGTAGGATTGACCATGAGTTTCTCTAAGTGGAAGTAACAATAACTATCTTATGGTGGGAGTAACTATGACTCTATTATGGCAGGAGTAACAATGACTTTCTGAAACTGGGAGTAACCATGACTCTCTTAAAGTGGGAGTAACAATGACTCTCTAGCTGAGAGTAACCATGACTCTCTTAAGGTGGGAGTGACCATGAGTCTCTCTAATTGGAAGTAACCATAATTATCTTATGGTGGGAGTAACCTTGACTCTCTTAAGGTAGGATTGACCATGAGTCTCTCTAAGTGGAAGTAACCATGACTCTCTTAAAGTGGGAGTAACTATGACTCTATTATGGCAGGAGTAACAATGACTTTCTGAAGCTGGGAGTAACCATGACTCTCTTAAAGTGGGAGTAACAATGACTCTCTAGCTGGGAGTAACCATGACTCTCTTAAGGTGGGAGTGACCATGAGTCTCTCTAATTGGAAGTAACCATGATTATCTTATGGTGGGAGTAACCTTGACTCTCTTAAGGTAGGATTGACCATCAGTCTGTCTAAGTGGAAGTAACCATGATTATCTTATGGTGGGAGTAACCTTGAATCTCTTAAGGTAGGATTGACCATGAGTCTGTCTAAGTGGAAGTAATCATAACTATCTTATGGTGGGAGTAACTATGACTCTATTATGGCAGGAGTAACAATGACTTTCTGAAGCTGGGAGTAACCATGACTCTCTTAAAGTGGGAGTAACAATGACTCTCTAGCTGAGAGTAAGCATTACTCTCTTAAGGTGGGAGTGACCATCAGTCTCTCTAATTGGAAGTAACCATGATTATCTTATGGTGGGAGTAACCTTGACTCTCTTAAGGTAGGATTGACCACGCGTCTGTCTAAGTGGAAGTAATCATAACTAGCTTATTATGGGAGTAACTATGACTCTCTTATGGCAGGAGTAACAATGACTCTCTTAAGCTGGGAGTAACCATGACTCTCTTAAAGTGGGAGTAACAGTGACTCTCAAGCTGGGAGTAACCATGACTCTCTTAAGGTAGGATTGACCATGAGTCTCTCTAAGTGGAAGTAACAATAACTATCTTATGGTGGGAGTAACTATGACTCTATTATGGCAGGAGTAACAATGACTTTCTGAAGCTGGGAGTAACCATGACTCTCTTAAAGTGGGAGTAACAATGACTCTCTAGCTGAGAGTAACCATGACTCTCTTAAGGTGGGAGTGACCATGAGTCTCTCTAATTGGAAGTAACCATGATTATCTTATGGTGGGAGTAACCTTGACTCTCTTAAGGTAGGTTTGACCATGAGTCTGTCTAAGTGGAAGTAATCATAACTAGCTTATGATGGGAGTAACTATGACTCTCTTATGGCAGGAGTAACAATGACTCTCTTAAGCTGGGAGTAACCATGACTCTCTTAAAGTGGGAGTAACAGTGACTCTCAAGCTGGGAGTAACCATGACTCTCTTAAGGTAGGATTGACCATGAGTCTCTCTAAGTGGAAGTAACAATAACTATCTTATGGTGGGAGTAACTATGACTCTATTATGGCAGGAGTAACAATGACTTTCTGAAGCTGGGAGTAACCATGACTCTCTTAAAGTGGGAGTAACAATGACTCTCTAGCTGAGAGTAACCATGACTCTCTTAAGGTGGGAGTGACCATGAGTCTCTCTAAGTGGAAGTAACAATAACTATCTTATGGTGGGAGTAACTATGACTCTATTATGGCAGGAGTAACAATTACTTTCTGAAGCTGGGAGTAACCATGACTCTCTTAAAGTGGGAGTAACAATGACTCTCTAGCTGGGAGTAACCATGACTCTCTTAAGGTGGGAGTGACCATGAGTCTCTCTAATTGGAAGTAACCATGATTATCTTATGGTGGGAGTAACCTTGACTCTCTTAAGGTAGGATTGACCATGAGTCTGTCTAAGTGGAAGTAATCATAACTAGCTTATGATGGGAGTAACTATGACTCTCTTATGGCAGGAGTAACAATGACTCTCTTAAGCTGGGAGTAACCATGACTCTCTTAAAGTGGGAGTAACAATGACTCTCTAGCTGGGAGTAACCATGACTCTCTTAAGGTGGGAGTGACCATGAGTCTCTCTAATTGGAAGTAACCATGATTATCTTATGGTGGGAGTAACCTTGACTCTCTTAAGGTAGGATTGACCATGAGTCTGTCTAAGTGGAAGTAATCATAACTAGCTTATGATGGGAGTAACCTTGAATTTCTTAAGGTAGGATTGACCATGAGTCTGTCTAAGTGGAAGTAATCATAACTATCTTATGGTGGGAGTAACTATGACTCTATTATGGCAGGAGTAACAATGACTCTCTTAAGCTGGGAGTAACCATGACTCTCTTAAAGTGGGAGTAACAATGACTCTCAAGCTGGGAGTAAACATGACTCTCTTAAGGTGGGATTGACCATGAGTATCTCTAAGTGGAAGTAACCATGATTATCTTATGGTGGGAGTAACCTTGACTCTCTTAAGGTAGGATTGACCATGAGTCTGTCTAAGTGGAAGTAATCATAACTAGCTTATGATGGGAGTAACTATGACTCTCTTATGGCAGGAGTAACAATGACTCTCTTAAGCTGGGAGTAACCATGACTCTCTTAAAGTGGGAGTAACAATGACTCTCTAGCTGGGAGTAACCATGACTCTCTTAAGGTGGGAGTGACCATGAGTCTCTCTAATTGGAAGTAACCATGATTATCTTATGGTGGGAGTAACCTTGACTCTCTTAAGATAGGATTGACCATGAGTCTGTCTAAGTGGAAGTAATCATAACTAGCTTATGATGGGAGTAACTATGACTCTCTTATGGCAGGAGTAACAATGACTCTCTTGAGCTGGGAGTAACCATGACTCTCTTAAAGTGGGAGTAACAGTGACTCTCAAGCTGGGAGTAACCATGACTCTCTTAAGGTGGGAGTGACCACGAGTCTCTCTAATTGGAAGTAACCATGATTATCTTATGGTGGGAGTAACCTTGACTCTCTTAAGGTAGGATTGACCATGAGTCTGTCTAAGTGGAAGTAATCATAACTAGCTTATGATGGGAGTAACTATGACTCTCTTATGGCAGGAGTAACAATGACTCTCTTAAGCTAGGAGTAACCATGACTCTCTTAAAGTGGGAGTAACAATGACTCTCTAGCTGGGAGTAACCATGACTCTCTTAAGGTGGGAGTGACCATGAGTCTCTCTAATTGGAAGTAACCATGATTATCTTATGGTGGGAGTAACCTTGACTCTCTTATGGCAGGACTAACAATGACTCTCAAGCTGGGAGTAACCATGACTCTCTTAAGGTAGGATTTACCATGAGTCTCTCTAAGTGGAAGTAACCATAACTATCTTATGGTGGGAGTAACTATGACTCTATTATGGCAGGAGTAACAATGACTTTCTGAAGCTGGGAGTAACCATGACTCTCTTAAAGTGGGAGTAACAATGACTCTCAAGCTGGGAGTAAACATGACTCTCTTAAGGTGGGATTGACCATGAGTATCTCTAAGTGGAAGTAACCATGATTATCTTATGGTGGGAGTAACCTTGACTCTCTTAAGGTAGGATTGACCATGAGTCTCTCTAAGTGGAAGTAACCATAACTATCTTATGGTGGGAGTAACTATGACTCTATTATGGCAGGAGTAACAATGACTTTCTGAAGCTGGGAGTAACCATGACTCTCTTAAAGTGGGAGTAACAATGACTCTCTAGCTGGGAGTAACCAAGACTCTCTTAAGGTGGGAGTGACCATGAGTCTCTCTAATTGGAAGTAACCATGATTATCTTATGGTGGGAGTAACCTTGACTCTCTTAAGGTAGGATTGACCATGAGTCTGTCTAAGTGGAAGTAATCATAACTAGCTTATGCTGGGAGTAACTATGACTCTCTTATGGCAGGAGTAACAATGACTCTCTTAAGCTGGGAGTAACCATGACTCTCTTAAAGTGGGAGTAACAATGACTCTCAAGCTGGGAGTAACCATGACTCTCTTAAGGTGGGAGTGACCATGAGTCTGTCTAAGTGGAAGTAATCATAACTAGCTTATGATGGGAGTAACTATGACTCTCTTATGGCAGGAGTAACAATGACTCTCTTAAGCTGGGAGTAACCATGACTCTCTTAAAGTGGGAGTAACAGTGACTCTCAAGCTGGGAGTAACCATGACTCTCTTAAGGTGGGAGTGACCACGAGTCTCTCTAATTGGAAGTAACCATGATTATCTTATGGTGGGAGTAACCTTGACTCTCTTAAGGTAGGATTGACCATGAGTCTGTCTAAGTGGAAGTAATCATAACTAGCTTATGATGGGAGTAACTATGACTCTCTTATGGCAGGAGTAACAATGACTCTCTTAAGCTAGGAGTAACCATGACTCTCTTAAAGTGGGAGTAACAATGACTCTCTAGCTGGGAGTAACCATGACTCTCTTAAGGTGGGAGTGACCATGAGTCTCTCTAATTGGAAGTAACCATGATTATCTTATGGTGGGAGTAACCTTGACTCTCTTATGGCAGGACTAACAATGACTCTCAAGCTGGGAGTAACCATGACTCTCTTAAGGTAGGATTTACCATGAGTCTCTCTAAGTGGAAGTAACCATAACTATCTTATGGTGGGAGTAACTATGACTCTATTATGGCAGGAGTAACAATGACTTTCTGAAGCTGGGAGTAACCATGGCTCTCTTAAAGTGGGAGTAACAATGACTCTCTAGCTGGGAGTAACCAAGACTCTCTTAAGGTGGGAGTGACCATGAGTCTCTCTAATTGGAAGTAACCATGATTATCTTATGGTGGGAGTAACCTTGACACTCTTAAGGTAGGATTGACCATGAGTCTGTCTAAGTGGAAGTAATCATAACTAGCTTATGATGGGAGTAACTATGACTCTCTTATGGCAGGAGTAAGAATGACTCTCTTAAGCTGGGAGTAACCATGACTCTCTTAAGGTGGGAGTGACCATGAGTCTCTCTAATTGGAAGTAACCATGATTATCTTATGGTGGGAGTAACCTTGACTCTCTTAAGGTAGGATTGACCATGAGTCTCTCTAAGTGGAAGTAACCATAACTATCTTATGGTGGGAGTAACTATGACTCTATTATGGCAGGAGTAACAATGACTTTCTGAAGCTGGGAGTAACCATGACTCTCTTAAAGTGGGAGTAACAATGACTCTCAAGCTGGGAGTAAACATGACTCTCTTAAGCTGGGATTGACCATGAGTATCTCTAAGTGGAAGTAACCATGATTATCTTATGGTGGGAGTAACCTTGACTCTCTTAAGGTAGGATTGACCATGAGTCTCTCTAAGTGGAAGTAACCATAACTATCTTATGGTGGGAGTAACTATGACTCTCTTATGGCAGGAGTAACAATGACTCTCTTAAGCTGGGAGTAACCATGACTCTCTTAAAGTGGGAGTAACAGTGACTCTCAAGCTGGGAGTAACCATGACTCTCTTAAGGTAGGATTGACCATTAGTCTCTCTAAGTGGAAGTAACCATGATTATCTTATGGTGGGAGTAACCTTGACTCTCTTAAGGTAGGATTGACCATGAGTCTGTCTAAGTGGAAGTAATCATAACTAGCTTATGATGGGAGTAACTATGACTCTCTTATGGCAGGAGTAACAATGACTCTCTTAAGCTGGGAGTAACCATAACTATCTTATGGTGGGAGTAACTATGACTCTATTATGGCAGGAGTAACAATGACTCTCTTAAGCTGGGAGTAACCATGACTCTCTTAAAGTGGGAGTAACAATGACTCTCAAGCTGGGAGTAAACATGACTCTCTTAAGGTGGGATTGACCATGAGTATCTCTAAGTGGAAGTAACCATGATTATCTTATGGTGGGAGTAACCTTGACTCTCTTAAGGTAGGATTGACCATGAGTCTGTCTAAGTGGAAGTAATCATAACTAGCTTATGATGGGAGTAACTATGACTCTCTTATGGCAGGAGTAACAATGACTCTCTTAAGCTGGGAGTAACCATGACTCTCTTAAAGTGGGAGTAACAATGACTCTCTAGCTGGGAGTAACCATGAGTCTCTCTAATTGGAAGTAACCATGATTATCTTATGGTGGGAGTAACCTTGACTCTCTTAAGGTAGGATTGACCATGAGTCTGTCTAAGTGGTAGTAATCATAACTAGCTTATGATGGGAGTAACTATGACTCTCTTATGGCAGGAGTAACAATGACTCTCTTAAGCTGGGAGTAACCATGACTCTCTTAAAGTGGGAGTAACAATGACTCTCTAGCTGGGAGTGACCATGAGTCTCTCTAATTGGAAGTAACCATGATTATCTTATGGTGGGAGTAACCTTGACTCTCTTAAGGTAGGATTGACCATGAGTCTGTCTAAGTGGTAGTAATCATAACTAGCTTATGATGGGAGTAACTATGACTCTCTTATGGCAGGAGTAACAATGACTCTCTTGAGCTGGGAGTAACCATGACTCTCTTAAAGTGGGAGTAACAGTGATTCTCAAGCTGGGAGTAACCATGACTCTCTTAAGGTGGGAGTGACCACGAGTCTCTCTAATTGGAAGTAACCATGATTATCTTATGGTGGGAGTAACCTTGACTCTCTTAAGGTAGGATTGACCATGAGTCTGTCTAAGTGGAAGTAATCATAACTAGCTTATGATGGGAGTAACTATGACTCTCTTATGGCAGGAGTAACAATGACTCTCTTAAGCTAGGAGTAACCATGACTCTCTTAAAGTGGGAGTAACAATGACTCTCTAGCTGGGAGTAACCATGACTCTCTTAAGGTGGGAGTGACCATGAGTCTCTCTAATTGGAAGTAACCATGATTATCTTATGGTGGGAGTAACCTTGACTCTCTTATGGCAGGACTAACAA
Organism: Romanogobio albipinnatus; assembly: GCA_023566225.1. NCBI lineage: Eukaryota > Metazoa > Chordata > Actinopteri > Cypriniformes > Gobionidae > Romanogobio > Romanogobio albipinnatus. Next base: position 300,105 of record JAKRKY010000026.1, read on the forward strand.
TGACTCTCAAGCTGGGAGTAACCATGACTCTCTTAAGGTAGGATTTACCATGAGTCTCTCTAAGTGGAAGTAACCATAACTATCTTATGGTGGGAGTAACTATGACTCTATTATGGCAGGAGTAACAATGACTTTCTGAAGCTGGGAGTAACCATGACTCTCTTAAAGTGGGAGTAACAATGACTCTCTAGCTGAGAGTAACCATGACTCTCTTAAGGTGGGAGTGACCATGAGTCTCTCTAAGTGGAAGTAACCATAACTATCTTATGGTGGGAGTAACTATGACTCTATTATGGCAGGAGTAACAATGACTTTCTGAAGCTGGGAGTAACCATGACTCTCTTAAAGTGAGAGTAACCATTACTCTCTTAAGGTGGGAGTGACCATGAGTCTCTCTAATTGGAAGTAACCATGATTATCTTATGGTGGGAGTAACAATGACTCTCTTAAGCTGGGAGTAACCATGCTTCTCTTAAAGTGGGAGTAACAATGACTCTCAAGCTGGGAGTAAACATGACTCTCTTAAGGTGGGATTGACCATGAGTATCTCTAAGTGGAAGTAACCATGATTATCTTATGGTGGGAGTAACCTTGACTCTCTTAAGGTAGGATTGACCATGAGTCTGTCTAAGTGGAAGTAATCATAACTAGCTTATGATGGGAGTAACTATGACTCTCTTATGGCAGGAGTAACAATGACTCTCTTAAGCTGGGAGTAACCATGACTCTCTTAAAGTGGGAGTAACAATGACTCTCTAGCTGGGAGTAACCATGACTCTCTTAAGGTGGGAGTGACCATGAGTCTCTCTAATTGGAAGTAACCATGATTATCTTATGGTGGGAGTAACCTTGACTCTCTTAAGGTAGGATTGACCATGAGTCTGTCTAAGTGGAAGTAATCATAACTAGCTTATGATGGGAGTAACTATGACTCTCTTATGGCAGGAGTAACAATGACTCTCTTGAGCTGGGAGTAACCATGACTCTCTTAAAGTGGGAGTAACAGTGATTCTCAAGCTGGGAGTAACCATGACTCTCTTAAGGTGGGAGTGACCACGAGTCTCTCTAATTGGAAGTAACCATGATTATCTTATGGTGGGAGTAACCTTGACTCTCTTAAGGTAGGATTGACCATGAGTCTGTCTAAGTGGAAGTAATCATAACTAGCTTATGATGGGAGTAACTATGACTCTCTTATGGCAGGAGTAACAATGACTCTCTTAAGCTAGGAGTAACCATGACTCTCTTAAAGTGGGAGTAACAATGACTCTCTAGCTGGGAGTAACCATGACTCTCTTAAGGTGGGAGTGACCATGAGTCTCTCTAATTGGAAGTAACCATGATTATCTTATGGTGGGAGTAACCTTGACTCTCTTATGGCAGGACTAACAATGACTCTCAAGCTGGGAGTAACCATGACTCTCTTAAGGTAGGATTTACCATGAGTCTCTCTAAGTGGAAGTAACCATAACTATCTTATGGTGGGAGTAACTATGACTCTATTATGGCAGGAGTAACAATGACTTTCTGAAGCTGGGAGTAACCATGACTCTCTTAAAGTGGGAGTAACAATGACTCTCTAGCTGAGAGTAACCATGACTCTCTTAAGGTGGGAGTGACCATGAGTCTCTCTAAGTGGAAGTAACCATAACTATCTTATGGTGGGAGTAACTATGACTCTATTATGGCAGGAGTAACAATGACTTTCTGAAGCTGGGAGTAACCATGACTCTCTTAAAGTGAGAGTAACCATTACTCTCTTAAGGTGGGAGTGACCATGAGTCTCTCTAATTGGAAGTAACCATGATTATCTTATGGTGGGAGTAACCTTGACTCTCTTAAGGTAGGATTGACCATGAGTCTCTCTAAGTGGAAGTAACCATAACTATCTTATGGTGGGAGTAACTATGACTCTATTATGGCAGGAGTAACAATGACTTTCTGAAGCTGGGAGTAACCATGACTCTCTTAAAGTGGGAGTAACAGTGACTCTCAAGCTGGGAGTAACCATGACTCTCTTAAGGTAGGATTGACCATTAGTCTCTCTAAGTGGAAGTAACCATGATTATCTTATGGTGGGAGTAACCTTGACTCTCTTAAGGTAGGATTGACCATGAGTCTGTCTAAGTGGAAGTAATCATAACTAGCTTATGATGGGAGTAACTATGACTCTCTTATGGCAGGAGTAACAATGACTCTCTTAAGCTGGGAGTAACCATAACTATCTTATGGTGGGAGTAACTATGACTCTATTATGGCAGGAGTAACAATGACTCTCTTAAGCTGGGAGTAACCATGACTCTCTTAAAGTGGGAGTAAGAATGACTCTCAAGCTGGGAGTAAACATGACTCTCTTAAGGTGGGATTGACCATGAGTATCTCTAAGTGGAAGTAACCATGATTATCTTATGGTGGGAGTAACCTTGACTCTCTTAAGGTAGGATTGACCATGAGTCTCTCTAAGTGGAAGTATCAATAACTATCTTATGGTGGGAGTAACTATGACTCTATTATGGCAGGAGTAACAATGACTTTCTGAAGCTGGGAGTAACCATGACTCTCTTAAAGTGGGAGTAACAGTGACTCTCAAGCTGGGAGTAACCATGACTCTCTTAAGGTGGGAGTGACCACGAGTCTCTCTAATTGGAAGTAACCATGATTATCTTATGGTGGGAGTAACCTTGACTCTCTTAAGGTAGGATTGACCATGAGTCTGTCTAAGTGGAAGTAATCATAACTAGCTTATGATGGGAGTAACTATGACTCTCTTATGGCAGGAGTAACAATGACTCTCTTAAGCTAGGAGTAACCATGACTCTCTTAAAGTGGGAGTAACAATGACTCTCTAGCTGGGAGTAACCATGACTCTCTTAAGGTGGGAGTGACCATGAGTCTCTCTAATTGGAAGTAACCATGATTATCTTATGGTGGGAGTAACCTTGACTCTCTTATGGCAGGACTAACAATGACTCTCAAGCTGGGAGTAACCATGACTCTCTTAAGGTAGGATTTACCATGAGTCTCTCTAAGTGGAAGTAACCATAACTATCTTATGGTGGGAGTAACTATGACTCTATTATGGCAGGAGTAACAATGACTTTCTGAAGCTGGGAGTAACCATGGCTCTCTTAAAGTGGGAGTAACAATGACTCTCTAGCTGGGAGTAACCAAGACTCTCTTAAGGTGGGAGTGACCATGAGTCTCTCTAATTGGAAGTAACCATGATTATCTTATGGTGGGAGTAACCTTGACACTCTTAAGGTAGGATTGACCATGAGTCTGTCTAAGTGGAAGTAATCATAACTAGCTTATGATGGGAGTAACTATGACTCTCTTATGGCAGGAGTAACAATGACTCTCTTAAGCTGGGAGTAACCATGACTCTCTTAAGGTGGGAGTGACCATGAGTCTCTCTAATTGGAAGTAACCATGATTATCTTATGGTGGGAGTAACCTTGACTCTCTTAAGGTAGGATTGACCATGAGTCTCTCTAAGTGGAAGTAACCATAACTATCTTATGGTGGGAGTAACTATGACTCTATTATGGCAGGAGTAACAATGACTTTCTGAAGCTGGGAGTAACCATGACTCTCTTAAAGTGGGAGTAACAATGACTCTCAAGCTGGGAGTAAACATGACTCTCTTAAGGTGGGATTGACCATGAGTATCTCTAAGTGGAAGTAACCATGATTATCTTATGGTGGGAGTAACCTTGACTCTCTTAAGGTAGGATTGACCATGAGTCTCTCTAAGTGGAAGTAACCATAACTATCTTATGGTGGGAGTAACTATGACTCTATTATGGCAGGAGTAACAATGACTTTCTGAAGCTGGGAGTAACCATGACTCTCTTAAAGTGGGAGTAACAATGACTCTCTAGCTGGGAGTAACCAAGACTCTCTTAAGGTGGGAGTGACCATGAGTCTCTCTAATTGGAAGTAACCATGATTATCTTATGGTGGGAGTAACCTTGACTCTCTTAAGGTAGGATTGACCATGAGTCTGTCTAAGTGGAAGTAATCATAACTAGCTTATGCTGGGAGTAACTATGACTCTCTTATGGCAGGAGTAACAATGACTCTCTTAAGCTGGGAGTAACCATGACTCTCTTAAAGTGGGAGTAACAATGACTCTCAAGCTGGGAGTAACCATGACTCTCTTAAGGTGGGAGTGACCATGAGTCTGTCTAAGTGGAAGTAATCATAACTAGCTTATGATGGGAGTAACTATGACTCTCTTATGGCAGGAGTAACAATGACTCTCTTAAGCTGGGAGTAACCATGACTCTCTTAAAGTGGGAGTAACAGTGACTCTCAAGCTGGGAGTAACCATGACTCTCTTAAGGTGGGAGTGACCACGAGTCTCTCTAATTGGAAGTAACCATGATTATCTTATGGTGGGAGTAACCTTGACTCTCTTAAGGTAGGATTGACCATGAGTCTGTCTAAGTGGAAGTAATCATAACTAGCTTATGATGGGAGTAACTATGACTCTCTTATGGCAGGAGTAACAATGACTCTCTTAAGCTAGGAGTAACCATGACTCTCTTAAAGTGGGAGTAACAATGACTCTCTAGCTGGGAGTAACCATGACTCTCTTAAGGTGGGAGTGACCATGAGTCTCTCTAATTGGAAGTAACCATGATTATCTTATGGTGGGAGTAACCTTGACTCTCTTATGGCAGGACTAACAATGACTCTCAAGCTGGGAGTAACCATGACTCTCTTAAGGTAGGATTTACCATGAGTCTCTCTAAGTGGAAGTAACCATAACTATCTTATGGTGGGAGTAACTATGACTCTATTATGGCAGGAGTAACAATGACTTTCTGAAGCTGGGAGTAACCATGGCTCTCTTAAAGTGGGAGTAACAATGACTCTCTAGCTGGGAGTAACCAAGACTCTCTTAAGGTGGGAGTGACCATGAGTCTCTCTAATTGGAAGTAACCATGATTATCTTATGGTGGGAGTAACCTTGACACTCTTAAGGTAGGATTGACCATGAGTCTGTCTAAGTGGAAGTAATCATAACTAGCTTATGATGGGAGTAACTATGACTCTCTTATGGCAGGAGTAAGAATGACTCTCTTAAGCTGGGAGTAACCATGACTCTCTTAAGGTGGGAGTGACCATGAGTCTCTCTAATTGGAAGTAACCATGATTATCTTATGGTGGGAGTAACCTTGACTCTCTTAAGGTAGGATTGACCATGAGTCTCTCTAAGTGGAAGTAACCATAACTATCTTATGGTGGGAGTAACTATGACTCTATTATGGCAGGAGTAACAATGACTTTCTGAAGCTGGGAGTAACCATGACTCTCTTAAAGTGGGAGTAACAATGACTCTCAAGCTGGGAGTAAACATGACTCTCTTAAGCTGGGATTGACCATGAGTATCTCTAAGTGGAAGTAACCATGATTATCTTATGGTGGGAGTAACCTTGACTCTCTTAAGGTAGGATTGACCATGAGTCTCTCTAAGTGGAAGTAACCATAACTATCTTATGGTGGGAGTAACTATGACTCTCTTATGGCAGGAGTAACAATGACTCTCTTAAGCTGGGAGTAACCATGACTCTCTTAAAGTGGGAGTAACAGTGACTCTCAAGCTGGGAGTAACCATGACTCTCTTAAGGTAGGATTGACCATTAGTCTCTCTAAGTGGAAGTAACCATGATTATCTTATGGTGGGAGTAACCTTGACTCTCTTAAGGTAGGATTGACCATGAGTCTGTCTAAGTGGAAGTAATCATAACTAGCTTATGATGGGAGTAACTATGACTCTCTTATGGCAGGAGTAACAATGACTCTCTTAAGCTGGGAGTAACCATAACTATCTTATGGTGGGAGTAACTATGACTCTATTATGGCAGGAGTAACAATGACTCTCTTAAGCTGGGAGTAACCATGACTCTCTTAAAGTGGGAGTAACAATGACTCTCAAGCTGGGAGTAAACATGACTCTCTTAAGGTGGGATTGACCATGAGTATCTCTAAGTGGAAGTAACCATGATTATCTTATGGTGGGAGTAACCTTGACTCTATTAAGGTAGGATTGACCATGAGTCTGTCTAAGTGGAAGTAATCATAACTAGCTTATGATGGGAGTAACTATGACTCTCTTATGGCAGGAGTAACAATGACTCTCTTAAGCTGGGAGTAACCATGACTCTCTTAAAGTGGGAGTAACAATGACTCTCTAGCTGGGAGTAACCATGACTCTCTTAAGGTGGGAGTGACCATGAGTCTCTCTAATTGGAAGTAACCATGATTATCTTATGGTGGGAGTAACCTTGACTCTCTTAAGGTAGGATTGACCATGAGTCTGTCTAAGTGGTAGTAATCATAACTAGCTTATGATGGGAGTAACTATGACTCTCTTATGGCAGGAGTAACAATGACTCTCTTGAGCTGGGAGTAACCATGACTCTCTTAAAGTGGGAGTAACAGTGATTCTCAAGCTGGGAGTAACCATGACTCTCTTAAGGTGGGAGTGACCACGAGTCTCTCTAATTGGAAGTAACCATGATTATCTTATGGTGGGAGTAACCTTGACTCTCTTAAGGTAGGATTGACCATGAGTCTGTCTAAGTGGAAGTAATCATAACTAGCTTATGATGGGAGTAACTATGACTCTCTTATGGCAGGAGTAACAATGACTCTCTTAAGCTAGGAGTAACCATGACTCTCTTAAAGTGGGAGTAACAATGACTCTCTAGCTGGGAGTAACCATGACTCTCTTAAGGTGGGAGTGACCATGAGTCTCTCTAATTGGAAGTAACCATGATTATCTTATGGTGGGAGTAACCTTGACTCTCTTATGGCAGGACTAACAATGACTCTCAAGCTGGGAGTAACCATGACTCTCTTAAGGTAGGATTGACCATGAGTCTCTCTAAGTGGAAGTAACCATAACTATCTTATGGTGGGAGTAACTATGACTCTATTATGGCAGGAGTAACAATGACTTTCTGAAGCTGGGAGTAACCATGACTCTCTTAAAGTGGGAGTAACAATGACTCTCTAGCTGGGAGTAACCAAGACTCTCTTAAGGTGGGAGTGACCATGAGTCTCTCTAATTGGAAGTAACCATGATTATCTTATGGTGGGAGTAACCTTGACTCTCTTAAGGTAGGATTGACCATGAGTCTGTCTAAGTGGAAGTAATCATAACTAGCTTATGCTGGGAGTAACTATGACTCTCTTATGGCAGGAGTAACAATGACTCTCTTAAGCTGGGAGTAACCATGACTCTCTTAAAGTGGGAGTAACAATGACTCTCAAGCTGGGAGTAACCATGACTCTCTTAAGGTGGGAGTGACCATGAGTCTGTCTAAGTGGAAGTAATCATAACTAGCTTATGATGGGAGTAACTATGACTCTCTTATGGCAGGAGTAACAATGACTCTCTTAAGCTGGGAGTAACCATGACTCTCTTAAAGTGGGAGTAACAGTGACTCTCAAGCTGGGAGTAACCATGACTCTCTTAAGGTGGGAGTGACCACGAGTCTCTCTAATTGGAAGTAACCATGATTATCTTATGGTGGGAGTAACCTTGACTCTCTTAAGGTAGGATTGACCATGAGTCTGTCTAAGTGGAAGTAATCATAACTAGCTTATGATGGGAGTAACTATGACTCTCTTATGGCAGGAGTAACAATGACTCTCTTAAGCTAGGAGTAACCATGACTCTCTTAAAGTGGGAGTAACAATGACTCTCTAGCTGGGAGTAACCATGACTCTCTTAAGGTGGGAGTGACCATGAGTCTCTCTAATTGGAAGTAACCATGATTATCTTATGGTGGGAGTAACCTTGACTCTCTTATGGCAGGACTAACAATGACTCTCAAGCTGGGAGTAACCATGACTCTCTTAAGGTAGGATTTACCATGAGTCTCTCTAAGTGGAAGTAACCATAACTATCTTATGGTGGGAGTAACTATGACTCTATTATGGCAGGAGTAACAATGACTCTCTTAAGCTAGGAGTAACCATGACTCTCTTAAAGTGGGAGTAACAATGACTCTCTAGCTGGGAGTAACCATGACTCTCTTAAGGTGGGAGTGACCATGAGTCTCTCTAATTGGAAGTAACCATGATTATCTTATGGTGGGAGTAACCTTGACTCTCTTATGGCAGGACTAACAATGACTCTCAAGCTGGGAGTAACCATGACTCTCTTAAGGTAGGATTTACCATGAGTCTCTCTAAGTGGAAGTAACCATAACTATCTTATGGTGGGAGTAACTATGACTCTATTATGGCAGGAGTAACAATGACTTTCTGAAGCTGGGAGTAACCATGACTCTCTTAAAGTGGGAGTAACAATGACTCTCTAGCTGAGAGTAACCATGACTCTCTTAAGGTGGGAGTGACCATGAGTCTCTCTAAGTGGAAGTAACCATAACTATCTTATGGTGGGAGTAACTATGACTCTATTATGGCAGGAGTAACAATGACTTTCTGAAGCTGGGAGTAACCATGACTCTCTTAAAGTGGGAGTAACAATGACTCTCTAGCTGAGAGTAACCATGACTCTCTTAAGGTGGGAGTGACCATGAGTCTCTCTAAGTGGAAGTAACCATAACTATCTTATGGTGGGAGTAACTATGACTCTATTATGGCAGGAGTAACAATGACTTTCTGAAGCTGGGAGTAACCATGACTCTCTTAAAGTGAGAGTAACCATTACTCTCTTAAGGTGGGAGTGACCATGAGTCTCTCTAATTGGAAGTAACCATGATTATCTTATGGTGGGAGTAACCTTGACTCTCTTAAGGTAGGATTGACCATGAGTCTCTCTAAGTGGAAGTAACCATAACTATCTTATGGTGGGAGTAACTATGACTCTATTATGGCAGGAGTAACAATGACTTTCTGAAGCTGGGAGTAACCATGACTCTCTTAAAGTGGGAGTAACAGTGACTCTCAAGCTGGGAGTAACCATGACTCTCTTAAGGTAGGATTGACCATTAGTCTCTCTAAGTGGAAGTAACCATAACTATCTTATGGTGGGAGTAACTATGACTCTATTATGGCAGGAGTAACAATGACTTTCTGAAGCTGGGAGTAACCATGACTCTCTTAAAGTGGGAGTAACAATGACTCTCTAGCTGAGAGTAACCATGACTCTCTTAAGGTGGGAGTGACCATGAGTCTCTCTAAGTGGAAGTAACCATAACTATCTTATGGTGGGAGTAACTATGACTCTATTATGGCAGGAGTAACAATGACTTTCTGAAGCTGGGAGTAACCATGACTCTCTTAAAGTGAGAGTAACCATTACTCTCTTAAGGTGGGAGTGACCATGAGTCTCTCTAATTGGAAGTAACCATGATTATCTTATGGTGGGAGTAACCTTGACTCTCTTAAGGTAGGATTGACCATGAGTCTCTCTAAGTGGAAGTAACCATAACTATCTTATGGTGGGAGTAACTATGACTCTATTATGGCAGGAGTAACAATGACTTTCTGAAGCTGGGAGTAACCATGACTCTCTTAAAGTGGGAGTAACAGTGACTCTCAAGCTGGGAGTAACCATGACTCTCTTAAGGTAGGATTGACCATTAGTCTCTCTAAGTGGAAGTAACCATGATTATCTTATGGTGGGAGTAACCTTGACTCTCTTAAGGTAGGATTGACCATGAGTCTGTCTAAGTGGAAGTAATCATAACTAGCTTATGATGGGAGTAACTATGACTCTCTTATGGCAGGAGTAACAATGACTCTCTTAAGCTGGGAGTAACCATAACTATCTTATGGTGGGAGTAACTATGACTCTATTATGGCAGGAGTAACAATGACTCTCTTAAGCTGGGAGTAACCATGACTCTCTTAAAGTGGGAGTAACAATGACTCTCAAGCTGGGAGTAAACATGACTCTCTTAAGGTGGGATTGACCATGAGTATCTCTAAGTGGAAGTAACCATGATTATCTTATGGTGGGAGTAACCTTGACTCTCTTAAGGTAGGATTGACCATGAGTCTCTCTAAGTGGAAGTATCAATAACTATCTTATGGTGGGAGTAACTATGACTCTATTATGGCAGGAGTAACAATGACTTTCTGAAGCTGGGAGTAACCATGACTCTCTTAAAGTGGGAGTAACAATGACTCTCTAGCTGAGAGTAACCATGACTCTCTTATGGTGGGAGTGACCATGAGTCTCTCTAATTGGAAGTAACCATGATTATCTTATGGTGGGAGTAACCTTGACTCTCTTAAGGTAGGATTGACCATGAGTCTCTCAAAGTGGAAGTACCCATAACTATCTTATGGTGGGAGTAACTATGACTCTATTATGGCAGGAGTAACAATGACTCTCTTAAGCTGGGAGTAACAATGACTCTCAAGCTGGGAGTAACCATGACTCTCTTAAGGTGGGAGTGACCATGAGTCTCTCTAATTGGAAGTAACCATGATTATCTTATGGTGGGAGTAACCTTGACTCTCTTAAGGTAGGATTGACCATGAGTCTGTCTAAGTCGAAGTAATCATAACTAGCTTATGATGGTAGTAACTATGACTCTCTTATGGCAGGAGTAACAATGACTCTCTTAAGCTGGGAGTAACCATGACTCTCTTAAAGTGGGAGGGAGTAACAATGACTCTCTAGCTGGGAGTAACCATGACTCTCTTAAGGTGGGAGTGACCATGAGTCTCTCTAATTGGAAGTAACCATGATTATCTTACGGTGGGAGTAACCATGACTCTCTTAAGGTAGGATTGACCATGAGTCTGTCTAAGTGGAAGTAATCATAACTAGCTTATGATGGGAGTAACTATGACTCTCTTATGGCAGGAGTAACAATGACTCTCTTAAGCTGGGAGTAACCATGACTCTCTTAAAGTGGGAGTAACAATGACTCTCTAGCTGGGAGTAACCATTACTCTCTTAAGGTGGGAGTGACCATGAGTCTCTCTAATTGGAAGTAACCATGATTATCTTATGGTGGGAGTAACCTTGACTCTCTTAAGGTAGGATTGACCATGAGTCTGTCTAAGTGGAAGTAATCATAACTAGCTTATGATGGGAGTAACTATGACTCTCTTATGGCAGGAGTAACAATGACTCTCTTAAGCTGGGAGTAACCATGACTCTCTTAAAGTGGGAGTAACAGTGACTCTCAAGCTGGGAGTAACCATGACTCTCTTAAGGTAGGATTGACCATGAGTCTCTCTAAGTGGAAGTAACAATAACTATCTTATGGTGGGAGTAACTATGACTCTATTATGGCAGGAGTAACAATGACTTTCTGAAGCTGGGAGTAACCATGACTCTCTTAAAGTGGGAGTAACAATGACTCTCTAGCTGAGAGTAACCATGACTCTCTTAAGGTGGGAGTGACCATGAGTCTCTCTAAGTGGAAGTAACAATAACTATCTTATGGTGGGAGTAACTATGACTCTATTATGGCAGGAGTAACAATTACTTTCTGAAGCTGGGAGTAACCATGACTCTCTTAAAGTGGGAGTAACAATGACTCTCTAGCTGGGAGTAACCATGACTCTCTTAAGGTGGGAGTGACCATGAGTCTCTCTAATTGGAAGTAACCATGATTATCTTATGGTGGGAGTAACCTTGACTCTCTTAAGGTAGGATTGACCATGAGTCTGTCTAAGTGGAAGTAATCATAACTAGCTTATGATGGGAGTAACTATGACTCTCTTATGGCAGGAGTAACAATGACTCTCTTAAGCTGGGAGTAACCATGACTCTCTTAAAGTGGGAGTAACAATGACTCTCTAGCTGGGAGTAACCATGACTCTCTTAAGGTGGGAGTGACCATGAGTCTCTCTAATTGGAAGTAACCATGATTATCTTATGGTGGGAGTAACCTTGACTCTCTTAAGGTAGGATTGACCATGAGTCTGTCTAAGTGGAAGTAATCATAACTAGCTTATGATGGGAGTAACCTTGAATCTCTTAAGGTAGGATTGACCATGAGTCTGTCTAAGTGGAAGTAATCATAACTATCTTATGGTGGGAGTAACTATGACTCTATTATGGCAGGAGTAACAATGACTCTCTTAAGCTGGGAGTAACCATGACTCTCTTAAAGTGGGAGTAACAATGACTCTCAAGCTGGGAGTAAACATGACTCTCTTAAGGTGGGATTGACCATGAGTATCTCTAAGTGGAAGTAACCATGATTATCTTATGGTGGGAGTAACCTTGACTCTCTTAAGGTAGGATTGACCATGAGTCTGTCTAAGTGGAAGTAATCATAACTAGCTTATGATGGGAGTAACTATGACTCTCTTATGGCAGGAGTAACAATGACTCTCTTAAGCTGGGAGTAACCATGACTCTCTTAAAGTGGGAGTAACAATGACTCTCTAGCTGGGAGTAACCATGACTCTCTTAAGGTGGGAGTGACCATGAGTCTCTCTAATTGGAAGTAACCATGATTATCTTATGGTGGGAGTAACCTTGACTCTCTTAAGGTAGGATTGACCATGAGTCTCTCTAAGTGGAAGTAACCATAACTATCTTATGGTGGGAGTAACTATGACTCTATTATGGCAGGAGTAACAATGACTTTCTGAAGCTGGGAGTAACCATGACTCTCTTAAAGTGGGAGTAACAATGACTCTCAAGCTGGGAGTAAACATGACTCTCTTAAGCTGGGATTGACCATGAGTATCTCTAAGTGGAAGTAACCATGATTATCTTATGGTGGGAGTAACCTTGACTCTCTTAAGGTAGGATTGACCATGAGTCTCTCTAAGTGGAAGTAACCATAACTATCTTATGGTGGGAGTAACTATGACTCTCTTATGGCAGGAGTAACAATGACTCTCTTAAGCTGGGAGTAACCATGACTCTCTTAAAGTGGGAGTAACAGTGACTCTCAAGCTGGGAGTAACCATGACTCTCTTAAGGTAGGATTGACCATTAGTCTCTCTAAGTGGAAGTAACCATGATTATCTTATGGTGGGAGTAACCTTGACTCTCTTAAGGTAGGATTGACCATGAGTCTGTCTAAGTGGAAGTAATCATAACTAGCTTATGATGGGAGTAACTATGACTCTCTTATGGCAGGAGTAACAATGACTCTCTTAAGCTGGGAGTAACCATAACTATCTTATGGTGGGAGTAACTATGACTCTATTATGGCAGGAGTAACAATGACTCTCTTAAGCTGGGAGTAACCATGACTCTCTTAAAGTGGGAGTAACAATGACTCTCAAGCTGGGAGTAAACATGACTCTCTTAAGGTGGGATTGACCATGAGTATCTCTAAGTGGAAGTAACCATGATTATCTTATGGTGGGAGTAACCTTGACTCTCTTAAGGTAGGATTGACCATGAGTCTGTCTAAGTGGAAGTAATCATAACTAGCTTATGATGGGAGTAACTATGACTCTCTTATGGCAGGAGTAACAATGACTCTCTTAAGCTAGGAGTAACCATGACTCTCTTAAAGTGGGAGTAACAATGACTCTCTAGCTGGGAGTAACCATGACTCTCTTAAGGTGGGAGTGACCATGAGTCTCTCTAATTGGAAGTAACCATGATTATCTTATGGTGGGAGTAACCTTGACTCTCTTATGGCAGGACTAACAATGACTCTCAAGCTGGGAGTAACCATGACTCTCTTAAGGTAGGATTTACCATGAGTCTCTCTAAGTGGAAGTAACCATAACTATCTTATGGTGGGAGTAACTATGACTCTATTATGGCAGGAGTAACAATGACTTTCTGAAGCTGGGAGTAACCATGACTCTCTTAAAGTGGGAGTAACAATGACTCTCTAGCTGAGAGTAACCATGACTCTCTTAAGGTGGGAGTGACCATGAGTCTCTCTAAGTGGAAGTAACCATAACTATCTTATGGTGGGAGTAACTATGACTCTATTATGGCAGGAGTAACAATGACTTTCTGAAGCTGGGAGTAACCATGACTCTCTTAAAGTGAGAGTAACCATTACTCTCTTAAGGTGGGAGTGACCATGAGTCTCTCTAATTGGAAGTAACCATGATTATCTTATGGTGGGAGTAACCTTGACTCTCTTAAGGTAGGATTGACCATGAGTCTCTCTAAGTGGAAGTAACCATAACTATCTTATGGTGGGAGTAACTATGACTCTATTATGGCAGGAGTAACAATGACTTTCTGAAGCTGGGAGTAACCATGACTCTCTTAAAGTGGGAGTAACAATGACTCTCAAGCTGGGAGTAAACATGACTCTCTTAAGGTGGGAGTGACCATGAGTCTCTCTAATTGGAAGTAACCATGATTATCTTATGGTGGGAGTAACCTTGACTCTCTTAAGGTAGGATTGACCATGAGTCTGTCTAAGTGGAAGTAATCATAACTAGCTTATGATGGGAGTAACTATGACTCTCTTATGGCAGGAGTAACAATGACTCTCTTAAGCTGGGAGTAACCATGACTCTCTTAAAGTGGGAGTAACAATGACTCTCAAGCTGGGAGTAACCATGACTCTCTTAAGGTGGGAGTGACCATGAGTCTCTCTAATTGGAAGTAACCATTATTATCTTATGGTGGGAGTAACCTTGACTCTCTTAAGGTAGGATTGACCATGAGTCTGTCTAAGTGGAAGTAATCATAACTAGCTTATGATGGGAGTAACTATGACTCTCTTATGGCAGGAGTAACAATGACTCTCTTAAGCTGGGAGTAACCATGACTCTCTTAAAGTGGGAGTAACAATGACTCTCTAGCTGGGAGTAACCATGACTCTCTTAAGGTGGGAGTGACCACGAGTCTCTCTAATTGGAAGTAACCATGATTATCTTATGGTGGGAGTAACCTTGACTCTCTTAAGGTAGGATTGACCATGAGTCTGTCTAAGTGGAAGTAATCATAACTAGCTTATGATGGGAGTAACTATGACTCTCTTATGGCAGGAGTAACAATGACTCTCTTAAGCTAGGAGTAACCATGACTCTCTTAAAGTGGGAGTAACAATGACTCTCTAGCTGGGAGTAACCATGACTCTCTTAAGGTGGGAGTGACCATGAGTCTCTCTAATTGGAAGTAACCATGATTATCTTATGGTGGGAGTAACCTTGACTCTCTTATGGCAGGACTAACAATGACTCTCAAGCTGGGAGTAACCATGACTCTCTTAAGGTAGGATTTACCATGAGTCTCTCTAAGTGGAAGTAACCATAACTATCTTATGGTGGGAGTAACTATGACTCTATTATGGCAGGAGTAACAATGACTTTCTGAAGCTGGGAGTAACCATGGCTCTCTTAAAGTGGGAGTAACAATGACTCTCTAGCTGGGAGTAACCAAGACTCTCTTAAGGTGGGAGTGACCATGAGTCTCTCTAATTGGAAGTAACCATGATTATCTTATGGTGGGAGTAACCTTGACACTCTTAAGGTAGGATTGACCATGAGTCTGTCTAAGTGGAAGTAATCATAACTAGCTTATGATGGGAGTAACTATGACTCTCTTATGGCAGGAGTAAGAATGACTCTCTTAAGCTGGGAGTAACCATGACTCTCTTAAGGTGGGAGTGACCATGAGTCTCTCTAATTGGAAGTAACCATGATTATCTTATGGTGGGAGTAACCTTGACTCTCTTAAGGTAGGATTGACCATGAGTCTCTCTAAGTGGAAGTAACCATAACTATCTTATGGTGGGAGTAACTATGACTCTATTATGGCAGGAGTAACAATGACTTTCTGAAGCTGGGAGTAACCATGACTCTCTTAAAGTGGGAGTAACAATGACTCTCAAGCTGGGAGTAAACATGACTCTCTTAAGCTGGGATTGACCATGAGTATCTCTAAGTGGAAGTAACCATGATTATCTTATGGTGGGAGTAACCTTGACTCTCTTAAGGTAGGATTGACCATGAGTCTCTCTAAGTGGAAGTAACCATAACTATCTTATGGTGGGAGTAACTATGACTCTCTTATGGCAGGAGTAACAATGACTCTCTTAAGCTGGGAGTAACCATGACTCTCTTAAAGTGGGAGTAACAGTGACTCTCAAGCTGGGAGTAACCATGACTCTCTTAAGGTAGGATTGACCATTAGTCTCTCTAAGTGGAAGTAACCATGATTATCTTATGGTGGGAGTAACCTTGACTCTCTTAAGGTAGGATTGACCATGAGTCTGTCTAAGTGGAAGTAATCATAACTAGCTTATGATGGGAGTAACTATGACTCTCTTATGGCAGGAGTAACAATGACTCTCTTAAGCTGGGAGTAACCATAACTATCTTATGGTGGGAGTAACTATGACTCTATTATGGCAGGAGTAACAATGACTCTCTTAAGCTGGGAGTAACCATGACTCTCTTAAAGTGGGAGTAACAATGACTCTCAAGCTGGGAGTAAACATGACTCTCTTAAGGTGGGATTGACCATGAGTATCTCTAAGTGGAAGTAACCATGATTATCTTATGGTGGGAGTAACCTTGACTCTCTTAAGGTAGGATTGACCATGAGTCTGTCTAAGTGGAAGTAATCATAACTAGCTTATGATGGGAGTAACTATGACTCTCTTATGGCAGGAGTAACAATGACTCTCTTAAGCTGGGAGTAACCATGACTCTCTTAAAGTGGGAGTAACAATGACTCTCTAGCTGGGAGTAACCATGACTCTCTTAAGGTGGGAGTGACCATGAGTCTCTCTAATTGGAAGTAACCATGATTATCTTATGGTGGGAGTAACCTTGACTCTCTTAAGGTAGGATTGACCATGAGTCTGTCTAAGTGGTAGTAATCATAACTAGCTTATGATGGGAGTAACTATGACTCTCTTATGGCAGGAGTAACAATGACTCTCTTGAGCTGGGAGTAACCATGACTCTCTTAAAGTGGGAGTAACAGTGATTCTCAAGCTGGGAGTAACCATGACTCTCTTAAGGTGGGAGTGACCACGAGTCTCTCTAATTGGAAGTAACCATGATTATCTTATGGTGGGAGTAACCTTGACTCTCTTAAGGTAGGATTGACCATGAGTCTGTCTAAGTGGAAGTAATCATAACTAGCTTATGATGGGAGTAACTATGACTCTCTTATGGCAGGAGTAACAATGACTCTCTTAAGCTAGGAGTAACCATGACTCTCTTAAAGTGGGAGTAACAATGACTCTCTAGCTGGGAGTAACCATGACTCTCTTAAGGTGGGAGTGACCATGAGTCTCTCTAATTGGAAGTAACCATGATTATCTTATGGTGGGAGTAACCTTGACTCTCTTATGGCAGGACTAACAATGACTCTCAAGCTGGGAGTAACCATGACTCTCTTAAGGTAGGATTTACCATGAGTCTCTCTAAGTGGAAGTAACCATAACTATCTTATGGTGGGAGTAACTATGACTCTATTATGGCAGGAGTAACAATGACTTTCTGAAGCTGGGAGTAACCATGACTCTCTTAAAGTGGGAGTAACAATGACTCTCTAGCTGAGAGTAACCATGACTCTCTTAAGGTGGGAGTGACCATGAGTCTCTCTAAGTGGAAGTAACCATAACTATCTTATGGTGGGAGTAACTATGACTCTATTATGGCAGGAGTAACAATGACTTTCTGAAGCTGGGAGTAACCATGACTCTCTTAAAGTGAGAGTAACCATTACTCTCTTAAGGTGGGAGTGACCATGAGTCTCTCTAATTGGAAGTAACCATGATTATCTTATGGTGGGAGTAACAATGACTCTCTTAAGCTGGGAGTAACCATGCTTCTCTTAAAGTGGGAGTAACAATGACTCTCAAGCTGGGAGTAAACATGACTCTCTTAAGGTGGGATTGACCATGAGTATCTCTAAGTGGAAGTAACCATGATTATCTTATGGTGGGAGTAACCTTGACTCTCTTAAGGTAGGATTGACCATGAGTCTGTCTAAGTGGAAGTAATCATAACTAGCTTATGATGGGAGTAACTATGACTCTCTTATGGCAGGAGTAACAATGACTCTCTTAAGCTGGGAGTAACCATGACTCTCTTAAAGTGGGAGTAACAATGACTCTCTAGCTGGGAGTAACCATGACTCTCTTAAGGTGGGAGTGACCATGAGTCTCTCTAATTGGAAGTAACCATGATTATCTTATGGTGGGAGTAACCTTGACTCTCTTAAGGTAGGATTGACCATGAGTCTGTCTAAGTGGAAGTAATCATAACTAGCTTATGATGGGAGTAACTATGACTCTCTTATGGCAGGAGTAACAATGACTCTCTTGAGCTGGGAGTAACCATGACTCTCTTAAAGTGGGAGTAACAGTGATTCTCAAGCTGGGAGTAACCATGACTCTCTTAAGGTGGGAGTGACCACGAGTCTCTCTAATTGGAAGTAACCATGATTATCTTATGGTGGGAGTAACCTTGACTCTCTTAAGGTAGGATTGACCATGAGTCTGTCTAAGTGGAAGTAATCATAACTAGCTTATGATGGGAGTAACTATGACTCTCTTATGGCAGGAGTAACAATGACTCTCTTAAGCTAGGAGTAACCATGACTCTCTTAAAGTGGGAGTAACAATGACTCTCTAGCTGGGAGTAACCATGACTCTCTTAAGGTGGGAGTGACCATGAGTCTCTCTAATTGGAAGTAACCATGATTATCTTATGGTGGGAGTAACCTTGACTCTCTTATGGCAGGACTAACAATGACTCTCAAGCTGGGAGTAACCATGACTCTCTTAAGGTAGGATTTACCATGAGTCTCTCTAAGTGGAAGTAACCATAACTATCTTATGGTGGGAGTAACTATGACTCTATTATGGCAGGAGTAACAATGACTTTCTGAAGCTGGGAGTAACCATGACTCTCTTAAAGTGGGAGTAACAATGACTCTCTAGCTGAGAGTAACCATGACTCTCTTAAGGTGGGAGTGACCATGAGTCTCTCTAAGTGGAAGTAACCATAACTATCTTATGGTGGGAGTAACTATGACTCTATTATGGCAGGAGTAACAATGACTTTCTGAAGCTGGGAGTAACCATGACTCTCTTAAAGTGAGAGTAACCATTACTCTCTTAAGGTGGGAGTGACCATGAGTCTCTCTAATTGGAAGTAACCATGATTATCTTATGGTGGGAGTAACCTTGACTCTCTTAAGGTAGGATTGACCATGAGTCTCTCTAAGTGGAAGTAACCATAACTATCTTATGGTGGGAGTAACTATGACTCTATTATGGCAGGAGTAACAATGACTTTCTGAAGCTGGGAGTAACCATGACTCTCTTAAAGTGGGAGTAACAGTGACTCTCAAGCTGGGAGTAACCATGACTCTCTTAAGGTAGGATTGACCATTAGTCTCTCTAAGTGGAAGTAACCATGATTATCTTATGGTGGGAGTAACCTTGACTCTCTTAAGGTAGGATTGACCATGAGTCTGTCTAAGTGGAAGTAATCATAACTAGCTTATGATGGGAGTAACTATGACTCTCTTATGGCAGGAGTAACAATGACTCTCTTAAGCTGGGAGTAACCATAACTATCTTATGGTGGGAGTAACTATGACTCTATTATGGCAGGAGTAACAATGACTCTCTTAAGCTGGGAGTAACCATGACTCTCTTAAAGTGGGAGTAACAATGACTCTCAAGCTGGGAGTAAACATGACTCTCTTAAGGTGGGATTGACCATGAGTATCTCTAAGTGGAAGTAACCATGATTATCTTATGGTGGGAGTAACCTTGACTCTCTTAAGGTAGGATTGACCATGAGTCTCTCTAAGTGGAAGTATCAATAACTATCTTATGGTGGGAGTAACTATGACTCTATTATGGCAGGAGTAACAATGACTTTCTGAAGCTGGGAGTAACCATGACTCTCTTAAAGTGGGAGTAACAATGACTCTCTAGCTGAGAGTAACCATGACTCTCTTATGGTGGGAGTGACCATGAGTCTCTCTAATTGGAAGTAACCATGATTATCTTATGGTGGGAGTAACCTTGACTCTCTTAAGGTAGGATTGACCATGAGTCTCTCAAAGTGGAAGTACCCATAACTATCTTATGGTGGGAGTAACTATGACTCTATTATGGCAGGAGTAACAATGACTCTCTTAAGCTGGGAGTAACAATGACTCTCAAGCTGGGAGTAACCATGACTCTCTTAAGGTGGGAGTGACCATGAGTCTCTCTAATTGGAAGTAACCATGATTATCTTATGGTGGGAGTAACCTTGACTCTCTTAAGGTAGGATTGACCATGAGTCTGTCTAAGTCGAAGTAATCATAACTAGCTTATGATGGTAGTAACTATGACTCTCTTATGGCAGGAGTAACAATGACTCTCTTAAGCTGGGAGTAACCATGACTCTCTTAAAGTGGGAGGGAGTAACAATGACTCTCTAGCTGGGAGTAACCATGACTCTCTTAAGGTGGGAGTGACCATGAGTCTCTCTAATTGGAAGTAACCATGATTATCTTACGGTGGGAGTAACCATGACTCTCTTAAGGTAGGATTGACCATGAGTCTGTCTAAGTGGAAGTAATCATAACTAGCTTATGATGGGAGTAACTATGACTCTCTTATGGCAGGAGTAACAATGACTCTCTTAAGCTGGGAGTAACCATGACTCTCTTAAAGTGGGAGTAACAATGACTCTCTAGCTGGGAGTAACCATTACTCTCTTAAGGTGGGAGTGACCATGAGTCTCTCTAATTGGAAGTAACCATGATTATCTTATGGTGGGAGTAACCTTGACTCTCTTAAGGTAGGATTGACCATGAGTCTGTCTAAGTGGAAGTAATCATAACTAGCTTATGATGGGAGTAACTATGACTCTCTTATGGCAGGAGTAACAATGACTCTCTTAAGCTGGGAGTAACCATGACTCTCTTAAAGTGGGAGTAACAGTGACTCTCAAGCTGGGAGTAACCATGACTCTCTTAAGGTAGGATTGACCATGAGTCTCTCTAAGTGGAAGTAACAATAACTATCTTATGGTGGGAGTAACTATGACTCTATTATGGCAGGAGTAACAATGACTTTCTGAAGCTGGGAGTAACCATGACTCTCTTAAAGTGGGAGTAACAATGACTCTCTAGCTGAGAGTAACCATGACTCTCTTAAGGTGGGAGTGACCATGAGTCTCTCTAAGTGGAAGTAACAATAACTATCTTATGGTGGGAGTAACTATGACTCTATTATGGCAGGAGTAACAATGACTTTCTGAAGCTGGGAGTAACCATGACTCTCTTAAAGTGGGAGTAACAGTGACTCTCAAGCTGGGAGTAACCATGACTCTCTTAAGGTAGGATTGACCATTAGTCTCTCTAAGTGGAAGTAACCATGATTATCTTATGGTGGGAGTAACCTTGACTCTCTTAAGGTAGGATTGACCATGAGTCTGTCTAAGTGGAAGTAATCATAACTAGCTTATGATGGGAGTAACTATGACTCTCTTATGGCAGGAGTAACAATGACTCTCTTAAGCTGGGAGTAACCATAACTATCTTATGGTGGGAGTAACTATGACTCTATTATGGCAGGAGTAACAATGACTCTCTTAAGCTGGGAGTAACCATGACTCTCTTAAAGTGGGAGTAACAATGACTCTCAAGCTGGGAGTAAACATGACTCTCTTAAGGTGGGATTGACCATGAGTATCTCTAAGTGGAAGTAACCATGATTATCTTATGGTGGGAGTAACCTTGACTCTCTTAAGGTAGGATTGACCATGAGTCTCTCTAAGTGGAAGTATCAATAACTATCTTATGGTGGGAGTAACTATGACTCTATTATGGCAGGAGTAACAATGACTTTCTGAAGCTGGGAGTAACCATGACTCTCTTAAAGTGGGAGTAACAATGACTCTCTAGCTGAGAGTAACCATGACTCTCTTATGGTGGGAGTGACCATGAGTCTCTCTAATTGGAAGTAACCATGATTATCTTATGGTGGGAGTAACCTTGACTCTCTTAAGGTAGGATTGACCATGAGTCTCTCAAAGTGGAAGTACCCATAACTATCTTATGGTGGGAGTAACTATGACTCTATTATGGCAGGAGTAACAATGACTCTCTTAAGCTGGGAGTAACAATGACTCTCAAGCTGGGAGTAACCATGACTCTCTTAAGGTGGGAGTGACCATGAGTCTCTCTAATTGGAAGTAACCATGATTATCTTATGGTGGGAGTAACCTTGACTCTCTTAAGGTAGGATTGACCATGAGTCTGTCTAAGTCGAAGTAATCATAACTAGCTTATGATGGTAGTAACTATGACTCTCTTATGGCAGGAGTAACAATGACTCTCTTAAGCTGGGAGTAACCATGACTCTCTTAAAGTGGGAGGGAGTAACAATGACTCTCTAGCTGGGAGTAACCATGACTCTCTTAAGGTGGGAGTGACCATGAGTCTCTCTAATTGGAAGTAACCATGATTATCTTACGGTGGGAGTAACCATGACTCTCTTAAGGTAGGATTGACCATGAGTCTGTCTAAGTGGAAGTAATCATAACTAGCTTATGATGGGAGTAACTATGACTCTCTTATGGCAGGAGTAACAATGACTCTCTTAAGCTGGGAGTAACCATGACTCTCTTAAAGTGGGAGTAACAATGACTCTCTAGCTGGGAGTAACCATTACTCTCTTAAGGTGGGAGTGACCATGAGTCTCTCTAATTGGAAGTAACCATGATTATCTTATGGTGGGAGTAACCTTGACTCTCTTAAGGTAGGATTGACCATGAGTCTGTCTAAGTGGAAGTAATCATAACTAGCTTATGATGGGAGTAACTATGACTCTCTTATGGCAGGAGTAACAATGACTCTCTTAAGCTGGGAGTAACCATGACTCTCTTAAAGTGGGAGTAACAGTGACTCTCAAGCTGGGAGTAACCATGACTCTCTTAAGGTAGGATTGACCATGAGTCTCTCTAAGTGGAAGTAACAATAACTATCTTATGGTGGGAGTAACTATGACTCTATTATGGCAGGAGTAACAATGACTTTCTGAAGCTGGGAGTAACCATGACTCTCTTAAAGTGGGAGTAACAATGACTCTCTAGCTGAGAGTAACCATGACTCTCTTAAGGTGGGAGTGACCATGAGTCTCTCTAAGTGGAAGTAACAATAACTATCTTATGGTGGGAGTAACTATGACTCTATTATGGCAGGAGTAACAATTACTTTCTGAAGCTGGGAGTAACCATGACTCTCTTAAAGTGGGAGTAACAATGACTCTCTAGCTGGGAGTAACCATGACTCTCTTAAGGTGGGAGTGACCATGAGTCTCTCTAATTGGAAGTAACCATGATTATCTTATGGTGGGAGTAACCTTGACTCTCTTAAGGTAGGATTGACCATGAGTCTGTCTAAGTGGAAGTAATCATAACTAGCTTATGATGGGAGTAACTATGACTCTCTTATGGCAGGAGTAACAATGACTCTCTTAAGCTGGGAGTAACCATGACTCTCTTAAAGTGGGAGTAACAATGACTCTCTAGCTGGGAGTAACCATGACTCTCTTAAGGTGGGAGTGACCATGAGTCTCTCTAATTGGAAGTAACCATGATTATCTTATGGTGGGAGTAACCTTGACTCTCTTAAGGTAGGATTGACCATGAGTCTGTCTAAGTGGAAGTAATCATAACTAGCTTATGATGGGAGTAACCTTGAATCTCTTAAGGTAGGATTGACCATGAGTCTGTCTAAGTGGAAGTAATCATAACTATCTTATGGTGGGAGTAACTATGACTCTATTATGGCAGGAGTAACAATGACTCTCTTAAGCTGGGAGTAACCATGACTCTCTTAAAGTGGGAGTAACAATGACTCTCAAGCTGGGAGTAAACATGACTCTCTTAAGGTGGGATTGACCATGAGTATCTCTAAGTGGAAGTAACCATGATTATCTTATGGTGGGAGTAACCTTGACTCTCTTAAGGTAGGATTGACCATGAGTCTGTCTAAGTGGAAGTAATCATAACTAGCTTATGATGGGAGTAACTATGACTCTCTTATGGCAGGAGTAACAATGACTCTCTTAAGCTGGGAGTAACCATGACTCTCTTAAAGTGGGAGTAACAATGACTCTCTAGCTGGGAGTAACCATGACTCTCTTAAGGTGGGAGTGACCATGAGTCTCTCTAATTGGAAGTAACCATGATTATCTTATGGTGGGAGTAACCTTGACTCTCTTAAGGTAGGATTGACCATGAGTCTGTCTAAGTGGAAGTAATCATAACTAGCTTATGATGGGAGTAACTATGACTCTCTTATGGCAGGAGTAACAATGACTCTCTTGAGCTGGGAGTAACCATGACTCTCTTAAAGTGGGAGTAACAGTGACTCTCAAGCTGGGAGTAACCATGACTCTCTTAAGGTGGGAGTGACCACGAGTCTCTCTAATTGGAAGTAACCATGATTATCTTATGGTGGGAGTAACCTTGACTCTCTTAAGGTAGGATTGACCATGAGTCTGTCTAAGTGGAAGTAATCATAACTAGCTTATGATGGGAGTAACTATGACTCTCTTATGGCAGGAGTAACAATGACTCTCTTAAGCTAGGAGTAACCATGACTCTCTTAAAGTGGGAGTAACAATGACTCTCTAGCTGGGAGTAACCATGACTCTCTTAAGGTGGGAGTGACCATGAGTCTCTCTAATTGGAAGTAACCATGATTATCTTATGGTGGGAGTAACCTTGACTCTCTTATGGCAGGACTAACAATGACTCTCAAGCTGGGAGTAACCATGACTCTCTTAAGGTAGGATTTACCATGAGTCTCTCTAAGTGGAAGTAACCATAACTATCTTATGGTGGGAGTAACTATGACTCTATTATGGCAGGAGTAACAATGACTTTCTGAAGCTGGGAGTAACCATGGCTCTCTTAAAGTGGGAGTAACAATGACTCTCTAGCTGGGAGTAACCAAGACTCTCTTAAGGTGGGAGTGACCATGAGTCTCTCTAATTGGAAGTAACCATGATTATCTTATGGTGGGAGTAACCTTGACTCTCTTAAGGTAGGATTGACCATGAGTCTGTCTAAGTGGAAGTAATCATAACTAGCTTATGATGGGAGTAACTATGACTCTCTTATGGCAGGAGTAACAATGACTCTCTTAAGCTGGGAGTAACCATGACTCTCTTAAGGTGGGAGTGACCATGAGTCTCTCTAATTGGAAGTAACCATGATTATCTTATGGTGGGAGTAACCTTGACTCTCTTAAGGTAGGATTGACCATGAGTCTCTCTAAGTGGAAGTAACCATAACTATCTTATGGTGGGAGTAACTATGACTCTATTATGGCAGGAGTAACAATGACTTTCTGAAGCTGGGAGTAACCATGACTCTCTTAAAGTGGGAGTAACAATGACTCTCAAGCTGGGAGTAAACATGACTCTCTTAAGGTGGGATTGACCATGAGTATCTCTAAGTGGAAGTAACCATGATTATCTTATGGTGGGAGTAACCTTGACTCTCTTAAGGTAGGATTGACCATGAGTCTCTCTAAGTGGAAGTAACCATAACTATCTTATGGTGGGAGTAACTATGACTCTATTATGGCAGGAGTAACAATGACTTTCTGAAGCTGGGAGTAACCATGACTCTCTTAAAGTGGGAGTAACAATGACTCTCTAGCTGGGAGTAACCAAGACTCTCTTAAGGTGGGAGTGACCATGAGTCTCTCTAATTGGAAGTAACCATGATTATCTTATGGTGGGAGTAACCTTGACTCTCTTAAGGTAGGATTGACCATGAGTCTGTCTAAGTGGAAGTAATCATAACTAGCTTATGCTGGGAGTAACTATGACTCTCTTATGGCAGGAGTAACAATGACTCTCTTAAGCTGGGAGTAACCATGACTCTCTTAAAGTGGGAGTAACAATGACTCTCAAGCTGGGAGTAACCATGACTCTCTTAAGGTGGGAGTGACCACGAGTCTCTCTAATTGGAAGTAACCATGATTATCTTATGGTGGGAGTAACCTTGACTCTCTTAAGGTAGGATTGACCATGAGTCTGTCTAAGTGGAAGTAATCATAACTAGCTTATGATGGGAGTAACTATGACTCTCTTATGGCAGGAGTAACAATGACTCTCTTAAGCTAGGAGTAACCATGACTCTCTTAAAGTGGGAGTAACAATGACTCTCTAGCTGGGAGTAACCATGACTCTCTTAAGGTGGGAGTGACCATGAGTCTCTCTAATTGGAAGTAACCATGATTATCTTATGGTGGGAGTAACCTTGACTCTCTTATGGCAGGACTAACAATGACTCTCAAGCTGGGAGTAACCATGACTCTCTTAAGGTAGGATTTACCATGAGTCTCTCTAAGTGGAAGTAACCATAACTATCTTATGGTGGGAGTAACTATGACTCTATTATGGCAGGAGTAACAATGACTTTCTGAAGCTGGGAGTAACCATGGCTCTCTTAAAGTGGGAGTAACAATGACTCTCTAGCTGGGAGTAACCAAGACTCTCTTAAGGTGGGAGTGACCATGAGTCTCTCTAATTGGAAGTAACCATGATTATCTTATGGTGGGAGTAACCTTGACACTCTTAAGGTAGGATTGACCATGAGTCTGTCTAAGTGGAAGTAATCATAACTAGCTTATGATGGGAGTAACTATGACTCTCTTATGGCAGGAGTAACAATGACTCCCTTAAGCTGGGAGTAACCATGACTCTCTTAAGGTGGGAGTGACCATGAGTCTCTCTAATTGGAAGTAACCATGATTATCTTATGGTGGGAGTAACCTTGACTCTCTTAAGGTAGGATTGACCATGAGTCTCTCTAAGTGGAAGTAACCATAACTATCTTATGGTGGGAGTAACTATGACTCTATTATGGCAGGAGTAACAATGACTTTCTGAAGCTGGGAGTAACCATGACTCTCTTAAAGTGGGAGTAACAATGACTCTCAAGCTGGGAGTAAACATGACTCTCTTAAGCTGGGATTGACCATGAGTATCTCTAAGTGGAAGTAACCATGATTATCTTATGGTGGGAGTAACCTTGACTCTCTTAAGGTAGGATTGACCATGAGTCTCTCTAAGTGGAAGTAACCATAACTATCTTATGGTGGGAGTAACTATGACTCTCTTATGGCAGGTATAACAATGACTCTCTTAAGCTGGGAGTAACCATGACTCTCTTAAAGTGGGAGTAACAGTGACTCTCAAGCTGGGAGTAACCATGACTCTCTTAAGGTAGGATTGACCATTAGTCTCTCTAAGTGGAAGTAACCATGATTATCTTATGGTGGGAGTAACCTTGACTCTCTTAAGGTAGGATTGACCATGAGTCTGTCTAAGTGGAAGTAATCATAACTAGCTTATGATGGGAGTAACTATGACTCTCTTATGGCAGGAGTAACAATGACTCTCTTAAGCTGGGAGTAACCATAACTATCTTATGGTGGGAGTAACTATGACTCTATTATGGCAGGAGTAACAATGACTCTCTTAAGCTGGGAGTAACCATGACTCTCTTAAAGTGGGAGTAACAATGACTCTCAAGCTGGGAGTAAACATGACTCTCTTAAGGTGGGATTGACCATGAGTATCTCTAAGTGGAAGTAACCATGATTATCTTATGGTGGGAGTAACCTTGACTCTCTTAAGGTAGGATTGACCATGAGTCTGTCTAAGTGGAAGTAATCATAACTAGCTTATGATGGGAGTAACTATGACTCTCTTATGGCAGGAGTAACAATGACTCTCTTAAGCTAGGAGTAACCATGACTCTCTTAAAGTGGGAGTAACAATGACTCTCTAGCTGGGAGTAACCATGACTCTCTTAAGGTGGGAGTGACCATGAGTCTCTCTAATTGGAAGTAACCATGATTATCTTATGGTGGGAGTAACCTTGACTCTCTTATGGCAGGACTAACAATGACTCTCAAGCTGGGAGTAACCATGACTCTCTTAAGGTAGGATTTACCATGAGTCTCTCTAAGTGGAAGTAACCATAACTATCTTATGGTGGGAGTAACTATGACTCTATTATGGCAGGAGTAACAATGACTTTCTGAAGCTGGGAGTAACCATGACTCTCTTAAAGTGGGAGTAACAATGACTCTCTAGCTGAGAGTAACCATGACTCTCTTAAGGTGGGAGTGACCATGAGTCTCTCTAAGTGGAAGTAACCATAACTATCTTATGGTGGGAGTAACTATGACTCTATTATGGCAGGAGTAACAATGACTTTCTGAAGCTGGGAGTAACCATGACTCTCTTAAAGTGAGAGTAACCATTACTCTCTTAAGGTGGGAGTGACCATGAGTCTCTCTAATTGGAAGTAACCATGATTATCTTATGGTGGGAGTAACCTTGACTCTCTTAAGGTAGGATTGACCATGAGTCTCTCTAAGTGGAAGTAACCATAACTATCTTATGGTGGGAGTAACTATGACTCTATTATGGCAGGAGTAACAATGACTTTCTGAAGCTGGGAGTAACCATGACTCTCTTAAAGTGGGAGTAACAATGACTCTCAAGCTGGGAGTAAACATGACTCTCTTAAGGTGGGAGTGACCATGAGTCTCTCTAATTGGAAGTAACCATGATTATCTTATGGTGGGAGTAACCTTGACTCTCTTAAGGTAGGATTGACCATGAGTCTGTCTAAGTGGAAGTAATCATAACTAGCTTATGATGGGAGTAACTATGACTCTCTTATGGCAGGAGTAACAATGACTCTCTTAAGCTGGGAGTAACCATGACTCTCTTAAAGTGGGAGTAACAATGACTCTCAAGCTGGGAGTAACCATGACTCTCTTAAGGTGGGAGTGACCATGAGTCTCTCTAATTGGAAGTAACCATGATTATCTTATGGTGGGAGTAACCTTGACTCTCTTAAGGTAGGATTGACCATGAGTCTGTCTAAGTGGAAGTAATCATAACTAGCTTATGATGGGAGTAACTATGACTCTCTTATGGCAGGAGTAACAATGACTCTCTTAAGCTGGGAGTAACCATGACTCTCTTAAAGTGGGAGTAACAATGACTCTCTAGCTGGGAGTAACCATGACTCTCTTAAGGTGGGAGTGACCATGAGTCTCTCTAATTGGAAGTAACCATGATTATCTTATGGTGGGAGTAACCTTGACTCTCTTATGGCAGGACTAACAATGACTTTCTGAAGCTGGGAGTAACCATGACTCTCTTAAAGTGGGAGTAACAATGACTCTCTAGCTGGGAGTAACCAAGACTCTCTTAAGGTGGGAGTGACCATGAGTCTCTCTAATTGGAAGTAACCATGATTATCTTATGGTGGGAGTAACCTTGACTCTCTTAAGGTAGGATTGACCATGAGTCTGTCTAAGTGGAAGTAATCATAACTAGCTTATGATGGGAGTAACTATGACTCTCTTATGGCAGGAGTAACAATGACTCTCTTAAGCTGGGAGTAACCATGACTCTCTTAAGGTGGGAGTGACCATGAGTCTCTCTAATTGGAAGTAACCATGATTATCTTATGGTGGGAGTAACCTTGACTCTCTTAAGGTAGGATTGACCATGAGTCTCTCTAAGTGGAAGTAACCATAACTATCTTATGGTGGGAGTAACTATGACTCTATTATGGCAGGAGTAACAATGACTTTCTGAAGCTGGGAGTAACCATGACTCTCTTAAAGTGGGAGTAACAATGACTCTCAAGCTGGGAGTAAACATGACTCTCTTAAGGTGGGATTGACCATGAGTATCTCTAAGTGGAAGTAACCATGATTATCTTATGGTGGGAGTAACCTTGACTCTCTTAAGGTAGGATTGACCATGAGTCTCTCTAAGTGGAAGTAACCATAACTATCTTATGGTGGGAGTAACTATGACTCTATTATGGCAGGAGTAACAATGACTTTCTGAAGCTGGGAGTAACCATGACTCTCTTAAAGTGGGAGTAACAATGACTCTCTAGCTGGGAGTAACCAAGACTCTCTTAAGGTGGGAGTGACCATGAGTCTCTCTAATTGGAAGTAACCATGATTATCTTATGGTGGGAGTAACCTTGACTCTCTTAAGGTAGGATTGACCATGAGTCTGTCTAAGTGGAAGTAATCATAACTAGCTTATGCTGGGAGTAACTATGACTCTCTTATGGCAGGAGTAACAATGACTCTCTTAAGCTGGGAGTAACCATGACTCTCTTAAAGTGGGAGTAACAGTGACTCTCAAGCTGGGAGTAACCATGACTCTCTTAAGGTAGGATTGACCATGAGTCTCTCTAAGTGGAAGTAACAATAACTATCTTATGGTTGGAGTAACTATGACTCTATTATGGCAGGAGTAACAATGACTTTCTGAAGCTGGGAGTAACCATGACTCTCTTAAAGTGGGAGTAACAATGACTCTCTAGCTGAGAGTAACCATGACTCTCTTAAGGTGGGAGTGACCATGAGTCTCTCTAATTGGAAGTAACCATGATTATCTTATGGTGGGAGTAACCTTGACTCTCTTAAGGTAGGATTGACCATGAGTCTGTCTAAGTGGAAGTAATCATAACTAGCTTATGATGGGAGTAACTATGACTCTCTTATGGCAGGAGTAACAATGACTCTCTTAAGCTGGGAGTAACCATGACTCTCTTAAAGTGGGAGTAACAATGACTCTCAAGCTGGGAGTAACCATGACTCTCTTAAGGTGGGAGTGACCATGAGTCTCTCTAATTGGAAGTAACCATGATTATCTTATGGTGGGAGTAACCTTGACTCTCTTAAGGTAGGATTGACCATGAGTCTGTCTAAGTGGAAGTAATCATAACTAGCTTATGATGGGAGTAACTATGACTCTCTTATGGCAGGAGTAACAATGACTCTCTTAAGCTGGGAGTAACCATGACTCTCTTAAAGTGGGAGTAACAATGACTCTCTAGCTGGGAGTAACCATGACTCTCTTAAGGTGGGAGTGACCATGAGTCTCTCTAATTGGAAGTAACCATGATTATCTTATGGTGGGAGTAACCTTGACTCTCTTAAGGTAGGATTGACCATGAGTCTGTCTAAGTGGAAGTAATCATAACTAGCTTATGATGGGAGTAACTATGACTCTCTTATGGCAGGAGTAACAATGACTCTCTTGAGCTGGGAGTAACCATGACTCTCTTAAAGTGGGAGTAACAGTGACTCTCAAGCTGGGAGTAACCATGACTCTCTTAAGGTGGGAGTGACCACGAGTCTCTCTAATTGGAAGTAACCATGATTATCTTATGGTGGGAGTAACCTTGACTCTCTTAAGGTAGGATTGACCATGAGTCTGTCTAAGTGGAAGTAATCATAACTAGCTTATGATGGGAGTAACTATGACTCTCTTATGGCAGGAGTAACAATGACTCTCTTAAGCTAGGAGTAACCATGACTCTCTTAAAGTGGGAGTAACAATGACTCTCAAGCTGGGAGTAACCATGACTCTCTTAAGGTGGGAGTGACCATGACTCTCTTAAGGTGGGAGTGACCATGAGTCTCTCTAATTGGAAGTAACCATGATTATCTTATGGTGGGAGTAACCTTGACTCTCTTAAGGTAGGATTGACCATGAGTTTCTCTAAGTTGAAGTAACAATAACTATCTTATGGTGGGAGTAACTATGACTCTATTATGGCAGGAGTAACAATGACTTTCTGAAACTGGGAGTAACCATGACTCTCTTAAAGTGGGAGTAACAATGACTCTCTAGCTGAGAGTAACCATGACTCTCTTAAGGTGGGAGTGACCATGAGTCTCTCTAATTGGAAGTAACCATAATTATCTTATGGTGGGAGTAACCTTGACTCTCTTAAGGTAGGATTGACCATGAGTCTCTCTAAGTGGAAGTAACCATGACTCTCTTAAAGTGGGAGTGACCATGAGTCTCT
Organism: Romanogobio albipinnatus; assembly: GCA_023566225.1. Lineage (NCBI taxonomy): Eukaryota > Metazoa > Chordata > Actinopteri > Cypriniformes > Gobionidae > Romanogobio > Romanogobio albipinnatus. Next base: position 331,854 of record JAKRKY010000026.1, read on the forward strand.
CTAATTGGAAGTAACCATGATTATCTTATGGTGGGAGTAACCTTGACTCTCTTAAGGTAGGATTGACCATGAGTCTGTCTAAGTGGAAGTAATCATAACTAGCTTATGATGGGAGTAACTATGACTCTCTTATGGCAGGAGTAACAATGACTCTCTTAAGCTGGGAGTAACCATGACTCTCTTAAAGTGGGAGTAACAATGACTCTCTAGCTGGGAGTAACCATGACTCTCTTAAGGTGGGAGTGACCACGAGTCTCTCTAATTGGAAGTAACCATGATTATCTTATGGTGGGAGTAACCTTGACTCTCTTAAGGTAAGATTGACCATGAGTCTGTCTAAGTGGAAGTAATCATAACTAGCTTATGATGGGAGTAACTATGACTCTCTTATGGCAGGAGTAACAATGACTCTCTTAAGCTAGGAGTAACCATGACTCTCTTAAAGTGGGAGTAACAATGACTCTCTAGCTGGGAGTAACCATGACTCTCTTAAGGTGGGAGTGACCATGAGTCTCTCTAATTGGAAGTAACCATGATTATCTTATGGTGGGAGTAACCTTGACTCTCTTATGGCAGGACTAACAATGACTCTCAAGCTGGGAGTAACCATGACTCTCTTAAGGTAGGATTTACCATGAGTCTCTCTAAGTGGAAGTAACCATAACTATCTTATGGTGGGAGTAACTATGACTCTATTATGGCAGGAGTAACAATGACTTTCTGAAGCTGGGAGTAACCATGGCTCTCTTAAAGTGGGAGTAACAATGACTCTCTAGCTGGGAGTAACCAAGACTCTCTTAAGGTGGGAGTGACCATGAGTCTCTCTAATTGGAAGTAACCATGATTATCTTATGGTGGGAGTAACCTTGACACTCTTAAGGTAGGATTGACCATGAGTCTGTCTAAGTGGAAGTAATCATAACTAGCTTATGATGGGAGTAACTATGACTCTCTTATGGCAGGAGTAAGAATGACTCTCTTAAGCTGGGAGTAACCATGACTCTCTTAAGGTGGGAGTGACCATGAGTCTCTCTAATTGGAAGTAACCATGATTATCTTATGGTGGGAGTAACCTTGACTCTCTTAAGGTAGGATTGACCATGAGTCTCTCTAAGTGGAAGTAACCATAACTATCTTATGGTGGGAGTAACTATGACTCTATTATGGCAGGAGTAACAATGACTTTCTGAAGCTGGGAGTAACCATGACTCTCTTAAAGTGGGAGTAACAATGACTCTCAAGCTGGGAGTAAACATGACTCTCTTAAGCTGGGATTGACCATGAGTATCTCTAAGTGGAAGTAACCATGATTATCTTATGGTGGGAGTAACCTTGACTCTCTTAAGGTAGGATTGACCATGAGTCTCTCTAAGTGGAAGTAACCATAACTATCTTATGGTGGGAGTAACTATGACTCTCTTATGGCAGGAGTAACAATGACTCTCTTAAGCTGGGAGTAACCATGACTCTCTTAAAGTGGGAGTAACAGTGACTCTCAAGCTGGGAGTAACCATGACTCTCTTAAGGTAGGATTGACCATTAGTCTCTCTAAGTGGAAGTAACCATGATTATCTTATGGTGGGAGTAACCTTGACTCTCTTAAGGTAGGATTGACCATGAGTCTGTCTAAGTGGAAGTAATCATAACTAGCTTATGATGGGAGTAACTATGACTCTCTTATGGCAGGAGTAACAATGACTCTCTTAAGCTGGGAGTAACCATAACTATCTTATGGTGGGAGTAACTATGACTCTATTATGGCAGGAGTAACAATGACTCTCTTAAGCTGGGAGTAACCATGACTCTCTTAAAGTGGGAGTAACAATGACTCTCAAGCTGGGAGTAAACATGACTCTCTTAAGGTGGGATTGACCATGAGTATCTCTAAGTGGAAGTAACCATGATTATCTTATGGTGGGAGTAACCTTGACTCTCTTAAGGTAGGATTGACCATGAGTCTGTCTAAGTGGAAGTAATCATAACTAGCTTATGATGGGAGTAACTATGACTCTCTTATGGCAGGAGTAACAATGACTCTCTTAAGCTGGGAGTAACCATGACTCTCTTAAAGTGGGAGTAACAATGACTCTCTAGCTGGGAGTAACCATGACTCTCTTAAGGTGGGAGTGACCATGAGTCTCTCTAATTGGAAGTAACCATGATTATCTTATGGTGGGAGTAACCTTGACTCTCTTAAGGTAGGATTGACCATGAGTCTGTCTAAGTGGTAGTAATCATAACTAGCTTATGATGGGAGTAACTATGACTCTCTTATGGCAGGAGTAACAATGACTCTCTTAAGCTGGGAGTAACCATAACTATCTTATGGTGGGAGTAACTATGACTCTATTATGGCAGGAGTAACAATGACTCTCTTAAGCTGGGAGTAACCATGACTCTCTTAAAGTGGGAGTAACAATGACTCTCAAGCTGGGAGTAAACATGACTCTCTTAAGGTGGGATTGACCATGAGTATCTCTAAGTGGAAGTAACCATGATTATCTTATGGTGGGAGTAACCTTGACTCTCTTATGGCAGGAGTAACAATGACTCTCTTAAGCTAGGAGTAACCATGACTCTCTTAAAGTGGGAGTAACAATGACTCTCTAGCTGGGAGTAACCATGACTCTCTTAAGGTGGGAGTGACCATGAGTCTCTCTAATTGGAAGTAACCATGATTATCTTATGGTGGGAGTAACCTTGACTCTCTTATGGCAGGACTAACAATGACTCTCAAGCTGGGAGTAACCATGACTCTCTTAAGGTAGGATTTACCATGAGTCTCTCTAAGTGGAAGTAACCATAACTATCTTATGGTGGGAGTAACTATGACTCTATTATGGCAGGAGTAACAATGACTTTCTGAAGCTGGGAGTAACCATGACTCTCTTAAAGTGGGAGTAACAATGACTCTCTAGCTGAGAGTAACCATGACTCTCTTAAGGTGGGAGTGACCATGAGTCTCTCTAAGTGGAAGTAACCATAACTATCTTATGGTGGGAGTAACTATGACTCTATTATGGCAGGAGTAACAATGACTTTCTGAAGCTGGGAGTAACCATGACTCTCTTAAAGTGAGAGTAACCATTACTCTCTTAAGGTGGGAGTGACCATGAGTCTCTCTAATTGGAAGTAACCATGATTATCTTATGGTGGGAGTAACAATGACTCTCTTAAGCTGGGAGTAACCATGCTTCTCTTAAAGTGGGAGTAACAATGACTCTCAAGCTGGGAGTAAACATGACTCTCTTAAGGTGGGATTGACCATGAGTATCTCTAAGTGGAAGTAACCATGATTATCTTATGGTGGGAGTAACCTTGACTCTCTTAAGGTAGGATTGACCATGAGTCTGTCTAAGTGGAAGTAATCATAACTAGCTTATGATGGGAGTAACTATGACTCTCTTATGGCAGGAGTAACAATGACTCTCTTAAGCTGGGAGTAACCATGACTCTCTTAAAGTGGGAGTAACAATGACTCTCTAGCTGGGAGTAACCATGACTCTCTTAAGGTGGGAGTGACCATGAGTCTCTCTAATTGGAAGTAACCATGATTATCTTATGGTGGGAGTAACCTTGACTCTCTTAAGGTAGGATTGACCATGAGTCTGTCTAAGTGGAAGTAATCATAACTAGCTTATGATGGGAGTAACTATGACTCTCTTATGGCAGGAGTAACAATGACTCTCTTGAGCTGGGAGTAACCATGACTCTCTTAAAGTGGGAGTAACAGTGATTCTCAAGCTGGGAGTAACCATGACTCTCTTAAGGTGGGAGTGACCACGAGTCTCTCTAATTGGAAGTAACCATGATTATCTTATGGTGGGAGTAACCTTGACTCTCTTAAGGTAGGATTGACCATGAGTCTGTCTAAGTGGAAGTAATCATAACTAGCTTATGATGGGAGTAACTATGACTCTCTTATGGCAGGAGTAACAATGACTCTCTTAAGCTAGGAGTAACCATGACTCTCTTAAAGTGGGAGTAACAATGACTCTCTAGCTGGGAGTAACCATGACTCTCTTAAGGTGGGAGTGACCATGAGTCTCTCTAATTGGAAGTAACCATGATTATCTTATGGTGGGAGTAACCTTGACTCTCTTATGGCAGGACTAACAATGACTCTCAAGCTGGGAGTAACCATGACTCTCTTAAGGTAGGATTTACCATGAGTCTCTCTAAGTGGAAGTAACCATAACTATCTTATGGTGGGAGTAACTATGACTCTATTATGGCAGGAGTAACAATGACTTTCTGAAGCTGGGAGTAACCATGACTCTCTTAAAGTGGGAGTAACAATGACTCTCTAGCTGAGAGTAACCATGACTCTCTTAAGGTGGGAGTGACCATGAGTCTCTCTAAGTGGAAGTAACCATAACTATCTTATGGTGGGAGTAACTATGACTCTATTATGGCAGGAGTAACAATGACTTTCTGAAGCTGGGAGTAACCATGACTCTCTTAAAGTGAGAGTAACCATTACTCTCTTAAGGTGGGAGTGACCATGAGTCTCTCTAATTGGAAGTAACCATGATTATCTTATGGTGGGAGTAACCTTGACTCTCTTAAGGTAGGATTGACCATGAGTCTCTCTAAGTGGAAGTAACCATAACTATCTTATGGTGGGAGTAACTATGACTCTATTATGGCAGGAGTAACAATGACTTTCTGAAGCTGGGAGTAACCATGACTCTCTTAAAGTGGGAGTAACAGTGACTCTCAAGCTGGGAGTAACCATGACTCTCTTAAGGTAGGATTGACCATTAGTCTCTCTAAGTGGAAGTAACCATGATTATCTTATGGTGGGAGTAACCTTGACTCTCTTAAGGTAGGATTGACCATGAGTCTGTCTAAGTGGAAGTAATCATAACTAGCTTATGATGGGAGTAACTATGACTCTCTTATGGCAGGAGTAACAATGACTCTCTTAAGCTGGGAGTAACCATAACTATCTTATGGTGGGAGTAACTATGACTCTATTATGGCAGGAGTAACAATGACTCTCTTAAGCTGGGAGTAACCATGACTCTCTTAAAGTGGGAGTAACAATGACTCTCAAGCTGGGAGTAAACATGACTCTCTTAAGGTGGGATTGACCATGAGTATCTCTAAGTGGAAGTAACCATGATTATCTTATGGTGGGAGTAACCTTGACTCTCTTAAGGTAGGATTGACCATGAGTCTCTCTAAGTGGAAGTATCAATAACTATCTTATGGTGGGAGTAACTATGACTCTATTATGGCAGGAGTAACAATGACTTTCTGAAGCTGGGAGTAACCATGACTCTCTTAAAGTGGGAGTAACAATGACTCTCTAGCTGAGAGTAACCATGACTCTCTTATGGTGGGAGTGACCATGAGTCTCTCTAATTGGAAGTAACCATGATTATCTTATGGTGGGAGTAACCTTGACTCTCTTAAGGTAGGATTGACCATGAGTCTCTCAAAGTGGAAGTACCCATAACTATCTTATGGTGGGAGTAACTATGACTCTATTATGGCAGGAGTAACAATGACTCTCTTAAGCTGGGAGTAACAATGACTCTCAAGCTGGGAGTAACCATGACTCTCTTAAGGTGGGAGTGACCATGAGTCTCTCTAATTGGAAGTAACCATGATTATCTTATGGTGGGAGTAACCTTGACTCTCTTAAGGTAGGATTGACCATGAGTCTGTCTAAGTCGAAGTAATCATAACTAGCTTATGATGGTAGTAACTATGACTCTCTTATGGCAGGAGTAACAATGACTCTCTTAAGCTGGGAGTAACCATGACTCTCTTAAAGTGGGAGGGAGTAACAATGACTCTCTAGCTGGGAGTAACCATGACTCTCTTAAGGTGGGAGTGACCATGAGTCTCTCTAATTGGAAGTAACCATGATTATCTTACGGTGGGAGTAACCATGACTCTCTTAAGGTAGGATTGACCATGAGTCTGTCTAAGTGGAAGTAATCATAACTAGCTTATGATGGGAGTAACTATGACTCTCTTATGGCAGGAGTAACAATGACTCTCTTAAGCTGGGAGTAACCATGACTCTCTTAAAGTGGGAGTAACAATGACTCTCTAGCTGGGAGTAACCATTACTCTCTTAAGGTGGGAGTGACCATGAGTCTCTCTAATTGGAAGTAACCATGATTATCTTATGGTGGGAGTAACCTTGACTCTCTTAAGGTAGGATTGACCATGAGTCTGTCTAAGTGGAAGTAATCATAACTAGCTTATGATGGGAGTAACTATGACTCTCTTATGGCAGGAGTAACAATGACTCTCTTAAGCTGGGAGTAACCATGACTCTCTTAAAGTGGGAGTAACAGTGACTCTCAAGCTGGGAGTAACCATGACTCTCTTAAGGTAGGATTGACCATGAGTCTCTCTAAGTGGAAGTAACAATAACTATCTTATGGTGGGAGTAACTATGACTCTATTATGGCAGGAGTAACAATGACTTTCTGAAGCTGGGAGTAACCATGACTCTCTTAAAGTGGGAGTAACAATGACTCTCTAGCTGAGAGTAACCATGACTCTCTTAAGGTGGGAGTGACCATGAGTCTCTCTAAGTGGAAGTAACAATAACTATCTTATGGTGGGAGTAACTATGACTCTATTATGGCAGGAGTAACAATTACTTTCTGAAGCTGGGAGTAACCATGACTCTCTTAAAGTGGGAGTAACAATGACTCTCTAGCTGGGAGTAACCATGACTCTCTTAAGGTGGGAGTGACCATGAGTCTCTCTAATTGGAAGTAACCATGATTATCTTATGGTGGGAGTAACCTTGACTCTCTTAAGGTAGGATTGACCATGAGTCTGTCTAAGTGGAAGTAATCATAACTAGCTTATGATGGGAGTAACTATGACTCTCTTATGGCAGGAGTAACAATGACTCTCTTAAGCTGGGAGTAACCATGACTCTCTTAAAGTGGGAGTAACAATGACTCTCTAGCTGGGAGTAACCATGACTCTCTTAAGGTGGGAGTGACCATGAGTCTCTCTAATTGGAAGTAACCATGATTATCTTATGGTGGGAGTAACCTTGACTCTCTTAAGGTAGGATTGACCATGAGTCTGTCTAAGTGGAAGTAATCATAACTAGCTTATGATGGGAGTAACCTTGAATCTCTTAAGGTAGGATTGACCATGAGTCTGTCTAAGTGGAAGTAATCATAACTATCTTATGGTGGGAGTAACTATGACTCTATTATGGCAGGAGTAACAATGACTCTCTTAAGCTGGGAGTAACCATGACTCTCTTAAAGTGGGAGTAACAATGACTCTCAAGCTGGGAGTAAACATGACTCTCTTAAGGTGGGATTGACCATGAGTATCTCTAAGTGGAAGTAACCATGATTATCTTATGGTGGGAGTAACCTTGACTCTCTTAAGGTAGGATTGACCATGAGTCTGTCTAAGTGGAAGTAATCATAACTAGCTTATGATGGGAGTAACTATGACTCTCTTATGGCAGGAGTAACAATGACTCTCTTAAGCTGGGAGTAACCATGACTCTCTTAAAGTGGGAGTAACAATGACTCTCTAGCTGGGAGTAACCATGACTCTCTTAAGGTGGGAGTGACCATGAGTCTCTCTAATTGGAAGTAACCATGATTATCTTATGGTGGGAGTAACCTTGACTCTCTTAAGGTAGGATTGACCATGAGTCTGTCTAAGTGGAAGTAATCATAACTAGCTTATGATGGGAGTAACTATGACTCTCTTATGGCAGGAGTAACAATGACTCTCTTGAGCTGGGAGTAACCATGACTCTCTTAAAGTGGGAGTAACAGTGACTCTCAAGCTGGGAGTAACCATGACTCTCTTAAGGTGGGAGTGACCACGAGTCTCTCTAATTGGAAGTAACCATGATTATCTTATGGTGGGAGTAACCTTGACTCTCTTAAGGTAGGATTGACCATGAGTCTGTCTAAGTGGAAGTAATCATAACTAGCTTATGATGGGAGTAACTATGACTCTCTTATGGCAGGAGTAACAATGACTCTCTTAAGCTAGGAGTAACCATGACTCTCTTAAAGTGGGAGTAACAATGACTCTCAAGCTGGGAGTAACCATGACTCTCTTAAGGTGGGAGTGACCATGACTCTCTTAAGGTGGGAGTGACCATGAGTCTCTCTAATTGGAAGTAACCATGATTATCTTATGGTGGGAGTAACCTTGACTCTCTTAAGGTAGGATTGACCATGAGTTTCTCTAAGTTGAAGTAACAATAACTATCTTATGGTGGGAGTAACTATGACTCTATTATGGCAGGAGTAACAATGACTTTCTGAAACTGGGAGTAACCATGACTCTCTTAAAGTGGGAGTAACAATGACTCTCTAGCTGAGAGTAACCATGACTCTCTTAAGGTGGGAGTGACCATGAGTCTCTCTAATTGGAAGTAACCATAATTATCTTATGGTGGGAGTAACCTTGACTCTCTTAAGGTAGGATTGACCATGAGTCTCTCTAAGTGGAAGTAACCATGACTCTCTTAAAGTGGGAGTGACCATGAGTCTCTCTAATTGGAAGTAACCATGATTATCTTATGGTGGGAGTAACCTTGACTCTCTTAAGGTAGGATTGACCATGAGTCTGTCTAAGTGGAAGTAATCATAACTAGCTTATGATGGGAGTAACTATGACTCTCTTATGGCAGGAGTAACAATGACTCTCTTAAGCTGGGAGTAACCATGACTCTCTTAAAGTGGGAGTAACAATGACTCTCTAGCTGGGAGTAACCATGACTCTCTTAAGGTGGGAGTGACCACGAGTCTCTCTAATTGGAAGTAACCATGATTATCTTATGGTGGGAGTAACCTTGACTCTCTTAAGGTAGGATTGACCATGAGTCTGTCTAAGTGGAAGTAATCATAACTAGCTTATGATGGGAGTAACTATGACTCTCTTATGGCAGGAGTAACAATGACTCTCTTAAGCTAGGAGTAACCATGACTCTCTTAAAGTGGGAGTAACAATGACTCTCTAGCTGGGAGTAACCATGACTCTCTTAAGGTGGGAGTGACCATGAGTCTCTCTAATTGGAAGTAACCATGATTATCTTATGGTGGGAGTAACCTTGACTCTCTTATGGCAGGACTAACAATGACTCTCAAGCTGGGAGTAACCATGACTCTCTTAAGGTAGGATTTACCATGAGTCTCTCTAAGTGGAAGTAACCATAACTATCTTATGGTGGGAGTAACTATGACTCTATTATGGCAGGAGTAACAATGACTTTCTGAAGCTGGGAGTAACCATGGCTCTCTTAAAGTGGGAGTAACAATGACTCTCTAGCTGGGAGTAACCAAGACTCTCTTAAGGTGGGAGTGACCATGAGTCTCTCTAATTGGAAGTAACCATGATTATCTTATGGTGGGAGTAACCTTGACACTCTTAAGGTAGGATTGACCATGAGTCTGTCTAAGTGGAAGTAATCATAACTAGCTTATGATGGGAGTAACTATGACTCTCTTATGGCAGGAGTAAGAATGACTCTCTTAAGCTGGGAGTAACCATGACTCTCTTAAGGTGGGAGTGACCATGAGTCTCTCTAATTGGAAGTAACCATGATTATCTTATGGTGGGAGTAACCTTGACTCTCTTAAGGTAGGATTGACCATGAGTCTCTCTAAGTGGAAGTAACCATAACTATCTTATGGTGGGAGTAACTATGACTCTATTATGGCAGGAGTAACAATGACTTTCTGAAGCTGGGAGTAACCATGACTCTCTTAAAGTGGGAGTAACAATGACTCTCAAGCTGGGAGTAAACATGACTCTCTTAAGCTGGGATTGACCATGAGTATCTCTAAGTGGAAGTAACCATGATTATCTTATGGTGGGAGTAACCTTGACTCTCTTAAGGTAGGATTGACCATGAGTCTCTCTAAGTGGAAGTAACCATAACTATCTTATGGTGGGAGTAACTATGACTCTCTTATGGCAGGAGTAACAATGACTCTCTTAAGCTGGGAGTAACCATGACTCTCTTAAAGTGGGAGTAACAGTGACTCTCAAGCTGGGAGTAACCATGACTCTCTTAAGGTAGGATTGACCATTAGTCTCTCTAAGTGGAAGTAACCATGATTATCTTATGGTGGGAGTAACCTTGACTCTCTTAAGGTAGGATTGACCATGAGTCTGTCTAAGTGGAAGTAATCATAACTAGCTTATGATGGGAGTAACTATGACTCTCTTATGGCAGGAGTAACAATGACTCTCTTAAGCTGGGAGTAACCATAACTATCTTATGGTGGGAGTAACTATGACTCTATTATGGCAGGAGTAACAATGACTCTCTTAAGCTGGGAGTAACCATGACTCTCTTAAAGTGGGAGTAACAATGACTCTCAAGCTGGGAGTAAACATGACTCTCTTAAGGTGGGATTGACCATGAGTATCTCTAAGTGGAAGTAACCATGATTATCTTATGGTGGGAGTAACCTTGACTCTCTTAAGGTAGGATTGACCATGAGTCTGTCTAAGTGGAAGTAATCATAACTAGCTTATGATGGGAGTAACTATGACTCTCTTATGGCAGGAGTAACAATGACTCTCTTAAGCTGGGAGTAACCATGACTCTCTTAAAGTGGGAGTAACAATGACTCTCTAGCTGGGAGTAACCATGACTCTCTTAAGGTGGGAGTGACCATGAGTCTCTCTAATTGGAAGTAACCATGATTATCTTATGGTGGGAGTAACCTTGACTCTCTTAAGGTAGGATTGACCATGAGTCTGTCTAAGTGGTAGTAATCATAACTAGCTTATGATGGGAGTAACTATGACTCTCTTATGGCAGGAGTAACAATGACTCTCTTGAGCTGGGAGTAACCATGACTCTCTTAAAGTGGGAGTAACAGTGATTCTCAAGCTGGGAGTAACCATGACTCTCTTAAGGTGGGAGTGACCACGAGTCTCTCTAATTGGAAGTAACCATGATTATCTTATGGTGGGAGTAACCTTGACTCTCTTAAGGTAGGATTGACCATGAGTCTGTCTAAGTGGAAGTAATCATAACTAGCTTATGATGGGAGTAACTATGACTCTCTTATGGCAGGAGTAACAATGACTCTCTTAAGCTAGGAGTAACCATGACTCTCTTAAAGTGGGAGTAACAATGACTCTCTAGCTGGGAGTAACCATGACTCTCTTAAGGTGGGAGTGACCATGAGTCTCTCTAATTGGAAGTAACCATGATTATCTTATGGTGGGAGTAACCTTGACTCTCTTATGGCAGGACTAACAATGACTCTCAAGCTGGGAGTAACCATGACTCTCTTAAGGTAGGATTTACCATGAGTCTCTCTAAGTGGAAGTAACCATAACTATCTTATGGTGGGAGTAACTATGACTCTATTATGGCAGGAGTAACAATGACTTTCTGAAGCTGGGAGTAACCATGACTCTCTTAAAGTGGGAGTAACAATGACTCTCTAGCTGAGAGTAACCATGACTCTCTTAAGGTGGGAGTGACCATGAGTCTCTCTAAGTGGAAGTAACCATAACTATCTTATGGTGGGAGTAACTATGACTCTATTATGGCAGGAGTAACAATGACTTTCTGAAGCTGGGAGTAACCATGACTCTCTTAAAGTGAGAGTAACCATTACTCTCTTAAGGTGGGAGTGACCATGAGTCTCTCTAATTGGAAGTAACCATGATTATCTTATGGTGGGAGTAACAATGACTCTCTTAAGCTGGGAGTAACCATGCTTCTCTTAAAGTGGGAGTAACAATGACTCTCAAGCTGGGAGTAAACATGACTCTCTTAAGGTGGGATTGACCATGAGTATCTCTAAGTGGAAGTAACCATGATTATCTTATGGTGGGAGTAACCTTGACTCTCTTAAGGTAGGATTGACCATGAGTCTGTCTAAGTGGAAGTAATCATAACTAGCTTATGATGGGAGTAACTATGACTCTCTTATGGCAGGAGTAACAATGACTCTCTTAAGCTGGGAGTAACCATGACTCTCTTAAAGTGGGAGTAACAATGACTCTCTAGCTGGGAGTAACCATGACTCTCTTAAGGTGGGAGTGACCATGAGTCTCTCTAATTGGAAGTAACCATGATTATCTTATGGTGGGAGTAACCTTGACTCTCTTAAGGTAGGATTGACCATGAGTCTGTCTAAGTGGTAGTAATCATAACTAGCTTATGATGGGAGTAACTATGACTCTCTTATGGCAGGAGTAACAATGACTCTCTTGAGCTGGGAGTAACCATGACTCTCTTAAAGTGGGAGTAACAGTGATTCTCAAGCTGGGAGTAACCATGACTCTCTTAAGGTGGGAGTGACCACGAGTCTCTCTAATTGGAAGTAACCATGATTATCTTATGGTGGGAGTAACCTTGACTCTCTTAAGGTAGGATTGACCATGAGTCTGTCTAAGTGGAAGTAATCATAACTAGCTTATGATGGGAGTAACTATGACTCTCTTATGGCAGGAGTAACAATGACTCTCTTAAGCTAGGAGTAACCATGACTCTCTTAAAGTGGGAGTAACAATGACTCTCTAGCTGGGAGTAACCATGACTCTCTTAAGGTGGGAGTGACCATGAGTCTCTCTAATTGGAAGTAACCATGATTATCTTATGGTGGGAGTAACCTTGACTCTCTTATGGCAGGACTAACAATGACTCTCAAGCTGGGAGTAACCATGACTCTCTTAAGGTAGGATTTACCATGAGTCTCTCTAAGTGGAAGTAACCATAACTATCTTATGGTGGGAGTAACTATGACTCTATTATGGCAGGAGTAACAATGACTTTCTGAAGCTGGGAGTAACCATGACTCTCTTAAAGTGGGAGTAACAATGACTCTCTAGCTGAGAGTAACCATGACTCTCTTAAGGTGGGAGTGACCATGAGTCTCTCTAAGTGGAAGTAACCATAACTATCTTATGGTGGGAGTAACTATGACTCTATTATGGCAGGAGTAACAATGACTTTCTGAAGCTGGGAGTAACCATGACTCTCTTAAAGTGAGAGTAACCATTACTCTCTTAAGGTGGGAGTGACCATGAGTCTCTCTAATTGGAAGTAACCATGATTATCTTATGGTGGGAGTAACAATGACTCTCTTAAGCTGGGAGTAACCATGCTTCTCTTAAAGTGGGAGTAACAATGACTCTCAAGCTGGGAGTAAACATGACTCTCTTAAGGTGGGATTGACCATGAGTATCTCTAAGTGGAAGTAACCATGATTATCTTATGGTGGGAGTAACCTTGACTCTCTTAAGGTAGGATTGACCATGAGTCTGTCTAAGTGGAAGTAATCATAACTAGCTTATGATGGGAGTAACTATGACTCTCTTATGGCAGGAGTAACAATGACTCTCTTAAGCTGGGAGTAACCATGACTCTCTTAAAGTGGGAGTAACAATGACTCTCTAGCTGGGAGTAACCATGACTCTCTTAAGGTGGGAGTGACCATGAGTCTCTCTAATTGGAAGTAACCATGATTATCTTATGGTGGGAGTAACCTTGACTCTCTTAAGGTAGGATTGACCATGAGTCTGTCTAAGTGGAAGTAATCATAACTAGCTTATGATGGGAGTAACTATGACTCTCTTATGGCAGGAGTAACAATGACTCTCTTGAGCTGGGAGTAACCATGACTCTCTTAAAGTGGGAGTAACAGTGATTCTCAAGCTGGGAGTAACCATGACTCTCTTAAGGTGGGAGTGACCACGAGTCTCTCTAATTGGAAGTAACCATGATTATCTTATGGTGGGAGTAACCTTGACTCTCTTAAGGTAGGATTGACCATGAGTCTGTCTAAGTGGAAGTAATCATAACTAGCTTATGATGGGAGTAACTATGACTCTCTTATGGCAGGAGTAACAATGACTCTCTTAAGCTAGGAGTAACCATGACTCTCTTAAAGTGGGAGTAACAATGACTCTCTAGCTGGGAGTAACCATGACTCTCTTAAGGTGGGAGTGACCATGAGTCTCTCTAATTGGAAGTAACCATGATTATCTTATGGTGGGAGTAACCTTGACTCTCTTATGGCAGGACTAACAATGACTCTCAAGCTGGGAGTAACCATGACTCTCTTAAGGTAGGATTTACCATGAGTCTCTCTAAGTGGAAGTAACCATAACTATCTTATGGTGGGAGTAACTATGACTCTATTATGGCAGGAGTAACAATGACTTTCTGAAGCTGGGAGTAACCATGACTCTCTTAAAGTGGGAGTAACAATGACTCTCTAGCTGAGAGTAACCATGACTCTCTTAAGGTGGGAGTGACCATGAGTCTCTCTAAGTGGAAGTAACCATAACTATCTTATGGTGGGAGTAACTATGACTCTATTATGGCAGGAGTAACAATGACTTTCTGAAGCTGGGAGTAACCATGACTCTCTTAAAGTGAGAGTAACCATTACTCTCTTAAGGTGGGAGTGACCATGAGTCTCTCTAATTGGAAGTAACCATGATTATCTTATGGTGGGAGTAACCTTGACTCTCTTAAGGTAGGATTGACCATGAGTCTCTCTAAGTGGAAGTAACCATAACTATCTTATGGTGGGAGTAACTATGACTCTATTATGGCAGGAGTAACAATGACTTTCTGAAGCTGGGAGTAACCATGACTCTCTTAAAGTGGGAGTAACAGTGACTCTCAAGCTGGGAGTAACCATGACTCTCTTAAGGTAGGATTGACCATTAGTCTCTCTAAGTGGAAGTAACCATGATTATCTTATGGTGGGAGTAACCTTGACTCTCTTAAGGTAGGATTGACCATGAGTCTGTCTAAGTGGAAGTAATCATAACTAGCTTATGATGGGAGTAACTATGACTCTCTTATGGCAGGAGTAACAATGACTCTCTTAAGCTGGGAGTAACCATAACTATCTTATGGTGGGAGTAACTATGACTCTATTATGGCAGGAGTAACAATGACTCTCTTAAGCTGGGAGTAACCATGACTCTCTTAAAGTGGGAGTAACAATGACTCTCAAGCTGGGAGTAAACATGACTCTCTTAAGGTGGGATTGACCATGAGTATCTCTAAGTGGAAGTAACCATGATTATCTTATGGTGGGAGTAACCTTGACTCTCTTAAGGTAGGATTGACCATGAGTCTCTCTAAGTGGAAGTATCAATAACTATCTTATGGTGGGAGTAACTATGACTCTATTATGGCAGGAGTAACAATGACTTTCTGAAGCTGGGAGTAACCATGACTCTCTTAAAGTGGGAGTAACAATGACTCTCTAGCTGAGAGTAACCATGACTCTCTTATGGTGGGAGTGACCATGAGTCTCTCTAATTGGAAGTAACCATGATTATCTTATGGTGGGAGTAACCTTGACTCTCTTAAGGTAGGATTGACCATGAGTCTCTCAAAGTGGAAGTACCCATAACTATCTTATGGTGGGAGTAACTATGACTCTATTATGGCAGGAGTAACAATGACTCTCTTAAGCTGGGAGTAACAATGACTCTCAAGCTGGGAGTAACCATGACTCTCTTAAGGTGGGAGTGACCATGAGTCTCTCTAATTGGAAGTAACCATGATTATCTTATGGTGGGAGTAACCTTGACTCTCTTAAGGTAGGATTGACCATGAGTCTGTCTAAGTCGAAGTAATCATAACTAGCTTATGATGGTAGTAACTATGACTCTCTTATGGCAGGAGTAACAATGACTCTCTTAAGCTGGGAGTAACCATGACTCTCTTAAAGTGGGAGGGAGTAACAATGACTCTCTAGCTGGGAGTAACCATGACTCTCTTAAGGTGGGAGTGACCATGAGTCTCTCTAATTGGAAGTAACCATGATTATCTTACGGTGGGAGTAACCATGACTCTCTTAAGGTAGGATTGACCATGAGTCTGTCTAAGTGGAAGTAATCATAACTAGCTTATGATGGGAGTAACTATGACTCTCTTATGGCAGGAGTAACAATGACTCTCTTAAGCTGGGAGTAACCATGACTCTCTTAAAGTGGGAGTAACAATGACTCTCTAGCTGGGAGTAACCATTACTCTCTTAAGGTGGGAGTGACCATGAGTCTCTCTAATTGGAAGTAACCATGATTATCTTATGGTGGGAGTAACCTTGACTCTCTTAAGGTAGGATTGACCATGAGTCTGTCTAAGTGGAAGTAATCATAACTAGCTTATGATGGGAGTAACTATGACTCTCTTATGGCAGGAGTAACAATGACTCTCTTAAGCTGGGAGTAACCATGACTCTCTTAAAGTGGGAGTAACAGTGACTCTCAAGCTGGGAGTAACCATGACTCTCTTAAGGTAGGATTGACCATGAGTCTCTCTAAGTGGAAGTAACAATAACTATCTTATGGTGGGAGTAACTATGACTCTATTATGGCAGGAGTAACAATGACTTTCTGAAGCTGGGAGTAACCATGACTCTCTTAAAGTGGGAGTAACAATGACTCTCTAGCTGAGAGTAACCATGACTCTCTTAAGGTGGGAGTGACCATGAGTCTCTCTAAGTGGAAGTAACAATAACTATCTTATGGTGGGAGTAACTATGACTCTATTATGGCAGGAGTAACAATTACTTTCTGAAGCTGGGAGTAACCATGACTCTCTTAAAGTGGGAGTAACAATGACTCTCTAGCTGGGAGTAACCATGACTCTCTTAAGGTGGGAGTGACCATGAGTCTCTCTAATTGGAAGTAACCATGATTATCTTATGGTGGGAGTAACCTTGACTCTCTTAAGGTAGGATTGACCATGAGTCTGTCTAAGTGGAAGTAATCATAACTAGCTTATGATGGGAGTAACTATGACTCTCTTATGGCAGGAGTAACAATGACTCTCTTAAGCTGGGAGTAACCATGACTCTCTTAAAGTGGGAGTAACAATGACTCTCTAGCTGGGAGTAACCATGACTCTCTTAAGGTGGGAGTGACCATGAGTCTCTCTAATTGGAAGTAACCATGATTATCTTATGGTGGGAGTAACCTTGACTCTCTTAAGGTAGGATTGACCATGAGTCTGTCTAAGTGGAAGTAATCATAACTAGCTTATGATGGGAGTAACCTTGAATCTCTTAAGGTAGGATTGACCATGAGTCTGTCTAAGTGGAAGTAATCATAACTATCTTATGGTGGGAGTAACTATGACTCTATTATGGCAGGAGTAACAATGACTCTCTTAAGCTGGGAGTAACCATGACTCTCTTAAAGTGGGAGTAACAATGACTCTCAAGCTGGGAGTAAACATGACTCTCTTAAGGTGGGATTGACCATGAGTATCTCTAAGTGGAAGTAACCATGATTATCTTATGGTGGGAGTAACCTTGACTCTCTTAAGGTAGGATTGACCATGAGTCTGTCTAAGTGGAAGTAATCATAACTAGCTTATGATGGGAGTAACTATGACTCTCTTATGGCAGGAGTAACAATGACTCTCTTAAGCTGGGAGTAACCATGACTCTCTTAAAGTGGGAGTAACAATGACTCTCTAGCTGGGAGTAACCATGACTCTCTTAAGGTGGGAGTGACCATGAGTCTCTCTAATTGGAAGTAACCATGATTATCTTATGGTGGGAGTAACCTTGACTCTCTTAAGGTAGGATTGACCATGAGTCTGTCTAAGTGGAAGTAATCATAACTAGCTTATGATGGGAGTAACTATGACTCTCTTATGGCAGGAGTAACAATGACTCTCTTGAGCTGGGAGTAACCATGACTCTCTTAAAGTGGGAGTAACAGTGACTCTCAAGCTGGGAGTAACCATGACTCTCTTAAGGTGGGAGTGACCACGAGTCTCTCTAATTGGAAGTAACCATGATTATCTTATGGTGGGAGTAACCTTGACTCTCTTAAGGTAGGATTGACCATGAGTCTGTCTAAGTGGAAGTAATCATAACTAGCTTATGATGGGAGTAACTATGACTCTCTTATGGCAGGAGTAACAATGACTCTCTTAAGCTAGGAGTAACCATGACTCTCTTAAAGTGGGAGTAACAATGACTCTCTAGCTGGGAGTAACCATGACTCTCTTAAGGTGGGAGTGACCATGAGTCTCTCTAATTGGAAGTAACCATGATTATCTTATGGTGGGAGTAACCTTGACTCTCTTATGGCAGGACTAACAATGACTCTCAAGCTGGGAGTAACCATGACTCTCTTAAGGTAGGATTTACCATGAGTCTCTCTAAGTGGAAGTAACCATAACTATCTTATGGTGGGAGTAACTATGACTCTATTATGGCAGGAGTAACAATGACTTTCTGAAGCTGGGAGTAACCATGGCTCTCTTAAAGTGGGAGTAACAATGACTCTCTAGCTGGGAGTAACCAAGACTCTCTTAAGGTGGGAGTGACCATGAGTCTCTCTAATTGGAAGTAACCATGATTATCTTATGGTGGGAGTAACCTTGACTCTCTTAAGGTAGGATTGACCATGAGTCTGTCTAAGTGGAAGTAATCATAACTAGCTTATGATGGGAGTAACTATGACTCTCTTATGGCAGGAGTAACAATGACTCTCTTAAGCTGGGAGTAACCATGACTCTCTTAAGGTGGGAGTGACCATGAGTCTCTCTAATTGGAAGTAACCATGATTATCTTATGGTGGGAGTAACCTTGACTCTCTTAAGGTAGGATTGACCATGAGTCTCTCTAAGTGGAAGTAACCATAACTATCTTATGGTGGGAGTAACTATGACTCTATTATGGCAGGAGTAACAATGACTTTCTGAAGCTGGGAGTAACCATGACTCTCTTAAAGTGGGAGTAACAATGACTCTCAAGCTGGGAGTAAACATGACTCTCTTAAGGTGGGATTGACCATGAGTATCTCTAAGTGGAAGTAACCATGATTATCTTATGGTGGGAGTAACCTTGACTCTCTTAAGGTAGGATTGACCATGAGTCTCTCTAAGTGGAAGTAACCATAACTATCTTATGGTGGGAGTAACTATGACTCTATTATGGCAGGAGTAACAATGACTTTCTGAAGCTGGGAGTAACCATGACTCTCTTAAAGTGGGAGTAACAATGACTCTCTAGCTGGGAGTAACCAAGACTCTCTTAAGGTGGGAGTGACCATGAGTCTCTCTAATTGGAAGTAACCATGATTATCTTATGGTGGGAGTAACCTTGACTCTCTTAAGGTAGGATTGACCATGAGTCTGTCTAAGTGGAAGTAATCATAACTAGCTTATGCTGGGAGTAACTATGACTCTCTTATGGCAGGAGTAACAATGACTCTCTTAAGCTGGGAGTAACCATGACTCTCTTAAAGTGGGAGTAACAATGACTC
This sequence comes from Romanogobio albipinnatus, assembly GCA_023566225.1. Classification (NCBI taxonomy): domain Eukaryota; kingdom Metazoa; phylum Chordata; class Actinopteri; order Cypriniformes; family Gobionidae; genus Romanogobio; species Romanogobio albipinnatus. Next base: position 351,105 of record JAKRKY010000026.1, read on the forward strand.
TCAAGCTGGGAGTAACCATGACTCTCTTAAGGTGGGAGTGACCACGAGTCTCTCTAATTGGAAGTAACCATGATTATCTTATGGTGGGAGTAACCTTGACTCTCTTAAGGTAGGATTGACCATGAGTCTGTCTAAGTGGAAGTAATCATAACTAGCTTATGATGGGAGTAACTATGACTCTCTTATGGCAGGAGTAACAATGACTCTCTTAAGCTAGGAGTAACCATGACTCTCTTAAAGTGGGAGTAACAATGACTCTCTAGCTGGGAGTAACCATGACTCTCTTAAGGTGGGAGTGACCATGAGTCTCTCTAATTGGAAGTAACCATGATTATCTTATGGTGGGAGTAACCTTGACTCTCTTATGGCAGGACTAACAATGACTCTCAAGCTGGGAGTAACCATGACTCTCTTAAGGTAGGATTTACCATGAGTCTCTCTAAGTGGAAGTAACCATAACTATCTTATGGTGGGAGTAACTATGACTCTATTATGGCAGGAGTAACAATGACTTTCTGAAGCTGGGAGTAACCATGACTCTCTTAAAGTGGGAGTAACAATGACTCTCTAGCTGAGAGTAACCATGACTCTCTTAAGGTGGGAGTGACCATGAGTCTCTCTAAGTGGAAGTAACCATAACTATCTTATGGTGGGAGTAACTATGACTCTATTATGGCAGGAGTAACAATGACTTTCTGAAGCTGGGAGTAACCATGACTCTCTTAAAGTGAGAGTAACCATTACTCTCTTAAGGTGGGAGTGACCATGAGTCTCTCTAATTGGAAGTAACCATGATTATCTTATGGTGGGAGTAACCTTGACTCTCTTAAGGTAGGATTGACCATGAGTCTCTCTAAGTGGAAGTAACCATAACTATCTTATGGTGGGAGTAACTATGACTCTATTATGGCAGGAGTAACAATGACTTTCTGAAGCTGGGAGTAACCATGACTCTCTTAAAGTGGGAGTAACAGTGACTCTCAAGCTGGGAGTAACCATGACTCTCTTAAGGTAGGATTGACCATTAGTCTCTCTAAGTGGAAGTAACCATGATTATCTTATGGTGGGAGTAACCTTGACTCTCTTAAGGTAGGATTGACCATGAGTCTGTCTAAGTGGAAGTAATCATAACTAGCTTATGATGGGAGTAACTATGACTCTCTTATGGCAGGAGTAACAATGACTCTCTTAAGCTGGGAGTAACCATAACTATCTTATGGTGGGAGTAACTATGACTCTATTATGGCAGGAGTAACAATGACTCTCTTAAGCTGGGAGTAACCATGACTCTCTTAAAGTGGGAGTAACAATGACTCTCAAGCTGGGAGTAAACATGACTCTCTTAAGGTGGGATTGACCATGAGTATCTCTAAGTGGAAGTAACCATGATTATCTTATGGTGGGAGTAACCTTGACTCTCTTAAGGTAGGATTGACCATGAGTCTCTCTAAGTGGAAGTATCAATAACTATCTTATGGTGGGAGTAACTATGACTCTATTATGGCAGGAGTAACAATGACTTTCTGAAGCTGGGAGTAACCATGACTCTCTTAAAGTGGGAGTAACAATGACTCTCTAGCTGAGAGTAACCATGACTCTCTTATGGTGGGAGTGACCATGAGTCTCTCTAATTGGAAGTAACCATGATTATCTTATGGTGGGAGTAACCTTGACTCTCTTAAGGTAGGATTGACCATGAGTCTCTCAAAGTGGAAGTACCCATAACTATCTTATGGTGGGAGTAACTATGACTCTATTATGGCAGGAGTAACAATGACTCTCTTAAGCTGGGAGTAACAATGACTCTCAAGCTGGGAGTAACCATGACTCTCTTAAGGTGGGAGTGACCATGAGTCTCTCTAATTGGAAGTAACCATGATTATCTTATGGTGGGAGTAACCTTGACTCTCTTAAGGTAGGATTGACCATGAGTCTGTCTAAGTCGAAGTAATCATAACTAGCTTATGATGGTAGTAACTATGACTCTCTTATGGCAGGAGTAACAATGACTCTCTTAAGCTGGGAGTAACCATGACTCTCTTAAAGTGGGAGTAACAATGACTCTCTAGCTGGGAGTAACCATTACTCTCTTAAGGTGGGAGTGACCATGAGTCTCTCTAATTGGAAGTAACCATGATTATCTTATGGTGGGAGTAACCTTGACTCTCTTAAGGTAGGATTGACCATGAGTCTGTCTAAGTGGAAGTAATCATAACTAGCTTATGATGGGAGTAACTATGACTCTCTTATGGCAGGAGTAACAATGACTCTCTTAAGCTGGGAGTAACCATGACTCTCTTAAAGTGGGAGTAACAGTGACTCTCAAGCTGGGAGTAACCATGACTCTCTTAAGGTAGGATTGACCATGAGTCTCTCTAAGTGGAAGTAACAATAACTATCTTATGGTGGGAGTAACTATGACTCTATTATGGCAGGAGTAACAATGACTTTCTGAAGCTGGGAGTAACCATGACTCTCTTAAAGTGGGAGTAACAATGACTCTCTAGCTGAGAGTAACCATGACTCTCTTAAGGTGGGAGTGACCATGAGTCTCTCTAAGTGGAAGTAACAATAACTATCTTATGGTGGGAGTAACTATGACTCTATTATGGCAGGAGTAACAATTACTTTCTGAAGCTGGGAGTAACCATGACTCTCTTAAAGTGGGAGTAACAATGACTCTCTAGCTGGGAGTAACCATGACTCTCTTAAGGTGGGAGTGACCATGAGTCTCTCTAATTGGAAGTAACCATGATTATCTTATGGTGGGAGTAACCTTGACTCTCTTAAGGTAGGATTGACCATGAGTCTGTCTAAGTGGAAGTAATCATAACTAGCTTATGATGGGAGTAACTATGACTCTCTTATGGCAGGAGTAACAATGACTCTCTTAAGCTGGGAGTAACCATGACTCTCTTAAAGTGGGAGTAACAATGACTCTCTAGCTGGGAGTAACCATGACTCTCTTAAGGTGGGAGTGACCATGAGTCTCTCTAATTGGAAGTAACCATGATTATCTTATGGTGGGAGTAACCTTGACTCTCTTAAGGTAGGATTGACCATGAGTCTGTCTAAGTGGAAGTAATCATAACTAGCTTATGATGGGAGTAACCTTGAATCTCTTAAGGTAGGATTGACCATGAGTCTGTCTAAGTGGAAGTAATCATAACTATCTTATGGTGGGAGTAACTATGACTCTATTATGGCAGGAGTAACAATGACTCTCTTAAGCTGGGAGTAACCATGACTCTCTTAAAGTGGGAGTAACAATGACTCTCAAGCTGGGAGTAAACATGACTCTCTTAAGGTGGGATTGACCATGAGTATCTCTAAGTGGAAGTAACCATGATTATCTTATGGTGGGAGTAACCTTGACTCTCTTAAGGTAGGATTGACCATGAGTCTGTCTAAGTGGAAGTAATCATAACTAGCTTATGATGGGAGTAACTATGACTCTCTTATGGCAGGAGTAACAATGACTCTCTTAAGCTGGGAGTAACCATGACTCTCTTAAAGTGGGAGTAACAATGACTCTCTAGCTGGGAGTAACCATGACTCTCTTAAGGTGGGAGTGACCATGAGTCTCTCTAATTGGAAGTAACCATGATTATCTTATGGTGGGAGTAACCTTGACTCTCTTAAGGTAGGATTGACCATGAGTCTGTCTAAGTGGAAGTAATCATAACTAGCTTATGATGGGAGTAACTATGACTCTCTTATGGCAGGAGTAACAATGACTCTCTTGAGCTGGGAGTAACCATGACTCTCTTAAAGTGGGAGTAACAGTGACTCTCAAGCTGGGAGTAACCATGACTCTCTTAAGGTGGGAGTGACCACGAGTCTCTCTAATTGGAAGTAACCATGATTATCTTATGGTGGGAGTAACCTTGACTCTCTTAAGGTAGGATTGACCATGAGTCTGTCTAAGTGGAAGTAATCATAACTAGCTTATGATGGGAGTAACTATGACTCTCTTATGGCAGGAGTAACAATGACTCTCTTAAGCTAGGAGTAACCATGACTCTCTTAAAGTGGGAGTAACAATGACTCTCTAGCTGGGAGTAACCATGACTCTCTTAAGGTGGGAGTGACCATGAGTCTCTCTAATTGGAAGTAACCATGATTATCTTATGGTGGGAGTAACCTTGACTCTCTTATGGCAGGACTAACAATGACTCTCAAGCTGGGAGTAACCATGACTCTCTTAAGGTAGGATTTACCATGAGTCTCTCTAAGTGGAAGTAACCATAACTATCTTATGGTGGGAGTAACTATGACTCTATTATGGCAGGAGTAACAATGACTTTCTGAAGCTGGGAGTAACCATGGCTCTCTTAAAGTGGGAGTAACAATGACTCTCTAGCTGGGAGTAACCAAGACTCTCTTAAGGTGGGAGTGACCATGAGTCTCTCTAATTGGAAGTAACCATGATTATCTTATGGTGGGAGTAACCTTGACTCTCTTAAGGTAGGATTGACCATGAGTCTGTCTAAGTGGAAGTAATCATAACTAGCTTATGATGGGAGTAACTATGACTCTCTTATGGCAGGAGTAACAATGACTCTCTTAAGCTGGGAGTAACCATGACTCTCTTAAGGTGGGAGTGACCATGAGTCTCTCTAATTGGAAGTAACCATGATTATCTTATGGTGGGAGTAACCTTGACTCTCTTAAGGTAGGATTGACCATGAGTCTCTCTAAGTGGAAGTAACCATAACTATCTTATGGTGGGAGTAACTATGACTCTATTATGGCAGGAGTAACAATGACTTTCTGAAGCTGGGAGTAACCATGACTCTCTTAAAGTGGGAGTAACAATGACTCTCAAGCTGGGAGTAAACATGACTCTCTTAAGGTGGGATTGACCATGAGTATCTCTAAGTGGAAGTAACCATGATTATCTTATGGTGGGAGTAACCTTGACTCTCTTAAGGTAGGATTGACCATGAGTCTCTCTAAGTGGAAGTAACCATAACTATCTTATGGTGGGAGTAACTATGACTCTATTATGGCAGGAGTAACAATGACTTTCTGAAGCTGGGAGTAACCATGACTCTCTTAAAGTGGGAGTAACAATGACTCTCTAGCTGGGAGTAACCAAGACTCTCTTAAGGTGGGAGTGACCATGAGTCTCTCTAATTGGAAGTAACCATGATTATCTTATGGTGGGAGTAACCTTGACTCTCTTAAGGTAGGATTGACCATGAGTCTGTCTAAGTGGAAGTAATCATAACTAGCTTATGCTGGGAGTAACTATGACTCTCTTATGGCAGGAGTAACAATGACTCTCTTAAGCTGGGAGTAACCATGACTCTCTTAAAGTGGGAGTAACAATGACTCTCAAGCTGGGAGTAACCATGACTCTCTTAAGGTGGGAGTGACCACGAGTCTCTCTAATTGGAAGTAACCATGATTATCTTATGGTGGGAGTAACCTTGACTCTCTTAAGGTAGGATTGACCATGAGTCTGTCTAAGTGGAAGTAATCATAACTAGCTTATGATGGGAGTAACTATGACTCTCTTATGGCAGGAGTAACAATGACTCTCTTAAGCTAGGAGTAACCATGACTCTCTTAAAGTGGGAGTAACAATGACTCTCTAGCTGGGAGTAACCATGACTCTCTTAAGGTGGGAGTGACCATGAGTCTCTCTAATTGGAAGTAACCATGATTATCTTATGGTGGGAGTAACCTTGACTCTCTTATGGCAGGACTAACAATGACTCTCAAGCTGGGAGTAACCATGACTCTCTTAAGGTAGGATTTACCATGAGTCTCTCTAAGTGGAAGTAACCATAACTATCTTATGGTGGGAGTAACTATGACTCTATTATGGCAGGAGTAACAATGACTTTCTGAAGCTGGGAGTAACCATGGCTCTCTTAAAGTGGGAGTAACAATGACTCTCTAGCTGGGAGTAACCAAGACTCTCTTAAGGTGGGAGTGACCATGAGTCTCTCTAATTGGAAGTAACCATGATTATCTTATGGTGGGAGTAACCTTGACACTCTTAAGGTAGGATTGACCATGAGTCTGTCTAAGTGGAAGTAATCATAACTAGCTTATGATGGGAGTAACTATGACTCTCTTATGGCAGGAGTAACAATGACTCCCTTAAGCTGGGAGTAACCATGACTCTCTTAAGGTGGGAGTGACCATGAGTCTCTCTAATTGGAAGTAACCATGATTATCTTATGGTGGGAGTAACCTTGACTCTCTTAAGGTAGGATTGACCATGAGTCTCTCTAAGTGGAAGTAACCATAACTATCTTATGGTGGGAGTAACTATGACTCTATTATGGCAGGAGTAACAATGACTTTCTGAAGCTGGGAGTAACCATGACTCTCTTAAAGTGGGAGTAACAATGACTCTCAAGCTGGGAGTAAACATGACTCTCTTAAGCTGGGATTGACCATGAGTATCTCTAAGTGGAAGTAACCATGATTATCTTATGGTGGGAGTAACCTTGACTCTCTTAAGGTAGGATTGACCATGAGTCTCTCTAAGTGGAAGTAACCATAACTATCTTATGGTGGGAGTAACTATGACTCTCTTATGGCAGGTATAACAATGACTCTCTTAAGCTGGGAGTAACCATGACTCTCTTAAAGTGGGAGTAACAGTGACTCTCAAGCTGGGAGTAACCATGACTCTCTTAAGGTAGGATTGACCATTAGTCTCTCTAAGTGGAAGTAACCATGATTATCTTATGGTGGGAGTAACCTTGACTCTCTTAAGGTAGGATTGACCATGAGTCTGTCTAAGTGGAAGTAATCATAACTAGCTTATGATGGGAGTAACTATGACTCTCTTATGGCAGGAGTAACAATGACTCTCTTAAGCTGGGAGTAACCATAACTATCTTATGGTGGGAGTAACTATGACTCTATTATGGCAGGAGTAACAATGACTCTCTTAAGCTGGGAGTAACCATGACTCTCTTAAAGTGGGAGTAACAATGACTCTCAAGCTGGGAGTAAACATGACTCTCTTAAGGTGGGATTGACCATGAGTATCTCTAAGTGGAAGTAACCATGATTATCTTATGGTGGGAGTAACCTTGACTCTCTTAAGGTAGGATTGACCATGAGTCTGTCTAAGTGGAAGTAATCATAACTAGCTTATGATGGGAGTAACTATGACTCTCTTATGGCAGGAGTAACAATGACTCTCTTAAGCTAGGAGTAACCATGACTCTCTTAAAGTGGGAGTAACAATGACTCTCTAGCTGGGAGTAACCATGACTCTCTTAAGGTGGGAGTGACCATGAGTCTCTCTAATTGGAAGTAACCATGATTATCTTATGGTGGGAGTAACCTTGACTCTCTTATGGCAGGACTAACAATGACTCTCAAGCTGGGAGTAACCATGACTCTCTTAAGGTAGGATTTACCATGAGTCTCTCTAAGTGGAAGTAACCATAACTATCTTATGGTGGGAGTAACTATGACTCTATTATGGCAGGAGTAACAATGACTTTCTGAAGCTGGGAGTAACCATGACTCTCTTAAAGTGGGAGTAACAATGACTCTCTAGCTGAGAGTAACCATGACTCTCTTAAGGTGGGAGTGACCATGAGTCTCTCTAAGTGGAAGTAACCATAACTATCTTATGGTGGGAGTAACTATGACTCTATTATGGCAGGAGTAACAATGACTTTCTGAAGCTGGGAGTAACCATGACTCTCTTAAAGTGAGAGTAACCATTACTCTCTTAAGGTGGGAGTGACCATGAGTCTCTCTAATTGGAAGTAACCATGATTATCTTATGGTGGGAGTAACCTTGACTCTCTTAAGGTAGGATTGACCATGAGTCTCTCTAAGTGGAAGTAACCATAACTATCTTATGGTGGGAGTAACTATGACTCTATTATGGCAGGAGTAACAATGACTTTCTGAAGCTGGGAGTAACCATGACTCTCTTAAAGTGGGAGTAACAATGACTCTCAAGCTGGGAGTAAACATGACTCTCTTAAGGTGGGAGTGACCATGAGTCTCTCTAATTGGAAGTAACCATGATTATCTTATGGTGGGAGTAACCTTGACTCTCTTAAGGTAGGATTGACCATGAGTCTGTCTAAGTGGAAGTAATCATAACTAGCTTATGATGGGAGTAACTATGACTCTCTTATGGCAGGAGTAACAATGACTCTCTTAAGCTAGGAGTAACCATGACTCTCTTAAAGTGGGAGTAACAATGACTCTCTAGCTGGGAGTAACCATGACTCTCTTAAGGTGGGAGTGACCATGAGTCTCTCTAATTGGAAGTAACCATGATTATCTTATGGTGGGAGTAACCTTGACTCTCTTATGGCAGGACTAACAATGACTCTCAAGCTGGGAGTAACCATGACTCTCTTAAGGTAGGATTTACCATGAGTCTCTCTAAGTGGAAGTAACCATAACTATCTTATGGTGGGAGTAACTATGACTCTATTATGGCAGGAGTAACAATGACTTTCTGAAGCTGGGAGTAACCATGACTCTCTTAAAGTGGGAGTAACAATGACTCTCTAGCTGAGAGTAACCATGACTCTCTTAAGGTGGGAGTGACCATGAGTCTCTCTAAGTGGAAGTAACCATAACTATCTTATGGTGGGAGTAACTATGACTCTATTATGGCAGGAGTAACAATGACTTTCTGAAGCTGGGAGTAACCATGACTCTCTTAAAGTGAGAGTAACCATTACTCTCTTAAGGTGGGAGTGACCATGAGTCTCTCTAATTGGAAGTAACCATGATTATCTTATGGTGGGAGTAACCTTGACTCTCTTAAGGTAGGATTGACCATGAGTCTCTCTAAGTGGAAGTAACCATAACTATCTTATGGTGGGAGTAACTATGACTCTATTATGGCAGGAGTAACAATGACTTTCTGAAGCTGGGAGTAACCATGACTCTCTTAAAGTGGGAGTAACAATGACTCTCAAGCTGGGAGTAAACATGACTCTCTTAAGGTGGGAGTGACCATGAGTCTCTCTAATTGGAAGTAACCATGATTATCTTATGGTGGGAGTAACCTTGACTCTCTTAAGGTAGGATTGACCATGAGTCTGTCTAAGTGGAAGTAATCATAACTAGCTTATGATGGGAGTAACTATGACTCTCTTATGGCAGGAGTAACAATGACTCTCTTAAGCTGGGAGTAACCATGACTCTCTTAAAGTGGGAGTAACAATGACTCTCAAGCTGGGAGTAACCATGACTCTCTTAAGGTGGGAGTGACCATGAGTCTCTCTAATTGGAAGTAACCATGATTATCTTATGGTGGGAGTAACCTTGACTCTCTTAAGGTAGGATTGACCATGAGTCTGTCTAAGTGGAAGTAATCATAACTAGCTTATGATGGGAGTAACTATGACTCTCTTATGGCAGGAGTAACAATGACTCTCTTAAGCTGGGAGTAACCATGACTCTCTTAAAGTGGGAGTAACAATGACTCTCTAGCTGGGAGTAACCATGACTCTCTTAAGGTGAGAGTGACCATGAGTCTCTCTAATTGGAAGTAACCATGATTATCTTATGGTGGGAGTAACCTTGACTCTCTTATGGCAGGACTAACAATGACTTTCTGAAGCTGGGAGTAACCATGACTCTCTTAAAGTGGGAGTAACAATGACTCTCTAGCTGGGAGTAACCAAGACTCTCTTAAGGTGGGAGTGACCATGAGTCTCTCTAATTGGAAGTAACCATGATTATCTTATGGTGGGAGTAACCTTGACTCTCTTAAGGTAGGATTGACCATGAGTCTGTCTAAGTGGAAGTAATCATAACTAGCTTATGATGGGAGTAACTATGACTCTCTTATGGCAGGAGTAACAATGACTCTCTTAAGCTGGGAGTAACCATGACTCTCTTAAGGTGGGAGTGACCATGAGTCTCTCTAATTGGAAGTAACCATGATTATCTTATGGTGGGAGTAACCTTGACTCTCTTAAGGTAGGATTGACCATGAGTCTCTCTAAGTGGAAGTAACCATAACTATCTTATGGTGGGAGTAACTATGACTCTATTATGGCAGGAGTAACAATGACTTTCTGAAGCTGGGAGTAACCATGACTCTCTTAAAGTGGGAGTAACAATGACTCTCAAGCTGGGAGTAAACATGACTCTCTTAAGGTGGGATTGACCATGAGTATCTCTAAGTGGAAGTAACCATGATTATCTTATGGTGGGAGTAACCTTGACTCTCTTAAGGTAGGATTGACCATGAGTCTCTCTAAGTGGAAGTAACCATAACTATCTTATGGTGGGAGTAACTATGACTCTATTATGGCAGGAGTAACAATGACTTTCTGAAGCTGGGAGTAACCATGACTCTCTTAAAGTGGGAGTAACAATGACTCTCTAGCTGGGAGTAACCAAGACTCTCTTAAGGTGGGAGTGACCATGAGTCTCTCTAATTGGAAGTAACCATGATTATCTTATGGTGGGAGTAACCTTGACTCTCTTAAGGTAGGATTGACCATGAGTCTGTCTAAGTGGAAGTAATCATAACTAGCTTATGCTGGGAGTAACTATGACTCTCTTATGGCAGGAGTAACAATGACTCTCTTAAGCTGGGAGTAACCATGACTCTCTTAAAGTGGGAGTAACAGTGACTCTCAAGCTGGGAGTAACCATGACTCTCTTAAGGTAGGATTGACCATGAGTCTCTCTAAGTGGAAGTAACAATAACTATCTTATGGTTGGAGTAACTATGACTCTATTATGGCAGGAGTAACAATGACTTTCTGAAGCTGGGAGTAACCATGACTCTCTTAAAGTGGGAGTAACAATGACTCTCTAGCTGAGAGTAACCATGACTCTCTTAAGGTGGGAGTGACCATGAGTCTCTCTAATTGGAAGTAACCATGATTATCTTATGGTGGGAGTAACCTTGACTCTCTTAAGGTAGGATTGACCATGAGTCTGTCTAAGTGGAAGTAATCATAACTAGCTTATGATGGGAGTAACTATGACTCTCTTATGGCAGGAGTAACAATGACTCTCTTAAGCTGGGAGTAACCATGACTCTCTTAAAGTGGGAGTAACAATGACTCTCAAGCTGGGAGTAACCATGACTCTCTTAAGGTGGGAGTGACCATGAGTCTCTCTAATTGGAAGTAACCATGATTATCTTATGGTGGGAGTAACCTTGACTCTCTTAAGGTAGGATTGACCATGAGTCTGTCTAAGTGGAAGTAATCATAACTAGCTTATGATGGGAGTAACTATGACTCTCTTATGGCAGGAGTAACAATGACTCTCTTAAGCTGGGAGTAACCATGACTCTCTTAAAGTGGGAGTAACAATGACTCTCTAGCTGGGAGTAACCATGACTCTCTTAAGGTGGGAGTGACCATGAGTCTCTCTAATTGGAAGTAACCATGATTATCTTATGGTGGGAGTAACCTTGACTCTCTTAAGGTAGGATTGACCATGAGTCTGTCTAAGTGGAAGTAATCATAACTAGCTTATGATGGGAGTAACTATGACTCTCTTATGGCAGGAGTAACAATGACTCTCTTGAGCTGGGAGTAACCATGACTCTCTTAAAGTGGGAGTAACAGTGACTCTCAAGCTGGGAGTAACCATGACTCTCTTAAGGTGGGAGTGACCACGAGTCTCTCTAATTGGAAGTAACCATGATTATCTTATGGTGGGAGTAACCTTGACTCTCTTAAGGTAGGATTGACCATGAGTCTGTCTAAGTGGAAGTAATCATAACTAGCTTATGATGGGAGTAACTATGACTCTCTTATGGCAGGAGTAACAATGACTCTCTTAAGCTAGGAGTAACCATGACTCTCTTAAAGTGGGAGTAACAATGACTCTCAAGCTGGGAGTAACCATGACTCTCTTAAGGTGGGAGTGACCATGACTCTCTTAAGGTGGGAGTGACCATGAGTCTCTCTAATTGGAAGTAACCATGATTATCTTATGGTGGGAGTAACCTTGACTCTCTTAAGGTAGGATTGACCATGAGTTTCTCTAAGTTGAAGTAACAATAACTATCTTATGGTGGGAGTAACTATGACTCTATTATGGCAGGAGTAACAATGACTTTCTGAAACTGGGAGTAACCATGACTCTCTTAAAGTGGGAGTAACAATGACTCTCTAGCTGAGAGTAACCATGACTCTCTTAAGGTGGGAGTGACCATGAGTCTCTCTAATTGGAAGTAACCATAATTATCTTATGGTGGGAGTAACCTTGACTCTCTTAAGGTAGGATTGACCATGAGTCTCTCTAAGTGGAAGTAACCATGACTCTCTTAAAGTGGGAGTAACTATGACTCTATTATGGCAGGAGTAACAATGACTTTCTGAAGCTGGGAGTAACCATGACTCTCTTAAAGTGGGAGTAACAATGACTCTCTAGCTGGGAGTAACCATGACTCTCTTAAGGTGGGAGTGACCATGAGTCTCTCTAATTGGAAGTAACCATGATTATCTTATGGTGGGAGTAACCTTGACTCTCTTAAGGTAGGATTGACCATCAGTCTGTCTAAGTGGAAGTAACCATGATTATCTTATGGTGGGAGTAACCTTGACTCTCTTAAGGTAGGATTGACCATGAGTCTGTCTAAGTGGAAGTAATCATAACTATCTTATGGTGGGAGTAACTATGACTCTATTATGGCAGGAGTAACAATGACTTTCTGAAGCTGGGAGTAACCATGACTCTCTTAAAGTGGGAGTAACAATGACTCTCTAGCTGAGAGTAAGCATTACTCTCTTAAGGTGGGAGTGACCATCAGTCTCTCTAATTGGAAGTAACCATGATTATCTTATGGTGGGAGTAACCTTGACTCTCTTAAGGTAGGATTGACCACGCGTCTGTCTAAGTGGAAGTAATCATAACTAGCTTATTATGGGAGTAACTATGACTCTCTTATGGCAGGAGTAACAATGACTCTCTTAAGCTGGGAGTAACCATGACTCTCTTAAAGTGGGAGTAACAGTGACTCTCAAGCTGGGAGTAACCATGACTCTCTTAAGGTAGGATTGACCATGAGTCTCTCTAAGTGGAAGTAACAATAACTATCTTATGGTGGGAGTAACTATGACTCTATTATGGCAGGAGTAACAATGACTTTCTGAAGCTGGGAGTAACCATGACTCTCTTAAAGTGGGAGTAACAATGACTCTCTAGCTGAGAGTAACCATGACTCTCTTAAGGTGGGAGTGACCATGAGTCTCTCTAAGTGGAAGTAACAATAACTATCTTATGGTGGGAGTAACTATGACTCTATTATGGCAGGAGTAACAATTACTTTCTGAAGCTGGGAGTAACCATGACTCTCTTAAAGTGGGAGTAACAATGACTCTCTAGCTGGGAGTAACCATGACTCTCTTAAGGTGGGAGTGACCATGAGTCTCTCTAATTGGAAGTAACCATGATTATCTTATGGTGGGAGTAACCTTGACTCTCTTAAGGTAGGATTGACCATGAGTCTGTCTAAGTGGAAGTAATCATAACTAGCTTATGATGGGAGTAACTATGACTCTCTTATGGCAGGAGTAACAATGACTCTCTTAAGCTGGGAGTAACCATGACTCTCTTAAAGTGGGAGTAACAATGACTCTCTAGCTGAGAGTAACCATGACTCTCTTAAGGTGGGAGTGACCATGAGTCTCTCTAATTGGAAGTAACCATAATTATCTTATGGTGGGAGTAACCTTGACTCTCTTAAGGTAGGATTGACCATGAGTCTCTCTAAGTGGAAGTAACCATGACTCTCTTAAAGTGGGAGTAACTATGACTCTATTATGGCAGGAGTAACAATGACTTTCTGAAGCTGGGAGTAACCATGACTCTCTTAAAGTGGGAGTAACAATGACTCTCTAGCTGGGAGTAACCATGACTCTCTTAAGGTGGGAGTGACCATGAGTCTCTCTAATTGGAAGTAACCATGATTATCTTATGGTGGGAGTAACCTTGACTCTCTTAAGGTAGGATTGACCATCAGTCTGTCTAAGTGGAAGTAACCATGATTATCTTATGGTGGGAGTAACCTTGACTCTCTTAAGGTAGGATTGACCATGAGTCTGTCTAAGTGGAAGTAATCATAACTATCTTATGGTGGGAGTAACTATGACTCTATTATGGCAGGAGTAACAATGACTTTCTGAAGCTGGGAGTAACCATGACTCTCTTAAAGTGGGAGTAACAATGACTCTCTAGCTGAGAGTAAGCATTACTCTCTTAAGGTGGGAGTGACCATCAGTCTCTCTAATTGGAAGTAACCATGATTATCTTATGGTGGGAGTAACCTTGACTCTCTTAAGGTAGGATTGACCACGCGTCTGTCTAAGTGGAAGTAATCATAACTAGCTTATTATGGGAGTAACTATGACTCTCTTATGGCAGGAGTAACAATGACTCTCTTAAGCTGGGAGTAACCATGACTCTCTTAAAGTGGGAGTAACAGTGACTCTCAAGCTGGGAGTAACCATGACTCTCTTAAGGTAGGATTGACCATGAGTCTCTCTAAGTGGAAGTAACAATAACTATCTTATGGTGGGAGTAACTATGACTCTATTATGGCAGGAGTAACAATGACTTTCTGAAGCTGGGAGTAACCATGACTCTCTTAAAGTGGGAGTAACAATGACTCTCTAGCTGAGAGTAACCATGACTCTCTTAAGGTGGGAGTGACCATGAGTCTCTCTAAGTGGAAGTAACAATAACTATCTTATGGTGGGAGTAACTATGACTCTATTATGGCAGGAGTAACAATTACTTTCTGAAGCTGGGAGTAACCATGACTCTCTTAAAGTGGGAGTAACAATGACTCTCTAGCTGGGAGTAACCATGACTCTCTTAAGGTGGGAGTGACCATGAGTCTCTCTAATTGGAAGTAACCATGATTATCTTATGGTGGGAGTAACCTTGACTCTCTTAAGGTAGGATTGACCATGAGTCTGTCTAAGTGGAAGTAATCATAACTAGCTTATGATGGGAGTAACTATGACTCTCTTATGGCAGGAGTAACAATGACTCTCTTAAGCTGGGAGTAACCATGACTCTCTTAAAGTGGGAGTAACAATGACTCTCTAGCTGGGAGTAACCATGACTCTCTTAAGGTGGGAGTGACCATGAGTCTCTCTAATTGGAAGTAACCATGATTATCTTATGGTGGGAGTAACCTTGACTCTCTTAAGGTAGGATTGACCATGAGTCTGTCTAAGTGGAAGTAATCATAACTAGCTTATGATGGGAGTAACCTTGAATCTCTTAAGGTAGGATTGACCATGAGTCTGTCTAAGTGGAAGTAATCATAACTATCTTATGGTGGGAGTAACTATGACTCTATTATGGCAGGAGTAACAATGACTCTCTTAAGCTGGGAGTAACCATGACTCTCTTAAAGTGGGAGTAACAATGACTCTCAAGCTGGGAGTAAACATGACTCTCTTAAGGTGGGATTGACCATGAGTATCTCTAAGTGGAAGTAACCATGATTATCTTATGGTGGGAGTAACCTTGACTCTCTTATGGCAGGACTAACAATGACTCTCAAGCTGGGAGTAACCATGACTCTCTTAAGGTAGGATTTACCATGAGTCTCTCTAAGTGGAAGTAACCATAACTATCTTATGGTGGGAGTAACTATGACTCTATTATGGCAGGAGTAACAATGACTTTCTGAAGCTGGGAGTAACCATGACTCTCTTAAAGTGGGAGTAACAATGACTCTCTAGCTGAGAGTAACCATGACTCTCTTAAGGTGGGAGTGACCATGAGTCTCTCTAAGTGGAAGTAACCATAACTATCTTATGGTGGGAGTAACTATGACTCTATTATGGCAGGAGTAACAATGACTTTCTGAAGCTGGGAGTAACCATGACTCTCTTAAAGTGAGAGTAACCATTACTCTCTTAAGGTGGGAGTGACCATGAGTCTCTCTAATTGGAAGTAACCATGATTATCTTATGGTGGGAGTAACCTTGACTCTCTTAAGGTAGGATTGACCATGAGTCTCTCTAAGTGGAAGTAACCATAACTATCTTATGGTGGGAGTAACTATGACTCTATTATGGCAGGAGTAACAATGACTTTCTGAAGCTGGGAGTAACCATGACTCTCTTAAAGTGGGAGTAACAATGACTCTCAAGCTGGGAGTAAACATGACTCTCTTAAGGTGGGAGTGACCATGAGTCTCTCTAATTGGAAGTAACCATGATTATCTTATGGTGGGAGTAACCTTGACTCTCTTAAGGTAGGATTGACCATGAGTCTGTCTAAGTGGAAGTAATCATAACTAGCTTATGATGGGAGTAACTATGACTCTCTTATGGCAGGAGTAACAATGACTCTCTTGAGCTGGGAGTAACCATGACTCTCTTAAAGTGGGAGTAACAATGACTCTCTAGCTGGGAGTAACCATTACTCTCTTAAGGTGGGAGTGACCATGAGTCTCTCTAATTGGAAGTAACCATGATTATCTTATGGTGGGAGTAACCTTGACTCTCTTAAGGTAGGATTGACCATGAGTCTGTCTAAGTGGAAGTAATCATAACTAGCTTATGATGGGAGTAACTATGACTCTCTTATGACAGGAGTAACAATGACTCTCTTAAGCTGGGAGTAACCATGACTCTCTTAAAGTGGGAGTAACAGTGACTCTCAAGCTGGGAGTAACCATGACTCTCTTAAGGTAGGATTGACCATGAGTCTCTCTAAGTGGAAGTAACCATGACTCTCTTAAAGTGGGAGTAACTATGACTCTATTATGGCAGGAGTAACAATGACTTTCTGAAGCTGGGAGTAACCATGACTCTCTTAAAGTGGGAGTAACAATGACTCTCTAGCTGGGAGTAACCATGACTCTCTTAAGGTGGGAGTGACCATGAGTCTCTCTAATTGGAAGTAACCATGATTATCTTATGGTGGGAGTAACCTTGACTCTCTTAAGGTAGGATTGACCATCAGTCTGTCTAAGTGGAAGTAACCATGATTATCTTATGGTGGGAGTAACCTTGACTCTCTTAAGGTAGGATTGACCATGAGTCTGTCTAAGTGGAAGTAATCATAACTATCTTATGGTGGGAGTAACTATGACTCTATTATGGCAGGAGTAACAATGACTTTCTGAAGCTGGGAGTAACCATGACTCTCTTAAAGTGGGAGTAACAATGACTCTCTAGCTGAGAGTAAGCATTACTCTCTTAAGGTGGGAGTGACCATCAGTCTCTCTAATTGGAAGTAACCATGATTATCTTATGGTGGGAGTAACCTTGACTCTCTTAAGGTAGGATTGACCACGCGTCTGTCTAAGTGGAAGTAATCATAACTAGCTTATTATGGGAGTAACTATGACTCTCTTATGGCAGGAGTAACAATGACTCTCTTAAGCTGGGAGTAACCATGACTCTCTTAAAGTGGGAGTAACAGTGACTCTCAAGCTGGGAGTAACCATGACTCTCTTAAGGTAGGATTGACCATGAGTCTCTCTAAGTGGAAGTAACAATAACTATCTTATGGTGGGAGTAACTATGACTCTATTATGGCAGGAGTAACAATGACTTTCTGAAGCTGGGAGTAACCATGACTCTCTTAAAGTGGGAGTAACAATGACTCTCTAGCTGGGAGTAACCATGACTCTCTTAAGGTGGGAGTGACCATGAGTCTCTCTAATTGGAAGTAACCATGATTATCTTATGGTGGGAGTAACCTTGACTCTCTTATGGCAGGACTAACAATGACTCTCAAGCTGGGAGTAACCATGACTCTCTTAAGGTAGGATTTACCATGAGTCTCTCTAAGTGGAAGTAACCATAACTATCTTATGGTGGGAGTAACTATGACTCTATTATGGCAGGAGTAACAATGACTTTCTGAAGCTGGGAGTAACCATGACTCTCTTAAAGTGGGAGTAACAATGACTCTCTAGCTGGGAGTAACCAAGACTCTCTTAAGGTGGGAGTGACCATGAGTCTCTCTAATTGGAAGTAACCATGATTATCTTATGGTGGGAGTAACCTTGACTCTCTTAAGGTAGGATTGACCATGAGTCTGTCTAAGTGGAAGTAATCATAACTAGCTTATGATGGGAGTAACTATGACTCTCTTATGGCAGGAGTAACAATGACTCTCTTAAGCTGGGAGTAACCATGACTCTCTTAAGGTGGGAGTGACCATGAGTCTCTCTAATTGGAAGTAACCATGATTATCTTATGGTGGGAGTAACCTTGACTCTCTTAAGGTAGGATTGACCATGAGTCTGTCTAAGTGGAAGTAATCATAACTAGCTTATGATGGGAGTAACTATGACTCTCTTATGGCAGGAGTAACAATGACTCTCTTAAGCTGGGAGTAACCATGACTCTCTTAAGGTGGGAGTGACCATGAGTCTCTCTAATTGGAAGTAACCATGATTATCTTATGGTGGGAGTAACCTTGACTCTCTTAAGGTAGGATTGACCATGAGTCTCTCTAAGTGGAAGTAACCATAACTATCTTATGGTGGGAGTAACTATGACTCTATTATGGCAGGAGTAACAATGACTTTCTGAAGCTGGGAGTAACCATGACTCTCTTAAAGTGGGAGTAACAATGACTCTCAAGCTGGGAGTAAACATGACTCTCTTAAGGTGGGATTGACCATGAGTCTCTCTAATTGGAAGTAACCATAATTATCTTATGGTGGGAGTAACCTTGACTCTCTTAAGGTAGGATTGACCATGAGTCTCTCTAAGTGGAAGTAACCATGACTCTCTTAAAGTGGGAGTAACTATGACTCTATTATGGCAGGAGTAACAATGACTTTCTGAAGCTGGGAGTAACCATGACTCTCTTAAAGTGGGAGTAACAATGACTCTCTAGCTGGGAGTAACCATGACTCTCTTAAGGTGGGAGTGACCATGAGTCTCTCTAATTGGAAGTAACCATGATTATCTTATGGTGGGAGTAACCTTGACTCTCTTAAGGTAGGATTGACCATCAGTCTGTCTAAGTGGAAGTAACCATGATTATCTTATGGTGGGAGTAACCTTGACTCTCTTAAGGTAGGATTGACCATGAGTCTGTCTAAGTGGAAGTAATCATAACTATCTTATGGTGGGAGTAACTATGACTCTATTATGGCAGGAGTAACAATGACTTTCTGAAGCTGGGAGTAACCATGACTCTCTTAAAGTGGGAGTAACAATGACTCTCTAGCTGAGAGTAAGCATTACTCTCTTAAGGTGGGAGTGACCATCAGTCTCTCTAATTGGAAGTAACCATGATTATCTTATGGTGGGAGTAACCTTGACTCTCTTAAGGTAGGATTGACCACGCGTCTGTCTAAGTGGAAGTAATCATAACTAGCTTATTATGGGAGTAACTATGACTCTCTTATGGCAGGAGTAACAATGACTCTCTTAAGCTGGGAGTAACCATGACTCTCTTAAAGTGGGAGTAACAGTGACTCTCAAGCTGGGAGTAACCATGACTCTCTTAAGGTAGGATTGACCATGAGTCTCTCTAAGTGGAAGTAACAATAACTATCTTATGGTGGGAGTAACTATGACTCTATTATGGCAGGAGTAACAATGACTTTCTGAAGCTGGGAGTAACCATGACTCTCTTAAAGTGGGAGTAACAATGACTCTCTAGCTGGGAGTAACCATGACTCTCTTAAGGTGGGAGTGACCATGAGTCTCTCTAATTGGAAGTAACCATGATTATCTTATGGTGGGAGTAACCTTGACTCTCTTATGGCAGGACTAACAATGACTCTCAAGCTGGGAGTAACCATGACTCTCTTAAGGTAGGATTTACCATGAGTCTCTCTAAGTGGAAGTAACCATAACTATCTTATGGTGGGAGTAACTATGACTCTATTATGGCAGGAGTAACAATGACTTTCTGAAGCTGGGAGTAACCATGACTCTCTTAAAGTGGGAGTAACAATGACTCTCTAGCTGGGAGTAACCAAGACTCTCTTAAGGTGGGAGTGACCATGAGTCTCTCTAATTGGAAGTAACCATGATTATCTTATGGTGGGAGTAACCTTGACTCTCTTAAGGTAGGATTGACCATGAGTCTGTCTAAGTGGAAGTAATCATAACTAGCTTATGATGGGAGTAACTATGACTCTCTTATGGCAGGAGTAACAATGACTCTCTTAAGCTGGGAGTAACCATGACTCTCTTAAGGTGGGAGTGACCATGAGTCTCTCTAATTGGAAGTAACCATGATTATCTTATGGTGGGAGTAACCTTGACTCTCTTAAGGTAGGATTGACCATGAGTCTGTCTAAGTGGAAGTAATCATAACTAGCTTATGATGGGAGTAACTATGACTCTCTTATGGCAGGAGTAACAATGACTCTCTTAAGCTGGGAGTAACCATGACTCTCTTAAGGTGGGAGTGACCATGAGTCTCTCTAATTGGAAGTAACCATGATTATCTTATGGTGGGAGTAACCTTGACTCTCTTAAGGTAGGATTGACCATGAGTCTCTCTAAGTGGAAGTAACCATAACTATCTTATGGTGGGAGTAACTATGACTCTATTATGGCAGGAGTAACAATGACTTTCTGAAGCTGGGAGTAACCATGACTCTCTTAAAGTGGGAGTAACAATGACTCTCAAGCTGGGAGTAAACATGACTCTCTTAAGGTGGGATTGACCATGAGTATCTCTAAGTGGAAGTAACCATGATTATCTTATGGTGGGAGTAACCTTGACTCTCTTAAGGTAGGATTGACCATGAGTCTCTCTAAGTGGAAGTAACCATAACTATCTTATGGTGGGAGTAACTATGACTCTATTATGGCAGGAGTAACAATGACTTTCTGAAGCTGGGAGTAACCATGACTCTCTTAAAGTGGGAGTAACAATGACTCTCTAGCTGGGAGTAACCAAGACTCTCTTAAGGTGGGAGTGACCATGAGTCTCTCTAATTGGAAGTAACCATGATTATCTTATGGTGGGAGTAACCTTGACTCTCTTAAGGTAGGATTAACCATGAGTCTGTCTAAGTGGAAGTAATCATAACTAGCTTATGATGGGAGTAACTATGACTCTCTTATGGCAGGAGTAACAATGACTCTCTTAAGCTGGGAGTAACCATGACTCTCTTAAAGTGGGAGTAACAGTGACTCTCAAGCTGGGAGTAACCATGACTCTCTTAAGGTAGGATTGACCATGAGTCTCTCTAAGTGGAAGTAACAATAACTATCTTATGGTTGGAGTAACTATGACTCTATTATGGCAGGAGTAACAATGACTTTCTGAAGCTGGGAGTAACCATGACTCTCTTAAAGTGGGAGTAACAATGACTCTCTAGCTGAGAGTAACCATGACTCTCTTAAGGTGGGAGTGACCATGAGTCTGTCTAAGTGGAAGTAATCATAACTAGCTTATGATGGGAGTAACTATGACTCTCTTATGGCAGGAGTAACAATGACTCTCTTGAGCTGGGAGTAACCATGACTCTCTTAAAGTGGGAGTAACAATGACTCTCTAGCTGGGAGTAACCATTACTCTCTTAAGGTGGGAGTGACCATGAGTCTCTCTAATTGGAAGTAACCATGATTATCTTATGGTGGGAGTAACCTTGACTCTCTTAAGGTAGGATTGACCATGAGTCTGTCTAAGTGGAAGTAATCATAACTAGCTTATGATGGGAGTAACTATGACTCTCTTATGACAGGAGTAACAATGACTCTCTTAAGCTGGGAGTAACCATGACTCTCTTAAAGTGGGAGTAACAGTGACTCTCAAGCTGGGAGTAACCATGACTCTCTTAAGGTAGGATTGACCATGAGTCTCTCTAAGTGGAAGTAACCATGACTCTCTTAAAGTGGGAGTAACTATGACTCTATTATGGCAGGAGTAACAATGACTTTCTGAAGCTGGGAGTAACCATGACTCTCTTAAAGTGGGAGTAACAATGACTCTCTAGCTGGGAGTAACCATGACTCTCTTAAGGTGGGAGTGACCATGAGTCTCTCTAATTGGAAGTAACCATGATTATCTTATGGTGGGAGTAACCTTGACTCTCTTAAGGTAGGATTGACCATCAGTCTGTCTAAGTGGAAGTAACCATGATTATCTTATGGTGGGAGTAACCTTGACTCTCTTAAGGTAGGATTGACCATGAGTCTGTCTAAGTGGAAGTAATCATAACTATCTTATGGTGGGAGTAACTATGACTCTATTATGGCAGGAGTAACAATGACTTTCTGAAGCTGGGAGTAACCATGACTCTCTTAAAGTGGGAGTAACAATGACTCTCTAGCTGAGAGTAAGCATTACTCTCTTAAGGTGGGAGTGACCATCAGTCTCTCTAATTGGAAGTAACCATGATTATCTTATGGTGGGAGTAACCTTGACTCTCTTAAGGTAGGATTGACCACGCGTCTGTCTAAGTGGAAGTAATCATAACTAGCTTATTATGGGAGTAACTATGACTCTCTTATGGCAGGAGTAACAATGACTCTCTTAAGCTGGGAGTAACCATGACTCTCTTAAAGTGGGAGTAACAGTGACTCTCAAGCTGGGAGTAACCATGACTCTCTTAAGGTAGGATTGACCATGAGTCTCTCTAAGTGGAAGTAACAATAACTATCTTATGGTGGGAGTAACTATGACTCTATTATGGCAGGAGTAACAATGACTTTCTGAAGCTGGGAGTAACCATGACTCTCTTAAAGTGGGAGTAACAATGACTCTCTAGCTGGGAGTAACCATGACTCTCTTAAGGTGGGAGTGACCATGAGTCTCTCTAATTGGAAGTAACCATGATTATCTTATGGTGGGAGTAACCTTGACTCTCTTATGGCAGGACTAACAATGACTCTCAAGCTGGGAGTAACCATGACTCTCTTAAGGTAGGATTTACCATGAGTCTCTCTAAGTGGAAGTAACCATAACTATCTTATGGTGGGAGTAACTATGACTCTATTATGGCAGGAGTAACAATGACTTTCTGAAGCTGGGAGTAACCATGACTCTCTTAAAGTGGGAGTAACAATGACTCTCTAGCTGGGAGTAACCAAGACTCTCTTAAGGTGGGAGTGACCATGAGTCTCTCTAATTGGAAGTAACCATGATTATCTTATGGTGGGAGTAACCTTGACTCTCTTAAGGTAGGATTGACCATGAGTCTGTCTAAGTGGAAGTAATCATAACTAGCTTATGATGGGAGTAACTATGACTCTCTTATGGCAGGAGTAACAATGACTCTCTTAAGCTGGGAGTAACCATGACTCTCTTAAGGTGGGAGTGACCATGAGTCTCTCTAATTGGAAGTAACCATGATTATCTTATGGTGGGAGTAACCTTGACTCTCTTAAGGTAGGATTGACCATGAGTCTGTCTAAGTGGAAGTAATCATAACTAGCTTATGATGGGAGTAACTATGACTCTCTTATGGCAGGAGTAACAATGACTCTCTTAAGCTGGGAGTAACCATGACTCTCTTAAGGTGGGAGTGACCATGAGTCTCTCTAATTGGAAGTAACCATGATTATCTTATGGTGGGAGTAACCTTGACTCTCTTAAGGTAGGATTGACCATGAGTCTGTCTAAGTGGAAGTAATCATAACTAGCTTATGATGGGAGTAACTATGACTCTCTTATGGCAGGAGTAACAATGACTCTCTTGAGCTGGGAGTAACCATGACTCTCTTAAAGTGGGAGTAACAATGACTCTCTAGCTGGGAGTAACCATTACTCTCTTAAGGTGGGAGTGACCATGAGTCTCTCTAATTGGAAGTAACCATGATTATCTTATGGTGGGAGTAACCTTGACTCTCTTAAGGTAGGATTGACCATGAGTCTGTCTAAGTGGAAGTAATCATAACTAGCTTATGATGGGAGTAACTATGACTCTCTTATGACAGGAGTAACAATGACTCTCTTAAGCTGGGAGTAACCATGACTCTCTTAAAGTGGGAGTAACAGTGACTCTCAAGCTGGGAGTAACCATGACTCTCTTAAGGTAGGATTGACCATGAGTCTCTCTAAGTGGAAGTAACCATGACTCTCTTAAAGTGGGAGTAACTATGACTCTATTATGGCAGGAGTAACAATGACTTTCTGAAGCTGGGAGTAACCATGACTCTCTTAAAGTGGGAGTAACAATGACTCTCTAGCTGGGAGTAACCATGACTCTCTTAAGGTGGGAGTGACCATGAGTCTCTCTAATTGGAAGTAACCATGATTATCTTATGGTGGGAGTAACCTTGACTCTCTTAAGGTAGGATTGACCATCAGTCTGTCTAAGTGGAAGTAACCATGATTATCTTATGGTGGGAGTAACCTTGACTCTCTTAAGGTAGGATTGACCATGAGTCTGTCTAAGTGGAAGTAATCATAACTATCTTATGGTGGGAGTAACTATGACTCTATTATGGCAGGAGTAACAATGACTTTCTGAAGCTGGGAGTAACCATGACTCTCTTAAAGTGGGAGTAACAATGACTCTCTAGCTGAGAGTAAGCATTACTCTCTTAAGGTGGGAGTGACCATCAGTCTCTCTAATTGGAAGTAACCATGATTATCTTATGGTGGGAGTAACCTTGACTCTCTTAAGGTAGGATTGACCACGCGTCTGTCTAAGTGGAAGTAATCATAACTAGCTTATTATGGGAGTAACTATGACTCTCTTATGGCAGGAGTAACAATGACTCTCTTAAGCTGGGAGTAACCATGACTCTCTTAAAGTGGGAGTAACAGTGACTCTCAAGCTGGGAGTAACCATGACTCTCTTAAGGTAGGATTGACCATGAGTCTCTCTAAGTGGAAGTAACAATAACTATCTTATGGTGGGAGTAACTATGACTCTATTATGGCAGGAGTAACAATGACTTTCTGAAGCTGGGAGTAACCATGACTCTCTTAAAGTGGGAGTAACAATGACTCTCTAGCTGGGAGTAACCATGACTCTCTTAAGGTGGGAGTGACCATGAGTCTCTCTAATTGGAAGTAACCATGATTATCTTATGGTGGGAGTAACCTTGACTCTCTTATGGCAGGACTAACAATGACTCTCAAGCTGGGAGTAACCATGACTCTCTTAAGGTAGGATTTACCATGAGTCTCTCTAAGTGGAAGTAACCATAACTATCTTATGGTGGGAGTAACTATGACTCTATTATGGCAGGAGTAACAATGACTTTCTGAAGCTGGGAGTAACCATGACTCTCTTAAAGTGGGAGTAACAATGACTCTCTAGCTGGGAGTAACCAAGACTCTCTTAAGGTGGGAGTGACCATGAGTCTCTCTAATTGGAAGTAACCATGATTATCTTATGGTGGGAGTAACCTTGACTCTCTTAAGGTAGGATTGACCATGAGTCTGTCTAAGTGGAAGTAATCATAACTAGCTTATGATGGGAGTAACTATGACTCTCTTATGGCAGGAGTAACAATGACTCTCTTAAGCTGGGAGTAACCATGACTCTCTTAAGGTGGGAGTGACCATGAGTCTCTCTAATTGGAAGTAACCATGATTATCTTATGGTGGGAGTAACCTTGACTCTCTTAAGGTAGGATTGACCATGAGTCTGTCTAAGTGGAAGTAATCATAACTAGCTTATGATGGGAGTAACTATGACTCTCTTATGGCAGGAGTAACAATGACTCTCTTAAGCTGGGAGTAACCATGACTCTCTTAAGGTGGGAGTGACCATGAGTCTCTCTAATTGGAAGTAACCATGATTATCTTATGGTGGGAGTAACCTTGACTCTCTTAAGGTAGGATTGACCATGAGTCTCTCTAAGTGGAAGTAACCATAACTATCTTATGGTGGGAGTAACTATGACTCTATTATGGCAGGAGTAACAATGACTTTCTGAAGCTGGGAGTAACCATGACTCTCTTAAAGTGGGAGTAACAATGACTCTCAAGCTGGGAGTAAACATGACTCTCTTAAGGTGGGATTGACCATGAGTCTCTCTAATTGGAAGTAACCATAATTATCTTATGGTGGGAGTAACCTTGACTCTCTTAAGGTAGGATTGACCATGAGTCTCTCTAAGTGGAAGTAACCATGACTCTCTTAAAGTGGGAGTAACTATGACTCTATTATGGCAGGAGTAACAATGACTTTCTGAAGCTGGGAGTAACCATGACTCTCTTAAAGTGGGAGTAACAATGACTCTCTAGCTGGGAGTAACCATGACTCTCTTAAGGTGGGAGTGACCATGAGTCTCTCTAATTGGAAGTAACCATGATTATCTTATGGTGGGAGTAACCTTGACTCTCTTAAGGTAGGATTGACCATCAGTCTGTCTAAGTGGAAGTAACCATGATTATCTTATGGTGGGAGTAACCTTGACTCTCTTAAGGTAGGATTGACCATGAGTCTGTCTAAGTGGAAGTAATCATAACTATCTTATGGTGGGAGTAACTATGACTCTATTATGGCAGGAGTAACAATGACTTTCTGAAGCTGGGAGTAACCATGACTCTCTTAAAGTGGGAGTAACAATGACTCTCTAGCTGAGAGTAAGCATTACTCTCTTAAGGTGGGAGTGACCATCAGTCTCTCTAATTGGAAGTAACCATGATTATCTTATGGTGGGAGTAACCTTGACTCTCTTAAGGTAGGATTGACCACGCGTCTGTCTAAGTGGAAGTAATCATAACTAGCTTATTATGGGAGTAACTATGACTCTCTTATGGCAGGAGTAACAATGACTCTCTTAAGCTGGGAGTAACCATGACTCTCTTAAAGTGGGAGTAACAGTGACTCTCAAGCTGGGAGTAACCATGACTCTCTTAAGGTAGGATTGACCATGAGTCTCTCTAAGTGGAAGTAACAATAACTATCTTATGGTGGGAGTAACTATGACTCTATTATGGCAGGAGTAACAATGACTTTCTGAAGCTGGGAGTAACCATGACTCTCTTAAAGTGGGAGTAACAATGACTCTCTAGCTGGGAGTAACCATGACTCTCTTAAGGTGGGAGTGACCATGAGTCTCTCTAATTGGAAGTAACCATGATTATCTTATGGTGGGAGTAACCTTGACTCTCTTATGGCAGGACTAACAATGACTCTCAAGCTGGGAGTAACCATGACTCTCTTAAGGTAGGATTTACCATGAGTCTCTCTAAGTGGAAGTAACCATAACTATCTTATGGTGGGAGTAACTATGACTCTATTATGGCAGGAGTAACAATGACTTTCTGAAGCTGGGAGTAACCATGACTCTCTTAAAGTGGGAGTAACAATGACTCTCTAGCTGGGAGTAACCAAGACTCTCTTAAGGTGGGAGTGACCATGAGTCTCTCTAATTGGAAGTAACCATGATTATCTTATGGTGGGAGTAACCTTGACTCTCTTAAGGTAGGATTGACCATGAGTCTGTCTAAGTGGAAGTAATCATAACTAGCTTATGATGGGAGTAACTATGACTCTCTTATGGCAGGAGTAACAATGACTCTCTTAAGCTGGGAGTAACCATGACTCTCTTAAGGTGGGAGTGACCATGAGTCTCTCTAATTGGAAGTAACCATGATTATCTTATGGTGGGAGTAACCTTGACTCTCTTAAGGTAGGATTGACCATGAGTCTGTCTAAGTGGAAGTAATCATAACTAGCTTATGATGGGAGTAACTATGACTCTCTTATGGCAGGAGTAACAATGACTCTCTTAAGCTGGGAGTAACCATGACTCTCTTAAGGTGGGAGTGACCATGAGTCTCTCTAATTGGAAGTAACCATGATTATCTTATGGTGGGAGTAACCTTGACTCTCTTAAGGTAGGATTGACCATGAGTCTCTCTAAGTGGAAGTAACCATAACTATCTTATGGTGGGAGTAACTATGACTCTATTATGGCAGGAGTAACAATGACTTTCTGAAGCTGGGAGTAACCATGACTCTCTTAAAGTGGGAGTAACAATGACTCTCAAGCTGGGAGTAAACATGACTCTCTTAAGGTGGGATTGACCATGAGTATCTCTAAGTGGAAGTAACCATGATTATCTTATGGTGGGAGTAACCTTGACTCTCTTAAGGTAGGATTGACCATGAGTCTCTCTAAGTGGAAGTAACCATAACTATCTTATGGTGGGAGTAACTATGACTCTATTATGGCAGGAGTAACAATGACTTTCTGAAGCTGGGAGTAACCATGACTCTCTTAAAGTGGGAGTAACAATGACTCTCTAGCTGGGAGTAACCAAGACTCTCTTAAGGTGGGAGTGACCATGAGTCTCTCTAATTGGAAGTAACCATGATTATCTTATGGTGGGAGTAACCTTGACTCTCTTAAGGTAGGATTAACCATGAGTCTGTCTAAGTGGAAGTAATCATAACTAGCTTATGATGGGAGTAACTATGACTCTCTTATGGCAGGAGTAACAATGACTCTCTTAAGCTGGGAGTAACCATGACTCTCTTAAAGTGGGAGTAACAGTGACTCTCAAGCTGGGAGTAACCATGACTCTCTTAAGGTAGGATTGACCATGAGTCTCTCTAAGTGGAAGTAACAATAACTATCTTATGGTTGGAGTAACTATGACTCTATTATGGCAGGAGTAACAATGACTTTCTGAAGCTGGGAGTAACCATGACTCTCTTAAAGTGGGAGTAACAATGACTCTCTAGCTGAGAGTAACCATGACTCTCTTAAGGTGGGAGTGACCATGAGTCTGTCTAAGTGGAAGTAATCATAACTAGCTTATGATGGGAGTAACTATGACTCTCTTATGGCAGGAGTAACAATGACTCTCTTGAGCTGGGAGTAACCATGACTCTCTTAAAGTGGGAGTAACAATGACTCTCTAGCTGGGAGTAACCATTACTCTCTTAAGGTGGGAGTGACCATGAGTCTCTCTAATTGGAAGTAACCATGATTATCTTATGGTGGGAGTAACCTTGACTCTCTTAAGGTAGGATTGACCATGAGTCTGTCTAAGTGGAAGTAATCATAACTAGCTTATGATGGGAGTAACTATGACTCTCTTATGACAGGAGTAACAATGACTCTCTTAAGCTGGGAGTAACCATGACTCTCTTAAAGTGGGAGTAACAGTGACTCTCAAGCTGGGAGTAACCATGACTCTCTTAAGGTAGGATTGACCATGAGTCTCTCTAAGTGGAAGTAACCATGACTCTCTTAAAGTGGGAGTAACTATGACTCTATTATGGCAGGAGTAACAATGACTTTCTGAAGCTGGGAGTAACCATGACTCTCTTAAAGTGGGAGTAACAATGACTCTCTAGCTGGGAGTAACCATGACTCTCTTAAGGTGGGAGTGACCATGAGTCTCTCTAATTGGAAGTAACCATGATTATCTTATGGTGGGAGTAACCTTGACTCTCTTAAGGTAGGATTGACCATCAGTCTGTCTAAGTGGAAGTAACCATGATTATCTTATGGTGGGAGTAACCTTGACTCTCTTAAGGTAGGATTGACCATGAGTCTGTCTAAGTGGAAGTAATCATAACTATCTTATGGTGGGAGTAACTATGACTCTATTATGGCAGGAGTAACAATGACTTTCTGAAGCTGGGAGTAACCATGACTCTCTTAAAGTGGGAGTAACAATGACTCTCTAGCTGAGAGTAAGCATTACTCTCTTAAGGTGGGAGTGACCATCAGTCTCTCTAATTGGAAGTAACCATGATTATCTTATGGTGGGAGTAACCTTGACTCTCTTAAGGTAGGATTGACCACGCGTCTGTCTAAGTGGAAGTAATCATAACTAGCTTATTATGGGAGTAACTATGACTCTCTTATGGCAGGAGTAACAATGACTCTCTTAAGCTGGGAGTAACCATGACTCTCTTAAAGTGGGAGTAACAGTGACTCTCAAGCTGGGAGTAACCATGACTCTCTTAAGGTAGGATTGACCATGAGTCTCTCTAAGTGGAAGTAACAATAACTATCTTATGGTGGGAGTAACTATGACTCTATTATGGCAGGAGTAACAATGACTTTCTGAAGCTGGGAGTAACCATGACTCTCTTAAAGTGGGAGTAACAATGACTCTCTAGCTGGGAGTAACCATGACTCTCTTAAGGTGGGAGTGACCATGAGTCTCTCTAATTGGAAGTAACCATGATTATCTTATGGTGGGAGTAACCTTGACTCTCTTATGGCAGGACTAACAATGACTCTCAAGCTGGGAGTAACCATGACTCTCTTAAGGTAGGATTTACCATGAGTCTCTCTAAGTGGAAGTAACCATAACTATCTTATGGTGGGAGTAACTATGACTCTATTATGGCAGGAGTAACAATGACTTTCTGAAGCTGGGAGTAACCATGACTCTCTTAAAGTGGGAGTAACAATGACTCTCTAGCTGGGAGTAACCAAGACTCTCTTAAGGTGGGAGTGACCATGAGTCTCTCTAATTGGAAGTAACCATGATTATCTTATGGTGGGAGTAACCTTGACTCTCTTAAGGTAGGATTGACCATGAGTCTGTCTAAGTGGAAGTAATCATAACTAGCTTATGATGGGAGTAACTATGACTCTCTTATGGCAGGAGTAACAATGACTCTCTTAAGCTGGGAGTAACCATGACTCTCTTAAGGTGGGAGTGACCATGAGTCTCTCTAATTGGAAGTAACCATGATTATCTTATGGTGGGAGTAACCTTGACTCTCTTAAGGTAGGATTGACCATGAGTCTGTCTAAGTGGAAGTAATCATAACTAGCTTATGATGGGAGTAACTATGACTCTCTTATGGCAGGAGTAACAATGACTCTCTTAAGCTGGGAGTAACCATGACTCTCTTAAGGTGGGAGTGACCATGAGTCTCTCTAATTGGAAGTAACCATGATTATCTTATGGTGGGAGTAACCTTGACTCTCTTAAGGTAGGATTGACCATGAGTCTCTCTAAGTGGAAGTAACCATAACTATCTTATGGTGGGAGTAACTATGACTCTATTATGGCAGGAGTAACAATGACTTTCTGAAGCTGGGAGTAACCATGACTCTCTTAAAGTGGGAGTAACAATGACTCTCAAGCTGGGAGTAAACATGACTCTCTTAAGGTGGGATTGACCATGAGTCTCTCTAATTGGAAGTAACCATAATTATCTTATGGTGGGAGTAACCTTGACTCTCTTAAGGTAGGATTGACCATGAGTCTCTCTAAGTGGAAGTAACCATGACTCTCTTAAAGTGGGAGTAACTATGACTCTATTATGGCAGGAGTAACAATGACTTTCTGAAGCTGGGAGTAACCATGACTCTCTTAAAGTGGGAGTAACAATGACTCTCTAGCTGGGAGTAACCATGACTCTCTTAAGGTGGGAGTGACCATGAGTCTCTCTAATTGGAAGTAACCATGATTATCTTATGGTGGGAGTAACCTTGACTCTCTTAAGGTAGGATTGACCATCAGTCTGTCTAAGTGGAAGTAACCATGATTATCTTATGGTGGGAGTAACCTTGACTCTCTTAAGGTAGGATTGACCATGAGTCTGTCTAAGTGGAAGTAATCATAACTATCTTATGGTGGGAGTAACTATGACTCTATTATGGCAGGAGTAACAATGACTTTCTGAAGCTGGGAGTAACCATGACTCTCTTAAAGTGGGAGTAACAATGACTCTCTAGCTGAGAGTAAGCATTACTCTCTTAAGGTGGGAGTGACCATCAGTCTCTCTAATTGGAAGTAACCATGATTATCTTATGGTGGGAGTAACCTTGACTCTCTTAAGGTAGGATTGACCACGCGTCTGTCTAAGTGGAAGTAATCATAACTAGCTTATTATGGGAGTAACTATGACTCTCTTATGGCAGGAGTAACAATGACTCTCTTAAGCTGGGAGTAACCATGACTCTCTTAAAGTGGGAGTAACAGTGACTCTCAAGCTGGGAGTAACCATGACTCTCTTAAGGTAGGATTGACCATGAGTCTCTCTAAGTGGAAGTAACAATAACTATCTTATGGTGGGAGTAACTATGACTCTATTATGGCAGGAGTAACAATGACTTTCTGAAGCTGGGAGTAACCATGACTCTCTTAAAGTGGGAGTAACAATGACTCTCTAGCTGGGAGTAACCATGACTCTCTTAAGGTGGGAGTGACCATGAGTCTCTCTAATTGGAAGTAACCATGATTATCTTATGGTGGGAGTAACCTTGACTCTCTTATGGCAGGACTAACAATGACTCTCAAGCTGGGAGTAACCATGACTCTCTTAAGGTAGGATTTACCATGAGTCTCTCTAAGTGGAAGTAACCATAACTATCTTATGGTGGGAGTAACTATGACTCTATTATGGCAGGAGTAACAATGACTTTCTGAAGCTGGGAGTAACCATGACTCTCTTAAAGTGGGAGTAACAATGACTCTCTAGCTGGGAGTAACCAAGACTCTCTTAAGGTGGGAGTGACCATGAGTCTCTCTAATTGGAAGTAACCATGATTATCTTATGGTGGGAGTAACCTTGACTCTCTTAAGGTAGGATTGACCATGAGTCTGTCTAAGTGGAAGTAATCATAACTAGCTTATGATGGGAGTAACTATGACTCTCTTATGGCAGGAGTAACAATGACTCTCTTAAGCTGGGAGTAACCATGACTCTCTTAAGGTGGGAGTGACCATGAGTCTCTCTAATTGGAAGTAACCATGATTATCTTATGGTGGGAGTAACCTTGACTCTCTTAAGGTAGGATTGACCATGAGTCTGTCTAAGTGGAAGTAATCATAACTAGCTTATGATGGGAGTAACTATGACTCTCTTATGGCAGGAGTAACAATGACTCTCTTAAGCTGGGAGTAACCATGACTCTCTTAAGGTGGGAGTGACCATGAGTCTCTCTAATTGGAAGTAACCATGATTATCTTATGGTGGGAGTAACCTTGACTCTCTTAAGGTAGGATTGACCATGAGTCTCTCTAAGTGGAAGTAACCATAACTATCTTATGGTGGGAGTAACTATGACTCTATTATGGCAGGAGTAACAATGACTTTCTGAAGCTGGGAGTAACCATGACTCTCTTAAAGTGGGAGTAACAATGACTCTCAAGCTGGGAGTAAACATGACTCTCTTAAGGTGGGATTGACCATGAGTATCTCTAAGTGGAAGTAACCATGATTATCTTATGGTGGGAGTAACCTTGACTCTCTTAAGGTAGGATTGACCATGAGTCTCTCTAAGTGGAAGTAACCATAACTATCTTATGGTGGGAGTAACTATGACTCTATTATGGCAGGAGTAACAATGACTTTCTGAAGCTGGGAGTAACCATGACTCTCTTAAAGTGGGAGTAACAATGACTCTCTAGCTGGGAGTAACCAAGACTCTCTTAAGGTGGGAGTGACCATGAGTCTCTCTAATTGGAAGTAACCATGATTATCTTATGGTGGGAGTAACCTTGACTCTCTTAAGGTAGGATTAACCATGAGTCTGTCTAAGTGGAAGTAATCATAACTAGCTTATGATGGGAGTAACTATGACTCTCTTATGGCAGGAGTAACAATGACTCTCTTAAGCTGGGAGTAACCATGACTCTCTTAAAGTGGGAGTAACAGTGACTCTCAAGCTGGGAGTAACCATGACTCTCTTAAGGTAGGATTGACCATGAGTCTCTCTAAGTGGAAGTAACAATAACTATCTTATGGTTGGAGTAACTATGACTCTATTATGGCAGGAGTAACAATGACTTTCTGAAGCTGGGAGTAACCATGACTCTCTTAAAGTGGGAGTAACAATGACTCTCTAGCTGAGAGTAACCATGACTCTCTTAAGGTGGGAGTGACCATGAGTCTCTCTAATTGGAAGTAACCATGATTATCTTATGGTGGGAGTAACCTTGACTCTCTTAAGGTAGGATTGACCATGAGTCTGTCTAAGTGGAAGTAATCATAACTAGCTTATGATGGGAGTAACTATGACTCTCTTATGGCAGGAGTAACAATGACTCTCTTGAGCTGAAGGTAACCATGACTCTCTTAAAGTGGGAGTAACAATGACTCTCTAGCTGGGAGTAAACATGACTCTCTTAAGGTGGGAGTGACCACGAGTCTCTCTAATTGGAAGTAACCATGATTATCTTATGGTGGGAGTAACCTTGACTCTCTTAAGGTAGGATTGACCATGAGTCTGTCTAAGTGGAAGTAATCATAACTAGCTTATGATGGGAGTAACTATGACTCTCTTATGGCAGGAGTAACAATGACTCTCTTAAGCTAGGAGTAACCATGACTCTCTTAAAGTGGGAGTAACAATGACTCTCAAGCTGGGAGTAACCATGACTCTCTTAAGGTGGGAGTGACCATGACTCTCTTAAGGTGGGAGTGACCATGAGTCTCTCTAATTGGAAGTAACCATGATTATCTTATGGTGGGAGTAACCTTGACTCTCTTAAGGTAGGATTGACCATGAGTTTCTCTAAGTTGAAGTAACAATAACTATCTTATGGTGGGAGTAACTATGACTCTATTATGGCAGGAGTAACAATGACTTTCTGAAACTGGGAGTAACCATGACTCTCTTAAAGTGGGAGTAACAATGACTCTCTAGCTGAGAGTAACCATGACTCTCTTAAGGTGGGAGTGACCATGAGTCTCTCTAATTGGAAGTAACCATAATTATCTTATGGTGGGAGTAACCTTGACTCTCTTAAGGTAGGATTGACCATGAGTCTCTCTAAGTGGAAGTAACCATGACTCTCTTAAAGTGGGAGTAACTATGACTCTATTATGGCAGGAGTAACAATGACTTTCTGAAGCTGGGAGTAACCATGACTCTCTTAAAGTGGGAGTAACAATGACTCTCTAGCTGGGAGTAACCATGACTCTCTTAAGGTGGGAGTGACCATGAGTCTCTCTAATTGGAAGTAACCATGATTATCTTATGGTGGGAGTAACCTTGACTCTCTTAAGGTAGGATTGACCATCAGTCTGTCTAAGTGGAAGTAACCATGATTATCTTATGGTGGGAGTAACCTTGACTCTCTTAAGGTAGGATTGACCATGAGTCTGTCTAAGTGGAAGTAATCATAACTATCTTATGGTGGGAGTAACTATGACTCTATTATGGCAGGAGTAACAATGACTTTCTGAAGCTGGGAGTAACCATGACTCTCTTAAAGTGGGAGTAACAATGACTCTCTAGCTGAGAGTAAGCATTACTCTCTTAAGGTGGGAGTGACCATCAGTCTCTCTAATTGGAAGTAACCATGATTATCTTATGGTGGGAGTAACCTTGACTCTCTTAAGGTAGGATTGACCACGCGTCTGTCTAAGTGGAAGTAATCATAACTAGCTTATTATGGGAGTAACTATGACTCTCTTATGGCAGGAGTAACAATGACTCTCTTAAGCTGGGAGTAACCATGACTCTCTTAAAGTGGGAGTAACAGTGACTCTCAAGCTGGGAGTAACCATGACTCTCTTAAGGTAGGATTGACCATGAGTCTCTCTAAGTGGAAGTAACAATAACTATCTTATGGTGGGAGTAACTATGACTCTATTATGGCAGGAGTAACAATGACTTTCTGAAGCTGGGAGTAACCATGACTCTCTTAAAGTGGGAGTAACAATGACTCTCTAGCTGAGAGTAACCATGACTCTCTTAAGGTGGGAGTGACCATGAGTCTCTCTAAGTGGAAGTAACAATAACTATCTTATGGTGGGAGTAACTATGACTCTATTATGGCAGGAGTAACAATTACTTTCTGAAGCTGGGAGTAACCATGACTCTCTTAAAGTGGGAGTAACAATGACTCTCTAGCTGGGAGTAACCATGACTCTCTTAATGTGGGAGTGACCATGAGTCTCTCTAATTGGAAGTAACCATGATTATCTTATGGTGGGAGTAACCTTGACTCTCTTAAGGTAGGATTGACCATGAGTCTGTCTAAGTGGAAGTAATCATAACTAGCTTATGATGGGAGTAACTATGACTCTCTTATGGCAGGAGTAACAATGACTCTCTTAAGCTGGGAGTAACCATGACTCTCTTAAAGTGGGAGTAACAATGACTCTCTAGCTGGGAGTAACCATGACTCTCTTAAGGTGGGAGTGACCATGAGTCTCTCTAATTGGAAGTAACCATGATTATCTTATGGTGGGAGTAACCTTGACTCTCTTAAGGTAGGATTGACCATGAGTCTGTCTAAGTGGAAGTAATCATAACTAGCTTATGATGGGAGTAACCTTGAATCTCTTAAGGTAGGATTGACCATGAGTCTGTCTAAGTGGAAGTAATCATAACTATCTTATGGTGGGAGTAACTATGACTCTATT
Source organism: Romanogobio albipinnatus (assembly GCA_023566225.1). Classification (NCBI taxonomy): domain Eukaryota; kingdom Metazoa; phylum Chordata; class Actinopteri; order Cypriniformes; family Gobionidae; genus Romanogobio; species Romanogobio albipinnatus. The sequence continues at coordinate 387,259 of JAKRKY010000026.1, forward strand.
ATGGCAGGAGTAACAATGACTCTCTTAAGCTGGGAGTAACCATGACTCTCTTAAAGTGGGAGTAACAATGACTCTCAAGCTGGGAGTAAACATGACTCTCTTAAGGTGGGATTGACCATGAGTATCTCTAAGTGGAAGTAACCATGATTATCTTATGGTGGGAGTAACCTTGACTCTCTTATGGCAGGACTAACAATGACTCTCAAGCTGGGAGTAACCATGACTCTCTTAAGGTAGGATTTACCATGAGTCTCTCTAAGTGGAAGTAACCATAACTATCTTATGGTGGGAGTAACTATGACTCTATTATGGCAGGAGTAACAATGACTTTCTGAAGCTGGGAGTAACCATGACTCTCTTAAAGTGGGAGTAACAATGACTCTCTAGCTGAGAGTAACCATGACTCTCTTAAGGTGGGAGTGACCATGAGTCTCTCTAAGTGGAAGTAACCATAACTATCTTATGGTGGGAGTAACTATGACTCTATTATGGCAGGAGTAACAATGACTTTCTGAAGCTGGGAGTAACCATGACTCTCTTAAAGTGAGAGTAACCATTACTCTCTTAAGGTGGGAGTGACCATGAGTCTCTCTAATTGGAAGTAACCATGATTATCTTATGGTGGGAGTAACCTTGACTCTCTTAAGGTAGGATTGACCATGAGTCTCTCTAAGTGGAAGTAACCATAACTATCTTATGGTGGGAGTAACTATGACTCTATTATGGCAGGAGTAACAATGACTTTCTGAAGCTGGGAGTAACCATGACTCTCTTAAAGTGGGAGTAACAATGACTCTCAAGCTGGGAGTAAACATGACTCTCTTAAGGTGGGAGTGACCATGAGTCTCTCTAATTGGAAGTAACCATGATTATCTTATGGTGGGAGTAACCTTGACTCTCTTAAGGTAGGATTGACCATGAGTCTGTCTAAGTGGAAGTAATCATAACTAGCTTATGATGGGAGTAACTATGACTCTCTTATGGCAGGAGTAACAATGACTCTCTTGAGCTGGGAGTAACCATGACTCTCTTAAAGTGGGAGTAACAATGACTCTCTAGCTGGGAGTAACCATTACTCTCTTAAGGTGGGAGTGACCATGAGTCTCTCTAATTGGAAGTAACCATGATTATCTTATGGTGGGAGTAACCTTGACTCTCTTAAGGTAGGATTGACCATGAGTCTGTCTAAGTGGAAGTAATCATAACTAGCTTATGATGGGAGTAACTATGACTCTCTTATGACAGGAGTAACAATGACTCTCTTAAGCTGGGAGTAACCATGACTCTCTTAAAGTGGGAGTAACAGTGACTCTCAAGCTGGGAGTAACCATGACTCTCTTAAGGTAGGATTGACCATGAGTCTCTCTAAGTGGAAGTAACCATGACTCTCTTAAAGTGGGAGTAACTATGACTCTATTATGGCAGGAGTAACAATGACTTTCTGAAGCTGGGAGTAACCATGACTCTCTTAAAGTGGGAGTAACAATGACTCTCTAGCTGGGAGTAACCATGACTCTCTTAAGGTGGGAGTGACCATGAGTCTCTCTAATTGGAAGTAACCATGATTATCTTATGGTGGGAGTAACCTTGACTCTCTTAAGGTAGGATTGACCATCAGTCTGTCTAAGTGGAAGTAACCATGATTATCTTATGGTGGGAGTAACCTTGACTCTCTTAAGGTAGGATTGACCACGCGTCTGTCTAAGTGGAAGTAATCATAACTAGCTTATTATGGGAGTAACTATGACTCTCTTATGGCAGGAGTAACAATGACTCTCTTAAGCTGGGAGTAACCATGACTCTCTTAAAGTGGGAGTAACAGTGACTCTCAAGCTGGGAGTAACCATGACTCTCTTAAGGTAGGATTGACCATGAGTCTCTCTAAGTGGAAGTAACAATAACTATCTTATGGTGGGAGTAACTATGACTCTATTATGGCAGGAGTAACAATGACTTTCTGAAGCTGGGAGTAACCATGACTCTCTTAAAGTGGGAGTAACAATGACTCTCTAGCTGGGAGTAACCATGACTCTCTTAAGGTGGGAGTGACCATGAGTCTCTCTAATTGGAAGTAACCATGATTATCTTATGGTGGGAGTAACCTTGACTCTCTTATGGCAGGACTAACAATGACTCTCAAGCTGGGAGTAACCATGACTCTCTTAAGGTAGGATTTACCATGAGTCTCTCTAAGTGGAAGTAACCATAACTATCTTATGGTGGGAGTAACTATGACTCTATTATGGCAGGAGTAACAATGACTTTCTGAAGCTGGGAGTAACCATGACTCTCTTAAAGTGGGAGTAACAATGACTCTCTAGCTGGGAGTAACCAAGACTCTCTTAAGGTGGGAGTGACCATGAGTCTCTCTAATTGGAAGTAACCATGATTATCTTATGGTGGGAGTAACCTTGACTCTCTTAAGGTAGGATTGACCATGAGTCTGTCTAAGTGGAAGTAATCATAACTAGCTTATGATGGGAGTAACTATGACTCTCTTATGGCAGGAGTAACAATGACTCTCTTAAGCTGGGAGTAACCATGACTCTCTTAAGGTGGGAGTGACCATGAGTCTCTCTAATTGGAAGTAACCATGATTATCTTATGGTGGGAGTAACCTTGACTCTCTTAAGGTAGGATTGACCATGAGTCTGTCTAAGTGGAAGTAATCATAACTAGCTTATGATGGGAGTAACTATGACTCTCTTATGGCAGGAGTAACAATGACTCTCTTAAGCTGGGAGTAACCATGACTCTCTTAAGGTGGGAGTGACCATGAGTCTCTCTAATTGGAAGTAACCATGATTATCTTATGGTGGGAGTAACCTTGACTCTCTTAAGGTAGGATTGACCATGAGTCTCTCTAAGTGGAAGTAACCATAACTATCTTATGGTGGGAGTAACTATGACTCTATTATGGCAGGAGTAACAATGACTTTCTGAAGCTGGGAGTAACCATGACTCTCTTAAAGTGGGAGTAACAATGACTCTCAAGCTGGGAGTAAACATGACTCTCTTAAGGTGGGATTGACCATGAGTCTCTCTAATTGGAAGTAACCATAATTATCTTATGGTGGGAGTAACCTTGACTCTCTTAAGGTAGGATTGACCATGAGTCTCTCTAAGTGGAAGTAACCATGACTCTCTTAAAGTGGGAGTAACTATGACTCTATTATGGCAGGAGTAACAATGACTTTCTGAAGCTGGGAGTAACCATGACTCTCTTAAAGTGGGAGTAACAATGACTCTCTAGCTGGGAGTAACCATGACTCTCTTAAGGTGGGAGTGACCATGAGTCTCTCTAATTGGAAGTAACCATGATTATCTTATGGTGGGAGTAACCTTGACTCTCTTAAGGTAGGATTGACCATCAGTCTGTCTAAGTGGAAGTAACCATGATTATCTTATGGTGGGAGTAACCTTGACTCTCTTAAGGTAGGATTGACCATGAGTCTGTCTAAGTGGAAGTAATCATAACTATCTTATGGTGGGAGTAACTATGACTCTATTATGGCAGGAGTAACAATGACTTTCTGAAGCTGGGAGTAACCATGACTCTCTTAAAGTGGGAGTAACAATGACTCTCTAGCTGAGAGTAAGCATTACTCTCTTAAGGTGGGAGTGACCATCAGTCTCTCTAATTGGAAGTAACCATGATTATCTTATGGTGGGAGTAACCTTGACTCTCTTAAGGTAGGATTGACCACGCGTCTGTCTAAGTGGAAGTAATCATAACTAGCTTATTATGGGAGTAACTATGACTCTCTTATGGCAGGAGTAACAATGACTCTCTTAAGCTGGGAGTAACCATGACTCTCTTAAAGTGGGAGTAACAGTGACTCTCAAGCTGGGAGTAACCATGACTCTCTTAAGGTAGGATTGACCATGAGTCTCTCTAAGTGGAAGTAACAATAACTATCTTATGGTGGGAGTAACTATGACTCTATTATGGCAGGAGTAACAATGACTTTCTGAAGCTGGGAGTAACCATGACTCTCTTAAAGTGGGAGTAACAATGACTCTCTAGCTGGGAGTAACCATGACTCTCTTAAGGTGGGAGTGACCATGAGTCTCTCTAATTGGAAGTAACCATGATTATCTTATGGTGGGAGTAACCTTGACTCTCTTATGGCAGGACTAACAATGACTCTCAAGCTGGGAGTAACCATGACTCTCTTAAGGTAGGATTTACCATGAGTCTCTCTAAGTGGAAGTAACCATAACTATCTTATGGTGGGAGTAACTATGACTCTATTATGGCAGGAGTAACAATGACTTTCTGAAGCTGGGAGTAACCATGACTCTCTTAAAGTGGGAGTAACAATGACTCTCTAGCTGGGAGTAACCAAGACTCTCTTAAGGTGGGAGTGACCATGAGTCTCTCTAATTGGAAGTAACCATGATTATCTTATGGTGGGAGTAACCTTGACTCTCTTAAGGTAGGATTGACCATGAGTCTGTCTAAGTGGAAGTAATCATAACTAGCTTATGATGGGAGTAACTATGACTCTCTTATGGCAGGAGTAACAATGACTCTCTTAAGCTGGGAGTAACCATGACTCTCTTAAGGTGGGAGTGACCATGAGTCTCTCTAATTGGAAGTAACCATGATTATCTTATGGTGGGAGTAACCTTGACTCTCTTAAGGTAGGATTGACCATGAGTCTGTCTAAGTGGAAGTAATCATAACTAGCTTATGATGGGAGTAACTATGACTCTCTTATGGCAGGAGTAACAATGACTCTCTTAAGCTGGGAGTAACCATGACTCTCTTAAGGTGGGAGTGACCATGAGTCTCTCTAATTGGAAGTAACCATGATTATCTTATGGTGGGAGTAACCTTGACTCTCTTAAGGTAGGATTGACCATGAGTCTCTCTAAGTGGAAGTAACCATAACTATCTTATGGTGGGAGTAACTATGACTCTATTATGGCAGGAGTAACAATGACTTTCTGAAGCTGGGAGTAACCATGACTCTCTTAAAGTGGGAGTAACAATGACTCTCAAGCTGGGAGTAAACATGACTCTCTTAAGGTGGGATTGACCATGAGTATCTCTAAGTGGAAGTAACCATGATTATCTTATGGTGGGAGTAACCTTGACTCTCTTAAGGTAGGATTGACCATGAGTCTCTCTAAGTGGAAGTAACCATAACTATCTTATGGTGGGAGTAACTATGACTCTATTATGGCAGGAGTAACAATGACTTTCTGAAGCTGGGAGTAACCATGACTCTCTTAAAGTGGGAGTAACAATGACTCTCTAGCTGGGAGTAACCAAGACTCTCTTAAGGTGGGAGTGACCATGAGTCTCTCTAATTGGAAGTAACCATGATTATCTTATGGTGGGAGTAACCTTGACTCTCTTAAGGTAGGATTAACCATGAGTCTGTCTAAGTGGAAGTAATCATAACTAGCTTATGATGGGAGTAACTATGACTCTCTTATGGCAGGAGTAACAATGACTCTCTTAAGCTGGGAGTAACCATGACTCTCTTAAAGTGGGAGTAACAGTGACTCTCAAGCTGGGAGTAACCATGACTCTCTTAAGGTAGGATTGACCATGAGTCTCTCTAAGTGGAAGTAACAATAACTATCTTATGGTTGGAGTAACTATGACTCTATTATGGCAGGAGTAACAATGACTTTCTGAAGCTGGGAGTAACCATGACTCTCTTAAAGTGGGAGTAACAATGACTCTCTAGCTGAGAGTAACCATGACTCTCTTAAGGTGGGAGTGACCATGAGTCTCTCTAATTGGAAGTAACCATGATTATCTTATGGTGGGAGTAACCTTGACTCTCTTAAGGTAGGATTGACCATGAGTCTGTCTAAGTGGAAGTAATCATAACTAGCTTATGATGGGAGTAACTATGACTCTCTTATGGCAGGAGTAACAATGACTCTCTTGAGCTGAAGGTAACCATGACTCTCTTAAAGTGGGAGTAACAATGACTCTCTAGCTGGGAGTAACCATTACTCTCTTAAGGTGGGAGTGACCATGAGTCTCTCTAATTGGAAGTAACCATGATTATCTTATGGTGGGAGTAACCTTGACTCTCTTAAGGTAGGATTGACCATGAGTCTGTCTAAGTGGAAGTAATCATAACTAGCTTATGATGGGAGTAACTATGACTCTCTTATGGCAGGAGTAACAATGACTCTCTTAAGCTGGGAGTAACCATGACTCTCTTAAAGTGGGAGTAACAGTGACTCTCAAGCTGGGAGTAACCATGACTCTCTTAAGGTAGGATTGACCATGAGTCTCTCTAAGTGGAAGTAACAATAACTATCTTATGGTGGGAGTAACTATGACTCTATTATGGCAGGAGTAACAATGACTTTCTGAAGCTGGGAGTAACCATGACTCTCTTAAAGTGGGAGTAACAATGACTCTCTAGCTGAGAGTAACCATGACTCTCTTAAGGTGGGAGTGACCACGAGTCTCTCTAATTGGAAGTAACCATGATTATCTTATGGTGGGAGTAACCTTGACTCTCTTAAGGTAGGATTGACCATGAGTCTGTCTAAGTGGAAGTAATCATAACTAGCTTATGATGGGAGTAACTATGACTCTCTTATGGCAGGAGTAACAATGACTCTCTTAAGCTGGGAGTAACCATGACTCTCTTAAAGTGGGAGTAACAGTGACTCTCAAGCTGGGAGTAACCATGACTCTCTTAAGGTAGGATTGACCATGAGTCTCTCTAAGTGGAAGTAACAATAACTATCTTATGGTGGGAGTAACTATGACTCTATTATGGCAGGAGTAACAATGACTTTCTGAAGCTGGGAGTAACCATGACTCTCTTAAAGTGGGAGTAACAATGACTCTCTAGCTGAGAGTAACCATGACTCTCTTAAGGTGGGAGTGACCATGAGTCTCTCTAAGTGGAAGTAACAATAACTATCTTATGGTGGGAGTAACTATGACTCTATTATGGCAGGAGTAACAATGACTTTCTGAAGCTGGGAGTAACCATGACTCTCTTAAAGTGGGAGTAACAATGACTCTCTAGCTGGGAGTAACCATGACTCTCTTAAGGTGGGAGTGACCATGAGTCTCTCTAATTGGAAGTAACCATGATTATCTTATGGTGGGAGTAACCTTGACTCTCTTAAGGTAGGATTGACCATGAGTCTGTCTAAGTGGAAGTAATCATAACTAGCTTATGATGGGAGTAACCATGACTCTCTTAAGGTGGGAGTGACCATGAGTCTCTCTAATTGGAAGTAACCATGATTATATTATGGTGGGAGTAACCTTGACTCTCTTATGGTAGGATTGACCATGAGTCTGTCTAAGTGGAAGTAATCATAACTAGCTTATGATGGGAGTAACTATGACTCTCTTATGGCAGGAGTAACAATGACTCTCTTAAGCTGGGAGTAACCATGACTCTCTTAAAGTGGGAGTAACAATGACTCTCTAGCTGGGAGTAACCATGACTCTCTTAAGGTGGGAGTGACCATGAGTCTCTCTAATTGGAAGTAACCATGATTATCTTATGGCAGGAGTAACAATGACTCTCTTAAGCTGGGAGTAACCATGACTCTCTTAAAGTGGGAGTAACAATGACTCTCAAGCTGGGAGTAACCATGACTCTCTTAAGGTAGGATTGACCATGAGTCTCTCTAAGTGGAAGTAATCATAACTAGCTTATGATGGGAGTAACTATGACTCTCTTATGGCAGGAGTAACAATGACTCTCTTAAGCTGGGAGTAACCATGACTCTCTTAAAGTGGGAGTAACAGTGACTCTCAAGCTGGGAGTAACCATGACTCTCTTAAAGTGGGAGTAACAATGACTCTCAAGCTGGGAGTAACCATTACTCTCTTAAGGTGGGAGTGACCATGAGTCTCTCTAATTGGAAGTAACCATGATTATCTTATGGTGGGAGTAACCTTGACTCTCTTAAGGTAGGATTGACCATGAGTCTGTCTAAGTGGAAGTAATCATAACTAGCTTATGATGGGAGTAACTATGACTCTCTTATGGCAGGAGTAACAATGACTCTCTTAAGCTGGGAGTAACCATGACTCTCTTAAGGTGGGAGTGACCATGAGTCTCTCTAATTGGAAGTAACCATGATTATCTTATGGTGGGAGTAACCTTGACTCTCTTAAGGTAGGATTGACCATGAGTCTGTCTAAGTGGAAGTAATCATAACTAGCTTATGATGGGAGTAACTATGACTCTCTTATGGCAGGAGTAACAATGACTCTCTTAAGCTGGGAGTAACCATGACTCTCTTAAAGTGGGAGTAACAGTGACTCTCAAGCTGGGAGTAACCATGACTCTCTTAAAGTGGGAGTAACAATGACTCTCAAGCTGGGAGTAACCATTACTCTCTTAAGGTGGGAGTGACCATGAGTCTCTCTAATTGGAAGTAACCATGATTATCTTATGGTGGGAGTAACCTTGACTCTCTTAAGGTAGGATTGACCATGAGTCTGTCTAAGTGGAAGTAATCATAACTAGCTTATGATGGGAGTAACTATGACTCTCTTATGGCAGGAGTAACAATGACTCTCTTAAGCTGGGAGTAACCATGACTCTCTTAAAGTGGGAGTAACAGTGCCTCTCAAGCTGGGAGTAACCATGACTCTCTTAAAGTGGGAGTAACAATGACTCTCTAGCTGAGAGTAACCATGACTCTCTTAAGGTGGGAGTGACCATGAGTCTCTCTAATTGGAAGTAACCATGATTATCTTATGGTGGGAGTAACCTTGACTCTCTTAAGGTAGGATTGACCATGAGTCTCTCTAAGTGGAAGTAACCATAACTATCTTATGGTGGGAGTAACTATGACTCTATTATGGCAGGAGTAACAATGACTCTCTTAAGCTGGGAGTAACCATGACTCTCTTAAAGTGGGAGTAACAATGACTCTCTAGCTGAGAGTAACCATGACTCTCTTAAGGTGGGAGTGACCATGATTCTCTCTAATTGGAATTAACCATGATTATCTTATGGTGGGAGTAACCTTGACTCTCTTAAGGTAGGATTTACCATGAGTCTCTCTAATTGGAAGTAACAATAACTATCTTATGGTGGGAGTAACTATGACTCTATTATGGCAGGAGTAACAATGACTTTCTGAAGCTGGGAGTTACCATGACTCTCTTAAAGTGGGAGTAACAATGACTCTCTAGCTGGGAGTAACCATGACTCTCTTAAGGTGGGAGTGACCATGAGTCTCTCTAATTGGAAGTAACCATGATTATCTTATGGTGGGAGTAACCTTGACTCTCTTAAGGTAGGATTGACCATGAGTCTGTCTAAGTGGAAGTAATCATAAAGTGGAAGTAACCATAACTATCTTATGGTGGGAGTAACTATGACACTATTATGACAGGAGTAACAATGACTTTCTGAAGCTGGGAGTAACCATGACTCTCTTAAAGTGGGAGTAACAATGACTCTCTAGCTGAGAGTAACCATTACTCTCTTAAGGTGGGAGTGACCATGAGTCTCTCTAATTGGAAGTAACCATGATTATCTTATGGTGGGAGTAACCTTGACTCTCTTAAGGTAGGATTGACCATGAGTCTCTCTAAGTGGAAGTAACCATGATTATCTTATGGTGGGAGTAACCTTGACTCTCTTATGGCAGGAGTAACAATGACTCGCTTAAGCTGGGAGTAACCATGACTCTCTTAAATTGGGAGTAACAATGACTCTCTAGCTGAGAGTAACCATGACTCTCTTAAGGTGGGAGTGACCATGAGTCTCTCTAATTGGAAGTAACCATGATTATCTTATGGTGGGAGTAACCTTGACTCTCTTAAGGTAGGATTGACCATGCGTCTGTCTAAGTGGAAGTAATCATAACTAGCTTATGATGGGAGTAACTATGACTCTCTTATGGCAGGAGTAACAATGACTCTCTTAAGCTGGGAGTAACCATGACTCTCTTAAAGTGGGAGTAACAATGACTCTCAAGCTGGGAGTAACCATGACTCTCTTAAGGTGGGAGTGACCATGAGTCTCTCTAATTGGAAGTAACCATGATTATCTTATGGTGGGAGTAACCTTGACTCTCTTATGGCAGGACTAACAATGACTCTCAAGCTGGGAGTAACCATGACTCTCTTAAGGTAGGATTTACCATGAGTCTCTCTAAGTGGAAGTAACCATAACTATCTTATGGTGGGAGTAACTATGACTCTATTATGGCAGGAGTAACAATGACTTTCTGAAGCTGGGAGTAACCATGACTCTCTTAAAGTGGGAGTAACAATGACTCTCTAGCTGGGAGTAACCAAGACTCTCTTAAGGTGGGAGTGACCATGAGTCTCTCTAATTGGAAGTAACCATGATTATCTTATGGTGGGAGTAACCTTGACTCTCTTAAGGTAGGATTGACCATGAGTCTGTCTAAGTGGAAGTAATCATAACTAGCTTATGATGGGAGTAACTATGACTCTCTTATGGCAGGAGTAACAATGACTCTCTTAAGCTGGGAGTAACCATGACTCTCTTAAGGTGGGAGTGACCATGAGTCTCTCTAATTGGAAGTAACCATGATTATCTTATGGTGGGAGTAACCTTGACTCTCTTAAGGTAGGATTGACCATGAGTCTGTCTAAGTGGAAGTAATCATAACTAGCTTATGATGGGAGTAACTATGACTCTCTTATGGCAGGAGTAACAATGACTCTCTTAAGCTGGGAGTAACCATGACTCTCTTAAGGTGGGAGTGACCATGAGTCTCTCTAATTGGAAGTAACCATGATTATCTTATGGTGGGAGTAACCTTGACTCTCTTAAGGTAGGATTGACCATGAGTCTCTCTAAGTGGAAGTAACCATAACTATCTTATGGTGGGAGTAACTATGACTCTATTATGGCAGGAGTAACAATGACTTTCGGAAGCTGGGAGTAACCATGACTCTCTTAAAGTGGGAGTAACAATGACTCTCAAGCTGGGAGTAAACATGACTCTCTTAAGGTGGGATTGACCATGAGTATCTCTAAGTGGAAGTAACCATGATTATCTTATGGTGGGAGTAACCTTGACTCTCTTAAGGTAGGATTGACCATGAGTCTCTCTAAGTGGAAGTAACCATAACTATCTTATGGTGGGAGTAACTATGACTCTATTATGGCAGGAGTAACAATGACTTTCTGAAGCTGGGAGTAACCATGACTCTCTTAAAGTGGGAGTAACAATGACTCTCTAGCTGGGAGTAACCAAGACTCTCTTAAGGTGGGAGTGACCATGAGTCTCTCTAATTGGAAGTAACCATGATTATCTTATGGTGGGAGTAACCTTGACTCTCTTAAGGTAGGATTAACCATGAGTCTGTCTAAGTGGAAGTAATCATAACTAGCTTATGATGGGAGTAACTATGACTCTCTTATGGCAGGAGTAACAATGACTCTCTTAAGCTGGGAGTAACCATGACTCTCTTAAAGTGGGAGTAACAGTGACTCTCAAGCTGGGAGTAACCATGACTCTCTTAAGGTAGGATTGACCATGAGTCTCTCTAAGTGGAAGTAACAATAACTATCTTATGGTTGGAGTAACTATGACTCTATTATGGCAGGAGTAACAATGACTTTCTGAAGCTGAGAGTAACCATGACTCTCTTAAGGTGGGAGTGACCATGAGTCTCTCTAATTGGAAGTAACCATGATTATCTTATGGTGGGAGTAACCTTGACTCTCTTAAGGTAGGATTGACCATGAGTCTGTCTAAGTGGAAGTAATCATAACTAGCTTATGATGGGAGTAACTATGACTCTCTTATGGCAGGAGTAACAATGACTCTCTTGAGCTGAAGGTAACCATGACTCTCTTAAAGTGGGAGTAACAATGACTCTCTAGCTGGGAGTAAACATGACTCTCTTAAGGTGGGAGTGACCACGAGTCTCTCTAATTGGAAGTAACCATGATTATCTTATGGTGGGAGTAACCTTGACTCTCTTAAGGTAGGATTGACCATGAGTCTGTCTAAGTGGAAGTAATCATAACTAGCTTATGATGGGAGTAACTATGACTCTCTTATGGCAGGAGTAACAATGACTCTCTTAAGCTAGGAGTAACCATGACTCTCTTAAAGTGGGAGTAACAATGACTCTCAAGCTGGGAGTAACCATGACTCTCTTAAGGTGGGAGTGACCATGACTCTCTTAAGGTGGGAGTGACCATGAGTCTCTCTAATTGGAAGTAACCATGATTATCTTATGGTGGGAGTAACCTTGACTCTCTTAAGGTAGGATTGACCATGAGTTTCTCTAAGTTGAAGTAACAATAACTATCTTATGGTGGGAGTAACTATGACTCTATTATGGCAGGAGTAACAATGACTTTCTGAAACTGGGAGTAACCATGACTCTCTTAAAGTGGGAGTAACAATGACTCTCTAGCTGAGAGTAACCATGACTCTCTTAAGGTGGGAGTGACCATGAGTCTCTCTAATTGGAAGTAACCATAATTATCTTATGGTGGGAGTAACCTTGACTCTCTTAAGGTAGGATTGACCATGAGTCTCTCTAAGTGGAAGTAACCATGACTCTCTTAAAGTGGGAGTAACTATGACTCTATTATGGCAGGAGTAACAATGACTTTCTGAAGCTGGGAGTAACCATGACTCTCTTAAAGTGGGAGTAACAATGACTCTCTAGCTGGGAGTAACCATGACTCTCTTAAGGTGGGAGTGACCATGAGTCTCTCTAATTGGAAGTAACCATGATTATCTTATAATGGGAGTAACCTTGACTCTCTTAAGGTAGGATTGACCATCAGTCTGTCTAAGTGGAAGTAACCATGATTATCTTATGGTGGGAGTAACCTTGACTCTCTTAAGGTAGGATTGACCATGAGTCTGTCTAAGTGGAAGTAATCATAACTATCTTATGGTGGGAGTAACTATGACTCTATTATGGCAGGAGTAACAATGACTTTCTGAAGCTGGGAGTAACCATGACTCTCTTAAAGTGGGAGTAACAATGACTCTCTAGCTGAGAGTAAGCATTACTCTCTTAAGGTGGGAGTGACCATCAGTCTCTCTAATTGGAAGTAACCATGATTATCTTATGGTGGGAGTAACCTTGACTCTCTTAAGGTAGGATTGACCACGCGTCTGTCTAAGTGGAAGTAATCATAACTAGCTTATTATGGGAGTAACTATGACTCTCTTATGGCAGGAGTAACAATGACTCTCTTAAGCTGGGAGTAACCATGACTCTCTTAAAGTGGGAGTAACAGTGACTCTCAAGCTGGGAGTAACCATGACTCTCTTAAGGTAGGATTGACCATGAGTCTCTCTAAGTGGAAGTAACAATAACTATCTTATGGTGGGAGTAACTATGACTCTATTATGGCAGGAGTAACAATGACTTTCTGAAGCTGGGAGTAACCATGACTCTCTTAAAGTGGGAGTAACAATGACTCTCTAGCTGAGAGTAACCATGACTCTCTTAAGGTGGGAGTGACCATGAGTCTCTCTAAGTGGAAGTAACAATAACTATCTTATGGTGGGAGTAACTATGACTCTATTATGGCAGGAGTAACAATTACTTTCTGAAGCTGGGAGTAACCATGACTCTCTTAAAGTGGGAGTAACAATGACTCTCTAGCTGGGAGTAACCATGACTCTCTTAAGGTGGGAGTGACCATGAGTCTCTCTAATTGGAAGTAACCATGATTATCTTATGGTGGGAGTAACCTTGACTCTCTTAAGGTAGGATTGACCATGAGTCTGTCTAAGTGGAAGTAATCATAACTAGCTTATGATGGGAGTAACTATGACTCTCTTATGGCAGGAGTAACAATGACTCTCTTAAGCTGGGAGTAACCATGACTCTCTTAAAGTGGGAGTAACAATGACTCTCTAGCTGGGAGTAACCATGACTCTCTTAAGGTGGGAGTGACCATGAGTCTCTCTAATTGGAAGTAACCATGATTATCTTATGGTGGGAGTAACCTTGACTCTCTTAAGGTAGGATTGACCATGAGTCTGTCTAAGTGGAAGTAATCATAACTAGCTTATGATGGGAGTAACCTTGAATCTCTTAAGGTAGGATTGACCATGAGTCTGTCTAAGTGGAAGTAATCATAACTATCTTATGGTGGGAGTAATTATGACTCTATTATGGCAGGAGTAACAATGACTCTCTTAAGCTGGGAGTAACCATGACTCTCTTAAAGTGGGAGTAACAATGACTCTCAAGCTGGGAGTAAACATGACTCTCTTAAGGTGGGATTGACCATGAGTATCTCTAAGTGGAAGTAACCATGATTATCTTATGGTGGGAGTAACCTTGACTCTCTTATGGCAGGACTAACAATGACTCTCAAGCTGGGAGTAACCATGACTCTCTTAAGGTAGGATTTACCATGAGTCTCTCTAAGTGGAAGTAACCATAACTATCTTATGGTGGGAGTAACTATGACTCTATTATGGCAGGAGTAACAATGACTTTCTGAAGCTGGGAGTAACCATGACTCTCTTAAAGTGGGAGTAACAATGACTCTCTAGCTGAGAGTAACCATGACTCTCTTAAGGTGGGAGTGACCATGAGTCTCTCTAAGTGGAAGTAACCATAACTATCTTATGGTGGGAGTAACTATGACTCTATTATGGCAGGAGTAACAATGACTTTCTGAAGCTGGGAGTAACCATGACTCTCTTAAAGTGAGAGTAACCATTACTCTCTTAAGGTGGGAGTGACCATGAGTCTCTCTAATTGGAAGTAACCATGATTATCTTATGGTGGGAGTAACCTTGACTCTCTTAAGGTAGGATTGACCATGAGTCTCTCTAAGTGGAAGTAACCATAACTATCTTATGGTGGGAGTAACTATGACTCTATTATGGCAGGAGTAACAATGACTTTCTGAAGCTGGGAGTAACCATGACTCTCTTAAAGTGGGAGTAACAATGACTCTCAAGCTGGGAGTAAACATGACTCTCTTAAGGTGGGAGTGACCATGAGTCTCTCTAATTGGAAGTAACCATGATTATCTTATGGTGGGAGTAACCTTGACTCTCTTAAGGTAGGATTGACCATGAGTCTGTCTAAGTGGAAGTAATCATAACTAGCTTATGATGGGAGTAACTATGACTCTCTTATGGCAGGAGTAACAATGACTCTCTTGAGCTGGGAGTAACCATGACTCTCTTAAAGTGGGAGTAACAATGACTCTCTAGCTGGGAGTAACCATTACTCTCTTAAGGTGGGAGTGACCATGAGTCTCTCTAATTGGAAGTAACCATGATTATCTTATGGTGGGAGTAACCTTGACTCTCTTAAGGTAGGATTGACCATGAGTCTGTCTAAGTGGAAGTAATCATAACTAGCTTATGATGGGAGTAACTATGACTCTCTTATGACAGGAGTAACAATGACTCTCTTAAGCTGGGAGTAACCATGACTCTCTTAAAGTGGGAGTAACAGTGACTCTCAAGCTGGGAGTAACCATGACTCTCTTAAGGTAGGATTGACCATGAGTCTCTCTAAGTGGAAGTAACCATGACTCTCTTAAAGTGGGAGTAACTATGACTCTATTATGGCAGGAGTAACAATGACTTTCTGAAGCTGGGAGTAACCATGACTCTCTTAAAGTGGGAGTAACAATGACTCTCTAGCTGGGAGTAACCATGACTCTCTTAAGGTGGGAGTGACCATGAGTCTCTCTAATTGGAAGTAACCATGATTATCTTATGGTGGGAGTAACCTTGACTCTCTTAAGGTAGGATTGACCATCAGTCTGTCTAAGTGGAAGTAACCATGATTATCTTATGGTGGGAGTAACCTTGACTCTCTTAAGGTAGGATTGACCATGAGTCTGTCTAAGTGGAAGTAATCATAACTATCTTATGGTGGGAGTAACTATGACTCTATTATGGCAGGAGTAACAATGACTTTTTGAAGCTGGGAGTAACCATGACTCTCTTAAAGTGGGAGTAACAATGACTCTCTAGCTGAGAGTAAGCATTACTCTCTTAAGGTGGGAGTGACCATCAGTCTCTCTAATTGGAAGTAACCATGATTATCTTATGGTGGGAGTAACCTTGACTCTCTTAAGGTAGGATTGACCACGCGTCTGTCTAAGTGGAAGTAATCATAACTAGCTTATTATGGGAGTAACTATGACTCTCTTATGGCAGGAGTAACAATGACTCTCTTAAGCTGGGAGTAACCATGACTCTCTTAAAGTGGGAGTAACAGTGACTCTCAAGCTGGGAGTAACCATGACTCTCTTAAGGTAGGATTGACCATGAGTCTCTCTAAGTGGAAGTAACAATAACTATCTTATGGTGGGAGTAACTATGACTCTATTATGGCAGGAGTAACAATGACTTTCTGAAGCTGGGAGTAACCATGACTCTCTTAAAGTGGGAGTAACAATGACTCTCTAGCTGGGAGTAACCATGACTCTCTTAAGGTGGGAGTGACCATGAGTCTCTCTAATTGGAAGTAACCATGATTATCTTATGGTGGGAGTAACCTTGACTCTCTTATGGCAGGACTAACAATGACTCTCAAGCTGGGAGTAACCATGACTCTCTTAAGGTAGGATTTACCATGAGTCTCTCTAAGTGGAAGTAACCATAACTATCTTATGGTGGGAGTAACTATGACTCTATTATGGCAGGAGTAACAATGACTTTCTGAAGCTGGGAGTAACCATGACTCTCTTAAAGTGGGAGTAACAATGACTCTCTAGCTGGGAGTAACCAAGACTCTCTTAAGGTGGGAGTGACCATGAGTCTCTCTAATTGGAAGTAACCATGATTATCTTATGGTGGGAGTAACCTTGACTCTCTTAAGGTAGGATTGACCATGAGTCTGTCTAAGTGGAAGTAATCATAACTAGCTTATGATGGGAGTAACTATGACTCTCTTATGGCAGGAGTAACAATGACTCTCTTAAGCTGGGAGTAACCATGACTCTCTTAAGGTGGGAGTGACCATGAGTCTCTCTAATTGGAAGTAACCATGATTATCTTATGGTGGGAGTAACCTTGACTCTCTTAAGGTAGGATTGACCATGAGTCTGTCTAAGTGGAAGTAATCATAACTAGCTTATGATGGGAGTAACTATGACTCTCTTATGGCAGGAGTAACAATGACTCTCTTAAGCTGGGAGTAACCATGACTCTCTTAAGGTGGGAGTGACCATGAGTCTCTCTAATTGGAAGTAACCATGATTATCTTATGGTGGGAGTAACCTTGACTCTCTTAAGGTAGGATTGACCATGAGTCTCTCTAAGTGGAAGTAACCATAACTATCTTATGGTGGGAGTAACTATGACTCTATTATGGCAGGAGTAACAATGACTTTCTGAAGCTGGGAGTAACCATGACTCTCTTAAAGTGGGAGTAACAATGACTCTCAAGCTGGGAGTAAACATGACTCTCTTAAGGTGGGATTGACCATGAGTCTCTCTAATTGGAAGTAACCATAATTATCTTATGGTGGGAGTAACCTTGACTCTCTTAAGGTAGGATTGACCATGAGTCTCTCTAAGTGGAAGTAACCATGACTCTCTTAAAGTGGGAGTAACTATGACTCTATTATGGCAGGAGTAACAATGACTTTCTGAAGCTGGGAGTAACCATGACTCTCTTAAAGTGGGAGTAACAATGACTCTCTAGCTGGGAGTAACCATGACTCTCTTAAGGTGGGAGTGACCATGAGTCTCTCTAATTGGAAGTAACCATGATTATCTTATGGTGGGAGTAACCTTGACTCTCTTAAGGTAGGATTGACCATCAGTCTGTCTAAGTGGAAGTAACCATGATTATCTTATGGTGGGAGTAACCTTGACTCTCTTAAGGTAGGATTGACCATGAGTCTGTCTAAGTGGAAGTAATCATAACTATCTTATGGTGGGAGTAACTATGACTCTATTATGGCAGGAGTAACAATGACTTTCTGAAGCTGGGAGTAACCATGACTCTCTTAAAGTGGGAGTAACAATGACTCTCTAGCTGAGAGTAAGCATTACTCTCTTAAGGTGGGAGTGACCATCAGTCTCTCTAATTGGAAGTAACCATGATTATCTTATGGTGGGAGTAACCTTGACTCTCTTAAGGTAGGATTGACCACGCGTCTGTCTAAGTGGAAGTAATCATAACTAGCTTATTATGGGAGTAACTATGACTCTCTTATGGCAGGAGTAACAATGACTCTCTTAAGCTGGGAGTAACCATGACTCTCTTAAAGTGGGAGTAACAGTGACTCTCAAGCTGGGAGTAACCATGACTCTCTTAAGGTAGGATTGACCATGAGTCTCTCTAAGTGGAAGTAACAATAACTATCTTATGGTGGGAGTAACTATGACTCTATTATGGCAGGAGTAACAATGACTTTCTGAAGCTGGGAGTAACCATGACTCTCTTAAAGTGGGAGTAACAATGACTCTCTAGCTGGGAGTAACCATGACTCTCTTAAGGTGGGAGTGACCATGAGTCTCTCTAATTGGAAGTAACCATGATTATCTTATGGTGGGAGTAACCTTGACTCTCTTATGGCAGGACTAACAATGACTCTCAAGCTGGGAGTAACCATGACTCTCTTAAGGTAGGATTTACCATGAGTCTCTCTAAGTGGAAGTAACCATAACTATCTTATGGTGGGAGTAACTATGACTCTATTATGGCAGGAGTAACAATGACTTTCTGAAGCTGGGAGTAACCATGACTCTCTTAAAGTGGGAGTAACAATGACTCTCTAGCTGGGAGTAACCAAGACTCTCTTAAGGTGGGAGTGACCATGAGTCTCTCTAATTGGAAGTAACCATGATTATCTTATGGTGGGAGTAACCTTGACTCTCTTAAGGTAGGATTGACCATGAGTCTGTCTAAGTGGAAGTAATCATAACTAGCTTATGATGGGAGTAACTATGACTCTCTTATGGCAGGAGTAACAATGACTCTCTTAAGCTGGGAGTAACCATGACTCTCTTAAGGTGGGAGTGACCATGAGTCTCTCTAATTGGAAGTAACCATGATTATCTTATGGTGGGAGTAACCTTGACTCTCTTAAGGTAGGATTGACCATGAGTCTGTCTAAGTGGAAGTAATCATAACTAGCTTATGATGGGAGTAACTATGACTCTCTTATGGCAGGAGTAACAATGACTCTCTTAAGCTGGGAGTAACCATGACTCTCTTAAGGTGGGAGTGACCATGAGTCTCTCTAATTGGAAGTAACCATGATTATCTTATGGTGGGAGTAACCTTGACTCTCTTAAGGTAGGATTGACCATGAGTCTCTCTAAGTGGAAGTAACCATAACTATCTTATGGTGGGAGTAACTATGACTCTATTATGGCAGGAGTAACAATGACTTTCTGAAGCTGGGAGTAACCATGACTCTCTTAAAGTGGGAGTAACAATGACTCTCAAGCTGGGAGTAAACATGACTCTCTTAAGGTGGGATTGACCATGAGTATCTCTAAGTGGAAGTAACCATGATTATCTTATGGTGGGAGTAACCTTGACTCTCTTAAGGTAGGATTGACCATGAGTCTCTCTAAGTGGAAGTAACCATAACTATCTTATGGTGGGAGTAACTATGACTCTATTATGGCAGGAGTAACAATGACTTTCTGAAGCTGGGAGTAACCATGACTCTCTTAAAGTGGGAGTAACAATGACTCTCTAGCTGGGAGTAACCAAGACTCTCTTAAGGTGGGAGTGACCATGAGTCTCTCTAATTGGAAGTAACCATGATTATCTTATGGTGGGAGTAACCTTGACTCTCTTAAGGTAGGATTAACCATGAGTCTGTCTAAGTGGAAGTAATCATAACTAGCTTATGATGGGAGTAACTATGACTCTCTTATGGCAGGAGTAACAATGACTCTCTTAAGCTGGGAGTAACCATGACTCTCTTAAAGTGGGAGTAACAGTGACTCTCAAGCTGGGAGTAACCATGACTCTCTTAAGGTAGGATTGACCATGAGTCTCTCTAAGTGGAAGTAACAATAACTATCTTATGGTTGGAGTAACTATGACTCTATTATGGCAGGAGTAACAATGACTTTCTGAAGCTGGGAGTAACCATGACTCTCTTAAAGTGGGAGTAACAATGACTCTCTAGCTGAGAGTAACCATGACTCTCTTAAGGTGGGAGTGACCATGAGTCTCTCTAATTGGAAGTAACCATGATTATCTTATGGTGGGAGTAACCTTGACTCTCTTAAGGTAGGATTGACCATGAGTCTGTCTAAGTGGAAGTAATCATAACTAGCTTATGATGGGAGTAACTATGACTCTCTTATGGCAGGAGTAACAATGACTCTCTTGAGCTGAAGGTAACCATGACTCTCTTAAAGTGGGAGTAACAATGACTCTCTAGCTGGGAGTAACCATTACTCTCTTAAGGTGGGAGTGACCATGAGTCTCTCTAATTGGAAGTAACCATGATTATCTTATGGTGGGAGTAACCTTGACTCTCTTAAGGTAGGATTGACCATGAGTCTGTCTAAGTGGAAGTAATCATAACTAGCTTATGATGGGAGTAACTATGACTCTCTTATGGCAGGAGTAACAATGACTCTCTTAAGCTGGGAGTAACCATGACTCTCTTAAAGTGGGAGTAACAGTGACTCTCAAGCTGGGAGTAACCATGACTCTCTTAAGGTAGGATTGACCATGAGTCTCTCTAAGTGGAAGTAACAATAACTATCTTATGGTGGGAGTAACTATGACTCTATTATGGCAGGAGTAACAATGACTTTCTGAAGCTGGGAGTAACCATGACTCTCTTAAAGTGGGAGTAACAATGACTCTCTAGCTGAGAGTAACCATGACTCTCTTAAGGTGGGAGTGACCACGAGTCTCTCTAATTGGAAGTAACCATGATTATCTTATGGTGGGAGTAACCTTGACTCTCTTAAGGTAGGATTGACCATGAGTCTGTCTAAGTGGAAGTAATCATAACTAGCTTATGATGGGAGTAACTATGACTCTCTTATGGCAGGAGTAACAATGACTCTCTTAAGCTGGGAGTAACCATGACTCTCTTAAAGTGGGAGTAACAGTGACTCTCAAGCTGGGAGTAACCATGACTCTCTTAAGGTAGGATTGACCATGAGTCTCTCTAAGTGGAAGTAACAATAACTATCTTATGGTGGGAGTAACTATGACTCTATTATGGCAGGAGTAACAATGACTTTCTGAAGCTGGGAGTAACCATGACTCTCTTAAAGTGGGAGTAACAATGACTCTCTAGCTGAGAGTAACCATGACTCTCTTAAGGTGGGAGTGACCATGAGTCTCTCTAAGTGGAAGTAACAATAACTATCTTATGGTGGGAGTAACTATGACTCTATTATGGCAGGAGTAACAATGACTTTCTGAAGCTGGGAGTAACCATGACTCTCTTAAAGTGGGAGTAACAATGACTCTCTAGCTGGGAGTAACCATGACTCTCTTAAGGTGGGAGTGACCATGAGTCTCTCTAATTGGAAGTAACCATGATTATCTTATGGTGGGAGTAACCTTGACTCTCTTAAGGTAGGATTGACCATGAGTCTGTCTAAGTGGAAGTAATCATAACTAGCTTATGATGGGAGTAACCATGACTCTCTTAAGGTGGGAGTGACCATGAGTCTCTCTAATTGGAAGTAACCATGATTATATTATGGTGGGAGTAACCTTGACTCTCTTATGGTAGGATTGACCATGAGTCTGTCTAAGTGGAAGTAATCATAACTAGCTTATGATGGGAGTAACTATGACTCTCTTATGGCAGGAGTAACAATGACTCTCTTAAGCTGGGAGTAACCATGACTCTCTTAAAGTGGGAGTAACAATGACTCTCTAGCTGGGAGTAACCATGACTCTCTTAAGGTGGGAGTGACCATGAGTCTCTCTAATTGGAAGTAACCATGATTATCTTATGGCAGGAGTAACAATGACTCTCTTAAGCTGGGAGTAACCATGACTCTCTTAAAGTGGGAGTAACAATGACTCTCAAGCTGGGAGTAACCATGACTCTCTTAAGGTAGGATTGACCATGAGTCTCTCTAAGTGGAAGTAATCATAACTAGCTTATGATGGGAGTAACTATGACTCTCTTATGGCAGGAGTAACAATGACTCTCTTAAGCTGGGAGTAACCATGACTCTCTTAAAGTGGGAGTAACAGTGACTCTCAAGCTGGGAGTAACCATGACTCTCTTAAAGTGGGAGTAACAATGACTCTCAAGCTGGGAGTAACCATTACTCTCTTAAGGTGGGAGTGACCATGAGTCTCTCTAATTGGAAGTAACCATGATTATCTTATGGTGGGAGTAACCTTGACTCTCTTAAGGTAGGATTGACCATGAGTCTGTCTAAGTGGAAGTAATCATAACTAGCTTATGATGGGAGTAACTATGACTCTCTTATGGCAGGAGTAACAATGACTCTCTTAAGCTGGGAGTAACCATGACTCTCTTAAGGTGGGAGTGACCATGAGTCTCTCTAATTGGAAGTAACCATGATTATCTTATGGTGGGAGTAACCTTGACTCTCTTAAGGTAGGATTGACCATGAGTCTGTCTAAGTGGAAGTAATCATAACTAGCTTATGATGGGAGTAACTATGACTCTCTTATGGCAGGAGTAACAATGACTCTCTTAAGCTGGGAGTAACCATGACTCTCTTAAAGTGGGAGTAACAGTGACTCTCAAGCTGGGAGTAACCATGACTCTCTTAAAGTGGGAGTAACAATGACTCTCAAGCTGGGAGTAACCATTACTCTCTTAAGGTGGGAGTGACCATGAGTCTCTCTAATTGGAAGTAACCATGATTATCTTATGGTGGGAGTAACCTTGACTCTCTTAAGGTAGGATTGACCATGAGTCTGTCTAAGTGGAAGTAATCATAACTAGCTTATGATGGGAGTAACTATGACTCTCTTATGGCAGGAGTAACAATGACTCTCTTAAGCTGGGAGTAACCATGACTCTCTTAAAGTGGGAGTAACAGTGCCTCTCAAGCTGGGAGTAACCATGACTCTCTTAAAGTGGGAGTAACAATGACTCTCTAGCTGAGAGTAACCATGACTCTCTTAAGGTGGGAGTGACCATGAGTCTCTCTAATTGGAAGTAACCATGATTATCTTATGGTGGGAGTAACCTTGACTCTCTTAAGGTAGGATTGACCATGAGTCTCTCTAAGTGGAAGTAACCATAACTATCTTATGGTGGGAGTAACTATGACTCTATTATGGCAGGAGTAACAATGACTCTCTTAAGCTGGGAGTAACCATGACTCTCTTAAAGTGGGAGTAACAATGACTCTCTAGCTGAGAGTAACCATGACTCTCTTAAGGTGGGAGTGACCATGATTCTCTCTAATTGGAATTAACCATGATTATCTTATGGTGGGAGTAACCTTGACTCTCTTAAGGTAGGATTTACCATGAGTCTCTCTAATTGGAAGTAACAATAACTATCTTATGGTGGGAGTAACTATGACTCTATTATGGCAGGAGTAACAATGACTTTCTGAAGCTGGGAGTTACCATGACTCTCTTAAAGTGGGAGTAACAATGACTCTCTAGCTGGGAGTAACCATGACTCTCTTAAGGTGGGAGTGACCATGAGTCTCTCTAATTGGAAGTAACCATGATTATCTTATGGTGGGAGTAACCTTGACTCTCTTAAGGTAGGATTGACCATGAGTCTGTCTAAGTGGAAGTAATCATAAAGTGGAAGTAACCATAACTATCTTATGGTGGGAGTAACTATGACACTATTATGACAGGAGTAACAATGACTTTCTGAAGCTGGGAGTAACCATGACTCTCTTAAAGTGGGAGTAACAATGACTCTCTAGCTGAGAGTAACCATTACTCTCTTAAGGTGGGAGTGACCATGAGTCTCTCTAATTGGAAGTAACCATGATTATCTTATGGTGGGAGTAACCTTGACTCTCTTAAGGTAGGATTGACCATGAGTCTCTCTAAGTGGAAGTAACCATGATTATCTTATGGTGGGAGTAACCTTGACTCTCTTATGGCAGGAGTAACAATGACTCGCTTAAGCTGGGAGTAACCATGACTCTCTTAAATTGGGAGTAACAATGACTCTCTAGCTGAGAGTAACCATGACTCTCTTAAGGTGGGAGTGACCATGAGTCTCTCTAATTGGAAGTAACCATGATTATCTTATGGTGGGAGTAACCTTGACTCTCTTAAGGTAGGATTGACCATGCGTCTGTCTAAGTGGAAGTAATCATAACTAGCTTATGATGGGAGTAACTATGACTCTCTTATGGCAGGAGTAACAATGACTCTCTTAAGCTGGGAGTAACCATGACTCTCTTAAAGTGGGAGTAACAATGACTCTCAAGCTGGGAGTAACCATGACTCTCTTAAGGTGGGAGTGACCATGAGTCTCTCTAAGTGGAAGTAATCATAACTAGCTTATGATGGGAGTAACTATGACTCTCTTATGGCAGGAGTAACAATGACTCTCTTAAGCTGGGAGTAACCATGACTCTCTTAAAGTGGGAGTAACAGTGACTCTCAAGCTGGGAGTAACCATGACTCTCTTAAAGTGGGAGTAACAATGATTCTCAAGCTGGGAGTAACCATTACTCTCTTAAGGTGGGAGTGACCATGAGTCTCTCTAATTGGAAGTAACCATGATTATCTTATGGTGGGAGTAACCTTGACTCTCTTAAGGTAGGATTGACCATGAGTCTCTCTAAGTGGAAGTAACCATGATTATCTTATGGTGGGAGTAACCTTGACTCTCTTATGGCAGGAGTAACAATGACTCGCTTAAGCTGGGAGTAACCATGACTCTCTTAAAGTGGGAGTAACAATGACTCTCTAGCTGAGAGTAACCATGACTCTCTTAAGGTGGGAGTGACCATGAGTCTCTCTAATTGGAAGTAACCATAATTATCTTATGGTGGGAGTAACCTTGACTCTCTTAAGGTAGGATTGACCATGAGTCTCTCTAAGTGGAAGTAACCATGACTCTCTTAAAGTGGGAGTAACTATGACTCTATTATGGCAGGAGTAACAATGACTTTCTGAAGCTGGGAGTAACCATGACTCTCTTAAAGTGGGAGTAACAATGACTCTCTAGCTGGGAGTAACCATGACTCTCTTAAGGTGGGAGTGACCATGAGTCTCTCTAATTGGAAGTAACCATGATTATCTTATGGTGGGAGTAACCTTGACTCTCTTAAGGTAGGATTGACCATCAGTCTGTCTAAGTGGAAGTAACCATGATTATCTTATGGTGGGAGTAACCTTGACTCTCTTAAGGTAGGATTGACCATGAGTCTGTCTAAGTGGAAGTAATCATAACTATCTTATGGTGGGAGTAACTATGACTCTATTATGGCAGGAGTAACAATGACTTTCTGAAGCTGGGAGTAACCATGACTCTCTTAAAGTGGGAGTAACAATGACTCTCTAGCTGAGAGTAAGCATTACTCTCTTAAGGTGGGAGTGACCATCAGTCTCTCTAATTGGAAGTAACCATGATTATCTTATGGTGGGAGTAACCTTGACTCTCTTAAGGTAGGATTGACCACGCGTCTGTCTAAGTGGAAGTAATCATAACTAGCTTATTATGGGAGTAACTATGACTCTCTTATGGCAGGAGTAACAATGACTCTCTTAAGCTGGGAGTAACCATGACTCTCTTAAAGTGGGAGTAACAGTGACTCTCAAGCTGGGAGTAACCATGACTCTCTTAAGGTAGGATTGACCATGAGTCTCTCTAAGTGGAAGTAACAATAACTATCTTATGGTGGGAGTAACTATGACTCTATTATGGCAGGAGTAACAATGACTTTCTGAAGCTGGGAGTAACCATGACTCTCTTAAAGTGGGAGTAACAATGACTCTCTAGCTGGGAGTAACCATGACTCTCTTAAGGTGGGAGTGACCATGAGTCTCTCTAATTGGAAGTAACCATGATTATCTTATGGTGGGAGTAACCTTGACTCTCTTATGGCAGGACTAACAATGACTCTCAAGCTGGGAGTAACCATGACTCTCTTAAGGTAGGATTTACCATGAGTCTCTCTAAGTGGAAGTAACCATAACTATCTTATGGTGGGAGTAACTATGACTCTATTATGGCAGGAGTAACAATGACTTTCTGAAGCTGGGAGTAACCATGACTCTCTTAAAGTGGGAGTAACAATGACTCTCTAGCTGGGAGTAACCAAGACTCTCTTAAGGTGGGAGTGACCATGAGTCTCTCTAATTGGAAGTAACCATGATTATCTTATGGTGGGAGTAACCTTGACTCTCTTAAGGTAGGATTGACCATGAGTCTGTCTAAGTGGAAGTAATCATAACTAGCTTATGATGGGAGTAACTATGACTCTCTTATGGCAGGAGTAACAATGACTCTCTTAAGCTGGGAGTAACCATGACTCTCTTAAGGTGGGAGTGACCATGAGTCTCTCTAATTGGAAGTAACCATGATTATCTTATGGTGGGAGTAACCTTGACTCTCTTAAGGTAGGATTGACCATGAGTCTGTCTAAGTGGAAGTAATCATAACTAGCTTATGATGGGAGTAACTATGACTCTCTTATGGCAGGAGTAACAATGACTCTCTTAAGCTGGGAGTAACCATGACTCTCTTAAGGTGGGAGTGACCATGAGTCTCTCTAATTGGAAGTAACCATGATTATCTTATGGTGGGAGTAACCTTGACTCTCTTAAGGTAGGATTGACCATGAGTCTCTCTAAGTGGAAGTAACCATAACTATCTTATGGTGGGAGTAACTATGACTCTATTATGGCAGGAGTAACAATGACTTTCTGAAGCTGGGAGTAACCATGACTCTCTTAAAGTGGGAGTAACAATGACTCTCAAGCTGGGAGTAAACATGACTCTCTTAAGGTGGGATTGACCATGAGTATCTCTAAGTGGAAGTAACCATGATTATCTTATGGTGGGAGTAACCTTGACTCTCTTAAGGTAGGATTGACCATGAGTCTCTCTAAGTGGAAGTAACCATAACTATCTTATGGTGGGAGTAACTATGACTCTATTATGGCAGGAGTAACAATGACTTTCTGAAGCTGGGAGTAACCATGACTCTCTTAAAGTGGGAGTAACAATGACTCTCTAGCTGGGAGTAACCAAGACTCTCTTAAGGTGGGAGTGACCATGAGTCTCTCTAATTGGAAGTAACCATGATTATCTTATGGTGGGAGTAACCTTGACTCTCTTAAGGTAGGATTAACCATGAGTCTGTCTAAGTGGAAGTAATCATAACTAGCTTATGATGGGAGTAACTATGACTCTCTTATGGCAGGAGTAACAATGACTCTCTTAAGCTGGGAGTAACCATGACTCTCTTAAAGTGGGAGTAACAGTGACTCTCAAGCTGGGAGTAACCATGACTCTCTTAAGGTAGGATTGACCATGAGTCTCTCTAAGTGGAAGTAACAATAACTATCTTATGGTTGGAGTAACTATGACTCTATTATGGCAGGAGTAACAATGACTTTCTGAAGCTGGGAGTAACCATGACTCTCTTAAAGTGGGAGTAACAATGACTCTCTAGCTGAGAGTAACCATGACTCTCTTAAGGTGGGAGTGACCATGAGTCTCTCTAATTGGAAGTAACCATGATTATCTTATGGTGGGAGTAACCTTGACTCTCTTAAGGTAGGATTGACCATGAGTCTGTCTAAGTGGAAGTAATCATAACTAGCTTATGATGGGAGTAACTATGACTCTCTTATGGCAGGAGTAACAATGACTCTCTTGAGCTGAAGGTAACCATGACTCTCTTAAAGTGGGAGTAACAATGACTCTCTAGCTGGGAGTAACCATTACTCTCTTAAGGTGGGAGTGACCATGAGTCTCTCTAATTGGAAGTAACCATGATTATCTTATGGTGGGAGTAACCTTGACTCTCTTAAGGTAGGATTGACCATGAGTCTGTCTAAGTGGAAGTAATCATAACTAGCTTATGATGGGAGTAACTATGACTCTCTTATGGCAGGAGTAACAATGACTCTCTTAAGCTGGGAGTAACCATGACTCTCTTAAAGTGGGAGTAACAGTGACTCTCAAGCTGGGAGTAACCATGACTCTCTTAAGGTAGGATTGACCATGAGTCTCTCTAAGTGGAAGTAACAATAACTATCTTATGGTGGGAGTAACTATGACTCTATTATGGCAGGAGTAACAATGACTTTCTGAAGCTGGGAGTAACCATGACTCTCTTAAAGTGGGAGTAACAATGACTCTCTAGCTGAGAGTAACCATGACTCTCTTAAGGTGGGAGTGACCACGAGTCTCTCTAATTGGAAGTAACCATGATTATCTTATGGTGGGAGTAACCTTGACTCTCTTAAGGTAGGATTGACCATGAGTCTGTCTAAGTGGAAGTAATCATAACTAGCTTATGATGGGAGTAACTATGACTCTCTTATGGCAGGAGTAACAATGACTCTCTTAAGCTGGGAGTAACCATGACTCTCTTAAAGTGGGAGTAACAGTGACTCTCAAGCTGGGAGTAACCATGACTCTCTTAAGGTAGGATTGACCATGAGTCTCTCTAAGTGGAAGTAACAATAACTATCTTATGGTGGGAGTAACTATGACTCTATTATGGCAGGAGTAACAATGACTTTCTGAAGCTGGGAGTAACCATGACTCTCTTAAAGTGGGAGTAACAATGACTCTCTAGCTGAGAGTAACCATGACTCTCTTAAGGTGGGAGTGACCATGAGTCTCTCTAAGTGGAAGTAACAATAACTATCTTATGGTGGGAGTAACTATGACTCTATTATGGCAGGAGTAACAATGACTTTCTGAAGCTGGGAGTAACCATGACTCTCTTAAAGTGGGAGTAACAATGACTCTCTAGCTGGGAGTAACCATGACTCTCTTAAGGTGGGAGTGACCATGAGTCTCTCTAATTGGAAGTAACCATGATTATCTTATGGTGGGAGTAACCTTGACTCTCTTAAGGTAGGATTGACCATGAGTCTGTCTAAGTGGAAGTAATCATAACTAGCTTATGATGGGAGTAACCATGACTCTCTTAAGGTGGGAGTGACCATGAGTCTCTCTAATTGGAAGTAACCATGATTATATTATGGTGGGAGTAACCTTGACTCTCTTATGGTAGGATTGACCATGAGTCTGTCTAAGTGGAAGTAATCATAACTAGCTTATGATGGGAGTAACTATGACTCTCTTATGGCAGGAGTAACAATGACTCTCTTAAGCTGGGAGTAACCATGACTCTCTTAAAGTGGGAGTAACAATGACTCTCTAGCTGGGAGTAACCATGACTCTCTTAAGGTGGGAGTGACCATGAGTCTCTCTAATTGGAAGTAACCATGATTATCTTATGGCAGGAGTAACAATGACTCTCTTAAGCTGGGAGTAACCATGACTCTCTTAAAGTGGGAGTAACAATGACTCTCAAGCTGGGAGTAACCATGACTCTCTTAAGGTAGGATTGACCATGAGTCTCTCTAAGTGGAAGTAATCATAACTAGCTTATGATGGGAGTAACTATGACTCTCTTATGGCAGGAGTAACAATGACTCTCTTAAGCTGGGAGTAACCATGACTCTCTTAAAGTGGGAGTAACAGTGACTCTCAAGCTGGGAGTAACCATGACTCTCTTAAAGTGGGAGTAACAATGACTCTCAAGCTGGGAGTAACCATTACTCTCTTAAGGTGGGAGTGACCATGAGTCTCTCTAATTGGAAGTAACCATGATTATCTTATGGTGGGAGTAACCTTGACTCTCTTAAGGTAGGATTGACCATGAGTCTGTCTAAGTGGAAGTAATCATAACTAGCTTATGATGGGAGTAACTATGACTCTCTTATGGCAGGAGTAACAATGACTCTCTTAAGCTGGGAGTAACCATGACTCTCTTAAGGTGGGAGTGACCATGAGTCTCTCTAATTGGAAGTAACCATGATTATCTTATGGTGGGAGTAACCTTGACTCTCTTAAGGTAGGATTGACCATGAGTCTGTCTAAGTGGAAGTAATCATAACTAGCTTATGATGGGAGTAACTATGACTCTCTTATGGCAGGAGTAACAATGACTCTCTTAAGCTGGGAGTAACCATGACTCTCTTAAAGTGGGAGTAACAGTGACTCTCAAGCTGGGAGTAACCATGACTCTCTTAAAGTGGGAGTAACAATGACTCTCAAGCTGGGAGTAACCATTACTCTCTTAAGGTGGGAGTGACCATGAGTCTCTCTAATTGGAAGTAACCATGATTATCTTATGGTGGGAGTAACCTTGACTCTCTTAAGGTAGGATTGACCATGAGTCTGTCTAAGTGGAAGTAATCATAACTAGCTTATGATGGGAGTAACTATGACTCTCTTATGGCAGGAGTAACAATGACTCTCTTAAGCTGGGAGTAACCATGACTCTCTTAAAGTGGGAGTAACAGTGCCTCTCAAGCTGGGAGTAACCATGACTCTCTTAAAGTGGGAGTAACAATGACTCTCTAGCTGAGAGTAACCATGACTCTCTTAAGGTGGGAGTGACCATGAGTCTCTCTAATTGGAAGTAACCATGATTATCTTATGGTGGGAGTAACCTTGACTCTCTTAAGGTAGGATTGACCATGAGTCTCTCTAAGTGGAAGTAACCATAACTATCTTATGGTGGGAGTAACTATGACTCTATTATGGCAGGAGTAACAATGACTCTCTTAAGCTGGGAGTAACCATGACTCTCTTAAAGTGGGAGTAACAATGACTCTCTAGCTGAGAGTAACCATGACTCTCTTAAGGTGGGAGTGACCATGATTCTCTCTAATTGGAATTAACCATGATTATCTTATGGTGGGAGTAACCTTGACTCTCTTAAGGTAGGATTTACCATGAGTCTCTCTAATTGGAAGTAACAATAACTATCTTATGGTGGGAGTAACTATGACTCTATTATGGCAGGAGTAACAATGACTTTCTGAAGCTGGGAGTTACCATGACTCTCTTAAAGTGGGAGTAACAATGACTCTCTAGCTGGGAGTAACCATGACTCTCTTAAGGTGGGAGTGACCATGAGTCTCTCTAATTGGAAGTAACCATGATTATCTTATGGTGGGAGTAACCTTGACTCTCTTAAGGTAGGATTGACCATGAGTCTGTCTAAGTGGAAGTAATCATAAAGTGGAAGTAACCATAACTATCTTATGGTGGGAGTAACTATGACACTATTATGACAGGAGTAACAATGACTTTCTGAAGCTGGGAGTAACCATGACTCTCTTAAAGTGGGAGTAACAATGACTCTCTAGCTGAGAGTAACCATTACTCTCTTAAGGTGGGAGTGACCATGAGTCTCTCTAATTGGAAGTAACCATGATTATCTTATGGTGGGAGTAACCTTGACTCTCTTAAGGTAGGATTGACCATGAGTCTCTCTAAGTGGAAGTAACCATGATTATCTTATGGTGGGAGTAACCTTGACTCTCTTATGGCAGGAGTAACAATGACTCGCTTAAGCTGGGAGTAACCATGACTCTCTTAAATTGGGAGTAACAATGACTCTCTAGCTGAGAGTAACCATGACTCTCTTAAGGTGGGAGTGACCATGAGTCTCTCTAATTGGAAGTAACCATGATTATCTTATGGTGGGAGTAACCTTGACTCTCTTAAGGTAGGATTGACCATGCGTCTGTCTAAGTGGAAGTAATCATAACTAGCTTATGATGGGAGTAACTATGACTCTCTTATGGCAGGAGTAACAATGACTCTCTTAAGCTGGGAGTAACCATGACTCTCTTAAAGTGGGAGTAACAATGACTCTCAAGCTGGGAGTAACCATGACTCTCTTAAGGTGGGAGTGACCATGAGTCTCTCTAATTGGAAGTAACCATGATTATCTTATGGTGGGAGTAACCTTGACTCTCTTAAGGTAGGATTGACCATGAGTCTCTCTAAGTGGAAGTAATCATAACTAGCTTATGATGGGAGTAACTATGACTCTCTTATGGCAGGAGTAACAATGACTCTCTTAAGCTGGGAGTAACCATGACTCTCTTAAAGTGGGAGTAACAGTGACTCTCAAGCTGGGAGTAACCATGACTCTCTTAAAGTGGGAGTAACAATGATTCTCAAGCTGGGAGTAACCATTACTCTCTTAAGGTGGGAGTGACCATGAGTCTCTCTAATTGGAAGTAACCATGATTATCTTATGGTGGGAGTAACCTTGACTCTCTTAAGGTAGGATTGACCATGAGTCTCTCTAAGTGGAAGTAACCATGATTATCTTATGGTGGGAGTAACCTTGACTCTCTTATGGCAGGAGTAACAATGACTCGCTTAAGCTGGGAGTAACCATGACTCTCTTAAAGTGGGAGTAACAATGACTCTCTAGCTGAGAGTAACCATGACTCTCTTAAGGTGGGAGTGACCATGAGTCTCTCTAATTGGAAGTAACCATAATTATCTTATGGTGGGAGTAACCTTGACTCTCTTAAGGTAGGATTGACCATGAGTCTCTCTAAGTGGAAGTAACCATGACTCTCTTAAAGTGGGAGTAACTATGACTCTATTATGGCAGGAGTAACAATGACTTTCTGAAGCTGGGAGTAACCATGACTCTCTTAAAGTGGGAGTAACAATGACTCTCTAGCTGGGAGTAACCATGACTCTCTTAAGGTGGGAGTGACCATGAGTCTCTCTAATTGGAAGTAACCATGATTATCTTATGGTGGGAGTAACCTTGACTCTCTTAAGGTAGGATTGACCATCAGTCTGTCTAAGTGGAAGTAACCATGATTATCTTATGGTGGGAGTAACCTTGACTCTCTTAAGGTAGGATTGACCATGAGTCTGTCTAAGTGGAAGTAATCATAACTATCTTATGGTGGGAGTAACTATGACTCTATTATGGCAGGAGTAACAATGACTTTCTGAAGCTGGGAGTAACCATGACTCTCTTAAAGTGGGAGTAACAATGACTCTCTAGCTGAGAGTAAGCATTACTCTCTTAAGGTGGGAGTGACCATCAGTCTCTCTAATTGGAAGTAACCATGATTATCTTATGGTGGGAGTAACCTTGACTCTCTTAAGGTAGGATTGACCACACGTCTGTCTAAGTGGAAGTAATCATAACTAGCTTATTATGGGAGTAACTATGACTCTCTTATGGCAGGAGTAACAATGACTCTCTTAAGCTGGGAGTAACCATGACTCTCTTAAAGTGGGAGTAACAGTGACTCTCAAGCTGGGAGTAACCATGACTCTCTTAAGGTAGGATTGACCATGAGTCTCTCTAAGTGGAAGTAACAATAACTATCTTATGGTGGGAGTAACTATGACTCTATTATGGCAGGAGTAACAATGACTTTCTGAAGCTGGGAGTAACCATGACTCTCTTAAAGTGGGAGTAACAATGACTCTCTAGCTGAGAGTAACCATGACTCTCTTAAGGTGGGAGTGACCATGAGTCTCTCTAAGTGGAAGTAACAATAACTATCTTATGGTGGGAGTAACTATGACTCTATTATGGCAGGAGTAACAATTACTTTCTGAAGCTGGGAGTAACCATGACTCTCTTAAAGTGGGAGTAACAATGACTCTCTAGCTGGGAGTAACCATGACTCTCTTAAGGTGGGAGTGACCATGAGTCTCTCTAATTGGAAGTAACCATGATTATCTTATGGTGGGAGTAACCTTGACTCTCTTAAGGTAGGATTGACCATGAGTCTGTCTAAGTGGAAGTAATCATAACTAGCTTATGATGGGAGTAACTATGACTCTCTTATGGCAGGAGTAACAATGACTCTCTTAAGCTGGGAGTAACCATGACTCTCTTAAAGTGGGAGTAACAATGACTCTCTAGCTGGGAGTAACCATGACTCTCTTAAGGTGGGAGTGACCATGAGTCTCTCTAATTGGAAGTAACCATGATTATCTTATGGTGGGAGTAACCTTGACTCTCTTAAGGTAGGATTGACCATGAGTCTGTCTAAGTGGAAGTAATCATAACTAGCTTATGATGGGAGTAACCTTGAATCTCTTAAGGTAGGATTGACCATGAGTCTGTCTAAGTGGAAGTAATCATAACTATCTTATGGTGGGAGTAACTATGACTCTATTATGGCAGGAGTAACAATGACTCTCTTAAGCTGGGAGTAACCATGACTCTCTTAAAGTGGGAGTAACAATGACTCTCAAGCTGGGAGTAAACATGACTCTCTTAAGGTGGGATTGACCATGAGTATCTCTAAGTGGAAGTAACCATGATTATCTTATGGTGGGAGTAACCTTGACTCTCTTATGGCAGGACTAACAATGACTCTCAAGCTGGGAGTAACCATGACTCTCTTAAGGTAGGATTTACCATGAGTCTCTCTAAGTGGAAGTAACCATAACTATCTTATGGTGGGAGTAACTATGACTCTATTATGGCAGGAGTAACAATGACTTTCTGAAGCTGGGAGTAACCATGACTCTCTTAAAGTGGGAGTAACAATGACTCTCTAGCTGAGAGTAACCATGACTCTCTTAAGGTGGGAGTGACCATGAGTCTCTCTAAGTGGAAGTAACCATAACTATCTTATGGTGGGAGTAACTATGACTCTATTATGGCAGGAGTAACAATGACTTTCTGAAGCTGGGAGTAACCATGACTCTCTTAAAGTGAGAGTAACCATTACTCTCTTAAGGTGGGAGTGACCATGAGTCTCTCTAATTGGAAGTAACCATGATTATCTTATGGTGGGAGTAACCTTGACTCTCTTAAGGTAGGATTGACCATGAGTCTCTCTAAGTGGAAGTAACCATAACTATCTTATGGTGGGAGTAACTATGACTCTATTATGGCAGGAGTAACAATGACTTTCTGAAGCTGGGAGTAACCATGACTCTCTTAAAGTGGGAGTAACAATGACTCTCAAGCTGGGAGTAAACATGACTCTCTTAAGGTGGGAGTGACCATG
Source organism: Romanogobio albipinnatus (assembly GCA_023566225.1). Lineage (NCBI taxonomy): Eukaryota > Metazoa > Chordata > Actinopteri > Cypriniformes > Gobionidae > Romanogobio > Romanogobio albipinnatus. Next base: position 422,144 of record JAKRKY010000026.1, read on the forward strand.
AGTCTCTCTAATTGGAAGTAACCATGATTATCTTATGGTGGGAGTAACCTTGACTCTCTTAAGGTAGGATTGACCATGAGTCTGTCTAAGTGGAAGTAATCATAACTAGCTTATGATGGGAGTAACTATGACTCTCTTATGGCAGGAGTAACAATGACTCTCTTGAGCTGGGAGTAACCATGACTCTCTTAAAGTGGGAGTAACAATGACTCTCTAGCTGGGAGTAACCATTACTCTCTTAAGGTGGGAGTAACCTTGACTCTCTTAAGGTAGGATTGACCATGAGTCTGTCTAAGTGGAAGTAATCATAACTAGCTTATGATGGGAGTAACTATGACTCTCTTATGACAGGAGTAACAATGACTCTCTTAAGCTGGGAGTAACCATGACTCTCTTAAAGTGGGAGTAACAGTGACTCTCAAGCTGGGAGTAACCATGACTCTCTTAAGGTAGGATTGACCATGAGTCTCTCTAAGTGGAAGTAACCATGACTCTCTTAAAGTGGGAGTAACTATGACTCTATTATGGCAGGAGTAACAATGACTTTCTGAAGCTGGGAGTAACCATGACTCTCTTAAAGTGGGAGTAACAATGACTCTCTAGCTGGGAGTAACCATGACTCTCTTAAGGTGGGAGTGACCATGAGTCTCTCTAATTGGAAGTAACCATGATTATCTTATGGTGGGAGTAACCTTGACTCTCTTAAGGTAGGATTGACCATCAGTCTGTCTAAGTGGAAGTAACCATGATTATCTTATGGTGGGAGTAACCTTGACTCTCTTAAGGTAGGATTGACCATGAGTCTGTCTAAGTGGAAGTAATCATAACTATCTTATGGTGGGAGTAACTATGACTCTATTATGGCAGGAGTAACAATGACTTTCTGAAGCTGGGAGTAACCATGACTCTCTTAAAGTGGGAGTAACAATGACTCTCTAGCTGAGAGTAAGCATTACTCTCTTAAGGTGGGAGTGACCATCAGTCTCTCTAATTGGAAGTAACCATGATTATCTTATGGTGGGAGTAACCTTGACTCTCTTAAGGTAGGATTGACCACGCGTCTGTCTAAGTGGAAGTAATCATAACTAGCTTATTATGGGAGTAACTATGACTCTCTTATGGCAGGAGTAACAATGACTCTCTTAAGCTGGGAGTAACCATGACTCTCTTAAAGTGGGAGTAACAGTGACTCTCAAGCTGGGAGTAACCATGACTCTCTTAAGGTAGGATTGACCATGAGTCTCTCTAAGTGGAAGTAACAATAACTATCTTATGGTGGGAGTAACTATGACTCTATTATGGCAGGAGTAACAATGACTTTCTGAAGCTGGGAGTAACCATGACTCTCTTAAAGTGGGAGTAACAATGACTCTCTAGCTGGGAGTAACCATGACTCTCTTAAGGTGGGAGTGACCATGAGTCTCTCTAATTGGAAGTAACCATGATTATCTTATGGTGGGAGTAACCTTGACTCTCTTATGGCAGGACTAACAATGACTCTCAAGCTGGGAGTAACCATGACTCTCTTAAGGTAGGATTTACCATGAGTCTCTCTAAGTGGAAGTAACCATAACTATCTTATGGTGGGAGTAACTATGACTCTATTATGGCAGGAGTAACAATGACTTTCTGAAGCTGGGAGTAACCATGACTCTCTTAAAGTGGGAGTAACAATGACTCTCTAGCTGGGAGTAACCAAGACTCTCTTAAGGTGGGAGTGACCATGAGTCTCTCTAATTGGAAGTAACCATGATTATCTTATGGTGGGAGTAACCTTGACTCTCTTAAGGTAGGATTGACCATGAGTCTGTCTAAGTGGAAGTAATCATAACTAGCTTATGATGGGAGTAACTATGACTCTCTTATGGCAGGAGTAACAATGACTCTCTTAAGCTGGGAGTAACCATGACTCTCTTAAGGTGGGAGTGACCATGAGTCTCTCTAATTGGAAGTAACCATGATTATCTTATGGTGGGAGTAACCTTGACTCTCTTAAGGTAGGATTGACCATGAGTCTGTCTAAGTGGAAGTAATCATAACTAGCTTATGATGGGAGTAACTATGACTCTCTTATGGCAGGAGTAACAATGACTCTCTTAAGCTGGGAGTAACCATGACTCTCTTAAGGTGGGAGTGACCATGAGTCTCTCTAATTGGAAGTAACCATGATTATCTTATGGTGGGAGTAACCTTGACTCTCTTAAGGTAGGATTGACCATGAGTCTCTCTAAGTGGAAGTAACCATAACTATCTTATGGTGGGAGTAACTATGACTCTATTATGGCAGGAGTAACAATGACTTTCTGAAGCTGGGAGTAACCATGACTCTCTTAAAGTGGGAGTAACAATGACTCTCAAGCTGGGAGTAAACATGACTCTCTTAAGGTGGGATTGACCATGAGTCTCTCTAATTGGAAGTAACCATAATTATCTTATGGTGGGAGTAACCTTGACTCTCTTAAGGTAGGATTGACCATGAGTCTCTCTAAGTGGAAGTAACCATGACTCTCTTAAAGTGGGAGTAACTATGACTCTATTATGGCAGGAGTAACAATGACTTTCTGAAGCTGGGAGTAACCATGACTCTCTTAAAGTGGGAGTAACAATGACTCTCTAGCTGGGAGTAACCATGACTCTCTTAAGGTGGGAGTGACCATGAGTCTCTCTAATTGGAAGTAACCATGATTATCTTATGGTGGGAGTAACCTTGACTCTCTTAAGGTAGGATTGACCATCAGTCTGTCTAAGTGGAAGTAACCATGATTATCTTATGGTGGGAGTAACCTTGACTCTCTTAAGGTAGGATTGACCATGAGTCTGTCTAAGTGGAAGTAATCATAACTAGCTTATGATGGGAGTAACTATGACTCTCTTATGGCAGGAGTAACAATGACTCTCTTAAGCTGGGAGTAACCATGACTCTCTTAAAGTGGGAGTAACAATGACTCTCTAGCTGGGAGTAACCATGACTCTCTTAAGGTGGGAGTGACCATGAGTCTCTCTAATTGGAAGTAACCATGATTATCTTATGGCAGGAGTAACAATGACTCTCTTAAGCTGGGAGTAACCATGACTCTCTTAAAGTGGGAGTAACAATGACTCTCAAGCTGGGAGTAACCATGACTCTCTTAAGGTAGGATTGACCATGAGTCTCTCTAAGTGGAAGTAATCATAACTAGCTTATGATGGGAGTAACTATGACTCTCTTATGGCAGGAGTAACAATGACTCTCTTAAGCTGGGAGTAACCATGACTCTCTTAAAGTGGGAGTAACAGTGACTCTCAAGCTGGGAGTAACCATGACTCTCTTAAAGTGGGAGTAACAATGACTCTCAAGCTGGGAGTAACCATTACTCTCTTAAGGTGGGAGTGACCATGAGTCTCTCTAATTGGAAGTAACCATGATTATCTTATGGTGGGAGTAACCTTGACTCTCTTAAGGTAGGATTGACCATGAGTCTGTCTAAGTGGAAGTAATCATAACTAGCTTATGATGGGAGTAACTATGACTCTCTTATGGCAGGAGTAACAATGACTCTCTTAAGCTGGGAGTAACCATGACTCTCTTAAGGTGGGAGTGACCATGAGTCTCTCTAATTGGAAGTAACCATGATTATCTTATGGTGGGAGTAACCTTGACTCTCTTAAGGTAGGATTGACCATGAGTCTGTCTAAGTGGAAGTAATCATAACTAGCTTATGATGGGAGTAACTATGACTCTCTTATGGCAGGAGTAACAATGACTCTCTTAAGCTGGGAGTAACCATGACTCTCTTAAAGTGGGAGTAACAGTGACTCTCAAGCTGGGAGTAACCATGACTCTCTTAAAGTGGGAGTAACAATGACTCTCAAGCTGGGAGTAACCATTACTCTCTTAAGGTGGGAGTGACCATGAGTCTCTCTAATTGGAAGTAACCATGATTATCTTATGGTGGGAGTAACCTTGACTCTCTTAAGGTAGGATTGACCATGAGTCTGTCTAAGTGGAAGTAATCATAACTAGCTTATGATGGGAGTAACTATGACTCTCTTATGGCAGGAGTAACAATGACTCTCTTAAGCTGGGAGTAACCATGACTCTCTTAAAGTGGGAGTAACAGTGCCTCTCAAGCTGGGAGTAACCATGACTCTCTTAAAGTGGGAGTAACAATGACTCTCTAGCTGAGAGTAACCATGACTCTCTTAAGGTGGGAGTGACCATGAGTCTCTCTAATTGGAAGTAACCATGATTATCTTATGGTGGGAGTAACCTTGACTCTCTTAAGGTAGGATTGACCATGAGTCTCTCTAAGTGGAAGTAACCATAACTATCTTATGGTGGGAGTAACTATGACTCTATTATGGCAGGAGTAACAATGACTCTCTTAAGCTGGGAGTAACCATGACTCTCTTAAAGTGGGAGTAACAATGACTCTCTAGCTGAGAGTAACCATGACTCTCTTAAGGTGGGAGTGACCATGATTCTCTCTAATTGGAATTAACCATGATTATCTTATGGTGGGAGTAACCTTGACTCTCTTAAGGTAGGATTTACCATGAGTCTCTCTAATTGGAAGTAACAATAACTATCTTATGGTGGGAGTAACTATGACTCTATTATGGCAGGAGTAACAATGACTTTCTGAAGCTGGGAGTTACCATGACTCTCTTAAAGTGGGAGTAACAATGACTCTCTAGCTGGGAGTAACCATGACTCTCTTAAGGTGGGAGTGACCATGAGTCTCTCTAATTGGAAGTAACCATGATTATCTTATGGTGGGAGTAACCTTGACTCTCTTAAGGTAGGATTGACCATGAGTCTGTCTAAGTGGAAGTAATCATAAAGTGGAAGTAACCATAACTATCTTATGGTGGGAGTAACTATGACACTATTATGACAGGAGTAACAATGACTTTCTGAAGCTGGGAGTAACCATGACTCTCTTAAAGTGGGAGTAACAATGACTCTCTAGCTGAGAGTAACCATTACTCTCTTAAGGTGGGAGTGACCATGAGTCTCTCTAATTGGAAGTAACCATGATTATCTTATGGTGGGAGTAACCTTGACTCTCTTAAGGTAGGATTGACCATGAGTCTCTCTAAGTGGAAGTAACCATGATTATCTTATGGTGGGAGTAACCTTGACTCTCTTATGGCAGGAGTAACAATGACTCGCTTAAGCTGGGAGTAACCATGACTCTCTTAAATTGGGAGTAACAATGACTCTCTAGCTGAGAGTAACCATGACTCTCTTAAGGTGGGAGTGACCATGAGTCTCTCTAATTGGAAGTAACCATGATTATCTTATGGTGGGAGTAACCTTGACTCTCTTAAGGTAGGATTGACCATGCGTCTGTCTAAGTGGAAGTAATCATAACTAGCTTATGATGGGAGTAACTATGACTCTCTTATGGCAGGAGTAACAATGACTCTCTTAAGCTGGGAGTAACCATGACTCTCTTAAAGTGGGAGTAACAATGACTCTCAAGCTGGGAGTAACCATGACTCTCTTAAGGTGGGAGTGACCATGAGTCTCTCTAATTGGAAGTAACCATGATTATCTTATGGTGGGAGTAACCTTGACTCTCTTAAGGTAGGATTGACCATGAGTCTCTCTAAGTGGAAGTAATCATAACTAGCTTATGATGGGAGTAACTATGACTCTCTTATGGCAGGAGTAACAATGACTCTCTTAAGCTGGGAGTAACCATGACTCTCTTAAAGTGGGAGTAACAGTGACTCTCAAGCTGGGAGTAACCATGACTCTCTTAAAGTGGGAGTAACAATGATTCTCAAGCTGGGAGTAACCATTACTCTCTTAAGGTGGGAGTGACCATGAGTCTCTCTAATTGGAAGTAACCATGATTATCTTATGGTGGGAGTAACCTTGACTCTCTTAAGGTAGGATTGACCATGAGTCTCTCTAAGTGGAAGTAACCATGATTATCTTATGGTGGGAGTAACCTTGACTCTCTTATGGCAGGAGTAACAATGACTCGCTTAAGCTGGGAGTAACCATGACTCTCTTAAAGTGGGAGTAACAATGACTCTCTAGCTGAGAGTAACCATGACTCTCTTAAGGTGGGAGTGACCATGAGTCTCTCTAATTGGAAGTAACCATAATTATCTTATGGTGGGAGTAACCTTGACTCTCTTAAGGTAGGATTGACCATGAGTCTCTCTAAGTGGAAGTAACCATGACTCTCTTAAAGTGGGAGTAACTATGACTCTATTATGGCAGGAGTAACAATGACTTTCTGAAGCTGGGAGTAACCATGACTCTCTTAAAGTGGGAGTAACAATGACTCTCTAGCTGGGAGTAACCATGACTCTCTTAAGGTGGGAGTGACCATGAGTCTCTCTAATTGGAAGTAACCATGATTATCTTATGGTGGGAGTAACCTTGACTCTCTTAAGGTAGGATTGACCATCAGTCTGTCTAAGTGGAAGTAACCATGATTATCTTATGGTGGGAGTAACCTTGACTCTCTTAAGGTAGGATTGACCATGAGTCTGTCTAAGTGGAAGTAATCATAACTATCTTATGGTGGGAGTAACTATGACTCTATTATGGCAGGAGTAACAATGACTTTCTGAAGCTGGGAGTAACCATGACTCTCTTAAAGTGGGAGTAACAATGACTCTCTAGCTGAGAGTAAGCATTACTCTCTTAAGGTGGGAGTGACCATCAGTCTCTCTAATTGGAAGTAACCATGATTATCTTATGGTGGGAGTAACCTTGACTCTCTTAAGGTAGGATTGACCACGCGTCTGTCTAAGTGGAAGTAATCATAACTAGCTTATTATGGGAGTAACTATGACTCTCTTATGGCAGGAGTAACAATGACTCTCTTAAGCTGGGAGTAACCATGACTCTCTTAAAGTGGGAGTAACAGTGACTCTCAAGCTGGGAGTAACCATGACTCTCTTAAGGTAGGATTGACCATGAGTCTCTCTAAGTGGAAGTAACAATAACTATCTTATGGTGGGAGTAACTATGACTCTATTATGGCAGGAGTAACAATGACTTTCTGAAGCTGGGAGTAACCATGACTCTCTTAAAGTGGGAGTAACAATGACTCTCTAGCTGAGAGTAACCATGACTCTCTTAAGGTGGGAGTGACCATGAGTCTCTCTAAGTGGAAGTAACAATAACTATCTTATGGTGGGAGTAACTATGACTCTATTATGGCAGGAGTAACAATTACTTTCTGAAGCTGGGAGTAACCATGACTCTCTTAAAGTGGGAGTAACAATGACTCTCTAGCTGGGAGTAACCATGACTCTCTTAAGGTGGGAGTGACCATGAGTCTCTCTAATTGGAAGTAACCATGATTATCTTATGGTGGGAGTAACCTTGACTCTCTTAAGGTAGGATTGACCATGAGTCTGTCTAAGTGGAAGTAATCATAACTAGCTTATGATGGGAGTAACTATGACTCTCTTATGGCAGGAGTAACAATGACTCTCTTAAGCTGGGAGTAACCATGACTCTCTTAAAGTGGGAGTAACAATGACTCTCTAGCTGGGAGTAACCATGACTCTCTTAAGGTGGGAGTGACCATGAGTCTCTCTAATTGGAAGTAACCATGATTATCTTATGGTGGGAGTAACCTTGACTCTCTTAAGGTAGGATTGACCATGAGTCTGTCTAAGTGGAAGTAATCATAACTAGCTTATGATGGGAGTAACCTTGAATCTCTTAAGGTAGGATTGACCATGAGTCTGTCTAAGTGGAAGTAATCATAACTATCTTATGGTGGGAGTAACTATGACTCTATTATGGCAGGAGTAACAATGACTCTCTTAAGCTGGGAGTAACCATGACTCTCTTAAAGTGGGAGTAACAATGACTCTCAAGCTGGGAGTAAACATGACTCTCTTAAGGTGGGATTGACCATGAGTATCTCTAAGTGGAAGTAACCATGATTATCTTATGGTGGGAGTAACCTTGACTCTCTTATGGCAGGACTAACAATGACTCTCAAGCTGGGAGTAACCATGACTCTCTTAAGGTAGGATTTACCATGAGTCTCTCTAAGTGGAAGTAACCATAACTATCTTATGGTGGGAGTAACTATGACTCTATTATGGCAGGAGTAACAATGACTTTCTGAAGCTGGGAGTAACCATGACTCTCTTAAAGTGGGAGTAACAATGACTCTCTAGCTGAGAGTAACCATGACTCTCTTAAGGTGGGAGTGACCATGAGTCTCTCTAAGTGGAAGTAACCATAACTATCTTATGGTGGGAGTAACTATGACTCTATTATGGCAGGAGTAACAATGACTTTCTGAAGCTGGGAGTAACCATGACTCTCTTAAAGTGAGAGTAACCATTACTCTCTTAAGGTGGGAGTGACCATGAGTCTCTCTAATTGGAAGTAACCATGATTATCTTATGGTGGGAGTAACCTTGACTCTCTTAAGGTAGGATTGACCATGAGTCTCTCTAAGTGGAAGTAACCATAACTATCTTATGGTGGGAGTAACTATGACTCTATTATGGCAGGAGTAACAATGACTTTCTGAAGCTGGGAGTAACCATGACTCTCTTAAAGTGGGAGTAACAATGACTCTCAAGCTGGGAGTAAACATGACTCTCTTAAGGTGGGAGTGACCATGAGTCTCTCTAATTGGAAGTAACCATGATTATCTTATGGTGGGAGTAACCTTGACTCTCTTAAGGTAGGATTGACCATGAGTCTGTCTAAGTGGAAGTAATCATAACTAGCTTATGATGGGAGTAACTATGACTCTCTTATGGCAGGAGTAACAATGACTCTCTTGAGCTGGGAGTAACCATGACTCTCTTAAAGTGGGAGTAACAATGACTCTCTAGCTGGGAGTAACCATTACTCTCTTAAGGTGGGAGTAACCTTGACTCTCTTAAGGTAGGATTGACCATGAGTCTGTCTAAGTGGAAGTAATCATAACTAGCTTATGATGGGAGTAACTATGACTCTCTTATGACAGGAGTAACAATGACTCTCTTAAGCTGGGAGTAACCATGACTCTCTTAAAGTGGGAGTAACAGTGACTCTCAAGCTGGGAGTAACCATGACTCTCTTAAGGTAGGATTGACCATGAGTCTCTCTAAGTGGAAGTAACCATGACTCTCTTAAAGTGGGAGTAACTATGACTCTATTATGGCAGGAGTAACAATGACTTTCTGAAGCTGGGAGTAACCATGACTCTCTTAAAGTGGGAGTAACAATGACTCTCTAGCTGGGAGTAACCATGACTCTCTTAAGGTGGGAGTGACCATGAGTCTCTCTAATTGGAAGTAACCATGATTATCTTATGGTGGGAGTAACCTTGACTCTCTTAAGGTAGGATTGACCATCAGTCTGTCTAAGTGGAAGTAACCATGATTATCTTATGGTGGGAGTAACCTTGACTCTCTTAAGGTAGGATTGACCATGAGTCTGTCTAAGTGGAAGTAATCATAACTATCTTATGGTGGGAGTAACTATGACTCTATTATGGCAGGAGTAACAATGACTTTCTGAAGCTGGGAGTAACCATGACTCTCTTAAAGTGGGAGTAACAATGACTCTCTAGCTGAGAGTAAGCATTACTCTCTTAAGGTGGGAGTGACCATCAGTCTCTCTAATTGGAAGTGACCATGATTATCTTATGGTGGGAGTAACCTTGACTCTCTTAAGGTAGGATTGACCACGCGTCTGTCTAAGTGGAAGTAATCATAACTAGCTTATTATGGGAGTAACTATGACTCTCTTATGGCAGGAGTAACAATGACTCTCTTAAGCTGGGAGTAACCATGACTCTCTTAAAGTGGGAGTAACAGTGACTCTCAAGCTGGGAGTAACCATGACTCTCTTAAGGTAGGATTGACCATGAGTCTCTCTAAGTGGAAGTAACAATAACTATCTTATGGTGGGAGTAACTATGACTCTATTATGGCAGGAGTAACAATGACTTTCTGAAGCTGGGAGTAACCATGACTCTCTTAAAGTGGGAGTAACAATGACTCTCTAGCTGGGAGTAACCATGACTCTCTTAAGGTGGGAGTGACCATGAGTCTCTCTAATTGGAAGTAACCATGATTATCTTATGGTGGGAGTAACCTTGACTCTCTTATGGCAGGACTAACAATGACTCTCAAGCTGGGAGTAACCATGACTCTCTTAAGGTAGGATTTACCATGAGTCTCTCTAAGTGGAAGTAACCATAACTATCTTATGGTGGGAGTAACTATGACTCTATTATGGCAGGAGTAACAATGACTTTCTGAAGCTGGGAGTAACCATGACTCTCTTAAAGTGGGAGTAACAATGACTCTCTAGCTGGGAGTAACCAAGACTCTCTTAAGGTGGGAGTGACCATGAGTCTCTCTAATTGGAAGTAACCATGATTATCTTATGGTGGGAGTAACCTTGACTCTCTTAAGGTAGGATTGACCATGAGTCTGTCTAAGTGGAAGTAATCATAACTAGCTTATGATGGGAGTAACTATGACTCTCTTATGGCAGGAGTAACAATGACTCTCTTAAGCTGGGAGTAACCATGACTCTCTTAAGGTGGGAGTGACCATGAGTCTCTCTAATTGGAAGTAACCATGATTATCTTATGGTGGGAGTAACCTTGACTCTCTTAAGGTAGGATTGACCATGAGTCTGTCTAAGTGGAAGTAATCATAACTAGCTTATGATGGGAGTAACTATGACTCTCTTATGGCAGGAGTAACAATGACTCTCTTAAGCTGGGAGTAACCATGACTCTCTTAAGGTGGGAGTGACCATGAGTCTCTCTAATTGGAAGTAACCATGATTATCTTATGGTGGGAGTAACCTTGACTCTCTTAAGGTAGGATTGACCATGAGTCTCTCTAAGTGGAAGTAACCATAACTATCTTATGGTGGGAGTAACTATGACTCTATTATGGCAGGAGTAACAATGACTTTCTGAAGCTGGGAGTAACCATGACTCTCTTAAAGTGGGAGTAACAATGACTCTCAAGCTGGGAGTAAACATGACTCTCTTAAGGTGGGATTGACCATGAGTCTCTCTAATTGGAAGTAACCATAATTATCTTATGGTGGGAGTAACCTTGACTCTCTTAAGGTAGGATTGACCATGAGTCTCTCTAAGTGGAAGTAACCATGACTCTCTTAAAGTGGGAGTAACTATGACTCTATTATGGCAGGAGTAACAATGACTTTCTGAAGCTGGGAGTAACCATGACTCTCTTAAAGTGGGAGTAACAATGACTCTCTAGCTGGGAGTAACCATGACTCTCTTAAGGTGGGAGTGACCATGAGTCTCTCTAATTGGAAGTAACCATGATTATCTTATGGTGGGAGTAACCTTGACTCTCTTAAGGTAGGATTGACCATCAGTCTGTCTAAGTGGAAGTAACCATGATTATCTTATGGTGGGAGTAACCTTGACTCTCTTAAGGTAGGATTGACCATGAGTCTGTCTAAGTGGAAGTAATCATAACTATCTTATGGTGGGAGTAACTATGACTCTATTATGGCAGGAGTAACAATGACTTTCTGAAGCTGGGAGTAACCATGACTCTCTTAAAGTGGGAGTAACAATGACTCTCTAGCTGAGAGTAAGCATTACTCTCTTAAGGTGGGAGTGACCATCAGTCTCTCTAATTGGAAGTAACCATGATTATCTTATGGTGGGAGTAACCTTGACTCTCTTAAGGTAGGATTGACCACGCGTCTGTCTAAGTGGAAGTAATCATAACTAGCTTATTATGGGAGTAACTATGACTCTCTTATGGCAGGAGTAACAATGACTCTCTTAAGCTGGGAGTAACCATGACTCTCTTAAAGTGGGAGTAACAGTGACTCTCAAGCTGGGAGTAACCATGACTCTCTTAAGGTAGGATTGACCATGAGTCTCTCTAAGTGGAAGTAACAATAACTATCTTATGGTGGGAGTAACTATGACTCTATTATGGCAGGAGTAACAATGACTTTCTGAAGCTGGGAGTAACCATGACTCTCTTAAAGTGGGAGTAACAATGACTCTCTAGCTGGGAGTAACCATGACTCTCTTAAGGTGGGAGTGACCATGAGTCTCTCTAATTGGAAGTAACCATGATTATCTTATGGTGGGAGTAACCTTGACTCTCTTATGGCAGGACTAACAATGACTCTCAAGCTGGGAGTAACCATGACTCTCTTAAGGTAGGATTTACCATGAGTCTCTCTAAGTGGAAGTAACCATAACTATCTTATGGTGGGAGTAACTATGACTCTATTATGGCAGGAGTAACAATGACTTTCTGAAGCTGGGAGTAACCATGACTCTCTTAAAGTGGGAGTAACAATGACTCTCTAGCTGGGAGTAACCAAGACTCTCTTAAGGTGGGAGTGACCATGAGTCTCTCTAATTGGAAGTAACCATGATTATCTTATGGTGGGAGTAACCTTGACTCTCTTAAGGTAGGATTGACCATGAGTCTGTCTAAGTGGAAGTAATCATAACTAGCTTATGATGGGAGTAACTATGACTCTCTTATGGCAGGAGTAACAATGACTCTCTTAAGCTGGGAGTAACCATGACTCTCTTAAGGTGGGAGTGACCATGAGTCTCTCTAATTGGAAGTAACCATGATTATCTTATGGTGGGAGTAACCTTGACTCTCTTAAGGTAGGATTGACCATGAGTCTGTCTAAGTGGAAGTAATCATAACTAGCTTATGATGGTAGTAACTATGACTCTCTTATGGCAGGAGTAACAATGACTCTCTTAAGCTGGGAGTAACCATGACTCTCTTAAGGTGGGAGTGACCATGAGTCTCTCTAATTGGAAGTAACCATGATTATCTTATGGTGGGAGTAACCTTGACTCTCTTAAGGTAGGATTGACCATGAGTCTCTCTAAGTGGAAGTAACCATAACTATCTTATGGTGGGAGTAACTATGACTCTATTATGGCAGGAGTAACAATGACTTTCTGAAGCTGGGAGTAACCATGACTCTCTTAAAGTGGGAGTAACAATGACTCTCAAGCTGGGAGTAAACATGACTCTCTTAAGGTGGGATTGACCATGAGTATCTCTAAGTGGAAGTAACCATGATTATCTTATGGTGGGAGTAACCTTGACTCTCTTAAGGTAGGATTGACCATGAGTCTCTCTAAGTGGAAGTAACCATAACTATCTTATGGTGGGAGTAACTATGACTCTATTATGGCAGGAGTAACAATGACTTTCTGAAGCTGGGAGTAACCATGACTCTCTTAAAGTGGGAGTAACAATGACTCTCTAGCTGAGAGTAACCATGACTCTCTTAAGGTGGGAGTGACCACGAGTCTCTCTAATTGGAAGTAACCATGATTATCTTATGGTGGGAGTAACCTTGACTCTCTTAAGGTAGGATTGACCATGAGTCTGTCTAAGTGGAAGTAATCATAACTAGCTTATGATGGGAGTAACTATGACTCTCTTATGGCAGGAGTAACAATGACTCTCTTAAGCTGGGAGTAACCATGACTCTCTTAAAGTGGGAGTAACAGTGACTCTCAAGCTGGGAGTAACCATGACTCTCTTAAGGTAGGATTGACCATGAGTCTCTCTAAGTGGAAGTAACAATAACTATCTTATGGTGGGAGTAACTATGACTCTATTATGGCAGGAGTAACAATGACTTTCTGAAGCTGGGAGTAACCATGACTCTCTTAAAGTGGGAGTAACAATGACTCTCTAGCTGAGAGTAACCATGACTCTCTTAAGGTGGGAGTGACCATGAGTCTCTCTAAGTGGAAGTAACAATAACTATCTTATGGTGGGAGTAACTATGACTCTATTATGGCAGGAGTAACAATGACTTTCTGAAGCTGGGAGTAACCATGACTCTCTTAAAGTGGGAGTAACAATGACTCTCTAGCTGGGAGTAACCATGACTCTCTTAAGGTGGGAGTGACCATGAGTCTCTCTAATTGGAAGTAACCATGATTATCTTATGGTGGGAGTAACCTTGACTCTCTTAAGGTAGGATTGACCATGAGTCTGTCTAAGTGGAAGTAATCATAACTAGCTTATGATGGGAGTAACCATGACTCTCTTAAGGTGGGAGTGACCATGAGTCTCTCTAATTGGAAGTAACCATGATTATATTATGGTGGGAGTAACCTTGACTCTCTTATGGTAGGATTGACCATGAGTCTGTCTAAGTGGAAGTAATCATGATTATCTTATGGTGGGAGTAACCTTGACTCTCTTAAGGTAGGTTTGACCATGAGTCTGTCTAAGTGGAAGTAATCATAACTATCTTATGGTGGGAGTAACTATGACTCTATTATGGCAGGAGTAACAATGACTTTCTGAAGCTGGGAGTAACCATGACTCTCTTAAAGTGGGAGTAACAATGACTCTCTAGCTGAGAGTAAGCATTACTCTCTTAAGGTGGGAGTGACCATCAGTCTCTCTAATTGGAAGTAACCATGATTATCTTATGGTGGGAGTAACCTTGACTCTCTTAAGGTAGGATTGACCACGCGTCTGTCTAAGTGGAAGTAATCATAACTAGCTTATTATGGGAGTAACTATGACTCTCTTATGGCAGGAGTAACAATGACTCTCTTAAGCTGGGAGTAACCATGACTCTCTTAAAGTGGGAGTAACAGTGACTCTCAAGCTGGGAGTAACCATGACTCTCTTAAGGTAGGATTGACCATGAGTCTCTCTAAGTGGAAGTAACAATAACTATCTTATGGTGGGAGTAACTATGACTCTATTATGGCAGGAGTAACAATGACTTTCTGAAGCTGGGAGTAACCATGACTCTCTTAAAGTGGGAGTAACAATGACTCTCTAGCTGGGAGTAACCATGACTCTCTTAAGGTGGGAGTGACCATGAGTCTCTCTAATTGGAAGTAACCATGATTATCTTATGGTGGGAGTAACCTTGACTCTCTTATGGCAGGACTAACAATGACTCTCAAGCTGGGAGTAACCATGACTCTCTTAAGGTAGGATTTACCATGAGTCTCTCTAAGTGGAAGTAACCATAACTATCTTATGGTGGGAGTAACTATGACTCTATTATGGCAGGAGTAACAATGACTTTCTGAAGCTGGGAGTAACCATGACTCTCTTAAAGTGGGAGTAACAATGACTCTCTAGCTGGGAGTAACCAAGACTCTCTTAAGGTGGGAGTGACCATGAGTCTCTCTAATTGGAAGTAACCATGATTATCTTATGGTGGGAGTAACCTTGACTCTCTTAAGGTAGGATTGACCATGAGTCTGTCTAAGTGGAAGTAATCATAACTAGCTTATGATGGGAGTAACTATGACTCTCTTATGGCAGGAGTAACAATGACTCTCTTAAGCTGGGAGTAACCATGACTCTCTTAAGGTGGGAGTGACCATGAGTCTCTCTAATTGGAAGTAACCATGATTATCTTATGGTGGGAGTAACCTTGACTCTCTTAAGGTAGGATTGACCATGAGTCTGTCTAAGTGGAAGTAATCATAACTAGCTTATGATGGGAGTAACTATGACTCTCTTATGGCAGGAGTAACAATGACTCTCTTAAGCTGGGAGTAACCATGACTCTCTTAAGGTGGGAGTGACCATGAGTCTCTCTAATTGGAAGTAACCATGATTATCTTATGGTGGGAGTAACCTTGACTCTCTTAAGGTAGGATTGACCATGAGTCTCTCTAAGTGGAAGTAACCATAACTATCTTATGGTGGGAGTAACTATGACTCTATTATGGCAGGAGTAACAATGACTTTCTGAAGCTGGGAGTAACCATGACTCTCTTAAAGTGGGAGTAACAATGACTCTCAAGCTGGGAGTAAACATGACTCTCTTAAGGTGGGATTGACCATGAGTATCTCTAAGTGGAAGTAACCATGATTATCTTATGGTGGGAGTAACCTTGACTCTCTTAAGGTAGGATTGACCATGAGTCTCTCTAAGTGGAAGTAACCATAACTATCTTATGGTGGGAGTAACTATGACTCTATTATGGCAGGAGTAACAATGACTTTCTGAAGCTGGGAGTAACCATGACTCTCTTAAAGTGGGAGTAACAATGACTCTCTAGCTGAGAGTAACCATGACTCTCTTAAGGTGGGAGTGACCACGAGTCTCTCTAATTGGAAGTAACCATGATTATCTTATGGTGGGAGTAACCTTGACTCTCTTAAGGTAGGATTGACCATGAGTCTGTCTAAGTGGAAGTAATCATAACTAGCTTATGATGGGAGTAACTATGACTCTCTTATGGCAGGAGTAACAATGACTCTCTTAAGCTGGGAGTAACCATGACTCTCTTAAAGTGGGAGTAACAGTGACTCTCAAGCTGGGAGTAACCATGACTCTCTTAAGGTAGGATTGACCATGAGTCTCTCTAAGTGGAAGTAACAATAACTATCTTATGGTGGGAGTAACTATGACTCTATTATGGCAGGAGTAACAATGACTTTCTGAAGCTGGGAGTAACCATGACTCTCTTAAAGTGGGAGTAACAATGACTCTCTAGCTGAGAGTAACCATGACTCTCTTAAGGTGGGAGTGACCATGAGTCTCTCTAAGTGGAAGTAACAATAACTATCTTATGGTGGGAGTAACTATGACTCTATTATGGCAGGAGTAACAATGACTTTCTGAAGCTGGGAGTAACCATGACTCTCTTAAAGTGGGAGTAACAATGACTCTCTAGCTGGGAGTAACCATGACTCTCTTAAGGTGGGAGTGACCATGAGTCTCTCTAATTGGAAGTAACCATGATTATCTTATGGTGGGAGTAACCTTGACTCTCTTAAGGTAGGATTGACCATGAGTCTGTCTAAGTGGAAGTAATCATAACTAGCTTATGATGGGAGTAACCATGACTCTCTTAAGGTGGGAGTGACCATGAGTCTCTCTAATTGGAAGTAACCATGATTATATTATGGTGGGAGTAACCTTGACTCTCTTATGGTAGGATTGACCATGAGTCTGTCTAAGTGGAAGTAATCATAACTAGCTTATGATGGGAGTAACTATGACTCTCTTATGGCAGGAGTAACAATGACTCTCTTAAGCTGGGAGTAACCATGACTCTCTTAAAGTGGGAGTAACAATGACTCTCTAGCTGGGAGTAACCATGACTCTCTTAAGGTGGGAGTGACCATGAGTCTCTCTAATTGGAAGTAACCATGATTATCTTATGGCAGGAGTAACAATGACTCTCTTAAGCTGGGAGTAACCATGACTCTCTTAAAGTGGGAGTAACAATGACTCTCAAGCTGGGAGTAACCATGACTCTCTTAAGGTAGGATTGACCATGAGTCTCTCTAAGTGGAAGTAATCATAACTAGCTTATGATGGGAGTAACTATGACTCTCTTATGGCAGGAGTAACAATGACTCTCTTAAGCTGGGAGTAACCATGACTCTCTTAAAGTGGGAGTAACAGTGACTCTCAAGCTGGGAGTAACCATGACTCTCTTAAAGTGGGAGTAACAATGACTCTCAAGCTGGGAGTAACCATTACTCTCTTAAGGTGGGAGTGACCATGAGTCTCTCTAATTGGAAGTAACCATGATTATCTTATGGTGGGAGTAACCTTGACTCTCTTAAGGTAGGATTGACCATGAGTCTGTCTAAGTGGAAGTAATCATAACTAGCTTATGATGGGAGTAACTATGACTCTCTTATGGCAGGAGTAACAATGACTCTCTTAAGCTGGGAGTAACCATGACTCTCTTAAGGTGGGAGTGACCATGAGTCTCTCTAATTGGAAGTAACCATGATTATCTTATGGTGGGAGTAACCTTGACTCTCTTAAGGTAGGATTGACCATGAGTCTGTCTAAGTGGAAGTAATCATAACTAGCTTATGATGGGAGTAACTATGACTCTCTTATGGCAGGAGTAACAATGACTCTCTTAAGCTGGGAGTAACCATGACTCTCTTAAAGTGGGAGTAACAGTGACTCTCAAGCTGGGAGTAACCATGACTCTCTTAAAGTGGGAGTAACAATGACTCTCAAGCTGGGAGTAACCATTACTCTCTTAAGGTGGGAGTGACCATGAGTCTCTCTAATTGGAAGTAACCATGATTATCTTATGGTGGGAGTAACCTTGACTCTCTTAAGGTAGGATTGACCATGAGTCTGTCTAAGTGGAAGTAATCATAACTAGCTTATGATGGGAGTAACTATGACTCTCTTATGGCAGGAGTAACAATGACTCTCTTAAGCTGGGAGTAACCATGACTCTCTTAAAGTGGGAGTAACAGTGCCTCTCAAGCTGGGAGTAACCATGACTCTCTTAAAGTGGGAGTAACAATGACTCTCTAGCTGAGAGTAACCATGACTCTCTTAAGGTGGGAGTGACCATGAGTCTCTCTAATTGGAAGTAACCATGATTATCTTATGGTGGGAGTAACCTTGACTCTCTTAAGGTAGGATTGACCATGAGTCTCTCTAAGTGGAAGTAACCATAACTATCTTATGGTGGGAGTAACTATGACTCTATTATGGCAGGAGTAACAATGACTCTCTTAAGCTGGGAGTAACCATGACTCTCTTAAAGTGGGAGTAACAATGACTCTCTAGCTGAGAGTAACCATGACTCTCTTAAGGTGGGAGTGACCATGATTCTCTCTAATTGGAATTAACCATGATTATCTTATGGTGGGAGTAACCTTGACTCTCTTAAGGTAGGATTTACCATGAGTCTCTCTAATTGGAAGTAACAATAACTATCTTATGGTGGGAGTAACTATGACTCTATTATGGCAGGAGTAACAATGACTTTCTGAAGCTGGGAGTTACCATGACTCTCTTAAAGTGGGAGTAACAATGACTCTCTAGCTGGGAGTAACCATGACTCTCTTAAGGTGGGAGTGACCATGAGTCTCTCTAATTGGAAGTAACCATGATTATCTTATGGTGGGAGTAACCTTGACTCTCTTAAGGTAGGATTGACCATGAGTCTGTCTAAGTGGAAGTAATCATAAAGTGGAAGTAACCATAACTATCTTATGGTGGGAGTAACTATGACACTATTATGACAGGAGTAACAATGACTTTCTGAAGCTGGGAGTAACCATGACTCTCTTAAAGTGGGAGTAACAATGACTCTCTAGCTGAGAGTAACCATTACTCTCTTAAGGTGGGAGTGACCATGAGTCTCTCTAATTGGAAGTAACCATGATTATCTTATGGTGGGAGTAACCTTGACTCTCTTAAGGTAGGATTGACCATGAGTCTCTCTAAGTGGAAGTAACCATGATTATCTTATGGTGGGAGTAACCTTGACTCTCTTATGGCAGGAGTAACAATGACTCGCTTAAGCTGGGAGTAACCATGACTCTCTTAAATTGGGAGTAACAATGACTCTCTAGCTGAGAGTAACCATGACTCTCTTAAGGTGGGAGTGACCATGAGTCTCTCTAATTGGAAGTAACCATGATTATCTTATGGTGGGAGTAACCTTGACTCTCTTAAGGTAGGATTGACCATGCGTCTGTCTAAGTGGAAGTAATCATAACTAGCTTATGATGGGAGTAACTATGACTCTCTTATGGCAGGAGTAACAATGACTCTCTTAAGCTGGGAGTAACCATGACTCTCTTAAAGTGGGAGTAACAATGACTCTCAAGCTGGGAGTAACCATGACTCTCTTAAGGTGGGAGTGACCATGAGTCTCTCTAATTGGAAGTAACCATGATTATCTTATGGTGGGAGTAACCTTGACTCTCTTAAGGTAGGATTGACCATGAGTCTCTCTAAGTGGAAGTAATCATAACTAGCTTATGATGGGAGTAACTATGACTCTCTTATGGCAGGAGTAACAATGACTCTCTTAAGCTGGGAGTAACCATGACTCTCTTAAAGTGGGAGTAACAGTGACTCTCAAGCTGGGAGTAACCATGACTCTCTTAAAGTGGGAGTAACAATGATTCTCAAGCTGGGAGTAACCATTACTCTCTTAAGGTGGGAGTGACCATGAGTCTCTCTAATTGGAAGTAACCATGATTATCTTATGGTGGGAGTAACCTTGACTCTCTTAAGGTAGGATTGACCATGAGTCTCTCTAAGTGGAAGTAACCATGATTATCTTATGGTGGGAGTAACCTTGACTCTCTTATGGCAGGAGTAACAATGACTCGCTTAAGCTGGGAGTAACCATGACTCTCTTAAAGTGGGAGTAACAATGACTCTCTAGCTGAGAGTAACCATGACTCTCTTAAGGTGGGAGTGACCATGAGTCTCTCTAATTGGAAGTAACCATGATTATCTTATGGTGGGAGTAACCTTGACTCTCTTAAGGTAGGATTGACCATGCGTCTGTCTAAGTGGAAGTAATCATAACTAGCTTATGATGGGAGTAACTATGACTCTCTTATGGCAGGAGTAACAATGACTCTCTTAAGCTGGGAGTAACCATGACTCTCTTAAAGTGGGAGTAACAATGACTCTCAAGCTGGGAGTAACCATGACTCTCTTAAGGTGGGAGTGACCATGAGTCTCTCTAATTGGAAGTAACCATGATTATCTTATGGTGGGAGTAACCTTGACTCTCTTAAGGTAGGATTGACCATGCGTCTGTCTAAGTGGAAGTAATCATAACTAGCTTATGATGGGAGTAACTATGACTCTCTTATGGCAGGAGTAACAATGACTCTCTTAAGCTGGGAGTAACCATGACTCTCTTAAAGTGGGAGTAACAATGACTCTCAAGCTGGGAGTAACCATGACTCTCTTAAGGTGGGAGTGACCATGAGTCTCTCTAATTGGAAGTAACCATGATTATCTTATGGTGGGAGTAACCTTGACTCTCTTAAGGTAGGATTGACCATGAGTCTCTCTAAGTGGAAGTAATCATAACTAGCTTATGATGGGAGTAACTATGACTCTCTTATGGCAGGAGTAACAATGACTCTCTTAAGCTGGGAGTAACCATGACTCTCTTAAAGTGGGAGTAACAGTGACTCTCAAGCTGGGAGTAACCATGACTCTCTTAAAGTGGGAGTAACAATGATTCTCAAGCTGGGAGTAACCATTACTCTCTTAAGGTGGGAGTGACCATGAGTCTCTCTAATTGGAAGTAACCATGATTATCTTATGGTGGGAGTAACCTTGACTCTCTTAAGGTAGGATTGACCATGAGTCTCTCTAAGTGGAAGTAACCATGATTATCTTATGGTGGGAGTAACCTTGACTCTCTTATGGCAGGAGTAACAATGACTCGCTTAAGCTGGGAGTAACCATGACTCTCTTAAAGTGGGAGTAACAATGACTCTCTAGCTGAGAGTAACCATGACTCTCTTAAGGTGGGAGTGACCATGAGTCTCTCTAATTGGAAGTAACCATGATTATCTTATGGTGGGAGTAACCTTGACTCTCTTAAGGTAGGATTGACCATGCGTCTGTCTAAGTGGAAGTAATCATAACTAGCTTATGATGGGAGTAACTATGACTCTCTTATGGCAGGAGTAACAATGACTCTCTTAAGCTGGGAGTAACCATGACTCTCTTAAAGTGGGAGTAACAATGACTCTCAAGCTGGGAGTAACCATGACTCTCTTAAGGTGGGAGTGACCATGAGTCTCTCTAATTGGAAGTAACCATGATTATCTTATGGTGGGAGTAACCTTGACTCTCTTAAGGTAGGATTGACCATGAGTCTCTCTAAGTGGAAGTAATCATAACTAGCTTATGATGGGAGTAACTATGACTCTCTTATGGCAGGAGTAACAATGACTCTCTTAAGCTGGGAGTAACCATGACTCTCTTAAAGTGGGAGTAACAGTGACTCTCAAGCTGGGAGTAACCATGACTCTCTTAAAGTGGGAGTAACAATGATTCTCAAGCTGGGAGTAACCATTACTCTCTTAAGGTGGGAGTGACCATGAGTCTCTCTAATTGGAAGTAACCATGATTATCTTATGGTGGGAGTAACCTTGACTCTCTTAAGGTAGGATTGACCATGAGTCTGTCTAAGTGGAAGTAATCATAACTAGCTTATGATGGGAGTAACTATGACTCTCTTATGGCAGGAGTAACAATGACTCTCTTAAGCTGGGAGTAACCATGACTCTCTTAAGGTGGGAGTGACCATGAGTCTCTCTAATTGGAAGTAACCATGATTATCTTATGGTGGGAGTAACCTTGACTCTCTTAAGGTAGGATTGACCATGAGTCTGTCTAAGTGGAAGTAATCATAACTAGCTTATGATGGGAGTAACTATGACTCTCTTATGGCAGGAGTAACAATGACTCTCTTGAGCTGGGAGTAACCATGACTCTCTTAAAGTGGGAGTAACAGTGACTCTCAAGCTGGGAGTAACCATGACTCTCTTAAGGTGGGAGTGACCACGAGTCTCTCTAATTGGAAGTAACCATGATTATCTTATGGTGGGAGTAACCTTGACTCTCTTAAGGTAGGATTGACCATGAGTCTGTCTAAGTGGAAGTAATCATAACTAGCTTATGATGGGAGTAACTATGACTCTCTTATGGCAGGAGTAACAATGACTCTCTTAAGCTAGGAGTAACCATGACTCTCTTAAAGTGGGAGTAACAATGACTCTCAAGCTGGGAGTAACCATGACTCTCTTAAGGTGGGAGTGACCATGACTCTCTTAAGGTGGGAGTGACCATGAGTCTCTCTAATTGGAAGTAACCATGATTATCTTATGGTGGGAGTAACCTTGACTCTCTTAAGGTAGGATTGACCATGAGTTTCTCTAAGTGGAAGTAACAATAACTATCTTATGGTGGGAGTAACTATGACTCTATTATGGCAGGAGTAACAATGACTTTCTGAAACTGGGAGTAACCATGACTCTCTTAAAGTGGGAGTAACAATGACTCTCTAGCTGAGAGTAACCATGACTCTCTTAAGGTGGGAGTGACCATGAGTCTCTCTAATTGGAAGTAACCATAATTATCTTATGGTGGGAGTAACCTTGACTCTCTTAAGGTAGGATTGACCATGAGTCTCTCTAAGTGGAAGTAACCATGACTCTCTTAAAGTGGGAGTAACTATGACTCTATTATGGCAGGAGTAACAATGACTTTCTGAAGCTGGGAGTAACCATGACTCTCTTAAAGTGGGAGTAACAATGACTCTCTAGCTGGGAGTAACCATGACTCTCTTAAGGTGGGAGTGACCATGAGTCTCTCTAATTGGAAGTAACCATGATTATCTTATGGTGGGAGTAACCTTGACTCTCTTAAGGTAGGATTGACCATCAGTCTGTCTAAGTGGAAGTAACCATGATTATCTTATGGTGGGAGTAACCTTGACTCTCTTAAGGTAGGATTGACCATGAGTCTGTCTAAGTGGAAGTAATCATAACTATCTTATGGTGGGAGTAACTATGACTCTATTATGGCAGGAGTAACAATGACTTTCTGAAGCTGGGAGTAACCATGACTCTCTTAAAGTGGGAGTAACAATGACTCTCTAGCTGAGAGTAAGCATTACTCTCTTAAGGTGGGAGTGACCATCAGTCTCTCTAATTGGAAGTAACCATGATTATCTTATGGTGGGAGTAACCTTGACTCTCTTAAGGTAGGATTGACCACGCGTCTGTCTAAGTGGAAGTAATCATAACTAGCTTATTATGGGAGTAACTATGACTCTCTTATGGCAGGAGTAACAATGACTCTCTTAAGCTGGGAGTAACCATGACTCTCTTAAAGTGGGAGTAACAGTGACTCTCAAGCTGGGAGTAACCATGACTCTCTTAAGGTAGGATTGACCATGAGTCTCTCTAAGTGGAAGTAACAATAACTATCTTATGGTGGGAGTAACTATGACTCTATTATGGCAGGAGTAACAATGACTTTCTGAAGCTGGGAGTAACCATGACTCTCTTAAAGTGGGAGTAACAATGACTCTCTAGCTGGGAGTAACCATGACTCTCTTAAGGTGGGAGTGACCATGAGTCTCTCTAATTGGAAGTAACCATGATTATCTTATGGTGGGAGTAACCTTGACTCTCTTATGGCAGGACTAACAATGACTCTCAAGCTGGGAGTAACCATGACTCTCTTAAGGTAGGATTTACCATGAGTCTCTCTAAGTGGAAGTAACCATAACTATCTTATGGTGGGAGTAACTATGACTCTATTATGGCAGGAGTAACAATGACTTTCTGAAGCTGGGAGTAACCATGACTCTCTTAAAGTGGGAGTAACAATGACTCTCAAGCTGGGAGTAACCATGACTCTCTTAAGGTGGGAGTGACCATGAGTCTCTCTAATTGGAAGTAACCATGATTATCTTATGGTGGGAGTAACCTTGACTCTCTTAAGGTAGGATTGACCATGAGTCTCTCTAAGTGGAAGTAATCATAACTAGCTTATGATGGGAGTAACTATGACTCTCTTATGGCAGGAGTAACAATGACTCTCTTAAGCTGGGAGTAACCATGACTCTCTTAAAGTGGGAGTAACAGTGACTCTCAAGCTGGGAGTAACCATGACTCTCTTAAAGTGGGAGTAACAATGATTCTCAAGCTGGGAGTAACCATTACTCTCTTAAGGTGGGAGTGACCATGAGTCTCTCTAATTGGAAGTAACCATGATTATCTTATGGTGGGAGTAACCTTGACTCTCTTAAGGTAGGATTGACCATGAGTCTCTCTAAGTGGAAGTAACCATGATTATCTTATGGTGGGAGTAACCTTGACTCTCTTATGGCAGGAGTAACAATGACTCGCTTAAGCTGGGAGTAACCATGACTCTCTTAAAGTGGGAGTAACAATGACTCTCTAGCTGAGAGTAACCATGACTCTCTTAAGGTGGGAGTGACCATGAGTCTCTCTAATTGGAAGTAACCATGATTATCTTATGGTGGGAGTAACCTTGACTCTCTTAAGGTAGGATTGACCATGCGTCTGTCTAAGTGGAAGTAATCATAACTAGCTTATGATGGGAGTAACTATGACTCTCTTATGGCAGGAGTAACAATGACTCTCTTAAGCTGGGAGTAACCATGACTCTCTTAAAGTGGGAGTAACAATGACTCTCAAGCTGGGAGTAACCATGACTCTCTTAAGGTGGGAGTGACCATGAGTCTCTCTAATTGGAAGTAACCATGATTATCTTATGGTGGGAGTAACCTTGACTCTCTTAAGGTAGGATTGACCATGAGTCTCTCTAAGTGGAAGTAATCATAACTAGCTTATGATGGGAGTAACTATGACTCTCTTATGGCAGGAGTAACAATGACTCTCTTAAGCTGGGAGTAACCATGACTCTCTTAAAGTGGGAGTAACAGTGACTCTCAAGCTGGGAGTAACCATGACTCTCTTAAAGTGGGAGTAACAATGATTCTCAAGCTGGGAGTAACCATTACTCTCTTAAGGTGGGAGTGACCATGAGTCTCTCTAATTGGAAGTAACCATGATTATCTTATGGTGGGAGTAACCTTGACTCTCTTAAGGTAGGATTGACCATGAGTCTGTCTAAGTGGAAGTAATCATAACTAGCTTATGATGGGAGTAACTATGACTCTCTTATGGCAGGAGTAACAATGACTCTCTTAAGCTGGGAGTAACCATGACTCTCTTAAGGTGGGAGTGACCATGAGTCTCTCTAATTGGAAGTAACCATGATTATCTTATGGTGGGAGTAACCTTGACTCTCTTAAGGTAGGATTGACCATGAGTCTGTCTAAGTGGAAGTAATCATAACTAGCTTATGATGGGAGTAACTATGACTCTCTTATGGCAGGAGTAACAATGACTCTCTTGAGCTGGGAGTAACCATGACTCTCTTAAAGTGGGAGTAACAGTGACTCTCAAGCTGGGAGTAACCATGACTCTCTTAAGGTGGGAGTGACCACGAGTCTCTCTAATTGGAAGTAACCATGATTATCTTATGGTGGGAGTAACCTTGACTCTCTTAAGGTAGGATTGACCATGAGTCTGTCTAAGTGGAAGTAATCATAACTAGCTTATGATGGGAGTAACTATGACTCTCTTATGGCAGGAGTAACAATGACTCTCTTAAGCTAGGAGTAACCATGACTCTCTTAAAGTGGGAGTAACAATGACTCTCAAGCTGGGAGTAACCATGACTCTCTTAAGGTGGGAGTGACCATGACTCTCTTAAGGTGGGAGTGACCATGAGTCTCTCTAATTGGAAGTAACCATGATTATCTTATGGTGGGAGTAACCTTGACTCTCTTAAGGTAGGATTGACCATGAGTTTCTCTAAGTGGAAGTAACAATAACTATCTTATGGTGGGAGTAACTATGACTCTATTATGGCAGGAGTAACAATGACTTTCTGAAACTGGGAGTAACCATGACTCTCTTAAAGTGGGAGTAACAATGACTCTCTAGCTGAGAGTAACCATGACTCTCTTAAGGTGGGAGTGACCATGAGTCTCTCTAATTGGAAGTAACCATAATTATCTTATGGTGGGAGTAACCTTGACTCTCTTAAGGTAGGATTGACCATGAGTCTCTCTAAGTGGAAGTAACCATGACTCTCTTAAAGTGGGAGTAACTATGACTCTATTATGGCAGGAGTAACAATGACTTTCTGAAGCTGGGAGTAACCATGACTCTCTTAAAGTGGGAGTAACAATGACTCTCTAGCTGGGAGTAACCATGACTCTCTTAAGGTGGGAGTGACCATGAGTCTCTCTAATTGGAAGTAACCATGATTATCTTATGGTGGGAGTAACCTTGACTCTCTTAAGGTAGGATTGACCATCAGTCTGTCTAAGTGGAAGTAACCATGATTATCTTATGGTGGGAGTAACCTTGACTCTCTTAAGGTAGGATTGACCATGAGTCTGTCTAAGTGGAAGTAATCATAACTATCTTATGGTGGGAGTAACTATGACTCTATTATGGCAGGAGTAACAATGACTTTCTGAAGCTGGGAGTAACCATGACTCTCTTAAAGTGGGAGTAACAATGACTCTCTAGCTGAGAGTAAGCATTACTCTCTTAAGGTGGGAGTGACCATCAGTCTCTCTAATTGGAAGTAACCATGATTATCTTATGGTGGGAGTAACCTTGACTCTCTTAAGGTAGGATTGACCACGCGTCTGTCTAAGTGGAAGTAATCATAACTAGCTTATTATGGGAGTAACTATGACTCTCTTATGGCAGGAGTAACAATGACTCTCTTAAGCTGGGAGTAACCATGACTCTCTTAAAGTGGGAGTAACAGTGACTCTCAAGCTGGGAGTAACCATGACTCTCTTAAGGTAGGATTGACCATGAGTCTCTCTAAGTGGAAGTAACAATAACTATCTTATGGTGGGAGTAACTATGACTCTATTATGGCAGGAGTAACAATGACTTTCTGAAGCTGGGAGTAACCATGACTCTCTTAAAGTGGGAGTAACAATGACTCTCTAGCTGGGAGTAACCATGACTCTCTTAAGGTGGGAGTGACCATGAGTCTCTCTAATTGGAAGTAACCATGATTATCTTATGGTGGGAGTAACCTTGACTCTCTTATGGCAGGACTAACAATGACTCTCAAGCTGGGAGTAACCATGACTCTCTTAAGGTAGGATTTACCATGAGTCTCTCTAAGTGGAAGTAACCATAACTATCTTATGGTGGGAGTAACTATGACTCTATTATGGCAGGAGTAACAATGACTTTCTGAAGCTGGGAGTAACCATGACTCTCTTAAAGTGGGAGTAACAATGACTCTCTAGCTGGGAGTAACCAAGACTCTCTTAAGGTGGGAGTGACCATGAGTCTCTCTAATTGGAAGTAACCATGATTATCTTATGGTGGGAGTAACCTTGACTCTCTTAAGGTAGGATTGACCATGAGTCTGTCTAAGTGGAAGTAATCATAACTAGCTTATGATGGGAGTAACTATGACTCTCTTATGGCAGGAGTAACAATGACTCTCTTAAGCTGGGAGTAACCATGACTCTCTTAAGGTGGGAGTGACCATGAGTCTCTCTAATTGGAAGTAACCATGATTATCTTATGGTGGGAGTAACCTTGACTCTCTTAAGGTAGGATTGACCATGAGTCTGTCTAAGTGGAAGTAATCATAACTAGCTTATGATGGGAGTAACTATGACTCTCTTATGGCAGGAGTAACAATGACTCTCTTAAGCTGGGAGTAACCATGACTCTCTTAAGGTGGGAGTGACCATGAGTCTCTCTAATTGGAAGTAACCATGATTATCTTATGGTGGGAGTAACCTTGACTCTCTTAAGGTAGGATTGACCATGAGTCTCTCTAAGTGGAAGTAACCATAACTATCTTATGGTGGGAGTAACTATGACTCTATTATGGCAGGAGTAACAATGACTTTCTGAAGCTGGGAGTAACCATGACTCTCTTAAAGTGGGAGTAACAATGACTCTCAAGCTGGGAGTAAACATGACTCTCTTAAGGTGGGATTGACCATGAGTATCTCTAAGTGGAAGTAACCATGATTATCTTATGGTGGGAGTAACCTTGACTCTCTTAAGGTAGGATTGACCATGAGTCTCTCTAAGTGGAAGTAACCATAACTATCTTATGGTGGGAGTAACTATGACTCTATTATGGCAGGAGTAACAATGACTTTCTGAAGCTGGGAGTAACCATGACTCTCTTAAAGTGGGAGTAACAATGACTCTCTAGCTGGGAGTAACCAAGACTCTCTTAAGGTGGGAGTGACCATGAGTCTCTCTAATTGGAAGTAACCATGATTATCTTATGGTGGGAGTAACCTTGACTCTCTTAAGGTAGGATTAACCATGAGTCTGTCTAAGTGGAAGTAATCATAACTAGCTTATGATGGGAGTAACTATGACTCTCTTATGGCAGGAGTAACAATGACTCTCTTAAGCTGGGAGTAACCATGACTCTCTTAAAGTGGGAGTAACAGTGACTCTCAAGCTGGGAGTAACCATGACTCTCTTAAGGTAGGATTGACCATGAGTCTCTCTAAGTGGAAGTAACAATAACTATCTTATGGTTGGAGTAACTATGACTCTATTATGGCAGGAGTAACAATGACTTTCTGAAGCTGGGAGTAACCATGACTCTCTTAAAGTGGGAGTAACAATGACTCTCTAGCTGAGAGTAACCATGACTCTCTTAAGGTGGGAGTGACCATGAGTCTCTCTAATTGGAAGTAACCATGATTATCTTATGGTGGGAGTAACCTTGACTCTCTTAAGGTAGGATTGACCATGAGTCTGTCTAAGTGGAAGTAATCATAACTAGCTTATGATGGGAGTAACTATGACTCTCTTATGGCAGGAGTAACAATGACTCTCTTGAGCTGGGAGTAACCATGACTCTCTTAAAGTGGGAGTAACAATGACTCTCTAGCTGGGAGTAACCATTACTCTCTTAAGGTGGGAGTGACCATGAGTCTCTCTAATTGGAAGTAACCATGATTATCTTATGGTGGGAGTAACCTTGACTCTCTTAAGGTAGGATTGACCATGAGTCTGTCTAAGTGGAAGTAATCATAACTAGCTTATGATGGGAGTAACTATGACTCTCTTATGACAGGAGTAACAATGACTCTCTTAAGCTGGGAGTAACCATGACTCTCTTAAAGTGGGAGTAACAGTGACTCTCAAGCTGGGAGTAACCATGACTCTCTTAAGGTAGGATTGACCATGAGTCTCTCTAAGTGGAAGTAACCATGACTCTCTTAAAGTGGGAGTAACTATGACTCTATTATGGCAGGAGTAACAATGACTTTCTGAAGCTGGGAGTAACCATGACTCTCTTAAAGTGGGAGTAACAATGACTCTCTAGCTGGGAGTAACCATGACTCTCTTAAGGTGGGAGTGACCATGAGTCTCTCTAATTGGAAGTAACCATGATTATCTTATGGTGGGAGTAACCTTGACTCTCTTAAGGTAGGATTGACCATCAGTCTGTCTAAGTGGAAGTAACCATGATTATCTTATGGTGGGAGTAACCTTGACTCTCTTAAGGTAGGATTGACCATGAGTCTGTCTAAGTGGAAGTAATCATAACTATCTTATGGTGGGAGTAACTATGACTCTATTATGGCAGGAGTAACAATGACTTTCTGAAGCTGGGAGTAACCATGACTCTCTTAAAGTGGGAGTAACAATGACTCTCTAGCTGAGAGTAAGCATTACTCTCTTAAGGTGGGAGTGACCATCAGTCTCTCTAATTGGAAGTAACCATGATTATCTTATGGTGGGAGTAACCTTGACTCTCTTAAGGTAGGATTGACCACGCGTCTGTCTAAGTGGAAGTAATCATAACTAGCTTATTATGGGAGTAACTATGACTCTCTTATGGCAGGAGTAACAATGACTCTCTTAAGCTGGGAGTAACCATGACTCTCTTAAAGTGGGAGTAACAGTGACTCTCAAGCTGGGAGTAACCATGACTCTCTTAAGGTAGGATTGACCATGAGTCTCTCTAAGTGGAAGTAACAATAACTATCTTATGGTGGGAGTAACTATGACTCTATTATGGCAGGAGTAACAATGACTTTCTGAAGCTGGGAGTAACCATGACTCTCTTAAAGTGGGAGTAACAATGACTCTCTAGCTGGGAGTAACCATGACTCTCTTAAGGTGGGAGTGACCATGAGTCTCTCTAATTGGAAGTAACCATGATTATCTTATGGTGGGAGTAACCTTGACTCTCTTATGGCAGGACTAACAATGACTCTCAAGCTGGGAGTAACCATGACTCTCTTAAGGTAGGATTTACCATGAGTCTCTCTAAGTGGAAGTAACCATAACTATCTTATGGTGGGAGTAACTATGACTCTATTATGGCAGGAGTAACAATGACTTTCTGAAGCTGGGAGTAACCATGACTCTCTTAAAGTGGGAGTAACAATGACTCTCTAGCTGGGAGTAACCAAGACTCTCTTAAGGTGGGAGTGACCATGAGTCTCTCTAATTGGAAGTAACCATGATTATCTTATGGTGGGAGTAACCTTGACTCTCTTAAGGTAGGATTGACCATGAGTCTGTCTAAGTGGAAGTAATCATAACTAGCTTATGATGGGAGTAACTATGACTCTCTTATGGCAGGAGTAACAATGACTCTCTTAAGCTGGGAGTAACCATGACTCTCTTAAGGTGGGAGTGACCATGAGTCTCTCTAATTGGAAGTAACCATGATTATCTTATGGTGGGAGTAACCTTGACTCTCTTAAGGTAGGATTGACCATGAGTCTGTCTAAGTGGAAGTAATCATAACTAGCTTATGATGGGAGTAACTATGACTCTCTTATGGCAGGAGTAACAATGACTCTCTTAAGCTGGGAGTAACCATGACTCTCTTAAGGTGGGAGTGACCATGAGTCTCTCTAATTGGAAGTAACCATGATTATCTTATGGTGGGAGTAACCTTGACTCTCTTAAGGTAGGATTGACCATGAGTCTCTCTAAGTGGAAGTAACCATAACTATCTTATGGTGGGAGTAACTATGACTCTATTATGGCAGGAGTAACAATGACTTTCTGAAGCTGGGAGTAACCATGACTCTCTTAAAGTGGGAGTAACAATGACTCTCAAGCTGGGAGTAAACATGACTCTCTTAAGGTGGGATTGACCATGAGTCTCTCTAATTGGAAGTAACCATAATTATCTTATGGTGGGAGTAACCTTGACTCTCTTAAGGTAGGATTGACCATGAGTCTCTCTAAGTGGAAGTAACCATGACTCTCTTAAAGTGGGAGTAACTATGACTCTATTATGGCAGGAGTAACAATGACTTTCTGAAGCTGGGAGTAACCATGACTCTCTTAAAGTGGGAGTAACAATGACTCTCTAGCTGGGAGTAACCATGACTCTCTTAAGGTGGGAGTGACCATGAGTCTCTCTAATTGGAAGTAACCATGATTATCTTATGGTGGGAGTAACCTTGACTCTCTTAAGGTAGGATTGACCATCAGTCTGTCTAAGTGGAAGTAACCATGATTATCTTATGGTGGGAGTAACCTTGACTCTCTTAAGGTAGGATTGACCATGAGTCTGTCTAAGTGGAAGTAATCATAACTATCTTATGGTGGGAGTAACTATGACTCTATTATGGCAGGAGTAACAATGACTTTCTGAAGCTGGGAGTAACCATGACTCTCTTAAAGTGGGAGTAACAATGACTCTCTAGCTGAGAGTAAGCATTACTCTCTTAAGGTGGGAGTGACCATCAGTCTCTCTAATTGGAAGTAACCATGATTATCTTATGGTGGGAGTAACCTTGACTCTCTTAAGGTAGGATTGACCACGCGTCTGTCTAAGTGGAAGTAATCATAACTAGCTTATTATGGGAGTAACTATGACTCTCTTATGGCAGGAGTAACAATGACTCTCTTAAGCTGGGAGTAACCATGACTCTCTTAAAGTGGGAGTAACAGTGACTCTCAAGCTGGGAGTAACCATGACTCTCTTAAGGTAGGATTGACCATGAGTCTCTCTAAGTGGAAGTAACAATAACTATCTTATGGTGGGAGTAACTATGACTCTATTATGGCAGGAGTAACAATGACTTTCTGAAGCTGGGAGTAACCATGACTCTCTTAAAGTGGGAGTAACAATGACTCTCTAGCTGGGAGTAACCATGACTCTCTTAAGGTGGGAGTGACCATGAGTCTCTCTAATTGGAAGTAACCATGATTATCTTATGGTGGGAGTAACCTTGACTCTCTTATGGCAGGACTAACAATGACTCTCAAGCTGGGAGTAACCATGACTCTCTTAAGGTAGGATTTACCATGAGTCTCTCTAAGTGGAAGTAACCATAACTATCTTATGGTGGGAGTAACTATGACTCTATTATGGCAGGAGTAACAATGACTTTCTGAAGCTGGGAGTAACCATGACTCTCTTAAAGTGGGAGTAACAATGACTCTCTAGCTGGGAGTAACCAAGACTCTCTTAAGGTGGGAGTGACCATGAGTCTCTCTAATTGGAAGTAACCATGATTATCTTATGGTGGGAGTAACCTTGACTCTCTTAAGGTAGGATTGACCATGAGTCTGTCTAAGTGGAAGTAATCATAACTAGCTTATGATGGGAGTAACTATGACTCTCTTATGGCAGGAGTAACAATGACTCTCTTAAGCTGGGAGTAACCATGACTCTCTTAAGGTGGGAGTGACCATGAGTCTCTCTAATTGGAAGTAACCATGATTATCTTATGGTGGGAGTAACCTTGACTCTCTTAAGGTAGGATTGACCATGAGTCTGTCTAAGTGGAAGTAATCATAACTAGCTTATGATGGGAGTAACTATGACTCTCTTATGGCAGGAGTAACAATGACTCTCTTAAGCTGGGAGTAACCATGACTCTCTTAAGGTGGGAGTGACCATGAGTCTCTCTAATTGGAAGTAACCATGATTATCTTATGGTGGGAGTAACCTTGACTCTCTTAAGGTAGGATTGACCATGAGTCTCTCTAAGTGGAAGTAACCATAACTATCTTATGGTGGGAGTAACTATGACTCTATTATGGCAGGAGTAACAATGACTTTCTGAAGCTGGGAGTAACCATGACTCTCTTAAAGTGGGAGTAACAATGACTCTCAAGCTGGGAGTAAACATGACTCTCTTAAGGTGGGATTGACCATGAGTATCTCTAAGTGGAAGTAACCATGATTATCTTATGGTGGGAGTAACCTTGACTCTCTTAAGGTAGGATTGACCATGAGTCTCTCTAAGTGGAAGTAACCATAACTATCTTATGGTGGGAGTAACTATGACTCTATTATGGCAGGAGTAACAATGACTTTCTGAAGCTGGGAGTAACCATGACTCTCTTAAAGTGGGAGTAACAATGACTCTCTAGCTGGGAGTAACCAAGACTCTCTTAAGGTGGGAGTGACCATGAGTCTCTCTAATTGGAAGTAACCATGATTATCTTATGGTGGGAGTAACCTTGACTCTCTTAAGGTAGGATTAACCATGAGTCTGTCTAAGTGGAAGTAATCATAACTAGCTTATGATGGGAGTAACTATGACTCTCTTATGGCAGGAGTAACAATGACTCTCTTAAGCTGGGAGTAACCATGACTCTCTTAAAGTGGGAGTAACAGTGACTCTCAAGCTGGGAGTAACCATGACTCTCTTAAGGTAGGATTGACCATGAGTCTCTCTAAGTGGAAGTAACAATAACTATCTTATGGTTGGAGTAACTATGACTCTATTATGGCAGGAGTAACAATGACTTTCTGAAGCTGGGAGTAACCATGACTCTCTTAAAGTGGGAGTAACAATGACTCTCTAGCTGAGAGTAACCATGACTCTCTTAAGGTGGGAGTGACCATGAGTCTCTCTAATTGGAAGTAACCATGATTATCTTATGGTGGGAGTAACCTTGACTCTCTTAAGGTAGGATTGACCATGAGTCTGTCTAAGTGGAAGTAATCATAACTAGCTTATGATGGGAGTAACTATGACTCTCTTATGGCAGGAGTAACAATGACTCTCTTGAGCTGAAGGTAACCATGACTCTCTTAAAGTGGGAGTAACAATGACTCTCTAGCTGGGAGTAACCATTACTCTCTTAAGGTGGGAGTGACCATGAGTCTCTCTAATTGGAAGTAACCATGATTATCTTATGGTGGGAGTAACCTTGACTCTCTTAAGGTAGGATTGACCATGAGTCTGTCTAAGTGGAAGTAATCATAACTAGCTTATGATGGGAGTAACTATGACTCTCTTATGGCAGGAGTAACAATGACTCTCTTAAGCTGGGAGTAACCATGACTCTCTTAAAGTGGGAGTAACAGTGACTCTCAAGCTGGGAGTAACCATGACTCTCTTAAGGTAGGATTGACCATGAGTCTCTCTAAGTGGAAGTAACAATAACTATCTTATGGTGGGAGTAACTATGACTCTATTATGGCAGGAGTAACAATGACTTTCTGAAGCTGGGAGTAACCATGACTCTCTTAAAGTGGGAGTAACAATGACTCTCTAGCTGAGAGTAACCATGACTCTCTTAAGGTGGGAGTGACCACGAGTCTCTCTAATTGGAAGTAACCATGATTATCTTATGGTGGGAGTAACCTTGACTCTCTTAAGGTAGGATTGACCATGAGTCTGTCTAAGTGGAAGTAATCATAACTAGCTTATGATGGGAGTAACTATGACTCTCTTATGGCAGGAGTAACAATGACTCTCTTAAGCTGGGAGTAACCATGACTCTCTTAAAGTGGGAGTAACAGTGACTCTCAAGCTGGGAGTAACCATGACTCTCTTAAGGTAGGATTGACCATGAGTCTCTCTAAGTGGAAGTAACAATAACTATCTTATGGTGGGAGTAACTATGACTCTATTATGGCAGGAGTAACAATGACTTTCTGAAGCTGGGAGTAACCATGACTCTCTTAAAGTGGGAGTAACAATGACTCTCTAGCTGAGAGTAACCATGACTCTCTTAAGGTGGGAGTGACCATGAGTCTCTCTAAGTGGAAGTAACAATAACTATCTTATGGTGGGAGTAACTATGACTCTATTATGGCAGGAGTAACAATGACTTTCTGAAGCTGGGAGTAACCATGACTCTCTTAAAGTGGGAGTAACAATGACTCTCTAGCTGGGAGTAACCATGACTCTCTTAAGGTGGGAGTGACCATGAGTCTCTCTAATTGGAAGTAACCATGATTATCTTATGGTGGGAGTAACCTTGACTCTCTTAAGGTAGGATTGACCATGAGTCTGTCTAAGTGGAAGTAATCATAACTAGCTTATGATGGGAGTAACCATGACTCTCTTAAGGTGGGAGTGACCATGAGTCTCTCTAATTGGAAGTAACCATGATTATATTATGGTGGGAGTAACCTTGACTCTCTTATGGTAGGATTGACCATGAGTCTGTCTAAGTGGAAGTAATCATAACTAGCTTATGATGGGAGTAACTATGACTCTCTTATGGCAGGAGTAACAATGACTCTCTTAAGCTGGGAGTAACCATGACTCTCTTAAAGTGGGAGTAACAATGACTCTCTAGCTGGGAGTAACCATGACTCTCTTAAGGTGGGAGTGACCATGAGTCTCTCTAATTGGAAGTAACCATGATTATCTTATGGCAGGAGTAACAATGACTCTCTTAAGCTGGGAGTAACCATGACTCTCTTAAAGTGGGAGTAACAATGACTCTCAAGCTGGGAGTAACCATGACTCTCTTAAGGTAGGATTGACCATGAGTCTCTCTAAGTGGAAGTAATCATAACTAGCTTATGATGGGAGTAACTATGACTCTCTTATGGCAGGAGTAACAATGACTCTCTTAAGCTGGGAGTAACCATGACTCTCTTAAAGTGGGAGTAACAGTGACTCTCAAGCTGGGAGTAACCATGACTCTCTTAAAGTGGGAGTAACAATGACTCTCAAGCTGGGAGTAACCATTACTCTCTTAAGGTGGGAGTGACCATGAGTCTCTCTAATTGGAAGTAACCATGATTATCTTATGGTGGGAGTAACCTTGACTCTCTTAAGGTAGGATTGACCATGAGTCTGTCTAAGTGGAAGTAATCATAACTAGCTTATGATGGGAGTAACTATGACTCTCTTATGGCAGGAGTAACAATGACTCTCTTAAGCTGGGAGTAACCATGACTCTCTTAAGGTGGGAGTGACCATGAGTCTCTCTAATTGGAAGTAACCATGATTATCTTATGGTGGGAGTAACCTTGACTCTCTTAAGGTAGGATTGACCATGAGTCTGTCTAAGTGGAAGTAATCATAACTAGCTTATGATGGGAGTAACTATGACTCTCTTATGGCAGGAGTAACAATGACTCTCTTAAGCTGGGAGTAACCATGACTCTCTTAAAGTGGGAGTAACAGTGACTCTCAAGCTGGGAGTAACCATGACTCTCTTAAAGTGGGAGTAACAA
The DNA here is from genome assembly GCA_023566225.1 of Romanogobio albipinnatus. Lineage (NCBI taxonomy): Eukaryota > Metazoa > Chordata > Actinopteri > Cypriniformes > Gobionidae > Romanogobio > Romanogobio albipinnatus. Next base: position 458,904 of record JAKRKY010000026.1, read on the forward strand.
TGACTCTCAAGCTGGGAGTAACCATTACTCTCTTAAGGTGGGAGTGACCATGAGTCTCTCTAATTGGAAGTAACCATGATTATCTTATGGTGGGAGTAACCTTGACTCTCTTAAGGTAGGATTGACCATGAGTCTGTCTAAGTGGAAGTAATCATAACTAGCTTATGATGGGAGTAACTATGACTCTCTTATGGCAGGAGTAACAATGACTCTCTTAAGCTGGGAGTAACCATGACTCTCTTAAAGTGGGAGTAACAGTGCCTCTCAAGCTGGGAGTAACCATGACTCTCTTAAAGTGGGAGTAACAATGACTCTCTAGCTGAGAGTAACCATGACTCTCTTAAGGTGGGAGTGACCATGAGTCTCTCTAATTGGAAGTAACCATGATTATCTTATGGTGGGAGTAACCTTGACTCTCTTAAGGTAGGATTGACCATGAGTCTCTCTAAGTGGAAGTAACCATAACTATCTTATGGTGGGAGTAACTATGACTCTATTATGGCAGGAGTAACAATGACTCTCTTAAGCTGGGAGTAACCATGACTCTCTTAAAGTGGGAGTAACAATGACTCTCTAGCTGAGAGTAACCATGACTCTCTTAAGGTGGGAGTGACCATGATTCTCTCTAATTGGAATTAACCATGATTATCTTATGGTGGGAGTAACCTTGACTCTCTTAAGGTAGGATTTACCATGAGTCTCTCTAATTGGAAGTAACAATAACTATCTTATGGTGGGAGTAACTATGACTCTATTATGGCAGGAGTAACAATGACTTTCTGAAGCTGGGAGTTACCATGACTCTCTTAAAGTGGGAGTAACAATGACTCTCTAGCTGGGAGTAACCATGACTCTCTTAAGGTGGGAGTGACCATGAGTCTCTCTAATTGGAAGTAACCATGATTATCTTATGGTGGGAGTAACCTTGACTCTCTTAAGGTAGGATTGACCATGAGTCTGTCTAAGTGGAAGTAATCATAAAGTGGAAGTAACCATAACTATCTTATGGTGGGAGTAACTATGACACTATTATGACAGGAGTAACAATGACTTTCTGAAGCTGGGAGTAACCATGACTCTCTTAAAGTGGGAGTAACAATGACTCTCTAGCTGAGAGTAACCATTACTCTCTTAAGGTGGGAGTGACCATGAGTCTCTCTAATTGGAAGTAACCATGATTATCTTATGGTGGGAGTAACCTTGACTCTCTTAAGGTAGGATTGACCATGAGTCTCTCTAAGTGGAAGTAACCATGATTATCTTATGGTGGGAGTAACCTTGACTCTCTTATGGCAGGAGTAACAATGACTCGCTTAAGCTGGGAGTAACCATGACTCTCTTAAATTGGGAGTAACAATGACTCTCTAGCTGAGAGTAACCATGACTCTCTTAAGGTGGGAGTGACCATGAGTCTCTCTAATTGGAAGTAACCATGATTATCTTATGGTGGGAGTAACCTTGACTCTCTTAAGGTAGGATTGACCATGCGTCTGTCTAAGTGGAAGTAATCATAACTAGCTTATGATGGGAGTAACTATGACTCTCTTATGGCAGGAGTAACAATGACTCTCTTAAGCTGGGAGTAACCATGACTCTCTTAAAGTGGGAGTAACAATGACTCTCAAGCTGGGAGTAACCATGACTCTCTTAAGGTGGGAGTGACCATGAGTCTCTCTAATTGGAAGTAACCATGATTATCTTATGGTGGGAGTAACCTTGACTCTCTTAAGGTAGGATTGACCATGAGTCTCTCTAAGTGGAAGTAATCATAACTAGCTTATGATGGGAGTAACTATGACTCTCTTATGGCAGGAGTAACAATGACTCTCTTAAGCTGGGAGTAACCATGACTCTCTTAAAGTGGGAGTAACAGTGACTCTCAAGCTGGGAGTAACCATGACTCTCTTAAAGTGGGAGTAACAATGATTCTCAAGCTGGGAGTAACCATTACTCTCTTAAGGTGGGAGTGACCATGAGTCTCTCTAATTGGAAGTAACCATGATTATCTTATGGTGGGAGTAACCTTGACTCTCTTAAGGTAGGATTGACCATGAGTCTCTCTAAGTGGAAGTAACCATGATTATCTTATGGTGGGAGTAACCTTGACTCTCTTATGGCAGGAGTAACAATGACTCGCTTAAGCTGGGAGTAACCATGACTCTCTTAAAGTGGGAGTAACAATGACTCTCTAGCTGAGAGTAACCATGACTCTCTTAAGGTGGGAGTGACCATGAGTCTCTCTAATTGGAAGTAACCATGATTATCTTATGGTGGGAGTAACCTTGACTCTCTTAAGGTAGGATTGACCATGCGTCTGTCTAAGTGGAAGTAATCATAACTAGCTTATGATGGGAGTAACTATGACTCTCTTATGGCAGGAGTAACAATGACTCTCTTAAGCTGGGAGTAACCATGACTCTCTTAAAGTGGGAGTAACAATGACTCTCAAGCTGGGAGTAACCATGACTCTCTTAAGGTGGGAGTGACCATGAGTCTCTCTAATTGGAAGTAACCATGATTATCTTATGGTGGGAGTAACCTTGACTCTCTTAAGGTAGGATTGACCATGAGTCTCTCTAATTGGAAGTAATCATAACTAGCTTATGATGGGAGTAACTATGACTCTCTTATGGCAGGAGTAACAATGACTCTCTTAAGCTGGGAGTAACCATGACTCTCTTAAAGTGGGAGTAACAGTGACTCTCAAGCTGGGAGTAACCATGACTCTCTTAAAGTGGGAGTAACAATGATTCTCAAGCTGGGAGTAACCATTACTCTCTTAAGGTGGGAGTGACCATGAGTCTCTCTAATTGGAAGTAACCATGATTATCTTATGGTGGGAGTAACCTTGACTCTCTTAAGGTAGGATTGACCATGAGTCTGTCTAAGTGGAAGTAATCATAACTAGCTTATGATGGGAGTAACTATGACTCTCTTATGGCAGGAGTAACAATGACTCTCTTAAGCTGGGAGTAACCATGACTCTCTTAAGGTGGGAGTGACCATGAGTCTCTCTAATTGGAAGTAACCATGATTATCTTATGGTGGGAGTAACCTTGACTCTCTTAAGGTAGGATTGACCATGAGTCTGTCTAAGTGGAAGTAATCATAACTAGCTTATGATGGGAGTAACTATGACTCTCTTATGGCAGGAGTAACAATGACTCTCTTAAGCTGGGAGTAACCATGACTCTCTTAAAGTGGGAGTAACAGTGACTCTCAAGCTGGGAGTAACCATGACTCTCTTAAAGTGGGAGTAACAATGACTCTCAAGCTGGGAGTAACCATTACTCTCTTAAGGTGGGAGTGACCATGAGTCTCTCTAATTGGAAGTAACCATGATTATCTTATGGTGGGAGTAACCTTGACTCTCTTAAGGTAGGATTGACCATGAGTCTGTCTAAGTGGAAGTAATCATAACTAGCTTATGATGGGAGTAACTATGACTCTCTTATGGCAGGAGTAACAATGACTCTCTTAAGCTGGGAGTAACCATGACTCTCTTAAGGTGGGAGTGACCATGAGTCTCTCTAATTGGAAGTAACCATGATTATCTTATGGTGGGAGTAACCTTGACTCTCTTAAGGTAGGATTGACCATGAGTCTGTCTAAGTGGAAGTAATCATAACTAGCTTATGATGGGAGTAACTATGACTCTCTTATGGCAGGAGTAACAATGACTCTCTTAAGCTGGGAGTAACCATGACTCTCTTAAAGTGGGAGTAACAGTGACTCTCAAGCTGGGAGTAACCATGACTCTCTTAAAGTGGGAGTAACAATGACTCTCAAGCTGGGAGTAACCATTACTCTCTTAAGGTGGGAGTGACCATGAGTCTCTCTAATTGGAAGTAACCATGATTATCTTATGGTGGGAGTAACCTTGACTCTCTTAAGGTAGGATTGACCATGAGTCTGTCTAAGTGGAAGTAATCATAACTAGCTTATGATGGGAGTAACTATGACTCTCTTATGGCAGGAGTAACAATGACTCTCTTAAGCTGGGAGTAACCATGACTCTCTTAAAGTGGGAGTAACAGTGACTCTCAAGCTGGGAGTAACCATGACTCTCTTAAAGTGGGAGTAACAATGACTCTCTAGCTGAGAGTAACCATGACTCTCTTAAGGTGGGAGTGACCATGAGTCTCTCTAATTGGAAGTAACCATGATTATCTTATGGTGGGAGTAACCTTGACTCTCTTAAGGTAGGATTGACCATGAGTCTGTCTAAGTGGAAGTAATCATAACTAGCTTATGATGGGAGTAACTATGACTCTCTTATGGCAGGAGTAACAATGACTCTCTTAAGCTGGGAGTAACCATGACTCTCTTAAGGTGGGAGTGACCATGAGTCTCTCTAATTGGAAGTAACCATGATTATCTTATGGTGGGAGTAACCTTGACTCTCTTAAGGTAGGATTGACCATGAGTCTCTCTAAGTGGAAGTAACCATAACTATCTTATGGTGGGAGTGACTATGACTCTATTATGGCAGGAGTAACAATGACTTTCTGAAGCTGAGAGTAACCATGACTCTCTTAAAGTGGGAGTAACAATGACTCTCTAGCTGAGAGTAACCATGACTCTCTTAAGGTGGGAGTGACCATGAGTCTCTCTAATTGGAAGTAACCATGATTATCTTATGGTGGGAGTAACCTTGACTCTCTTAAGGTAGGATTGACCATGAGTCTGTCTAAGTGGAAGTAATCATAAAGTGGAAGTAACCATAACTATCTTATGGTGGGAGTAACTATGACTCTATTATGGCAGGAGTAACAATGACTTTCTGAAGCTGGGAGTAACCATGACTCTCTTAAAGTGGGAGTAACAATGACTCTCTAGCTGGGAGTAACCATTACTCTCTTAAGGTGGGAGTGACCATGAGTCTCTCTAATTGGAAGTAACCATGATTATCTTATGGTGGGAGTAACCTTGACTCTCTTAAGGTAGGATTGACCATGAGTCTGTCTAAGTGGAAGTAATCATAACTAGCTTATGATGGGAGTAACTATGACTCTCTTATGGCAGGAGTAACAATGACTCTCTTAAGCTGGGAGTAACCATGACTCTCTTAAAGTGGGAGTAACAATGACTCTCAAGCTGGGAGTAACCATTACTCTCTTAAGGTGGGAGTGACCATGAGTCTCTCTAATTGGAAGTAACCATGATTATCTTATGGTGGGAGTAACCTTGACTCTCTTAAGGTAGGATTGACCATGAGTCTGTCTAAGTGGAAGTAATCATAAAGTGGAAGTAACCATAACTATCTTATGGTGGGAGTAACTATGACTCTATTATGGCAGGAGTAACAATGACTTTCTGAAGCTGGGAGTAACCATGACTCTCTTAAAGTGGGAGTAACAATGACTCTCTAGCTGGGAGTAACCATTACTCTCTTAAGGTGGGAGTGACCATGAGTCTCTCTAATTGGAAGTAACCATGATTATCTTATGGTGGGAGTAACCTTGACTCTCTTAAGGTAGGATTGACCATGAGTCTGTCTAAGTGGAAGTAATCATAACTAGCTTATGATGGGAGTAACTATGACTCTCTTATGGCAGGAGAAACAATGACTCTCTTAAGCTGGGAGTAACCATGACTCTCTTAAGGTGGGAGTGACCATGAGTCTCTCTAATTGGAAATAACAATAACTATCTTATGGTGGGAGTAACTATGACTCTATTATGGCAGGAGTAACAATGACTTTCTGAAGCTGGGAGTTACCATGACTCTCTTAAAGTGGGAGTAACAATGACTCTCTAGCTGGGAGTAACCATGGCTCTCTTAAGGTGGGCGTGACCATGAGTCTCTCTAATTGGAAGTAACCATGATTATCTTATGGTGGGAGTAACCTTGACTCTCTTAAGGTAGGATTGACCATGAGTCTGTCTAAGTGGAAGTAATCATAACTAGCTTATGATGGGAGTAACTATGACTCTCTTATGGCAGGAGTAACAATGACTCTCTTAAGCTGGGAGTAACCATGACTCTCTTAAAGTGGGAGTAACAGTGACTCTCAAGCTGGGAGTAACCATGACTCTCTTAAAGTGGGAGTAACAATGACTCTCAAGCTGGGAGTAACCATTACTCTCTTAAGGTGGGAGTGACCATGAGTCTCTCTAATTGGAAGTAACCATGACTCTCTTAAGGTGGGAGTGACCATGAGTCTGTCTAAGTGGAAGTAATCATAACTATCTTATGGTGGGAGTAACTATGACTCTATTATGGCAGGAGTAACAATGACTTTCTGAAGCTGGGAGTAACCATGACTCTCTTAAAGTGGGAGTAACAATGACTCTCTAGCTGAGAGTAACCATGACTCTCTTAAGGTGGGAGTGACCATGAGTCTCTCTAATTGGAAGTAACCATGATTATATTATGGTGGGAGTAACCTTGACTCTCTTATGGTAGGATTGACCATGAGTCTGTCTAAGTGGAAGTAATCATAACTAGCTTATGATGGGAGTAACTATGACTCTCTTATGGCAGGAGTAACAATGACTCTCTTAAGCTGGGAGTAACCATGACTCTCTTAAAGTGGGAGTAACAATGACTCTCTAGCTGGGAGTAACCATGACTCTCTTAAGGTGGGAGTGACCATGAGTCTCTCTAATTGGAAGTAACCATGATTATCTTATGGCAGGAGTAACAATGACTCTCTTAAGCTGGGAGTAACCATGACTCTCTTAAAGTGGGAGTAACAATGACTCTCAAGCTGGGAGTAACCATGACTCTCTTAAGGTAGGATTGACCATGAGTCTCTCTAAGTGGAAGTAATCATAACTAGCTTATGATGGGAGTAACTATGACTCTCTTATGGCAGGAGTAACAATGACTCTCTTAAGCTGGGAGTAACCATGACTCTCTTAAAGTGGGAGTAACAGTGACTCTCAAGCTGGGAGTAACCATGACTCTCTTAAAGTGGGAGTAACAATGACTCTCAAGCTGGGAGTAACCATTACTCTCTTAAGGTGGGAGTGACCATGAGTCTCTCTAATTGGAAGTAACCATGATTATCTTATGGTGGGAGTAACCTTGACTCTCTTAAGGTAGGATTGACCATGAGTCTGTCTAAGTGGAAGTAATCATAACTAGCTTATGATGGGAGTAACTATGACTCTCTTATGGCAGGAGTAACAATGACTCTCTTAAGCTGGGAGTAACCATGACTCTCTTAAGGTGGGAGTGACCATGAGTCTCTCTAATTGGAAGTAACCATGATTATCTTATGGTGGGAGTAACCTTGACTCTCTTAAGGTAGGATTGACCATGAGTCTGTCTAAGTGGAAGTAATCATAACTAGCTTATGATGGGAGTAACTATGACTCTCTTATGGCAGGAGTAACAATGACTCTCTTAAGCTGGGAGTAACCATGACTCTCTTAAAGTGGGAGTAACAGTGACTCTCAAGCTGGGAGTAACCATGACTCTCTTAAAGTGGGAGTAACAATGACTCTCAAGCTGGGAGTAACCATTACTCTCTTAAGGTGGGAGTGACCATGAGTCTCTCTAATTGGAAGTAACCATGATTATCTTATGGTGGGAGTAACCTTGACTCTCTTAAGGTAGGATTGACCATGAGTCTGTCTAAGTGGAAGTAATCATAACTAGCTTATGATGGGAGTAACTATGACTCTCTTATGGCAGGAGTAACAATGACTCTCTTAAGCTGGGAGTAACCATGACTCTCTTAAAGTGGGAGTAACAGTGCCTCTCAAGCTGGGAGTAACCATGACTCTCTTAAAGTGGGAGTAACAATGACTCTCTAGCTGAGAGTAACCATGACTCTCTTAAGGTGGGAGTGACCATGAGTCTCTCTAATTGGAAGTAACCATGATTATCTTATGGTGGGAGTAACCTTGACTCTCTTAAGGTAGGATTGACCATGAGTCTCTCTAAGTGGAAGTAACCATGATTATCTTATGGTGGGAGTAACCTTGACTCTCTTATGGCAGGAGTAACAATGACTCGCTTAAGCTGGGAGTAACCATGACTCTCTTAAAGTGGGAGTAACAATGACTCTCTAGCTGAGAGTAACCATGACTCTCTTAAGGTGGGAGTGACCATGAGTCTCTCTAATTGGAAGTAACCATGATTATCTTATGGTGGGAGTAACCTTGACTCTCTTAAGGTAGGATTGACCATGCGTCTGTCTAAGTGGAAGTAATCATAACTAGCTTATGATGGGAGTAACTATGACTCTCTTATGGCAGGAGTAACAATGACTCTCTTAAGCTGGGAGTAACCATGACTCTCTTAAAGTGGGAGTAACAATGACTCTCAAGCTGGGAGTAACCATGACTCTCTTAAGGTGGGAGTGACCATGAGTCTCTCTAATTGGAAGTAACCATGATTATCTTATGGTGGGAGTAACCTTGACTCTCTTAAGGTAGGATTGACCATGAGTCTCTCTAAGTGGAAGTAATCATAACTAGCTTATGATGGGAGTAACTATGACTCTCTTATGGCAGGAGTAACAATGACTCTCTTAAGCTGGGAGTAACCATGACTCTCTTAAAGTGGGAGTAACAGTGACTCTCAAGCTGGGAGTAACCATGACTCTCTTAAAGTGGGAGTAACAATGATTCTCAAGCTGGGAGTAACCATTACTCTCTTAAGGTGGGAGTGACCATGAGTCTCTCTAATTGGAAGTAACCATGATTATCTTATGGTGGGAGTAACCTTGACTCTCTTAAGGTAGGATTGACCATGAGTCTGTCTAAGTGGAAGTAATCATAACTAGCTTATGATGGGAGTAACTATGACTCTCTTATGGCAGGAGTAACAATGACTCTCTTAAGCTGGGAGTAACCATGACTCTCTTAAGGTGGGAGTGACCATGAGTCTCTCTAATTGGAAGTAACCATGATTATCTTATGGTGGGAGTAACCTTGACTCTCTTAAGGTAGGATTGACCATGAGTCTGTCTAAGTGGAAGTAATCATAACTAGCTTATGATGGGAGTAACTATGACTCTCTTATGGCAGGAGTAACAATGACTCTCTTAAGCTGGGAGTAACCATGACTCTCTTAAAGTGGGAGTAACAGTGACTCTCAAGCTGGGAGTAACCATGACTCTCTTAAAGTGGGAGTAACAATGACTCTCAAGCTGGGAGTAACCATTACTCTCTTAAGGTGGGAGTGACCATGAGTCTCTCTAATTGGAAGTAACCATGATTATCTTATGGTGGGAGTAACCTTGACTCTCTTAAGGTAGGATTGACCATGAGTCTGTCTAAGTGGAAGTAATCATAACTAGCTTATGATGGGAGTAACTATGACTCTCTTATGGCAGGAGTAACAATGACTCTCTTAAGCTGGGAGTAACCATGACTCTCTTAAGGTGGGAGTGACCATGAGTCTCTCTAATTGGAAGTAACCATGATTATCTTATGGTGGGAGTAACCTTGACTCTCTTAAGGTAGGATTGACCATGAGTCTGTCTAAGTGGAAGTAATCATAACTAGCTTATGATGGGAGTAACTATGACTCTCTTATGGCAGGAGTAACAATGACTCTCTTAAGCTGGGAGTAACCATGACTCTCTTAAAGTGGGAGTAACAGTGACTCTCAAGCTGGGAGTAACCATGACTCTCTTAAAGTGGGAGTAACAATGACTCTCAAGCTGGGAGTAACCATTACTCTCTTAAGGTGGGAGTGACCATGAGTCTCTCTAATTGGAAGTAACCATGATTATCTTATGGTGGGAGTAACCTTGACTCTCTTAAGGTAGGATTGACCATGAGTCTGTCTAAGTGGAAGTAATCATAACTAGCTTATGATGGGAGTAACTATGACTCTCTTATGGCAGGAGTAACAATGACTCTCTTAAGCTGGGAGTAACCATGACTCTCTTAAAGTGGGAGTAACAATGACTCTCTAGCTGAGAGTAACCATGACTCTCTTAAGGTGGGAGTGACCATGAGTCTCTCTAATTGGAAGTAACCATGATTATCTTATGGTGGGAGTAACCTTGACTCTCTTAAGGTAGGATTGACCATGAGTCTGTCTAAGTGGAAGTAATCATAACTAGCTTATGATGGGAGTAACTATGACTCTCTTATGGCAGGAGTAACAATGACTCTCTTAAGCTGGGAGTAACCATGACTCTCTTAAGGTGGGAGTGACCATGAGTCTCTCTAATTGGAAGTAACCATGATTATCTTATGGTGGGAGTAACCTTGACTCTCTTAAGGTAGGATTGACCATGAGTCTCTCTAAGTGGAAGTAACCATAACTATCTTATGGTGGGAGTGACTATGACTCTATTATGGCAGGAGTAACAATGACTTTCTGAAGCTGAGAGTAACCATGACTCTCTTAAAGTGGGAGTAACAATGACTCTCTAGCTGAGAGTAACCATGACTCTCTTAAGGTGGGAGTGACCATGAGTCTCTCTAATTGGAAGTAACCATGATTATCTTATGGTGGGAGTAACCTTGACTCTCTTAAGGTAGGATTGACCATGAGTCTGTCTAAGTGGAAGTAATCATAAAGTGGAAGTAACCATAACTATCTTATGGTGGGAGTAACTATGACTCTATTATGGCAGGAGTAACAATGACTTTCTGAAGCTGGGAGTAACCATGACTCTCTTAAAGTGGGAGTAACAATGACTCTCTAGCTGGGAGTAACCATTACTCTCTTAAGGTGGGAGTGACCATGAGTCTCTCTAATTGGAAGTAACCATGATTATCTTATGGTGGGAGTAACCTTGACTCTCTTAAGGTAGGATTGACCATGAGTCTGTCTAAGTGGAAGTAATCATAACTAGCTTATGATGGGAGTAACTATGACTCTCTTATGGCAGGAGTAACAATGACTCTCTTAAGCTGGGAGTAACCATGACTCTCTTAAAGTGGGAGTAACAATGACTCTCAAGCTGGGAGTAACCATTACTCTCTTAAGGTGGGAGTGACCATGAGTCTCTCTAATTGGAAGTAACCATGATTATCTTATGGTGGGAGTAACCTTGACTCTCTTAAGGTAGGATTGACCATGAGTCTGTCTAAGTGGAAGTAATCATAAAGTGGAAGTAACCATAACTATCTTATGGTGGGAGTAACTATGACTCTATTATGGCAGGAGTAACAATGACTTTCTGAAGCTGGGAGTAACCATGACTCTCTTAAAGTGGGAGTAACAATGACTCTCTAGCTGGGAGTAACCATTACTCTCTTAAGGTGGGAGTGACCATGAGTCTCTCTAATTGGAAGTAACCATGATTATCTTATGGTGGGAGTAACCTTGACTCTCTTAAGGTAGGATTGACCATGAGTCTGTCTAAGTGGAAGTAATCATAACTAGCTTATGATGGGAGTAACTATGACTCTCTTATGGCAGGAGAAACAATGACTCTCTTAAGCTGGGAGTAACCATGACTCTCTTAAGGTGGGAGTGACCATGAGTCTCTCTAATTGGAAATAACAATAACTATCTTATGGTGGGAGTAACTATGACTCTATTATGGCAGGAGTAACAATGACTTTCTGAAGCTGGGAGTTACCATGACTCTCTTAAAGTGGGAGTAACAATGACTCTCTAGCTGGGAGTAACCATGGCTCTCTTAAGGTGGGCGTGACCATGAGTCTCTCTAATTGGAAGTAACCATGATTATCTTATGGTGGGAGTAACCTTGACTCTCTTAAGGTAGGATTGACCATGAGTCTGTCTAAGTGGAAGTGATAATAACTAGCTTATGATGGGAGTAACTATGACTCTCTTATGGCAGGAGTAACAATGACTCTCTTAAGCTGGGAGTAACCATGACTCTCTTAAAGTGGGAGTAACAGTGACTCTCAAGCTGGGAGTAACCATGACTCTCTTAAAGTGGGAGTAACAATGACTCTCAAGCTGGGAGTAACCATTACTCTCTTAAGGTGGGAGTGACCATGAGTCTCTCTAATTGGAAGTAACCATGACTCTCTTAAGGTGGGAGTGACCATGAGTCTGTCTAAGTGGAAGTAATCATAACTATCTTATGGTGGGAGTAACTATGACTCTATTATGGCAGGAGTAACAATGACTTTCTGAAGCTGGGAGTAACCATGACTCTCTTAAAGTGGGAGTAACAATGACTCTCTAGCTGAGAGTAACCATGACTCTCTTAAGGTGGGAGTGACCATGATTCTCTCTAATTGGAATTAACCATGATTATCTTATGGTGGGAGTAACCTTGACTCTCTTAAGGTAGGATTTACCATGAGTCTCTCTAATTGGAAGTAACAATAACTATCTTATGGTGGGAGTAACTATGACTCTATTATGGCAGGAGTAACAATGACTTTCTGAAGCTGGGAGTTACCATGACTCTCTTAAAGTGGGAGTAACAATGACTCTCTAGCTGGGAGTAACCATGACTCTCTTAAGGTGGGAGTGACCATGAGTCTCTCTAATTGGAAGTAACCATGATTATCTTATGGTGGGAGTAACCTTGACTCTCTTAAGGTAGGATTGACCATAAGTCTGTCTAAGTGGAAGTAATCATAAAGTGGAAGTAACCATAACTATCTTATGGTGGGAGTAACTATGACACTATTATGACAGGAGTAACAATGACTTTCTGAAGCTGAGAGTAACCATGACTCTCTTAAAGTGGGAGTAACAATGACTCTCTAGCTGAGAGTAACCATTACTCTCTTAAGGTGGGAGTGACCATGAGTCTCTCTAATTGGAAGTAACCATGATTATCTTATGGTGGGAGTAACCTTGACTCTCTTAAGGTAGGATTGACCATGAGTCTCTCTAAGTGGAAGTAACCATGATTATCTTATGGTGGGAGTAACCTTGACTCTCTTATGGCAGGAGTAACAATGACTCGCTTAAGCTGGGAGTAACCATGACTCTCTTAAAGTGGGAGTAACAATGACTCTCTAGCTGAGAGTAACCATGACTCTCTTAAGGTGGGAGTGACCATGAGTCTCTCTAATTGGAAGTAACCATGATTATCTTATGGTGGGAGTAACCTTGACTCTCTTAAGGTAGGATTGACCATGCGTCTGTCTAAGTGGAAGTAATCATAACTAGCTTATGATGGGAGTAACTATGACTCTCTTATGGCAGGAGTAACAATGACTCTCTTAAGCTGGGAGTAACCATGACTCTCTTAAAGTGGGAGTAACAGTGACTCTCAAGCTGGGAGTAACCATGACTCTCTTAAAGTGGGAGTAACAATGACTCTCAAGCTGGGAGTAACCATTACTCTCTTAAGGTGGGAGTGACCATGAGTCTCTCTAATTGGAAGTAACCATGATTATCTTATGGTGGGAGTAACCTTGACTCTCTTAAGGTAGGATTGACCATGAGTCTGTCTAAGTGGAAGTAATCATAACTAGCTTATGATGGGAGTAACTATGACTCTCTTATGGCAGGAGTAACAATGACTCTCTTAAGCTGGGAGTAACCATGACTCTCTTAAGGTGGGAGTGACCATGAGTCTCTCTAATTGGAAGTAACCATGATTATCTTATGGTGGGAGTAACCTTGACTCTCTTAAGGTAGGATTGACCATGAGTCTGTCTAAGTGGAAGTAATCATAACTAGCTTATGATGGGAGTAACTATGACTCTCTTATGGCAGGAGTAACAATGACTCTCTTAAGCTGGGAGTAACCATGACTCTCTTAAAGTGGGAGTAACAGTGACTCTCAAGCTGGGAGTAACCATGACTCTCTTAAAGTGGGAGTAACAATGACTCTCAAGCTGGGAGTAACCATTACTCTCTTAAGGTGGGAGTGACCATGAGTCTCTCTAATTGGAAGTAACCATGATTATCTTATGGTGGGAGTAACCTTGACTCTCTTAAGGTAGGATTGACCATGAGTCTGTCTAAGTGGAAGTAATCATAACTAGCTTATGATGGGAGTAACTATGACTCTCTTATGGCAGGAGTAACAATGACTCTCTTAAGCTGGGAGTAACCATGACTCTCTTAAAGTGGGAGTAACAGTGACTCTCAAGCTGGGAGTAACCATGACTCTCTTAAAGTGGGAGTAACAATGACTCTCTAGCTGAGAGTAACCATGACTCTCTTAAGGTGGGAGTGACCATGAGTCTCTCTAATTGGAAGTAACCATGATTATCTTATGGTGGGAGTAACCTTGACTCTCTTAAGGTAGGATTGACCATGAGTCTCTCTAAGTGGAAGTAACCATAACTATCTTATGGTGGGAGTAACTATGACTCTATTATGGCAGGAGTAACAATGACTCTCTTAAGCTGGGAGTAACCATGACTCTCTTAAAGTGGGAGTAACAATGACTCTCTAGCTGAGAGTAACCATGACTCTCTTAAGGTGGGAGTGACCATGATTCTCTCTAATTGGAATTAACCATGATTATCTTATGGTGGGAGTAACCTTGACTCTCTTAAGGTAGGATTTACCATGAGTCTCTCTAATTGGAAGTAACAATAACTATCTTATGGTGGGAGTAACTATGACTCTATTATGGCAGGAGTAACAATGACTTTCTGAAGCTGGGAGTTACCATGACTCTCTTAAAGTGGGAGTAACAATGACTCTCTAGCTGGGAGTAACCATGACTCTCTTAAGGTGGGAGTGACCATGAGTCTCTCTAATTGGAAGTAACCATGATTATCTTATGGTGGGAGTAACCTTGACTCTCTTAAGGTAGGATTGACCATGAGTCTGTCTAAGTGGAAGTAATCATAAAGTGGAAGTAACCATAACTATCTTATGGTGGGAGTAACTATGACACTATTATGACAGGAGTAACAATGACTTTCTGAAGCTGGGAGTAACCATGACTCTCTTAAAGTGGGAGTAACAATGACTCTCTAGCTGAGAGTAACCATTACTCTCTTAAGGTGGGAGTGACCATGAGTCTCTCTAATTGGAAGTAACCATGATTATCTTATGGTGGGAGTAACCTTGACTCTCTTAAGGTAGGATTGACCATGAGTCTCTCTAAGTGGAAGTAACCATGATTATCTTATGGTGGGAGTAACCTTGACTCTCTTATGGCAGGAGTAACAATGACTCGCTTAAGCTGGGAGTAACCATGACTCTCTTAAAGTGGGAGTAACAATGACTCTCTAGCTGAGAGTAACCATGACTCTCTTCAGGTGGGAGTGACCATGAGTCTCTCTAATTGGAAGTAACCATGATTATCTTATGGTGGGAGTAACCTTGACTCTCTTAAGGTAGGATTGACCATGCGTCTGTCTAAGTGGAAGTAATCATAACTAGCTTATGATGGGAGTAACTATGACTCTCTTATGGCAGGAGTAACAATGACTCTCTTAAGCTGGGAGTAACCATGACTCTCTTAAAGTGGGAGTAACAATGACTCTCAAGCTGGGAGTAACCATGACTCTCTTAAGGTGGGAGTGACCATGAGTCTCTCTAATTGGAAGTAACCATGATTATCTTATGGTGGGAGTAACCTTGACTCTCTTAAGGTAGGATTGACCATGAGTCTGTCTAAGTGGAAGTAATCATAACTAGCTTATGATGGGAGTAACTATGACTCTCTTATGGCAGGAGTAACAATGACTCTCTTAAGCTGGGAGTAACCATGACTCTCTTAAAGTGGGAGTAACAGTGACTCTCAAGCTGGGAGTAACCATGACTCTCTTAAAGTGGGAGTAACAATGACTCTCAAGCTGGGAGTAACCATTACTCTCTTAAGGTGGGAGTGACCATGAGTCTCTCTAATTGGAAGTAACCATGATTATCTTATGGTGGGAGTAACCTTGACTCTCTTAAGGTAGGATTGACCATGAGTCTGTCTAAGTGGAAGTAATCATAACTAGCTTATGATGGGAGTAACTATGACTCTCTTATGGCAGGAGTAACAATGACTCTCTTAAGCTGGGAGTAACCATGACTCTCTTAAAGTGGGAGTAACAGTGACTCTCAAGCTGGGAGTAACCATGACTCTCTTAAAGTGGGAGTAACAATGACTCTCTAGCTGAGAGTAACCATGACTCTCTTAAGGTGGGAGTGACCATGAGTCTCTCTAATTGGAAGTAACCATGATTATCTTATGGTGGGAGTAACCTTGACTCTCTTAAGGTAGGATTGACCATGAGTCTCTCTAAGTGGAAGTAACCATAACTATCTTATGGTGGGAGTAACTATGACTCTATTATGGCAGGAGTAACAATGACTCTCTTAAGCTGGGAGTAACCATGACTCTCTTAAAGTGGGAGTAACAATGACTCTCTAGCTGAGAGTAACCATGACTCTCTTAAGGTGGGAGTGACCATGATTCTCTCTAATTGGAATTAACCATGATTATCTTATGGTGGGAGTAACCTTGACTCTCTTAAGGTAGGATTTACCATGAGTCTCTCTAATTGGAAGTAACAATAACTATCTTATGGTGGGAGTAACTATGACTCTATTATGGCAGGAGTAACAATGACTTTCTGAAGCTGGGAGTTACCATGACTCTCTTAAAGTGGGAGTAACAATGACTCTCTAGCTGGGAGTAACCATGACTCTCTTAAGGTGGGAGTGACCATGAGTCTCTCTAATTGGAAGTAACCATGATTATCTTATGGTGGGAGTAACCTTGACTCTCTTAAGGTAGGATTGACCATGAGTCTGTCTAAGTGGAAGTAATCATAAAGTGGAAGTAACCATAACTATCTTATGGTGGGAGTAACTATGACACTATTATGACAGGAGTAACAATGACTTTCTGAAGCTGGGAGTAACCATGACTCTCTTAAAGTGGGAGTAACAATGACTCTCTAGCTGAGAGTAACCATTACTCTCTTAAGGTGGGAGTGACCATGAGTCTCTCTAATTGGAAGTAACCATGATTATCTTATGGTGGGAGTAACCTTGACTCTCTTAAGGTAGGATTGACCATGAGTCTCTCTAAGTGGAAGTAACCATGATTATCTTATGGTGGGAGTAACCTTGACTCTCTTATGGCAGGAGTAACAATGACTCGCTTAAGCTGGGAGTAACCATGACTCTCTTAAAGTGGGAGTAACAATGACTCTCTAGCTGAGAGTAACCATGACTCTCTTCAGGTGGGAGTGACCATGAGTCTCTCTAATTGGAAGTAACCATGATTATCTTATGGTGGGAGTAACCTTGACTCTCTTAAGGTAGGATTGACCATGCGTCTGTCTAAGTGGAAGTAATCATAACTAGCTTATGATGGGAGTAACTATGACTCTCTTATGGCAGGAGTAACAATGACTCTCTTAAGCTGGGAGTAACCATGACTCTCTTAAAGTGGGAGTAACAATGACTCTCAAGCTGGGAGTAACCATGACTCTCTTAAGGTGGGAGTGACCATGAGTCTCTCTAATTGGAAGTAACCATGATTATCTTATGGTGGGAGTAACCTTGACTCTCTTAAGGTAGGATTGACCATGAGTCTGTCTAAGTGGAAGTAATCATAACTAGCTTATGATGGGAGTAACTATGACTCTCTTATGGCAGGAGTAACAATGACTCTCTTAAGCTGGGAGTAACCATGACTCTCTTAAAGTGGGAGTAACAGTGACTCTCAAGCTGGGAGTAACCATGACTCTCTTAAAGTGGGAGTAACAATGACTCTCAAGCTGGGAGTAACCATTACTCTCTTAAGGTGGGAGTGACCATGAGTCTCTCTAATTGGAAGTAACCATGATTATCTTATGGTGGGAGTAACCTTGACTCTCTTAAGGTAGGATTGACCATGAGTCTGTCTAAGTGGAAGTAATCATAACTAGCTTATGATGGGAGTAACTATGACTCTCTTATGGCAGGAGTAACAATGACTCTCTTAAGCTGGGAGTAACCATGACTCTCTTAAAGTGGGAGTAACAGTGACTCTCAAGCTGGGAGTAACCATGACTCTCTTAAAGTGGGAGTAACAATGACTCTCTAGCTGAGAGTAACCATGACTCTCTTAAGGTGGGAGTGACCATGAGTCTCTCTAATTGGAAGTAACCATGATTATCTTATGGTGGGAGTAACCTTGACTCTCTTAAGGTAGGATTGACCATGAGTCTGTCTAAGTGGAAGTAATCATAACTAGCTTATGATGGGAGTAACTATGACTCTCTTATGGCAGGAGTAACAATGACTCTCTTAAGCTGGGAGTAACCATGACTCTCTTAAAGTGGGAGTAACAATGACTCTCAAGCTGGGAGTAACCATGACTCTCTTAAGGTGGGAGTGACCATGAGTCTCTCTAATTGGAAGTAACCATGATTATCTTATGGTGGGAGTAACCTTGACTCTCTTAAGGTAGGATTGACCATGAGTCTGTCTAAGTGGAAGTAATCATAAAGTGGAAGTAACCATAACTATCTTATGGTGGGAGTTACTATGACTCTATTATGGCAGGAGTAACAATGACTTTCTGAAGCTGGGAGTAACCATGACTCTCTTAAAGTGGGAGTAACAATGACTCTCTAGCTGGGAGTAACCATTACTCTCTTAAGGTGGGAGTGACCATGAGTCTCTCTAATTGGAAGTAACCATGATTATCTTATGGTGCGAGTAACCTTGACTCTCTTAAGGTAGGATTGACCATGAGTCTGTCTAAGTGGAAGTAATCATAACTAGCTTATGATGGGAGTAACTATGACTCTCTTATGGCAGGAGTAACAATGACTCTCTTAAGCTGGGAGTAACCATGACTCTCTTAAAGTGGGAGTAACAGTGACTCTCAAGCTGGGAGTAACCATGACTCTCTTAAAGTGGGAGTAACAATGACTCTCAAGCTGGGAGTAACCATTACTCTCTTAAGGTGGGAGTGACCATGAGTCTCTCTAATTGGAAGTAACCATGATTATCTTATGGTGGGAGTAACCTTGACTCTCTTAAGGTAGGATTGACCATGAGTCTGTCTAAGTGGAAGTAATCATAAAGTGGAAGTAACCATAACTATCTTATGGTGGGAGTAACTATGACTCTATTATGGCAGGAGTAACAATGACTTTCTGAAGCTGGGAGTAACCATGACTCTCTTAAAGTGGGAGTAACAATGACTCTCTAGCTGGGAGTAACCATTACTCTCTTAAGGTGGGAGTGACCATGAGTCTCTCTAATTGGAAGTAACCATGATTATCTTATGGTGGGAGTAACCTTGACTCTCTTAAGGTAGGATTGACCATGAGTCTGTCTAAGTGGAAGTAATCATAACTAGCTTATGATGGGAGTAACTATGACTCTCTTATGGCAGGAGTAACAATGACTCTCTTAAGCTGGGAGTAACCATGACTCTCTTAAAGTGGGAGTAACAATGACTCTCAAGCTGGGAGTAACCATGACTCTCTTAAGGTGGGAGTGACCATGAGTCTCTCTAATTGGAAGTAACCATGATTATCTTATGGTGGGAGTAACCTTGACTCTCTTAAGGTAGGATTGACCATGAGTCTCTCTAAGTGGAAGTAATCATAACTAGCTTATGATGGGAGTAACTATGACTCTCTTGTGGCAGGAGTAACAATGACTCTCTTAAGCTGGGAGTAACCATGACTCTCTTAAAGTGGGAGTAACAGTGACTCTCAAGCTGGGAGTAACCATGACTCTCTTAAAGTGGGAGTAACAATGACTCTCAAGCTGGGAGTAACCATTACTCTCTTAAGGTGGGAGTGACCATGAGTCTCTCTAATTGGAAGTAACCATGATTATCTTATGGTGGGAGTAACCTTGACTCTCTTAAGGTAGGATTGACCATGAGTCTGTCTAAGTGGAAGTAATCATAACTAGCTTATGATGGGAGTAACTATGACTCTCTTATGGCAGGAGTAACAATGACTCTCTTAAGCTGGGAGTAACCATGACTCTCTTAAGGTGGGAGTGACCATGAGTCTCTCTAATTGGAAGTAACCATGATTATCTTATGGTGGGAGTAACCTTGACTCTCTTAAGGTAGGATTGACCATGAGTCTGTCTAAGTGGAAGTAATCATAACTAGCTTATGATGGGAGTAACTATGACTCTCTTATGGCAGGAGTAACAATGACTCTCTTAAGCTGGGAGTAACCATGACTCTCTTAAAGTGGGAGTAACAGTGACTCTCAAGCTGGGAGTAACCATGACTCTCTTAAAGTGGGAGTAACAATGACTCTCAAGCTGGGAGTAACCATTACTCTCTTAAGGTGGGAGTGACCATGAGTCTCTCTAATTGGAAGTAACCATGATTATCTTATGGTGGGAGTAACCTTGACTCTCTTAAGGTAGGATTGAACATGAGTCTGTCTAAGTGGAAGTAATAATAACTAGCTTATGATGGGAGTAACTATGACTCTCTTATGGCAGGAGTAACAATGACTCTCTTAAGCTGGGAGTAACCATGACTCTCTTAAAGTGGGAGTAACAATGACTCTCAAGCTGGGAGTAACCATGACTCTCTTAAGGTGGGAGTGACCATGAGTCTCTCTAATTGGAAGTAACCATAACTATCTTATGGTGGGAGTAACTATGACTCTATTATGGCAGGAGTAACAATGACTTTCTGAAGCTGAGAGTAACCATGACTCTCTTAAAGTGGGAGTAACAATGACTCTCTAGCTGAGAGTAACCATGACTCTCTTAAGGTGGGAGTGACCATGAGTCTCTCTAATTGGAAGTAACCATGATTATCTTATGGTGGGAGTAACCTTGACTCTCTTAAGGTAGGATTGACCATGAGTCTGTCTAAGTGGAAGTAATCATAAAGTGGAAGTAACCATAACTATCTTATGGTGGGAGTAACTATGACTCTATTATGGCAGGAGTAACAATGACTTTCTGAAGCTGGGAGTAACCATGACTCTCTTAAAGTGGGAGTAACAATGACTCTCTAGCTGGGAGTAACCATTACTCTCTTAAGGTGGGAGTGACCATGAGTCTCTCTAATTGGAAGTAACCATGATTATCTTATGGTGGGAGTAACCTTGACTCTCTTAAGGTAGGATTGACCATGAGTCTCTCTAAGTGGAAGTAATCATAACTAGCTTATGATGGGAGTAACTATGACTCTCTTGTGGCAGGAGTAACAATGACTCTCTTAAGCTGGGAGTAACCATGACTCTCTTAAAGTGGGAGTAACAGTGACTCTCAAGCTGGGAGTAACCATGACTCTCTTAAAGTGGGAGTAACAATGACTCTCAAGCTGGGAGTAACCATTACTCTCTTAAGGTGGGAGTGACCATGAGTCTCTCTAATTGGAAGTAACCATGATTATCTTATGTTGGGAGTAACCTTGACTCTCTTAAGGTAGGATTGACCATGAGTCTGTCTAAGTGGAAGTAATCATAACTAGCTTATGATGGGAGTAACTATGACTCTCTTATGGCAGGAGTAACAATGACTCTCTTAAGCTGGGAGTAACCATGACTCTCTTAAAGTGGGAGTAACAGTGACTCTCAAGCTGGGAGTAACCATGACTCTCTTAAAGTGGGAGTAACAATGACTCTCAAGCTGGGAGTAACCATGACTCTCTTAAGGTGGGAGTGACCATGAGTCTCTCTAATTGGAAGTAACCATGATTATCTTATGGTGGGAGTAACCTTGACTCTCTTAAGGTAGGATTGACCATGAGTCTGTCTAAGTGGAAGTAATCATAAAGTGGAAGTAACCATAACTATCTTATGGTGGGAGTTACTATGACTCTATTATGGCAGGAGTAACAATGACTTTCTGAAGCTGGGAGTAACCATGACTCTCTTAAAGTGGGAGTAACAATGACTCTCTAGCTGGGAGTAACCATTACTCTCTTAAGGTGGGAGTGACCATGAGTCTCTCTAATTGGAAGTAACCATGATTATCTTATGGTGCGAGTAACCTTGACTCTCTTAAGGTAGGATTGACCATGAGTCTGTCTAAGTGGAAGTAATCATAACTAGCTTATGATGGGAGTAACTATGACTCTCTTATGGCAGGAGTAACAATGACTCTCTTAAGCTGGGAGTAACCATGACTCTCTTAAAGTGGGAGTAACAGTGACTCTCAAGCTGGGAGTAACCATGACTCTCTTAAAGTGGGAGTAACAATGACTCTCAAGCTGGGAGTAACCATTACTCTCTTAAGGTGGGAGTGACCATGAGTCTCTCTAATTGGAAGTAACCATGATTATCTTATGGTGGGAGTAACCTTGACTCTCTTAAGGTAGGATTGACCATGAGTCTGTCTAAGTGGAAGTAATCATAAAGTGGAAGTAACCATAACTATCTTATGGTGGGAGTAACTATGACTCTATTATGGCAGGAGTAACAATGACTTTCTGAAGCTGGGAGTAACCATGACTCTCTTAAAGTGGGAGTAACAATGACTCTCTAGCTGGGAGTAACCATTACTCTCTTAAGGTGGGAGTGACCATGAGTCTCTCTAATTGGAAGTAACCATGATTATCTTATGGTGGGAGTAACCTTGACTCTCTTAAGGTAGGATTGACCATGAGTCTGTCTAAGTGGAAGTAATCATAACTAGCTTATGATGGGAGTAACTATGACTCTCTTATGGCAGGAGTAACAATGACTCTCTTAAGCTGGGAGTAACCATGACTCTCTTAAAGTGGGAGTAACAATGACTCTCAAGCTGGGAGTAACCATGACTCTCTTAAGGTGGGAGTGACCATGAGTCTCTCTAATTGGAAGTAACCATGATTATCTTATGGTGGGAGTAACCTTGACTCTCTTAAGGTAGGATTGACCATGAGTCTGTCTAAGTGGAAGTAATCATAACTAGCTTATGATGGGAGTAACTATGACTCTCTTATGGCAGGAGTAACAATGACTCTCTTAAGCTGGGAGTAACCATGACTCTCTTAAAGTGGGAGTAACAATGACTCTCAAGCTGGGAGTAACCATGACTCTCTTAAGGTGGGAGTGACCATGAGTCTCTCTAATTGGAAGTAACCATGATTATCTTATGGTGGGAGTAACCTTGACTCTCTTAAGGTAGGATTGACCATGAGTCTGTCTAAGTGGAAGTAATCATAAAGTGGAAGTAACCATAACTATCTTATGGTGGGAGTTACTATGACTCTATTATGGCAGGAGTAACAATGACTTTCTGAAGCTGGGAGTAACCATGACTCTCTTAAAGTGGGAGTAACAATGACTCTCTAGCTGGGAGTAACCATGACTCTCTTAAGGTGGGAGTGACCATGAGTCTCTCTAATTGGAAGTAACCATGATTATCTTATGGTGGGAGTAACCTTGACTCTCTTAAGGTAGGATTGACCATGAGTCTGTCTAAGTGGAAGTAATCATAAAGTGGAAGTAACCATAACTATCTTATGGTGGGAGTAACTATGACTCTATTATGGCAGGAGTAACAATGACTTTCTGAAGCTGGGAGTAACCATGACTCTCTTAAAGTGGGAGTAACAATGACTCTCTAGCTGGGAGTAACCATTACTCTCTTAAGGTGGGAGTGACCATGAGTCTCTCTAATTGGAAGTAACCATGATTATCTTATGGTGGGAGTAACCTTGACTCTCTTAAGGTAGGATTGACCATGAGTCTGTCTAAGTGGAAGTAATCATAACTAGCTTATGATGGGAGTAACTATGACTCTCTTATGGCAGGAGTAACAATGACTCTCTTAAGCTGGGAGTAACCATGACTCTCTTAAAGTGGGAGTAACAATGACTCTCAAGCTGGGAGTAACCATGACTCTCTTAAGGTGGGAGTGACCATGAGTCTCTCTAATTGGAAGTAACCATGATTATCTTATGGTGGGAGTAACCTTGACTCTCTTAAGGTAGGATTGACCATGAGTCTCTCTAAGTGGAAGTAATCATAACTAGCTTATGATGGGAGTAACTATGACTCTCTTGTGGCAGGAGTAACAATGACTCTCTTAAGCTGGGAGTAACCATGACTCTCTTAAAGTGGGAGTAACAGTGACTCTCAAGCTGGGAGTAACCATGACTCTCTTAAAGTGGGAGTAACAATGACTCTCAAGCTGGGAGTAACCATTACTCTCTTAAGGTGGGAGTGACCATGAGTCTCTCTAATTGGAAGTAACCATGATTATCTTATGGTGGGAGTAACCTTGACTCTCTTAAGGTAGGATTGACCATGAGTCTGTCTAAGTGGAAGTAATCATAACTAGCTTATGATGGGAGTAACTATGACTCTCTTATGGCAGGAGTAACAATGACTCTCTTAAGCTGGGAGTAACCATGACTCTCTTAAGGTGGGAGTGACCATGAGTCTCTCTAATTGGAAGTAACCATGATTATCTTATGGTGGGAGTAACCTTGACTCTCTTAAGGTAGGATTGACCATGAGTCTGTCTAAGTGGAAGTAATCATAACTAGCTTATGATGGGAGTAACTATGACTCTCTTATGGCAGGAGTAACAATGACTCTCTTAAGCTGGGAGTAACCATGACTCTCTTAAAGTGGGAGTAACAGTGACTCTCAAGCTGGGAGTAACCATGACTCTCTTAAAGTGGGAGTAACAATGACTCTCAAGCTGGGAGTAACCATTACTCTCTTAAGGTGGGAGTGACCATGAGTCTCTCTAATTGGAAGTAACCATGATTATCTTATGGTGGGAGTAACCTTGACTCTCTTAAGGTAGGATTGAACATGAGTCTGTCTAAGTGGAAGTAATAATAACTAGCTTATGATGGGAGTAACTATGACTCTCTTATGGCAGGAGTAACAATGACTCTCTTAAGCTGGGAGTAACCATGACTCTCTTAAAGTGGGAGTAACAATGACTCTCAAGCTGGGAGTAACCATGACTCTCTTAAGGTGGGAGTGACCATGAGTCTCTCTAATTGGAAGTAACCATAACTATCTTATGGTGGGAGTAACTATGACTCTATTATGGCAGGAGTAACAATGACTTTCTGAAGCTGAGAGTAACCATGACTCTCTTAAAGTGGGAGTAACAATGACTCTCTAGCTGAGAGTAACCATGACTCTCTTAAGGTGGGAGTGACCATGAGTCTCTCTAATTGGAAGTAACCATGATTATCTTATGGTGGGAGTAACCTTGACTCTCTTAAGGTAGGATTGACCATGAGTCTGTCTAAGTGGAAGTAATCATAAAGTGGAAGTAACCATAACTATCTTATGGTGGGAGTAACTATGACTCTATTATGGCAGGAGTAACAATGACTTTCTGAAGCTGGGAGTAACCATGACTCTCTTAAAGTGGGAGTAACAATGACTCTCTAGCTGGGAGTAACCATTACTCTCTTAAGGTGGGAGTGACCATGAGTCTCTCTAATTGGAAGTAACCATGATTATCTTATGGTGGGAGTAACCTTGACTCTCTTAAGGTAGGATTGACCATGAGTCTGTCTAAGTGGAAGTAATCATAACTAGCTTATGATGGGAGTAACTATGACTCTCTTATGGCAGGAGTAACAATGACTCTCTTAAGCTGGGAGTAACCATGACTCTCTTAAAGTGGGAGTAACAGTGACTCTCAAGCTGGGAGTAACCATGACTCTCTTAAAGTGGGAGTAACAATGACTCTCAAGCTGGGAGTAACCATTACTCTCTTAAGGTGGGAGTGACCATGAGTCTCTCTAATTGGAAGTAACCATGATTATCTTATGGTGGGAGTAACCTTGACTCTCTTAAGGTAGGATTGACCATGAGTCTGTCTAAGTGGAAGTAATCATAACTAGCTTATGATGGGAGTAACTATGACTCTCTTATGGCAGGAGTAACAATGACTCTCTTAAGCTGGGAGTAACCATGACTCTCTTAAAGTGGGAGTAACAGTGACTCTCAAGCTGGGAGTAACCATGACTCTCTTAAAGTGGGAGTAACAATGACTCTCTAGCTGAGAGTAACCATGACTCTCTTAAGGTGGGAGTGACCATGAGTCTCTCTAATTGGAAGTAACCATGATTATCTTATGGTGGGAGTAACCTTGACTCTCTTAAGGTAGGATTGACCATGAGTCTGTCTAAGTGGAAGTAATCATAACTAGCTTATGATGGGAGTAACTATGACTCTCTTATGGCAGGAGTAACAATGACTCTCTTAAGCTGGGAGTAACCATGACTCTCTTAAAGTGGGAGTAACAATGACTCTCAAGCTGGGAGTAACCATGACTCTCTTAAGGTGGGAGTGACCATGAGTCTCTCTAATTGGAAGTAACCATGATTATCTTATGGTGGGAGTAACCTTGACTCTCTTAAGGTAGGATTGACCATGAGTCTGTCTAAGTGGAAGTAATCATAAAGTGGAAGTAACCATAACTATCTTATGGTGGGAGTTACTATGACTCTATTATGGCAGGAGTAACAATGACTTTCTGAAGCTGGGAGTAACCATGACTCTCTTAAAGTGGGAGTAACAATGACTCTCTAGCTGGGAGTAACCATTACTCTCTTAAGGTGGGAGTGACCATGAGTCTCTCTAATTGGAAGTAACCATGATTATCTTATGGTGCGAGTAACCTTGACTCTCTTAAGGTAGGATTGACCATGAGTCTGTCTAAGTGGAAGTAATCATAACTAGCTTATGATGGGAGTAACTATGACTCTCTTATGGCAGGAGTAACAATGACTCTCTTAAGCTGGGAGTAACCATGACTCTCTTAAAGTGGGAGTAACAGTGACTCTCAAGCTGGGAGTAACCATGACTCTCTTAAAGTGGGAGTAACAATGACTCTCAAGCTGGGAGTAACCATTACTCTCTTAAGGTGGGAGTGACCATGAGTCTCTCTAATTGGAAGTAACCATGATTATCTTATGGTGGGAGTAACCTTGACTCTCTTAAGGTAGGATTGACCATGAGTCTGTCTAAGTGGAAGTAATCATAAAGTGGAAGTAACCATAACTATCTTATGGTGGGAGTAACTATGACTCTATTATGGCAGGAGTAACAATGACTTTCTGAAGCTGGGAGTAACCATGACTCTCTTAAAGTGGGAGTAACAATGACTCTCTAGCTGGGAGTAACCATTACTCTCTTAAGGTGGGAGTGACCATGAGTCTCTCTAATTGGAAGTAACCATGATTATCTTATGGTGGGAGTAACCTTGACTCTCTTAAGGTAGGATTGACCATGAGTCTGTCTAAGTGGAAGTAATCATAACTAGCTTATGATGGGAGTAACTATGACTCTCTTATGGCAGGAGTAACAATGACTCTCTTAAGCTGGGAGTAACCATGACTCTCTTAAAGTGGGAGTAACAATGACTCTCAAGCTGGGAGTAACCATGACTCTCTTAAGGTGGGAGTGACCATGAGTCTCTCTAATTGGAAGTAACCATGATTATCTTATGGTGGGAGTAACCTTGACTCTCTTAAGGTAGGATTGACCATAAGTCTCTCTAAGTGGAAGTAATCATAACTAGCTTATGATGGGAGTAACTATGACTCTCTTGTGGCAGGAGTAACAATGACTCTCTTAAGCTGGGAGTAACCATGACTCTCTTAAAGTGGGAGTAACAGTGACTCTCAAGCTGGGAGTAACCATGACTCTCTTAAAGTGGGAGTAACAATGACTCTCAAGCTGGGAGTAACCATTACTCTCTTAAGGTGGGAGTGACCATGAGTCTCTCTAATTGGAAGTAACCATGATTATCTTATGGTGGGAGTAACCTTGACTCTCTTAAGGTAGGATTGACCATGAGTCTGTCTAAGTGGAAGTAATCATAACTAGCTTATGATGGGAGTAACTATGACTCTCTTATGGCAGGAGTAACAATGACTCTCTTAAGCTGGGAGTAACCATGACTCTCTTAAGGTGGGAGTGACCATGAGTCTCTCTAATTGGAAGTAACCATGATTATCTTATGGTGGGAGTAACCTTGACTCTCTTAAGGTAGGATTGACCATGAGTCTGTCTAAGTGGAAGTAATCATAACTAGCTTATGATGGGAGTAACTATGACTCTCTTATGGCAGGAGTAACAATGACTCTCTTAAGCTGGGAGTAACCATGACTCTCTTAAAGTGGGAGTAACAGTGACTCTCAAGCTGGGAGTAACCATGACTCTCTTAAAGTGGGAGTAACAATGACTCTCAAGCTGGGAGTAACCATTACTCTCTTAAGGTGGGAGTGACCATGAGTCTCTCTAATTGGAAGTAACCATGATTATCTTATGGTGGGAGTAACCTTGACTCTCTTAAGGTAGGATTGAACATGAGTCTGTCTAAGTGGAAGTAATAATAACTAGCTTATGATGGGAGTAACTATGACTCTCTTATGGCAGGAGTAACAATGACTCTCTTAAGCTGGGAGTAACCATGACTCTCTTAAAGTGGGAGTAACAATGACTCTCAAGCTGGGAGTAACCATGACTCTCTTAAGGTGGGAGTGACCATGAGTCTCTCTAATTGGAAGTAACCATAACTATCTTATGGTGGGAGTAACTATGACTCTATTATGGCAGGAGTAACAATGACTTTCTGAAGCTGAGAGTAACCATGACTCTCTTAAAGTGGGAGTAACAATGACTCTCTAGCTGAGAGTAACCATGACTCTCTTAAGGTGGGAGTGACCATGAGTCTCTCTAATTGGAAGTAACCATGATTATCTTATGGTGGGAGTAACCTTGACTCTCTTAAGGTAGGATTGACCATGAGTCTGTCTAAGTGGAAGTAATCATAAAGTGGAAGTAACCATAACTATCTTATGGTGGGAGTAACTATGACTCTATTATGGCAGGAGTAACAATGACTTTCTGAAGCTGGGAGTAACCATGACTCTCTTAAAGTGGGAGTAACAATGACTCTCTAGCTGGGAGTAACCATTACTCTCTTAAGGTGGGAGTGACCATGAGTCTCTCTAATTGGAAGTAACCATGATTATCTTATGGTGGGAGTAACCTTGACTCTCTTAAGGTAGGATTGACCATGAGTCTCTCTAAGTGGAAGTAATCATAACTAGCTTATGATGGGAGTAACTATGACTCTCTTGTGGCAGGAGTAACAATGACTCTCTTAAGCTGGGAGTAACCATGACTCTCTTAAAGTGGGAGTAACAGTGACTCTCAAGCTGGGAGTAACCATGACTCTCTTAAAGTGGGAGTAACAATGACTCTCAAGCTGGGAGTAACCATTACTCTCTTAAGGTGGGAGTGACCATGAGTCTCTCTAATTGGAAGTAACCATGATTATCTTATGTTGGGAGTAACCTTGACTCTCTTAAGGTAGGATTGACCATGAGTCTGTCTAAGTGGAAGTAATCATAACTAGCTTATGATGGGAGTAACTATGACTCTCTTATGGCAGGAGTAACAATGACTCTCTTAAGCTGGGAGTAACCATGAATCTCTTAAAGTGGGAGTAACAGTGACTCTCAAGCTGGGAGTAACCATGACTCTCTTAAAGTGGGAGTAACAATGACTCTCTAGCTGAGAGTAACCATGACTCTCTTAAGGTGGGAGTGACCATGAGTCTCTCTAATTGGAAGTAACCATGATTATCTTATGGTGGGAGTAACCTTGACTCTCTTAAGGTAGGATTGACCATGAGTCTGTCTAAGTGGAAGTAATCATAACTAGCTTATGATGGGAGTAACTATGACTCTCTTATGGCAGGAGTAACAATGACTCTCTTAAGCTGGGAGTAACCATGACTCTCTTAAAGTGGGAGTAACAATGACTCTCAAGCTGGGAGTAACCATGACTCTCTTAAGGTGGGAGTGACCATGAGTCTCTCTAATTGGAAGTAACCATGATTATCTTATGGTGGGAGTAACCTTGACTCTCTTAAGGTAGGATTGACCATGAGTCTGTCTAAGTGGAAGTAATCATAAAGTGGAAGTAACCATAACTATCTTATGGTGGGAGTTACTATGACTCTATTATGGCAGGAGTAACAATGACTTTCTGAAGCTGGGAGTAACCATGACTCTCTTAAAGTGGGAGTAACAATGACTCTCTAGCTGGGAGTAACCATTACTCTCTTAAGGTGGGAGTGACCATGAGTCTCTCTAATTGGAAGTAACCATGATTATCTTATGGTGCGAGTAACCTTGACTCTCTTAAGGTAGGATTGACCATGAGTCTGTCTAAGTGGAAGTAATCATAACTAGCTTATGATGGGAGTAACTATGACTCTCTTATGGCAGGAGTAACAATGACTCTCTTAAGCTGGGAGTAACCATGACTCTCTTAAAGTGGGAGTAACAGTGACTCTCAAGCTGGGAGTAACCATGACTCTCTTAAAGTGGGAGTAACAATGACTCTCAAGCTGGGAGTAACCATTACTCTCTTAAGGTGGGAGTGACCATGAGTCTCTCTAATTGGAAGTAACCATGATTATCTTATGGTGGGAGTAACCTTGACTCTCTTAAGGTAGGATTGACCATGAGTCTGTCTAAGTGGAAGTAATCATAAAGTGGAAGTAACCATAACTATCTTATGGTGGGAGTAACTATGACTCTATTATGGCAGGAGTAACAATGACTTTCTGAAGCTGGGAGTAACCATGACTCTCTTAAAGTGGGAGTAACAATGACTCTCTAGCTGGGAGTAACCATTACTCTCTTAAGGTGGGAGTGACCATGAGTCTCTCTAATTGGAAGTAACCATGATTATCTTATGGTGGGAGTAACCTTGACTCTCTTAAGGTAGGATTGACCATGAGTCTGTCTAAGTGGAAGTAATCATAACTAGCTTATGATGGGAGTAACTATGACTCTCTTATGGCAGGAGTAACAATGACTCTCTTAAGCTGGGAGTAACCATGACTCTCTTAAAGTGGGAGTAACAATGACTCTCAAGCTGGGAGTAACCATGACTCTCTTAAGGTGGGAGTGACCATGAGTCTCTCTAATTGGAAGTAACCATGATTATCTTATGGTGGGAGTAACCTTGACTCTCTTAAGGTAGGATTGACCATGAGTCTGTCTAAGTGGAAGTAATCATAACTAGCTTATGATGGGAGTAACTATGACTCTCTTATGGCAGGAGTAACAATGACTCTCTTAAGCTGGGAGTAACCATGACTCTCTTAAAGTGGGAGTAACAATGACTCTCAAGCTGGGAGTAACCATGACTCTCTTAAGGTGGGAGTGACCATGAGTCTCTCTAATTGGAAGTAACCATGATTATCTTATGGTGGGAGTAACCTTGACTCTCTTAAGGTAGGATTGACCATGAGTCTGTCTAAGTGGAAGTAATCATAAAGTGGAAGTAACCATAACTATCTTATGGTGGGAGTTACTATGACTCTATTATGGCAGGAGTAACAATGACTTTCTGAAGCTGGGAGTAACCATGACTCTCTTAAAGTGGGAGTAACAATGACTCTCTAGCTGGGAGTAACCATTACTCTCTTAAGGTGGGAGTGACCATGAGTCTCTCTAATTGGAAGTAACCATGATTATCTTATGGTGCGAGTAACCTTGACTCTCTTAAGGTAGGATTGACCATGAGTCTGTCTAAGTGGAAGTAATCATAACTAGCTTATGATGGGAGTAACTATGACTCTCTTATGGCAGGAGTAACAATGACTCTCTTAAGCTGGGAGTAACCATGACTCTCTTAAAGTGGGAGTAACAGTGACTCTCAAGCTGGGAGTAACCATTACTCTCTTAAGGTGGGAGTGACCATGAGTCTCTCTAATTGGAAGTAACCATGATTATCTTATGGTGGGAGTAACCTTGACTCTCTTAAGGTAGGATTGACCATGAGTCTGTCTAAGTGGAAGTAATCATAAAGTGGAAGTAACCATAACTATCTTATGGTGGGAGTAACTATGACTCTATTATGGCAGGAGTAACAATGACTTTCTGAAGCTGGGAGTAACCATGACTCTCTTAAAGTGGGAGTAACAATGACTCTCTAGCTGGGAGTAACCATTACTCTCTTAAGGTGGGAGTGACCATGAGTCTCTCTAATTGGAAGTAACCATGATTATCTTATGGTGGGAGTAACCTTGACTCTCTTAAGGTAGGATTGACCATGAGTCTGTCTAAGTGGAAGTAATCATAACTAGCTTATGATGGGAGTAACTATGACTCTCTTATGGCAGGAGTAACAATGACTCTCTTAAGCTGGGAGTAACCATGACTCTCTTAAAGTGGGAGTAACAATGACTCTCAAGCTGGGAGTAACCATGACTCTCTTAAGGTGGGAGTGACCATGAGTCTCTCTAATTGGAAGTAACCATGATTATCTTATGGTGGGAGTAACCTTGACTCTCTTAAGGTAGGATTGACCATGAGTCTGTCTAAGTGGAAGTAATCATAACTAGCTTATGATGGGAGTAACTATGACTCTCTTATGGCAGGAGTAACAATGACTCTCTTAAGCTGGGAGTAACCATTACTCTCTTAAGGTGGGAGTGACCATGAGTCTCTCTAATTGGAAGTAACCATGATTATCTTATGTTGGGAGTAACCTTGACTCTCTTAAGGTAGGATTGACCATGAGTCTGTCTAAGTGGAAGTAATTATAACTAGCTTATGATGGGAGTAACTATGACTCTCTTATGGCAGGAGTAACAATGACTCTCTTAAGCTGGGAGTAACCATGACTCTCTTAAAGTGGGAGTAACAGTGACTCTCAAGCTGGGAGTAACCATGACTCTCTTAAAGTGGGAGTAACAATGACTCTCAAGCTGGGAGTAACCATTACTCTCTTAAGGTGGGAGTGACCATGAGTCTCTCTAATTGGAAGTAACCATGATTATCTTATGGTGGGAGTAACCTTGACTCTCTTAAGGTAGGATTGACCATGAGTCTGTCTAAGTGGAAGTAATCATAACTAGCTTATGATGGGAGTAACTATGACTCTCTTATGGCAGGAGTAATAATGACTCTCTTAAGCTGGGAGTAACCATGACTCTCTTAAAGTGGGAGTAACAGTGACTCTCAAGCTGGGAGTAACCATGACTCTCTTAAAGTGGGAGTAACAATGACTCTCAAGCTGGGAGTAACCATTACTCTCTTAAGGTGGGAGTGACCATGAGTCTCTCTAATTGGAAGTAACCATGATTATCTTATGGTGGGAGTAACCTTGACTCTCTTAAGGTAGGATTGACCATGAGTCTGTCTAAGTGGAAGTAATCATAACTAGCTTATGATGGGAGTAACTATGACTCTCTTATGGCAGGAGTAACAATGACTCTCTTAAGCTGGGAGTAACCATGACTCTCTTAAGGTGGGAGTGACCATGAGTCTCTCTAATTGGAAGTAACCATGATTATCTTATGGTGGGAGTAACCTTGACTCTCTTAAGGTAGGATTGACCATGAGTCTGTCTAAGTGGAAGTAATCATAACTAGCTTATGATGGGAGTAACTATGACTCTCTTATGGCAGGAGTAACAATGACTCTCTTAAGCTGGGAGTAACCATGACTCTCTTAAAGTGGGAGTAACAGTGACTCTCAAGCTGGGAGTAACCATGACTCTCTTAAAGTGGGAGTAACAATGACTCTCAAGCTGGGAGTAACCATTACTCTCTTAAGGTGGGAGTGACCATGAGTCTCTCTAATTGGAAGTAACCATGATTATCTTATGGTGGGAGTAACCTTGACTCTCTTAAGGTAGGATTGACCATGAGTCTGTCTAAGTGGAAGTAATCATAACTAGCTTATGATGGGAGTAACTTTGACTCTCTTATGGCAGGAGTAACAATGACTCTCTTAACCTGGCTTAACCATGACTCTCTTAAAGTGGGAGTAACAGTGACTCTCAAGCTGGGAGTAACCATGACTCTCTTAAAGTGGGAGTAACAATGACTCTCTAGCTGAGAGTAACCATGACTCTCTTAAGGTGGGAGTGACCATGAGTCTCTCTAATTGGAAGTAACCATGATTATCTTATGGTGGGAGTAACCTTGACTCTCTTAAGGTAGGATTGAACATGAGTCTGTCTAAGTGGAAGTAATAATAACTAGCTTATGATGGGAGTAACTATGACTCTCTTATGGCAGGAGTAACAATGACTCTCTTAAGCTGGGAGTAACCATGACTCTCTTAAAGTGGGAGTAACAATGACTCTCAAGCTGGGAGTAACCATGACTCTCTTAAGGTGGGAGTGACCATGAGTCTCTCTAATTGGAAGTAACCATAACTATCTTATGGTGGGAGTAACTATGACTCTATTATGGCAGGAGAAACAATGACTTTCTGAAGCTGAGAGTAACCATGACTCTCTTAAAGTGGGAGTAACAATGACTCTCTAGCTGAGAGTAACCATGACTCTCTTAAGGTGGGAGTGACCATGAGTCTCTCTAATTGGAAGTAACCATGATTATCTTATGGTGGGAGTAACCTTGACTCTCTTAAGGTAGGATTGACCATGAGTCTGTCTAAGTGGAAGTAATCATAAAGTGGAAGTAACCATAACTATCTTATGGTGGGAGTAACTATGACTCTATTATGGCAGGAGTAACAATGACTTTCTGAAGCTGGGAGTAACCATGACTCTCTTAAAGTGGGAGTAACAATGACTCTCTAGCTGGGAGTAACCATTACTCTCTTAAGGTGGGAGTGACCATGAGTCTCTCTAATTGGAAGTAACCATGATTATCTTATGGTGGGAGTAACCTTGACTCTCTTAAGGTAGGATTGACCATGAGTCTCTCTAAGTGGAAGTAATCATAACTAGCTTATGATGGGAGTAACTATGACTCTCTTGTGGCAGGAGTAACAATGACTCTCTTAAGCTGGGAGTAACCATGACTCTCTTAAAGTGGGAGTAACAGTGACTCTCAAGCTGGGAGTAACCATGACTCTCTTAAAGTGGGAGTAACAATGACTCTCAAGCTGGGAGTAACCATTACTCTCTTAAGGTGGGAGTGACCATGAGTCTCTCTAATTGGAAGTAACCATGATTATCTTATGTTGGGAGTAACCTTGACTCTCTTAAGGTAGGATTGACCATGAGTCTGTCTAAGTGGAAGTAATCATAACTAGCTTATGATGGGAGTAACTATGACTCTATTATGGCAGGAGTAACAATGACTCTCTTAAGCTGGGAGTAACCATTACTCTCTTAAGGTGGGAGTGACCATGAGTCTCTCTAATTGGAAGTAACCATGATTATCTTATGTTGGGAGTAACCTTGACTCTCTTAAGGTAGGATTGACCATGAGTCTGTCTAAGTGGAAGTAATTATAACTAGCTTATGATGGGAGTAACTATGACTCTCTTATGGCAGGAGTAACAATGACTCTCTTAAGCTGGGAGTAACCATGACTCTCTTAAAGTGGGAGTAACAGTGACTCTCAAGCTGGGAGTAACCATGACTCTCTTAAAGTGGGAGTAACAATGACTCTCAAGCTGGGAGTAACCATTACTCTCTTAAGGTGGGAGTGACCATGAGTCTCTCTAAGTGGAAGTAACCATGATTATCTTATGGTGGGAGTAACCTTGAATCTCTTAAGGTAGGATTGACCATGAGTCTGTCTAAGTGGAAGTAATCATAACTATCTTATGGTGGGAGTAACTATGACTCTATTATGGCAGGAGTAACAATGACTTTCTGAAGCTGGGAGTAACCATGACTCTCTTAAAGTGGGAGTAACAATGACTCTCTAGCTGAGAGTAAGCATTACTCTCTTAAGGTGGGAGTGACCATCAGTCTCTCTAATTGGAAGTAACCATGATTATCTTATGGTGGGAGTAACCTTGACTCTCTTAAGGTAGGATTGACCACGCGTCTGTCTAAGTGGAAGTAATCATAACTAGCTTATTATGGGAGTAACTATGACTCTCTTATGGCAGGAGTAACAATGACTCTCTTAAGCTGGGAGTAACCATGACTCTCTTAAAGTGGGAGTAACAGTGACTCTCAAGCTGGGAGTAACCATGACTCTCTTAAGGTAGGATTGACCATGAGTCTCTCTAAGTGGAAGTAACAATAACTATCTTATGGTGGGAGTAACTATGACTCTATTATGGCAGGAGTAACAATGACTTTCTGAAGCTGGGAGTAACCATGACTCTCTTAAAGTGGGAGTAACAATGACTCTCTAGCTGAGAGTAACCATGACTCTCTTAAGGTGGGAGTGACCATGAGTCTCTCTAATTGGAAGTAACCATGATTATCTTATGGTGGGAGTAACCTTGACTCTCTTAAGGTAGGTTTGACCATGAGTCTGTCTAAGTGGAAGTAATCATAACTAGCTTATGATGGGAGTAACTATGACTCTCTTATGGCAGGAGTAACAATGACTCTCTTAAGCTGGGAGTAACCATGACTCTCTTAAAGTGGGAGTAACAGTGACTCTCAAGCTGGGAGTAACCATGACTCTCTTAAGGTAGGATTGACCATTAGTCTCTCTAAGTGGAAGTAACCATGATTATCTTATGGTGGGAGTAACCTTGACTCTCTTAAGGTAGGTTTGACCATGAGTCTGTCTAAGTGGAAGTAATCATAACTAGCTTATGATGGGAGTAACTATGACTCTCTTATGGCAGGAGTAACAATGACTCTCTTAAGCTGGGAGTAACCATGACTCTCTTAAAGTGGGAGTAACAATGACTCTCAAGCTGGGAGTAAACATGACTCTCTTAAGGTGGGATTGACCATGAGTATCTCTAAGTGGAAGTAACCATGATTATCTTATGGTGGGAGTAACCTTGACTCTCTTAAGGTAGGATTGACCATGAGTCTCTCTAAGTGGAAGTATCAATAACTATCTTATGGTGGGAGTAACTATGACTCTATTATGGCAGGAGTAACAATGACTTTCTGAAGCTGGGAGTAACCATGACTCTCTTAAAGTGGGAGTAACAATGACTCTCTAGCTGAGAGTAACCATGACTCTCTTATGGTGGGAGTGACCATGAGTCTCTCTAATTGGAAGTAACCATGATTATCTTATGGTGGGAGTAACCTTGACTCTCTTAAGGTAGGATTGACCATGAGTCTCTCAAAGTGGAAGTACCCATAACTATCTTATGGTGGGAGTAACTATGACTCTATTATGGCAGGAGTAACAATGACTCTCTTAAGCTGGGAGTAACAATGACTCTCAAGCTGGGAGTAACCATGACTCTCTTAAGGTGGGAGTGACCATGAGTCTCTCTAATTGGAAGTAACCATGATTATCTTATGGTGGGAGTAACCTTGACTCTCTTAAGGTAGGATTGACCATGAGTCTGTCTAAGTGGAAGTAATCATAACTAGCTTATGATGGGAGTAACTATGACTCTCTTGTGGCAGGAGTAACAATGACTCTCTTAAGCTGGGAGTAACCATGACTCTCTTAAAGTGGGAGTAACAGTGACTCTCAAGCTGGGAGTAACCATGACTCTCTTAAAGTGGGAGTAACAATGACTCTCAAGCTGGGAGTAACCATTACTCTCTTAAGGTGGGAGTGACCATGAGTCTCTCTAATTGGAAGTAACCATGATTATCTTATGTTGGGAGTAACCTTGACTCTCTTAAGGTAGGATTGACCATGAGTCTGTCTAAGTGGAAGTAATCATAACTAGCTTATGATGGGAGTAACTATGACTCTCTTATGGCAGGAGTAACAATGACTCTCTTAAGCTGGGAGTAACCATTACTCTCTTAAGGTGGGAGTGACCATGAGTCTCTCTAATTGGAAGTAACCATGATTATCTTATGTTGGGAGTAACCTTGACTCTCTTAAGGTAGGATTGACCATGAGTCTGTCTAAGTGGAAGTAATTATAACTAGCTTATGATGGGAGTAACTATGACTCTCTTATGGCAGGAGTAACAATGACTCTCTTAAGCTGGGAGTAACCATGACTCTCTTAAAGTGGGAGTAACAGTGACTCTCAAGCTGGGAGTAACCATGACTCTCTTAAAGTGGGAGTAACAATGACTCTCAAGCTGGGAGTAACCATTACTCTCTTAAGGTGGGAGTGACCATGAGTCTCTCTAAGTGGAAGTAACCATGATTATCTTATGGTGGGAGTAACCTTGAATCTCTTAAGGTAGGATTGACCATGAGTCTGTCTAAGTGGAAGTAATCATAACTATCTTATGGTGGGAGTAACTATGACTCTATTATGGCAGGAGTAACAATGACTTTCTGAAGCTGGGAGTAACCATGACTCTCTTAAAGTGGGAGTAACAATGACTCTCTAGCTGAGAGTAAGCATTACTCTCTTAAGGTGGGAGTGACCATCAGTCTCTCTAATTGGAAGTAACCATGATTATCTTATGGTGGGAGTAACCTTGACTCTCTTAAGGTAGGATTGACCACGCGTCTGTCTAAGTGGAAGTAATCATAACTAGCTTATTATGGGAGTAACTATGACTCTCTTATGGCAGGAGTAACAATGACTCTCTTAAGCTGGGAGTAACCATGACTCTCTTAAAGTGGGAGTAACAGTGACTCTCAAGCTGGGAGTAACCATGACTCTCTTAAGGTAGGATTGACCATGAGTCTCTCTAAGTGGAAGTAACAATAACTATCTTATGGTGGGAGTAACTATGACTCTATTATGGCAGGAGTAACAATGACTTTCTGAAGCTGGGAGTAACCATGACTCTCTTAAAGTGGGAGTAACAATGACTCTCTAGCTGAGAGTAACCATGACTCTCTTAAGGTGGGAGTGACCATGAGTCTCTCTAATTGGAAGTAACCATGATTATCTTATGGTGGGAGTAACCTTGACTCTCTTAAGGTAGGTTTGACCATGAGTCTGTCTAAGTGGAAGTAATCATAACTAGCTTATGATGGGAGTAACTATGACTCTCTTATGGCAGGAGTAACAATGACTCTCTTAAGCTGGGAGTAACCATGACTCTCTTAAAGTGGGAGTAACAGTGACTCTCAAGCTGGGAGTAACCATGACTCTCTTAAGGTAGGATTGACCATTAGTCTCTCTAAGTGGAAGTAACCATGATTATCTTATGGTGGGAGTAACCTTGACTCTCTTAAGGTAGGTTTGACCATGAGTCTGTCTAAGTGGAAGTAATCATAACTAGCTTATGATGGGAGTAACTATGACTCTCTTATGGCAGGAGTAACAATGACTCTCTTAAGCTGGGAGTAACCATGACTCTCTTAAAGTGGGAGTAACAATGACTCTCAAGCTGGGAGTAAACATGACTCTCTTAAGGTGGGATTGACCATGAGTATCTCTAAGTGGAAGTAACCATGATTATCTTATGGTGGGAGTAACCTTGACTCTCTTAAGGTAGGATTGACCATGAGTCTCTCTAAGTGGAAGTATCAATAACTATCTTATGGTGGGAGTAACTATGACTCTATTATGGCAGGAGTAACAATGACTTTCTGAAGCTGGGAGTAACCATGACTCTCTTAAAGTGGGAGTAACAGTGACTCTCAAGCTGGGAGTAACCATGACTCTCTTAAGGTAGGATTGACCATGAGTCTCTCTAAGTGGAAGTAACAATAACTATCTTATGGTGGGAGTAACTATGACTCTATTATGGCAGGAGTAACAATGACT
Organism: Romanogobio albipinnatus; assembly: GCA_023566225.1. NCBI lineage: Eukaryota > Metazoa > Chordata > Actinopteri > Cypriniformes > Gobionidae > Romanogobio > Romanogobio albipinnatus. The sequence continues at coordinate 498,144 of JAKRKY010000026.1, forward strand.
TTCTGAAGCTGGGAGTAACCATGACTCTCTTAAAGTGGGAGTAACAATGACTCTCTAGCTGAGAGTAACCATGACTCTCTTAAGGTGGGAGTGACCATGAGTCTCTCTAATTGGAAGTAACCATGATTATCTTATGGTGGGAGTAACCTTGACTCTCTTAAGGTAGGTTTGACCATGAGTCTGTCTAAGTGGAAGTAATCATAACTAGCTTATGATGGGAGTAACTATGACTCTCTTATGGCAGGAGTAACAATGACTCTCTTAAGCTGGGAGTAACCATGACTCTCTTAAAGTGGGAGTAACAGTGACTCTCAAGCTGGGAGTAACCATGACTCTCTTAAGGTAGGATTGACCATTAGTCTCTCTAAGTGGAAGTAACCATGATTATCTTATGGTGGGAGTAACCTTGACTCTCTTAAGGTAGGTTTGACCATGAGTCTGTCTAAGTGGAAGTAATCATAACTAGCTTATGATGGGAGTAACTATGACTCTCTTATGGCAGGAGTAACAATGACTCTCTTAAGCTGGGAGTAACCATGACTCTCTTAAAGTGGGAGTAACAATGACTCTCAAGCTGGGAGTAAACATGACTCTCTTAAGGTGGGATTGACCATGAGTATCTCTAAGTGGAAGTAACCATGATTATCTTATGGTGGGAGTAACCTTGACTCTCTTAAGGTAGGATTGACCATGAGTCTCTCTAAGTGGAAGTATCAATAACTATCTTATGGTGGGAGTAACTATGACTCTATTATGGCAGGAGTAACAATGACTTTCTGAAGCTGGGAGTAACCATGACTCTCTTAAAGTGGGAGTAACAATGACTCTCTAGCTGAGAGTAACCATGACTCTCTTATGGTGGGAGTGACCATGAGTCTCTCTAATTGGAAGTAACCATGATTATCTTATGGTGGGAGTAACCTTGACTCTCTTAAGGTAGGATTGACCATGAGTCTCTCAAAGTGGAAGTACCCATAACTATCTTATGGTGGGAGTAACTATGACTCTATTATGGCAGGAGTAACAATGACTCTCTTAAGCTGGGAGTAACAATGACTCTCAAGCTGGGAGTAACCATGACTCTCTTAAGGTGGGAGTGACCATGAGTCTCTCTAATTGGAAGTAACCATGATTATCTTATGGTGGGAGTAACCTTGACTCTCTTAAGGTAGGATTGACCATGAGTCTGTCTAAGTCGAAGTAATCATAACTAGCTTATGATGGTAGTAACTATGACTCTCTTATGGCAGGAGTAACAATGACTCTCTTAAGCTGGGAGTAACCATGACTCTCTTAAAGTGGGAGGGAGTAACAATGACTCTCTAGCTGGGAGTAACCATGACTCTCTTAAGGTGGGAGTGACCATGAGTCTCTCTAATTGGAAGTAACCATGATTATCTTACGGTGGGAGTAACCATGACTCTCTTAAGGTAGGATTGACCATGAGTCTGTCTAAGTGGAAGTAATCATAACTAGCTTATGATGGGAGTAACTATGACTCTCTTATGGCAGGAGTAACAATGACTCTCTTAAGCTGGGAGTAACCATGACTCTCTTAAAGTGGGAGTAACAATGACTCTCTAGCTGGGAGTAACCATTACTCTCTTAAGGTGGGAGTGACCATGAGTCTCTCTAATTGGAAGTAACCATGATTATCTTATGGTGGGAGTAACCTTGACTCTCTTAAGGTAGGATTGACCATGAGTCTGTCTAAGTGGAAGTAATCATAACTAGCTTATGATGGGAGTAACTATGACTCTCTTATGGCAGGAGTAACAATGACTCTCTTAAGCTGGGAGTAACCATGACTCTCTTAAAGTGGGAGTAACAGTGACTCTCAAGCTGGGAGTAACCATGACTCTCTTAAGGTAGGATTGACCATTAGTCTCTCTAAGTGGAAGTAACCATGATTATCTTATGGTGGGAGTAACCTTGACTCTCTTAAGGTAGGTTTGACCATGAGTCTGTCTAAGTGGAAGTAATCATAACTAGCTTATGATGGGAGTAACTATGACTCTCTTATGGCAGGAGTAACAATGACTCTCTTAAGCTGGGAGTAACCATGACTCTCTTAAAGTGGGAGTAACAATGACTCTCAAGCTGGGAGTAAACATGACTCTCTTAAGGTGGGATTGACCATGAGTATCTCTAAGTGGAAGTAACCATGATTATCTTATGGTGGGAGTAACCTTGACTCTCTTAAGGTAGGATTGACCATGAGTCTCTCTAAGTGGAAGTATCAATAACTATCTTATGGTGGGAGTAACTATGACTCTATTATGGCAGGAGTAACAATGACTTTCTGAAGCTGGGAGTAACCATGACTCTCTTAAAGTGGGAGTAACAATGACTCTCTAGCTGAGAGTAACCATGACTCTCTTATGGTGGGAGTGACCATGAGTCTCTCTAATTGGAAGTAACCATGATTATCTTATGGTGGGAGTAACCTTGACTCTCTTAAGGTAGGATTGACCATGAGTCTCTCAAAGTGGAAGTACCCATAACTATCTTATGGTGGGAGTAACTATGACTCTATTATGGCAGGAGTAACAATGACTCTCTTAAGCTGGGAGTAACAATGACTCTCAAGCTGGGAGTAACCATGACTCTCTTAAGGTGGGAGTGACCATGAGTCTCTCTAATTGGAAGTAACCATGATTATCTTATGGTGGGAGTAACCTTGACTCTCTTAAGGTAGGATTGACCATGAGTCTGTCTAAGTGGAAGTAATCATAACTAGCTTATGATGGGAGTAACTATGACTCTCTTGTGGCAGGAGTAACAATGACTCTCTTAAGCTGGGAGTAACCATGACTCTCTTAAAGTGGGAGTAACAGTGACTCTCAAGCTGGGAGTAACCATGACTCTCTTAAAGTGGGAGTAACAATGACTCTCAAGCTGGGAGTAACCATTACTCTCTTAAGGTGGGAGTGACCATGAGTCTCTCTAATTGGAAGTAACCATGATTATCTTATGTTGGGAGTAACCTTGACTCTCTTAAGGTAGGATTGACCATGAGTCTGTCTAAGTGGAAGTAATCATAACTAGCTTATGATGGGAGTAACTATGACTCTCTTATGGCAGGAGTAACAATGACTCTCTTAAGCTGGGAGTAACCATTACTCTCTTAAGGTGGGAGTGACCATGAGTCTCTCTAATTGGAAGTAACCATGATTATCTTATGTTGGGAGTAACCTTGACTCTCTTAAGGTAGGATTGACCATGAGTCTGTCTAAGTGGAAGTAATTATAACTAGCTTATGATGGGAGTAACTATGACTCTCTTATGGCAGGAGTAACAATGACTCTCTTAAGCTGGGAGTAACCATGACTCTCTTAAAGTGGGAGTAACAGTGACTCTCAAGCTGGGAGTAACCATGACTCTCTTAAAGTGGGAGTAACAATGACTCTCAAGCTGGGAGTAACCATTACTCTCTTAAGGTGGGAGTGACCATGAGTCTCTCTAAGTGGAAGTAACCATGATTATCTTATGGTGGGAGTAACCTTGAATCTCTTAAGGTAGGATTGACCATGAGTCTGTCTAAGTGGAAGTAATCATAACTATCTTATGGTGGGAGTAACTATGACTCTATTATGGCAGGAGTAACAATGACTTTCTGAAGCTGGGAGTAACCATGACTCTCTTAAAGTGGGAGTAACAATGACTCTCTAGCTGAGAGTAAGCATTACTCTCTTAAGGTGGGAGTGACCATCAGTCTCTCTAATTGGAAGTAACCATGATTATCTTATGGTGGGAGTAACCTTGACTCTCTTAAGGTAGGATTGACCACGCGTCTGTCTAAGTGGAAGTAATCATAACTAGCTTATTATGGGAGTAACTATGACTCTCTTATGGCAGGAGTAACAATGACTCTCTTAAGCTGGGAGTAACCATGACTCTCTTAAAGTGGGAGTAACAGTGACTCTCAAGCTGGGAGTAACCATGACTCTCTTAAGGTAGGATTGACCATGAGTCTCTCTAAGTGGAAGTAACAATAACTATCTTATGGTGGGAGTAACTATGACTCTATTATGGCAGGAGTAACAATGACTTTCTGAAGCTGGGAGTAACCATGACTCTCTTAAAGTGGGAGTAACAATGACTCTCTAGCTGAGAGTAACCATGACTCTCTTAAGGTGGGAGTGACCATGAGTCTCTCTAATTGGAAGTAACCATGATTATCTTATGGTGGGAGTAACCTTGACTCTCTTAAGGTAGGTTTGACCATGAGTCTGTCTAAGTGGAAGTAATCATAACTAGCTTATGATGGGAGTAACTATGACTCTCTTATGGCAGGAGTAACAATGACTCTCTTAAGCTGGGAGTAACCATGACTCTCTTAAAGTGGGAGTAACAGTGACTCTCAAGCTGGGAGTAACCATGACTCTCTTAAGGTAGGATTGACCATTAGTCTCTCTAAGTGGAAGTAACCATGATTATCTTATGGTGGGAGTAACCTTGACTCTCTTAAGGTAGGTTTGACCATGAGTCTGTCTAAGTGGAAGTAATCATAACTAGCTTATGATGGGAGTAACTATGACTCTCTTATGGCAGGAGTAACAATGACTCTCTTAAGCTGGGAGTAACCATGACTCTCTTAAAGTGGGAGTAACAATGACTCTCAAGCTGGGAGTAAACATGACTCTCTTAAGGTGGGATTGACCATGAGTATCTCTAAGTGGAAGTAACCATGATTATCTTATGGTGGGAGTAACCTTGACTCTCTTAAGGTAGGATTGACCATGAGTCTCTCTAAGTGGAAGTATCAATAACTATCTTATGGTGGGAGTAACTATGACTCTATTATGGCAGGAGTAACAATGACTTTCTGAAGCTGGGAGTAACCATGACTCTCTTAAAGTGGGAGTAACAGTGACTCTCAAGCTGGGAGTAACCATGACTCTCTTAAGGTAGGATTGACCATGAGTCTCTCTAAGTGGAAGTAACAATAACTATCTTATGGTGGGAGTAACTATGACTCTATTATGGCAGGAGTAACAATGACTTTCTGAAGCTGGGAGTAACCATGACTCTCTTAAAGTGGGAGTAACAATGACTCTCTAGCTGAGAGTAACCATGACTCTCTTAAGGTGGGAGTGACCATGAGTCTCTCTAATTGGAAGTAACCATGATTATCTTATGGTGGGAGTAACCTTGACTCTCTTAAGGTAGGTTTGACCATGAGTCTGTCTAAGTGGAAGTAATCATAACTAGCTTATGATGGGAGTAACTATGACTCTCTTATGGCAGGAGTAACAATGACTCTCTTAAGCTGGGAGTAACCATGACTCTCTTAAAGTGGGAGTAACAGTGACTCTCAAGCTGGGAGTAACCATGACTCTCTTAAGGTAGGATTGACCATTAGTCTCTCTAAGTGGAAGTAACCATGATTATCTTATGGTGGGAGTAACCTTGACTCTCTTAAGGTAGGTTTGACCATGAGTCTGTCTAAGTGGAAGTAATCATAACTAGCTTATGATGGGAGTAACTATGACTCTCTTATGGCAGGAGTAACAATGACTCTCTTAAGCTGGGAGTAACCATGACTCTCTTAAAGTGGGAGTAACAATGACTCTCAAGCTGGGAGTAAACATGACTCTCTTAAGGTGGGATTGACCATGAGTATCTCTAAGTGGAAGTAACCATGATTATCTTATGGTGGGAGTAACCTTGACTCTCTTAAGGTAGGATTGACCATGAGTCTCTCTAAGTGGAAGTATCAATAACTATCTTATGGTGGGAGTAACTATGACTCTATTATGGCAGGAGTAACAATGACTTTCTGAAGCTGGGAGTAACCATGACTCTCTTAAAGTGGGAGTAACAATGACTCTCTAGCTGAGAGTAACCATGACTCTCTTATGGTGGGAGTGACCATGAGTCTCTCTAATTGGAAGTAACCATGATTATCTTATGGTGGGAGTAACCTTGACTCTCTTAAGGTAGGATTGACCATGAGTCTCTCAAAGTGGAAGTACCCATAACTATCTTATGGTGGGAGTAACTATGACTCTATTATGGCAGGAGTAACAATGACTCTCTTAAGCTGGGAGTAACAATGACTCTCAAGCTGGGAGTAACCATGACTCTCTTAAGGTGGGAGTGACCATGAGTCTCTCTAATTGGAAGTAACCATGATTATCTTATGGTGGGAGTAACCTTGACTCTCTTAAGGTAGGATTGACCATGAGTCTGTCTAAGTCGAAGTAATCATAACTAGCTTATGATGGTAGTAACTATGACTCTCTTATGGCAGGAGTAACAATGACTCTCTTAAGCTGGGAGTAACCATGACTCTCTTAAAGTGGGAGGGAGTAACAATGACTCTCTAGCTGGGAGTAACCATGACTCTCTTAAGGTGGGAGTGACCATGAGTCTCTCTAATTGGAAGTAACCATGATTATCTTACGGTGGGAGTAACCATGACTCTCTTAAGGTAGGATTGACCATGAGTCTGTCTAAGTGGAAGTAATCATAACTAGCTTATGATGGGAGTAACTATGACTCTCTTATGGCAGGAGTAACAATGACTCTCTTAAGCTGGGAGTAACCATGACTCTCTTAAAGTGGGAGTAACAATGACTCTCTAGCTGGGAGTAACCATTACTCTCTTAAGGTGGGAGTGACCATGAGTCTCTCTAATTGGAAGTAACCATGATTATCTTATGGTGGGAGTAACCTTGACTCTCTTAAGGTAGGATTGACCATGAGTCTGTCTAAGTGGAAGTAATCATAACTAGCTTATGATGGGAGTAACTATGACTCTCTTATGGCAGGAGTAACAATGACTCTCTTAAGCTGGGAGTAACCATGACTCTCTTAAAGTGGGAGTAACAGTGACTCTCAAGCTGGGAGTAACCATGACTCTCTTAAGGTAGGATTGACCATGAGTCTCTCTAAGTGGAAGTAACAATAACTATCTTATGGTGGGAGTAACTATGACTCTATTATGGCAGGAGTAACAATGACTTTCTGAAGCTGGGAGTAACCATGACTCTCTTAAAGTGGGAGTAACAATGACTCTCTAGCTGAGAGTAACCATGACTCTCTTAAGGTGGGAGTGACCATGAGTCTCTCTAAGTGGAAGTAACAATAACTATCTTATGGTGGGAGTAACTATGACTCTATTATGGCAGGAGTAACAATTACTTTCTGAAGCTGGGAGTAACCATGACTCTCTTAAAGTGGGAGTAACAATGACTCTCTAGCTGGGAGTAACCATGACTCTCTTAAGGTGGGAGTGACCATGAGTCTCTCTAATTGGAAGTAACCATGATTATCTTATGGTGGGAGTAACCTTGACTCTCTTAAGGTAGGATTGACCATGAGTCTGTCTAAGTGGAAGTAATCATAACTAGCTTATGATGGGAGTAACTATGACTCTCTTATGGCAGGAGTAAGAATGACTCTCTTAAGCTGGGAGTAACCATGACTCTCTTAAAGTGGGAGTAACAATGACTCTCTAGCTGGGAGTAACCATGACTCTCTTAAGGTGGGAGTGACCATGAGTCTCTCTAATTGGAAGTAACCATGATTATCTTATGGTGGGAGTAACCTTGACTCTCTTAAGGTAGGATTGACCATGAGTCTGTCTAAGTGGAAGTAATCATAACTAGCTTATGATGGGAGTAACCTTGAATCTCTTAAGGTAGGATTGACCATGAGTCTGTCTAAGTGGAAGTAATCATAACTATCTTATGGTGGGAGTAACTATGACTCTATTATGGCAGGAGTAACAATGACTCTCTTAAGCTGGGAGTAACCATGACTCTCTTAAAGTGGGAGTAACAATGACTCTCAAGCTGGGAGTAAACATGACTCTCTTAAGGTGGGATTGACCATGAGTATCTCTAAGTGGAAGTAACCATGATTATCTTATGGTGGGAGTAACCTTGACTCTCTTAAGGTAGGATTGACCATGAGTCTGTCTAAGTGGAAGTAATCATAACTAGCTTATGATGGGAGTAACTATGACTCTCTTATGGCAGGAGTAACAATGACTCTCTTAAGCTGGGAGTAACCATGACTCTCTTAAAGTGGGAGTAACAATGACTCTCTAGCTGGGAGTAACCATGACTCTCTTAAGGTGGGAGTGACCATGAGTCTCTCTAATTGGAAGTAACCATGATTATCTTATGGTGGGAGTAACCTTGACTCTCTTAAGGTAGGATTGACCATGAGTCTGTCTAAGTGGAAGTAATCATAACTAGCTTATGATGGGAGTAACTATGACTCTCTTATGGCAGGAGTAACAATGACTCTCTTGAGCTGGGAGTAACCATGACTCTCTTAAAGTGGGAGTAACAGTGACTCTCAAGCTGGGAGTAACCATGACTCTCTTAAGGTGGGAGTGACCACGAGTCTCTCTAATTGGAAGTAACCATGATTATCTTATGGTGGGAGTAACCTTGACTCTCTTAAGGTAGGATTGACCATGAGTCTGTCTAAGTGGAAGTAATCATAACTAGCTTATGATGGGAGTAACTATGACTCTCTTATGGCAGGAGTAACAATGACTCTCTTAAGCTAGGAGTAACCATGACTCTCTTAAAGTGGGAGTAACAATGACTCTCTAGCTGGGAGTAACCATGACTCTCTTAAGGTGGGAGTGACCATGAGTCTCTCTAATTGGAAGTAACCATGATTATCTTATGGTGGGAGTAACCTTGACTCTCTTATGGCAGGACTAACAATGACTCTCAAGCTGGGAGTAACCATGACTCTCTTAAGGTAGGATTTACCATGAGTCTCTCTAAGTGGAAGTAACCATAACTATCTTATGGTGGGAGTAACTATGACTCTATTATGGCAGGAGTAACAATGACTTTCTGAAGCTGGGAGTAACCATGGCTCTCTTAAAGTGGGAGTAACAATGACTCTCTAGCTGGGAGTAACCAAGACTCTCTTAAGGTGGGAGTGACCATGAGTCTCTCTAATTGGAAGTAACCATGATTATCTTATGGTGGGAGTAACCTTGACACTCTTAAGGTAGGATTGACCATGAGTCTGTCTAAGTGGAAGTAATCATAACTAGCTTATGATGGGAGTAACTATGACTCTCTTATGGCAGGAGTAACAATGACTCTCTTAAGCTGGGAGTAACCATGACTCTCTTAAGGTGGGAGTGACCATGAGTCTCTCTAATTGGAAGTAACCATGATTATCTTATGGTGGGAGTAACCTTGACTCTCTTAAGGTAGGATTGACCATGAGTCTCTCTAAGTGGAAGTAACCATAACTATCTTATGGTGGGAGTAACTATGACTCTATTATGGCAGGAGTAACAATGACTTTCTGAAGCTGGGAGTAACCATGACTCTCTTAAAGTGGGAGTAACAATGACTCTCAAGCTGGGAGTAAACATGACTCTCTTAAGGTGGGATTGACCATGAGTATCTCTAAGTGGAAGTAACCATGATTATCTTATGGTGGGAGTAACTATGACTCTATTATGGCAGGAGTAACAATGACTTTCTGAAGCTGGGAGTAACCATGACTCTCTTAAAGTGGGAGTAACAATGACTCTCTAGCTGGGAGTAACCAAGACTCTCTTAAGGTGGGAGTGACCATGAGTCTCTCTAATTGGAAGTAACCATGATTATCTTATGGTGGGAGTAACCTTGACTCTCTTAAGGTAGGATTGACCATGAGTCTGTCTAAGTGGAAGTAATCATAACTAGCTTATGCTGGGAGTAACTATGACTCTCTTATGGCAGGAGTAACAATGACTCTCTTAAGCTGGGAGTAACCATGACTCTCTTAAAGTGGGAGTAACAATGACTCTCAAGCTGGGAGTAACCATGACTCTCTTAAGGTGGGAGTGACCATGAGTCTGTCTAAGTGGAAGTAATCATAACTAGCTTATGATGGGAGTAACTATGACTCTCTTATGGCAGGAGTAACAATGACTCTCTTAAGCTGGGAGTAACCATGACTCTCTTAAAGTGGGAGTAACAGTGACTCTCAAGCTGGGAGTAACCATGACTCTCTTAAGGTGGGAGTGACCACGAGTCTCTCTAATTGGAAGTAACCATGATTATCTTATGGTGGGAGTAACCTTGACTCTCTTAAGGTAGGATTGACCATGAGTCTGTCTAAGTGGAAGTAATCATAACTAGCTTATGATGGGAGTAACTATGACTCTCTTATGGCAGGAGTAACAATGACTCTCTTAAGCTAGGAGTAACCATGACTCTCTTAAAGTGGGAGTAACAATGACTCTCTAGCTGGGAGTAACCATGACTCTCTTAAGGTGGGAGTGACCATGAGTCTCTCTAATTGGAAGTAACCATGATTATCTTATGGTGGGAGTAACCTTGACTCTCTTATGGCAGGACTAACAATGACTCTCAAGCTGGGAGTAACCATGACTCTCTTAAGGTAGGATTTACCATGAGTCTCTCTAAGTGGAAGTAACCATAACTATCTTATGGTGGGAGTAACTATGACTCTATTATGGCAGGAGTAACAATGACTTTCTGAAGCTAAGAGTAACCATGACTCTCTTAAAGTGGGAGTAACAATGACTCTCTAGCTGAGAGTAACCATGACTCTCTTAAGGTGGGAGTGACCATGAGTCTCTCTAATTGGAACTAACCATGATTATCTTATGGTGGGAGTAACCTTGACTCTCTTAAGGTAGGATTGACCATGAGTCTGTCTAAGTGGAAGTAATCATAACTATCTTATGGTGGGAGTAACTATGACACTATTATGACAGGAGTAACAATGACTTTCTGAAGCTGGGAGTAACCATGACTCTCTTAAAGTGGGAGTAACAATGACTCTCTAGCTGAGAGTAACCATGACTCTCTTAAGGTGGGAGTGACCATGAGTCTCTTAAGGTGGGAGTGACCATGAGTCTCTCTAATTGGAAATAACCATGATTATCTTATGGTGGGAGTAACCTTGACTCTCTTAAGGTAGGATTGACCATGAGTCTCTCTAAGTGGAAGTAACCGTGATTATCTTATGATGGGAGTAACTTTGACTCTCTTATGGCAGGAGTAACAATGACTCTCTTAAGCTGGGAGTAACCATGACTCTCTTAAAGTGGGAGTAACAATGACTCTCTAGCTGAGAGTAACCATGACTCTCTTAAGGTAGGATTGACCATTAGTCTCTCTAAGTGGAAGTAACCATGATTATCTTATGGTGGGAGTAACCTTGACTCTCTTAAGGTAGGATTGACCATGAGTCTGTCTAAGTGGAAGTAATCATAACTAGCTTATGATGGGAGTAACTATGACTCTCTTATGGCAGGAGTAACAATGACTCTCTTAAGCTGGGAGTAACCATGACTCTCTTAAAGTGGGAGTAACAATGACTCTCAAGCTGGGAGTAACCATGACTCTCTTAAGGTGGGAGTGACCATGAGTCTCTCTAATTGGAAGTAACCATAACTATCTTATGGTGGGAGTAACTATGACTCTATTATGGCAGGAATAACAATGACTTTCTGAAGCTGGGAGTAACCATGACTCTCTTAAAGTGGGAGTAACAATGACTCTCTAGCTGAGAGTAACCATGACTCTCTTAAGGTGGGAGTGACCATGAGTCTCTCTAATTGGAACTAACCATGATTATCTTATGGTGGGAGTAACCTTGACTCTCTTAAGGTAGGATTGACCATGAGTCTGTCTAAGTGGAAGTAATCATAACTATCTTATGGTGGGAGTAACTATGACACTATTATGACAGGAGTAACAATGACTTTCTGAAGCTGGGAGTAACCATGACTCTCTTAAAGTGGGAGTAACAATGACTCTCTAGCTGAGAGTAACCATGACTCTCTTAAGGTGGGAGTGACCATGAGTCTCTTAAGGTGGGAGTGACCATGAGTCTCTCTAATTGGAAATAACCATGATTATCTTATGGTGGGAGTAACCTTGACTCTCTTAAGGTAGGATTGACCATGAGTCTCTCTAAGTGGAAGTAACCGTGATTATCTTATGGTGGGAGTAACTTTGACTCTCTTATGGCAGGAGTAACAATGACTCTCTTAAGCTGGGAGTAACCATGACTCTCTTAAAGTGGGAGTAACAATGACTCTCTAGCTGAGAGTAACCATGACTCTCTTAAGGTAGGATTGACCATTAGTCTCTCTAAGTGGAAGTAACCATGATTATCTTATGGTGGGAGTAACCTTGACTCTCTTAAGGTAGGATTGACCATGAGTCTGTCTAAGTGGAAGTAATCATAACTAGCTTATGATGGTAGTAACTATGACTCTCTTATGTCAGGAGTAACAATGACTCTCTTAAGCTGGGAGTAACCATGACTCTCTTAAGGTGGGAGTGACCATGAGTCTCTCTAATTGGAAGTAACCATGATTATCTTATGGTGGGAGTAACCTTGACTCTCTTAAGGTAGGATTGACCATGAGTCTGTCTAAGTGGAAGTAATCATAACTAGCTTATGATGGGAGTAACTATGACTCTCTTATGGCAGGAGTTACAATGACTCTCTTAAGCTGGGAGTAACCATGACTCTCTTAAAGTGGGAGTAACAGTGACTCTCAAGCTGGGAGTAACCATGACTCTCTTAAAGTGGGAGTAACAATGACTCTCAAGCTGGGAGTAACCATTACTCTCTTAAGGTGGGAGTGACCATGAGTCTCTCTAATTGGAAGTAACCATGATTATCTTATGGTGGGAGTAACCTTGACTCTCTTAAGGTAGGATTGACCATGAGTCTGTCTAAGTGGAAGTAATCATAACTAGCTTATGATGGGAGTAACTATGACTCTCTTATGGCAGGAGTAACAATGACTCTCTTAAGCTGGGAGTAACCATGACTCTCTTATGGCAGGAGTAACAATGACTCTCTTAAGCTGGGAGTAACCATGACTCTCTTAAAGTTGGAGTAACAATGACTCTCAAGCTGGGAGTAACCATGACTCTCTTAAGGTGGGAGTGACCATGAGTCTCTCTAATTGGAAGTAACCATGATTATCTTATGGTGGGAGTAACCTTGACTCTCTTAATGTAGGATTGACCATGAGTCTCTCTAAGTGGAAGTAATCATAACTAGCTTATGATGGGAGTAACTATGACTCTCTTATGGCAGGAGTAACAATGACTCACTTAAGCTGGGAGTAACCATAACTCTCTTAAAGTGGGAGTAACAGTGACTCTCAAGCTGGGAGTAACCATGACTCTCTTAAAGTGGGAGTAACAATGACTCTCTTAAGCTGGGAGTAACCATGACTCTCTTAAGGTGGGAGTGACCATGAGTCTCTCTAATTGGAAGTAACCATGATTATCTTATGGTGGGAGTAACCTTGACTCTCTTAAGGTAGGATTGACCATGAGTCTGTCTAAGTGGAAGTAATCATAACTAGCTTATGATGGGAGTAACTATGACTCTCTTATGGCAGGAGTAACAATGACTCTCTTAAGCTGGGAGTAACCATGACTCTCTTAAAGTGGGAGTAACAGTGACTCTCAAGCTGGGAGTAACCATGACTCTCTTAAAGTGGGAGTAACAATGACTCTCAAGCTGGGAGTAACCATTACTCTCTTAAGGTGGGAGTGACCATGAGTCTCTCTAATTGGAAGTAACCATGATTATCTTATGGTGGGAGTAACCTTGACTCTCTTAAGGTAGGATTGAACATGAGTCTGTCTAAGTGGAAGTAATAATAACTAGCTTATGATGGGAGTAACTATGACTCTCTTATGGCAGGAGTAACAATGACTCTCTTAAGCTGGGAGTAACCATGACTCTCTTAAAGTGGGAGTAACAATGACTCTCAAGCTGGGAGTAACCATGACTCTCTTAAGGTGGGAGTGACCATGAGTCTCTCTAATTGGAAGTAACCATAACTATCTTATGGTGGGAGTAACTATGACTCTATTATGGCAGGAGTAACAATGACTTTCTGAAGCTGAGAGTAACCATGACTCTCTTAAAGTGGGAGTAACAATGACTCTCTAGCTGAGAGTAACCATGACTCTCTTAAGGTGGGAGTGACCATGAGTCTCTCTAATTGGAAGTAACCATGATTATCTTATGGTGGGAGTAACCTTGACTCTCTTAAGGTAGGATTGACCATGAGTCTGTCTAAGTGGAAGTAATCATAAAGTGGAAGTAACCATAACTATCTTATGGTGGGAGTAACTATGACTCTATTATGGCAGGAGTAACAATGACTTTCTGAAGCTGGGAGTAACCATGACTCTCTTAAAGTGGGAGTAACAATGACTCTCTAGCTGGGAGTAACCATTACTCTCTTAAGGTGGGAGTGACCATGAGTCTCTCTAATTGGAAGTAACTATGATTATCTTATGGTGGGAGTAACCTTGACTCTCTTAAGGTAGGATTGACCATGAGTCTCTCTAAGTGGAAGTAATCATAACTAGCTTATGATGGGAGTAACTATGACTCTCTTGTGGCAGGAGTAACAATGACTCTCTTAAGCTGGGAGTAACCATGACTCTCTTAAAGTGGGAGTAACAGTGACTCTCAAGCTGGGAGTAACCATGACTCTCTTAAAGTGGGAGTAACAATGACTCTCAAGCTGGGAGTAACCATTACTCTCTTAAGGTGGGAGTGACCATGAGTCTCTCTAATTGGAAGTAACCATGATTATCTTATGTTGGGAGTAACCTTGACTCTCTTAAGGTAGGATTGACCATGAGTCTGTCTAAGTGGAAGTAATCATAACTAGCTTATGATGGGAGTAACTATGACTCTCTTATGGCAGGAGTAACAATGACTCTCTTAAGCTGGGAGTAACCATTACTCTCTTAAGGTGGGAGTGACCATGAGTCTCTCTAATTGGAAGTAACCATGATTATCTTATGTTGGGAGTAACCTTGACTCTCTTAAGGTAGGATTGACCATGAGTCTGTCTAAGTGGAAGTAATTATAACTAGCTTATGATGGGAGTAACTATGACTCTCTTATGGCAGGAGTAACAATGACTCTCTTAAGCTGGGAGTAACCATGACTCTCTTAAAGTGGGAGTAACAGTGACTCTCAAGCTGGGAGTAACCATGACTCTCTTAAAGTGGGAGTAACAATGACTCTCAAGCTGGGAGTAACCATTACTCTCTTAAGGTGGGAGTGACCATGAGTCTCTCTAATTGGAAGTAACCATGATTATCTTATGGTGGGAGTAACCTTGACTCTCTTAAGGTAGGATTGACCATGAGTCTGTCTAAGTGGAAGTAATCATAACTAGCTTATGATGGGAGTAACTATGACTCTCTTATGGCAGGAGTAATAATGACTCTCTTAAGCTGGGAGTAACCATGACTCTCTTAAAGTGGGAGTAACAGTGACTCTCAAGCTGGGAGTAACCATGACTCTCTTAAAGTGGGAGTAACAATGACTCTCAAGCTGGGAGTAACCATTACTCTCTTAAGGTGGGAGTGACCATGAGTCTCTCTAATTGGAAGTAACCATGATTATCTTATGGTGGGAGTAACCTTGACTCTCTTAAGGTAGGATTGACCATGAGTCTGTCTAAGTGGAAGTAATCATAACTAGCTTATGATGGGAGTAACTATGACTCTCTTATGGCAGGAGTAACAATGACTCTCTTAAGCTGGGAGTAACCATGACTCTCTTAAGGTGGGAGTGACCATGAGTCTCTCTAATTGGAAGTAACCATGATTATCTTATGGTGGGAGTAACCTTGACTCTCTTAAGGTAGGATTGACCATGAGTCTGTCTAAGTGGAAGTAATCATAACTAGCTTATGATGGGAGTAACTATGACTCTCTTATGGCAGGAGTAACAATGACTCTCTTAAGCTGGGAGTAACCATGACTCTCTTAAAGTGGGAGTAACAATGACTCTCAAGCTGGGAGTAACCATGACTCTCTTAAGGTGGGAGTGACCATGAGTCTCTCTAATTGGAAGTAACCATGATTATCTTATGGTGGGAGTAACCTTGACTCTCTTAAGGTAGGATTGACCATGAGTCTGTCTAAGTGGAAGTAATCATAACTAGCTTATGATGGGAGTAACTATGACTCTCTTATGGCAGGAGTAACAATGACTCTCTTAAGCTGGGAGTAACCATGACTCTCTTAAAGTGGGAGTAACAATGACTCTCAAGCTGGGAGTAACCATGACTCTCTTAAGGTGGGAGTGACCATGAGTCTCTCTAATTGGAAGTAACCATGATTATCTTATGGTGGGAGTAACCTTGACTCTCTTAAGGTAGGATTGACCATGAGTCTGTCTAAGTGGAAGTAATCATAAAGTGGAAGTAACCATAACTATCTTATGGTGGGAGTTACTATGACTCTATTATGGCAGGAGTAACAATGACTTTCTGAAGCTGGGAGTAACCATGACTCTCTTAAAGTGGGAGTAACAATGACTCTCTAGCTGGGAGTAACCATTACTCTCTTAAGGTGGGAGTGACCATGAGTCTCTCTAATTGGAAGTAACCATGATTATCTTATGGTGCGAGTAACCTTGACTCTCTTAAGGTAGGATTGACCATGAGTCTGTCTAAGTGGAAGTAATCATAACTAGCTTATGATGGGAGTAACTATGACTCTCTTATGGCAGGAGTAACAATGACTCTCTTAAGCTGGGAGTATCCATGACTCTCTTAAAGTGGGAGTAACAGTGACTCTCAAGCTGGGAGTAACCATGACTCTCTTAAAGTGGGAGTAACAATGACTCTCAAGCTGGGAGTAACCATTACTCTCTTAAGGTGGGAGTGACCATGAGTCTCTCTAATTGGAAGTAACCATGATTATCTTATGGTGGGAGTAACCTTGACTCTCTTAAGGTAGGATTGACCATGAGTCTGTCTAAGTGGAAGTAATCATAAAGTGGAAGTAACCATAACTATCTTATGGTGGGAGTAACTATGACTCTATTATGGCAGGAGTAACAATGACTTTCTGAAGCTGGGAGTAACCATGACTCTCTTAAAGTGGGAGTAACAATGACTCTCTAGCTGGGAGTAACCATGACTCTCTTAAGGTGGGAGTGACCATGAGTCTCTCTAATTGGAAGTAACCATGATTATCTTATGGTGGGAGTAACCTTGACTCTCTTAAGGTAGGATTGACCATGAGTCTGTCTAAGTGGAAGTAATCATAACTAGCTTATGATGGGAGTAACTATGACTCTCTTATGGCAGGAGTAACAATGACTCTCTTAAGCTGGGAGTAACCATGACTCTCTTAAAGTGGGAGTAACAATGACTCTCTAGCTGGGAGTAACCATGACTCTCTTAAGGTGGGAGTGACCATGAGTCTCTCTAATTGGAAGTAACCATGATTATCTTATGGTGGGAGTAACCTTGACTCTCTTAAGGTAGGATTGACCATGAGTCTGTCTAAGTGGAAGTAATCATAACTAGCTTATGATGGGAGTAACCTTGAATCTCTTAAGGTAGGATTGACCATGAGTCTGTCTAAGTGGAAGTAATCATAACTATCTTATGGTGGGAGTAACTATGACTCTATTATGGCAGGAGTAACAATGACTCTCTTAAGCTGGGAGTAACCATGACTCTCTTAAAGTGGGAGTAACAATGACTCTCAAGCTGGGAGTAAACATGACTCTCTTAAGGTGGGATTGACCATGAGTATCTCTAAGTGGAAGTAACCATGATTATCTTATGGTGGGAGTAACCTTGACTCTCTTAAGGTAGGATTGACCATGAGTCTGTCTAAGTGGAAGTAATCATAACTAGCTTATGATGGGAGTAACTATGACTCTCTTATGGCAGGAGTAACAATGACTCTCTTAAGCTGGGAGTAACCATGACTCTCTTAAAGTGGGAGTAACAATGACTCTCTAGCTGGGAGTAACCATGACTCTCTTAAGGTGGGAGTGACCATGAGTCTCTCTAATTGGAAGTAACCATGATTATCTTATGGTGGGAGTAACCTTGACTCTCTTAAGGTAGGATTGACCATGAGTCTGTCTAAGTGGAAGTAATCATAACTAGCTTATGATGGGAGTAACTATGACTCTCTTATGGCAGGAGTAACAATGACTCTCTTGAGCTGGGAGTAACCATGACTCTCTTAAAGTGGGAGTAACAGTGACTCTCAAGCTGGGAGTAACCATGACTCTCTTAAGGTGGGAGTGACCACGAGTCTCTCTAATTGGAAGTAACCATGATTATCTTATGGTGGGAGTAACCTTGACTCTCTTAAGGTAGGATTGACCATGAGTCTGTCTAAGTGGAAGTAATCATAACTAGCTTATGATGGGAGTAACTATGACTCTCTTATGGCAGGAGTAACAATGACTCTCTTAAGCTAGGAGTAACCATGACTCTCTTAAAGTGGGAGTAACAATGACTCTCTAGCTGGGAGTAACCATGACTCTCTTAAGGTGGGAGTGACCATGAGTCTCTCTAATTGGAAGTAACCATGATTATCTTATGGTGGGAGTAACCTTGACTCTCTTATGGCAGGACTAACAATGACTCTCAAGCTGGGAGTAACCATGACTCTCTTAAGGTAGGATTTACCATGAGTCTCTCTAAGTGGAAGTAACCATAACTATCTTATGGTGGGAGTAACTATGACTCTATTATGGCAGGAGTAACAATGACTTTCTGAAGCTGGGAGTAACCATGGCTCTCTTAATGTGGGAGTAACAATGACTCTCTAGCTGGGAGTAACCAAGACTCTCTTAAGGTGGGAGTGACCATGAGTCTCTCTAATTGGAAGTAACCATGATTATCTTATGGTGGGAGTAACCTTGACACTCTTAAGGTAGGATTGACCATGAGTCTGTCTAAGTGGAAGTAATCATAACTAGCTTATGATGGGAGTAACTATGACTCTCTTATGGCAGGAGTAACAATGACTCTCTTAAGCTGGGAGTAACCATGACTCTCTTAAGGTGGGAGTGACCATGAGTCTCTCTAATTGGAAGTAACCATGATTATCTTATGGTGGGAGTAACCTTGACTCTCTTAAGGTAGGATTGACCATGAGTCTCTCTAAGTGGAAGTAACCATAACTATCTTATGGTGGGAGTAACTATGACTCTATTATGGCAGGAGTAACAATGACTTTCTGAAGCTGGGAGTAACCATGACTCTCTTAAAGTGGGAGTAACAATGACTCTCAAGCTGGGAGTAAACATGACTCTCTTAAGGTGGGATTGACCATGAGTATCTCTAAGTGGAAGTAACCATGATTATCTTATGGTGGGAGTAACTATGACTCTATTATGGCAGGAGTAACAATGACTTTCTGAAGCTGGGAGTAACCATGACTCTCTTAAAGTGGGAGTAACAATGACTCTCTAGCTGGGAGTAACCAAGACTCTCTTAAGGTGGGAGTGACCATGAGTCTCTCTAATTGGAAGTAACCATG
Source organism: Romanogobio albipinnatus (assembly GCA_023566225.1). Classification (NCBI taxonomy): domain Eukaryota; kingdom Metazoa; phylum Chordata; class Actinopteri; order Cypriniformes; family Gobionidae; genus Romanogobio; species Romanogobio albipinnatus. The sequence continues at coordinate 517,460 of JAKRKY010000026.1, forward strand.
ATTATCTTATGGTGGGAGTAACCTTGACTCTCTTAAGGTAGGATTGACCATGAGTCTGTCTAAGTGGAAGTAATCATAACTAGCTTATGCTGGGAGTAACTATGACTCTCTTATGGCAGGAGTAACAATGACTCTCTTAAGCTGGGAGTAACCATGACTCTCTTAAAGTGGGAGTAACAATGACTCTCAAGCTGGGAGTAACCATGACTCTCTTAAGGTGGGAGTGACCATGAGTCTGTCTAAGTGGAAGTAATCATAACTAGCTTATGATGGGAGTAACTATGACTCTCTTATGGCAGGAGTAACAATGACTCTCTTAAGCTGGGAGTAACCATGACTCTCTTAAAGTGGGAGTAACAGTGACTCTCAAGCTGGGAGTAACCATGACTCTCTTAAGGTGGGAGTGACCACGAGTCTCTCTATTTGGAAGTAACCATGATTATCTTATGGTGGGAGTAACCTTGACTCTCTTAAGGTAGGATTGACCATGAGTCTGTCTAAGTGGAAGTAATCATAACTAGCTTATGATGGGAGTAACTATGACTCTCTTATGGCAGGAGTAACAATGACTCTCTTAAGCTAGGAGTAACCATGACTCTCTTAAAGTGGGAGTAACAATGACTCTCTAGCTGGGAGTAACCATGACTCTCTTAAGGTGGGAGTGACCATGAGTCTCTCTAATTGGAAGTAACCATGATTATCTTATGGTGGGAGTAACCTTGACTCTCTTATGGCAGGACTAACAATGACTCTCAAGCTGGGAGTAACCATGACTCTCTTAAGGTAGGATTTACCATGAGTCTCTCTAAGTGGAAGTAACCATAACTATCTTATGGTGGGAGTAACTATGACTCTATTATGGCAGGAGTAACAATGACTTTCTGAAGCTAAGAGTAACCATGACTCTCTTAAAGTGGGAGTAACAATGACTCTCTAGCTGAGAGTAACCATGACTCTCTTAAGGTGGGAGTGACCATGAGTCTCTCTAATTGGAACTAACCATGATTATCTTATGGTGGGAGTAACCTTGACTCTCTTAAGGTAGGATTGACCATGAGTCTGTCTAAGTGGAAGTAATCATAACTATCTTATGGTGGGAGTAACTATGACACTATTATGACAGGAGTAACAATGACTTTCTGAAGCTGGGAGTAACCATGACTCTCTTAAAGTGGGAGTAACAATGACTCTCTAGCTGAGAGTAACCATGACTCTCTTAAGGTGGGAGTGACCATGAGTCTCTTAAGGTGGGAGTGACCATGAGTCTCTCTAATTGGAAATAACCATGATTATCTTATGGTGGGAGTAACCTTGACTCTCTTAAGGTAGGATTGACCATGAGTCTCTCTAAGTGGAAGTAACCGTGATTATCTTATGATGGGAGTAACTTTGACTCTCTTATGGCAGGAGTAACAATGACTCTCTTAAGCTGGGAGTAACCATGACTCTCTTAAAGTGGGAGTAACAATGACTCTCTAGCTGAGAGTAACCATGACTCTCTTAAGGTAGGATTGACCATTAGTCTCTCTAAGTGGAAGTAACCATGATTATCTTATGGTGGGAGTAACCTTGACTCTCTTAAGGTAGGATTGACCATGAGTCTGTCTAAGTGGAAGTAATCATAACTAGCTTATGATGGGAGTAACTATGACTCTCTTATGGCAGGAGTAACAATGACTCTCTTAAGCTGGGAGTAACCATGACTCTCTTAAAGTGGGAGTAACAATGACTCTCAAGCTGGGAGTAACCATGACTCTCTTAAGGTGGGAGTGACCATGAGTCTCTCTAATTGGAAGTAACCATAACTATCTTATGGTGGGAGTAACTATGACTCTATTATGGCAGGAATAACAATGACTTTCTGAAGCTGGGAGTAACCATGACTCTCTTAAAGTGGGAGTAACAATGACTCTCTAGCTGAGAGTAACCATGACTCTCTTAAGGTGGGAGTGACCATGAGTCTCTCTAATTGGAACTAACCATGATTATCTTATGGTGGGAGTAACCTTGACTCTCTTAAGGTAGGATTGACCATGAGTCTGTCTAAGTGGAAGTAATCATAACTATCTTATGGTGGGAGTAACTATGACACTATTATGACAGGAGTAACAATGACTTTCTGAAGCTGGGAGTAACCATGACTCTCTTAAAGTGGGAGTAACAATGACTCTCTAGCTGAGAGTAACCATGACTCTCTTAAGGTGGGAGTGACCATGAGTCTCTTAAGGTGGGAGTGACCATGAGTCTCTCTAATTGGAAATAACCATGATTATCTTATGGTGGGAGTAACCTTGACTCTCTTAAGGTAGGATTGACCATGAGTCTCTCTAAGTGGAAGTAACCGTGATTATCTTATGGTGGGAGTAACTTTGACTCTCTTATGGCAGGAGTAACAATGACTCTCTTAAGCTGGGAGTAACCATGACTCTCTTAAAGTGGGAGTAACAATGACTCTCTAGCTGAGAGTAACCATGACTCTCTTAAGGTAGGATTGACCATTAGTCTCTCTAAGTGGAAGTAACCATGATTATCTTATGGTGGGAGTAACCTTGACTCTCTTAAGGTAGGATTGACCATGAGTCTGTCTAAGTGGAAGTAATCATAACTAGCTTATGATGGTAGTAACTATGACTCTCTTATGTCAGGAGTAACAATGACTCTCTTAAGCTGGGAGTAACCATGACTCTCTTAAGGTGGGAGTGACCATGAGTCTCTCTAATTGGAAGTAACCATGATTATCTTATGGTGGGAGTAACCTTGACTCTCTTAAGGTAGGATTGACCATGAGTCTGTCTAAGTGGAAGTAATCATAACTAGCTTATGATGGGAGTAACTATGACTCTCTTATGGCAGGAGTTACAATGACTCTCTTAAGCTGGGAGTAACCATGACTCTCTTAAAGTGGGAGTAACAGTGACTCTCAAGCTGGGAGTAACCATGACTCTCTTAAAGTGGGAGTAACAATGACTCTCAAGCTGGGAGTAACCATTACTCTCTTAAGGTGGGAGTGACCATGAGTCTCTCTAATTGGAAGTAACCATGATTATCTTATGGTGGGAGTAACCTTGACTCTCTTAAGGTAGGATTGACCATGAGTCTGTCTAAGTGGAAGTAATCATAACTAGCTTATGATGGGAGTAACTATGACTCTCTTATGGCAGGAGTAACAATGACTCTCTTAAGCTGGGAGTAACCATGACTCTCTTATGGCAGGAGTAACAATGACTCTCTTAAGCTGGGAGTAACCATGACTCTCTTAAAGTTGGAGTAACAATGACTCTCAAGCTGGGAGTAACCATGACTCTCTTAAGGTGGGAGTGACCATGAGTCTCTCTAATTGGAAGTAACCATGATTATCTTATGGTGGGAGTAACCTTGACTCTCTTAATGTAGGATTGACCATGAGTCTCTCTAAGTGGAAGTAATCATAACTAGCTTATGATGGGAGTAACTATGACTCTCTTATGGCAGGAGTAACAATGACTCACTTAAGCTGGGAGTAACCATAACTCTCTTAAAGTGGGAGTAACAGTGACTCTCAAGCTGGGAGTAACCATGACTCTCTTAAAGTGGGAGTAACAATGACTCTCTTAAGCTGGGAGTAACCATGACTCTCTTAAGGTGGGAGTGACCATGAGTCTCTCTAATTGGAAGTAACCATGATTATCTTATGGTGGGAGTAACCTTGACTCTCTTAAGGTAGGATTGACCATGAGTCTGTCTAAGTGGAAGTAATCATAACTAGCTTATGATGGGAGTAACTATGACTCTCTTATGGCAGGAGTAACAATGACTCTCTTAAGCTGGGAGTAACCATGACTCTCTTAAAGTGGGAGTAACAGTGACTCTCAAGCTGGGAGTAACCATGACTCTCTTAAAGTGGGAGTAACAATGACTCTCAAGCTGGGAGTAACCATTACTCTCTTAAGGTGGGAGTGACCATGAGTCTCTCTAATTGGAAGTAACCATGATTATCTTATGGTGGGAGTAACCTTGACTCTCTTAAGGTAGGATTGAACATGAGTCTGTCTAAGTGGAAGTAATAATAACTAGCTTATGATGGGAGTAACTATGACTCTCTTATGGCAGGAGTAACAATGACTCTCTTAAGCTGGGAGTAACCATGACTCTCTTAAAGTGGGAGTAACAATGACTCTCAAGCTGGGAGTAACCATGACTCTCTTAAGGTGGGAGTGACCATGAGTCTCTCTAATTGGAAGTAACCATAACTATCTTATGGTGGGAGTAACTATGACTCTATTATGGCAGGAGTAACAATGACTTTCTGAAGCTGAGAGTAACCATGACTCTCTTAAAGTGGGAGTAACAATGACTCTCTAGCTGAGAGTAACCATGACTCTCTTAAGGTGGGAGTGACCATGAGTCTCTCTAATTGGAAGTAACCATGATTATCTTATGGTGGGAGTAACCTTGACTCTCTTAAGGTAGGATTGACCATGAGTCTGTCTAAGTGGAAGTAATCATAAAGTGGAAGTAACCATAACTATCTTATGGTGGGAGTAACTATGACTCTATTATGGCAGGAGTAACAATGACTTTCTGAAGCTGGGAGTAACCATGACTCTCTTAAAGTGGGAGTAACAATGACTCTCTAGCTGGGAGTAACCATTACTCTCTTAAGGTGGGAGTGACCATGAGTCTCTCTAATTGGAAGTAACCATGATTATCTTATGGTGGGAGTAACCTTGACTCTCTTAAGGTAGGATTGACCATGAGTCTCTCTAAGTGGAAGTAATCATAACTAGCTTATGATGGGAGTAACTATGACTCTCTTGTGGCAGGAGTAACAATGACTCTCTTAAGCTGGGAGTAACCATGACTCTCTTAAAGTGGGAGTAACAGTGACTCTCAAGCTGGGAGTAACCATGACTCTCTTAAAGTGGGAGTAACAATGACTCTCAAGCTGGGAGTAACCATTACTCTCTTAAGGTGGGAGTGACCATGAGTCTCTCTAATTGGAAGTAACCATGATTATCTTATGTTGGGAGTAACCTTGACTCTCTTAAGGTAGGATTGACCATGAGTCTGTCTAAGTGGAAGTAATCATAACTAGCTTATGATGGGAGTAACTATGACTCTCTTATGGCAGGAGTAACAATGACTCTCTTAAGCTGGGAGTAACCATTACTCTCTTAAGGTGGGAGTGACCATGAGTCTCTCTAATTGGAAGTAACCATGATTATCTTATGTTGGGAGTAACCTTGACTCTCTTAAGGTAGGATTGACCATGAGTCTGTCTAAGTGGAAGTAATTATAACTAGCTTATGATGGGAGTAACTATGACTCTCTTATGGCAGGAGTAACAATGACTCTCTTAAGCTGGGAGTAACCATGACTCTCTTAAAGTGGGAGTAACAGTGACTCTCAAGCTGGGAGTAACCATGACTCTCTTAAAGTGGGAGTAACAATGACTCTCAAGCTGGGAGTAACCATTACTCTCTTAAGGTGGGAGTGACCATGAGTCTCTCTAATTGGAAGTAACCATGATTATCTTATGGTGGGAGTAACCTTGACTCTCTTAAGGTAGGATTGACCATGAGTCTGTCTAAGTGGAAGTAATCATAACTAGCTTATGATGGGAGTAACTATGACTCTCTTATGGCAGGAGTAATAATGACTCTCTTAAGCTGGGAGTAACCATGACTCTCTTAAAGTGGGAGTAACAGTGACTCTCAAGCTGGGAGTAACCATGACTCTCTTAAAGTGGGAGTAACAATGACTCTCAAGCTGGGAGTAACCATTACTCTCTTAAGGTGGGAGTGACCATGAGTCTCTCTAATTGGAAGTAACCATGATTATCTTATGGTGGGAGTAACCTTGACTCTCTTAAGGTAGGATTGACCATGAGTCTGTCTAAGTGGAAGTAATCATAACTAGCTTATGATGGGAGTAACTATGACTCTCTTATGGCAGGAGTAACAATGACTCTCTTAAGCTGGGAGTAACCATGACTCTCTTAAGGTGGGAGTGACCATGAGTCTCTCTAATTGGAAGTAACCATGATTATCTTATGGTGGGAGTAACCTTGACTCTCTTAAGGTAGGATTGACCATGAGTCTGTCTAAGTGGAAGTAATCATAACTAGCTTATGATGGGAGTAACTATGACTCTCTTATGGCAGGAGTAACAATGACTCTCTTAAGCTGGGAGTAACCATGACTCTCTTAAAGTGGGAGTAACAATGACTCTCAAGCTGGGAGTAACCATGACTCTCTTAAGGTGGGAGTGACCATGAGTCTCTCTAATTGGAAGTAACCATGATTATCTTATGGTGGGAGTAACCTTGACTCTCTTAAGGTAGGATTGACCATGAGTCTGTCTAAGTGGAAGTAATCATAACTAGCTTATGATGGGAGTAACTATGACTCTCTTATGGCAGGAGTAACAATGACTCTCTTAAGCTGGGAGTAACCATGACTCTCTTAAAGTGGGAGTAACAATGACTCTCAAGCTGGGAGTAACCATGACTCTCTTAAGGTGGGAGTGACCATGAGTCTCTCTAATTGGAAGTAACCATGATTATCTTATGGTGGGAGTAACCTTGACTCTCTTAAGGTAGGATTGACCATGAGTCTGTCTAAGTGGAAGTAATCATAAAGTGGAAGTAACCATAACTATCTTATGGTGGGAGTTACTATGACTCTATTATGGCAGGAGTAACAATGACTTTCTGAAGCTGGGAGTAACCATGACTCTCTTAAAGTGGGAGTAACAATGACTCTCTAGCTGGGAGTAACCATTACTCTCTTAAGGTGGGAGTGACCATGAGTCTCTCTAATTGGAAGTAACCATGATTATCTTATGGTGCGAGTAACCTTGACTCTCTTAAGGTAGGATTGACCATGAGTCTGTCTAAGTGGAAGTAATCATAACTAGCTTATGATGGGAGTAACTATGACTCTCTTATGGCAGGAGTAACAATGACTCTCTTAAGCTGGGAGTATCCATGACTCTCTTAAAGTGGGAGTAACAGTGACTCTCAAGCTGGGAGTAACCATGACTCTCTTAAAGTGGGAGTAACAATGACTCTCAAGCTGGGAGTAACCATTACTCTCTTAAGGTGGGAGTGACCATGAGTCTCTCTAATTGGAAGTAACCATGATTATCTTATGGTGGGAGTAACCTTGACTCTCTTAAGGTAGGATTGACCATGAGTCTGTCTAAGTGGAAGTAATCATAAAGTGGAAGTAACCATAACTATCTTATGGTGGGAGTAACTATGACTCTATTATGGCAGGAGTAACAATGACTTTCTGAAGCTGGGAGTAACCATGACTCTCTTAAAGTGGGAGTAACAATGACTCTCTAGCTGGGAGTAACCATTACTCTCTTAAGGTGGGAGTGACCATGAGTCTCTCTAATTGGAAGTAACCATGATTATCTTATGGTGGGAGTAACCTTGACTCTCTTAAGGTAGGATTGACCATGAGTCTGTCTAAGTGGAAGTAATCATAACTAGCTTATGATGGGAGTAACTATGACTCTCTTATGGCAGGAGTAACAATGACTCTCTTAAGCTGGGAGTAACCATGACTCTCTTAAAGTGGGAGTAACAATGACTCTCAAGCTGGGAGTAACCATGACTCTCTTAAGGTGGGAGTGACCATGAGTCTCTCTAATTGGAAGTAACCATGATTATCTTATGGTGGGAGTAACCTTGACTCTCTTAAGGTAGGATTGACCATGAGTCTCTCTAAGTGGAAGTAATCATAACTAGCTTATGATGGGAGTAACTATGACTCTCTTGTGGCAGGAGTAACAATGACTCTCTTAAGCTGGGAGTAACCATGACTCTCTTAAAGTGGGAGTAACAGTGACTCTCAAGCTGGGAGTAACCATGACTCTCTTAAAGTGGGAGTAACAATGACTCTCAAGCTGGGAGTAACCATTACTCTCTTAAGGTGGGAGTGACCATGAGTCTCTCTAATTGGAAGTAACCATGATTATCTTATGGTGGGAGTAACCTTGACTCTCTTAAGGTAGGATTGACCATGAGTCTGTCTAAGTGGAAGTAATCATAACTAGCTTATGATGGGAGTAACTATGACTCTCTTATGGCAGGAGTAACAATGACTCTCTTAAGCTGGGAGTAACCATGACTCTCTTAAGGTGGGAGTGACCATGAGTCTCTCTAATTGGAAGTAACCATGATTATCTTATGGTGGGAGTAACCTTGACTCTCTTAAGGTAGGATTGACCATGAGTCTGTCTAAGTGGAAGTAATCATAACTAGCTTATGATGGGAGTAACTATGACTCTCTTATGGCAGGAGTAACAATGACTCTCTTAAGCTGGGAGTAACCATGACTCTCTTAAAGTGGGAGTAACAGTGACTCTCAAGCTGGGAGTAACCATGACTCTCTTAAAGTGGGAGTAACAATGACTCTCAAGCTGGGAGTAACCATTACTCTCTTAAGGTGGGAGTGACCATGAGTCTCTCTAATTGGAAGTAACCATGATTATCTTATGGTGGGAGTAACCTTGACTCTCTTAAGGTAGGATTGAACATGAGTCTGTCTAAGTGGAAGTAATAATAACTAGCTTATGATGGGAGTAACTATGACTCTCTTATGGCAGGAGTAACAATGACTCTCTTAAGCTGGGAGTAACCATGACTCTCTTAAAGTGGGAGTAACAATGACTCTCAAGCTGGGAGTAACCATGACTCTCTTAAGGTGGGAGTGACCATGAGTCTCTCTAATTGGAAGTAACCATAACTATCTTATGGTGGGAGTAACTATGACTCTATTATGGCAGGAGTAACAATGACTTTCTGAAGCTGAGAGTAACCATGACTCTCTTAAAGTGGGAGTAACAATGACTCTCTAGCTGAGAGTAACCATGACTCTCTTAAGGTGGGAGTGACCATGAGTCTCTCTAATTGGAAGTAACCATGATTATCTTATGGTGGGAGTAACCTTGACTCTCTTAAGGTAGGATTGACCATGAGTCTGTCTAAGTGGAAGTAATCATAAAGTGGAAGTAACCATAACTATCTTATGGTGGGAGTAACTATGACTCTATTATGGCAGGAGTAACAATGACTTTCTGAAGCTGGGAGTAACCATGACTCTCTTAAAGTGGGAGTAACAATGACTCTCTAGCTGGGAGTAACCATTACTCTCTTAAGGTGGGAGTGACCATGAGTCTCTCTAATTGGAAGTAACCATGATTATCTTATGGTGGGAGTAACCTTGACTCTCTTAAGGTAGGATTGACCATGAGTCTCTCTAAGTGGAAGTAATCATAACTAGCTTATGATGGGAGTAACTATGACTCTCTTGTGGCAGGAGTAACAATGACTCTCTTAAGCTGGGAGTAACCATGACTCTCTTAAAGTGGGAGTAACAGTGACTCTCAAGCTGGGAGTAACCATGACTCTCTTAAAGTGGGAGTAACAATGACTCTCAAGCTGGGAGTAACCATTACTCTCTTAAGGTGGGAGTGACCATGAGTCTCTCTAATTGGAAGTAACCATGATTATCTTATGTTGGGAGTAACCTTGACTCTCTTAAGGTAGGATTGACCATGAGTCTGTCTAAGTGGAAGTAATCATAACTAGCTTATGATGGGAGTAACTATGACTCTCTTATGGCAGGAGTAACAATGACTCTCTTAAGCTGGGAGTAACCATTACTCTCTTAAGGTGGGAGTGACCATGAGTCTCTCTAATTGGAAGTAACCATGATTATCTTATGTTGGGAGTAACCTTGACTCTCTTAAGGTAGGATTGACCATGAGTCTGTCTAAGTGGAAGTAATTATAACTAGCTTATGATGGGAGTAACTATGACTCTCTTATGGCAGGAGTAACAATGACTCTCTTAAGCTGGGAGTAACCATGACTCTCTTAAAGTGGGAGTAACAGTGACTCTCAAGCTGGGAGTAACCATGACTCTCTTAAAGTGGGAGTAACAATGACTCTCAAGCTGGGAGTAACCATTACTCTCTTAAGGTGGGAGTGACCATGAGTCTCTCTAATTGGAAGTAACCATGATTATCTTATGGTGGGAGTAACCTTGACTCTCTTAAGGTAGGATTGACCATGAGTCTGTCTAAGTGGAAGTAATCATAACTAGCTTATGATGGGAGTAACTATGACTCTCTTATGGCAGGAGTAATAATGACTCTCTTAAGCTGGGAGTAACCATGACTCTCTTAAAGTGGGAGTAACAGTGACTCTCAAGCTGGGAGTAACCATGACTCTCTTAAAGTGGGAGTAACAATGACTCTCAAGCTGGGAGTAACCATTACTCTCTTAAGGTGGGAGTGACCATGAGTCTCTCTAATTGGAAGTAACCATGATTATCTTATGGTGGGAGTAACCTTGACTCTCTTAAGGTAGGATTGACCATGAGTCTGTCTAAGTGGAAGTAATCATAACTAGCTTATGATGGGAGTAACTATGACTCTCTTATGGCAGGAGTAACAATGACTCTCTTAAGCTGGGAGTAACCATGACTCTCTTAAGGTGGGAGTGACCATGAGTCTCTCTAATTGGAAGTAACCATGATTATCTTATGGTGGGAGTAACCTTGACTCTCTTAAGGTAGGATTGACCATGAGTCTGTCTAAGTGGAAGTAATCATAACTAGCTTATGATGGGAGTAACTATGACTCTCTTATGGCAGGAGTAACAATGACTCTCTTAAGCTGGGAGTAACCATGACTCTCTTAAAGTGGGAGTAACAGTGACTCTCAAGCTGGGAGTAACCATGACTCTCTTAAAGTGGGAGTAACAATGACTCTCAAGCTGGGAGTAACCATTACTCTCTTAAGGTGGGAGTGACCATGAGTCTCTCTAATTGGAAGTAACCATGATTATCTTATGGTGGGAGTAACCTTGACTCTCTTAAGGTAGGATTGACCATGAGTCTGTCTAAGTGGAAGTAATCATAACTAGCTTATGATGGGAGTAACTTTGACTCTCTTATGGCAGGAGTAACAATGACTCTCTTAACCTGGCTTAACCATGACTCTCTTAAAGTGGGAGTAACAGTGACTCTCAAGCTGGGAGTAACCATGACTCTCTTAAAGTGGGAGTAACAATGACTCTCTAGCTGAGAGTAACCATGACTCTCTTAAGGTGGGAGTGACCATGAGTCTCTCTAATTGGAAGTAACCATGATTATCTTATGGTGGGAGTAACCTTGACTCTCTTAAGGTAGGATTGAACATGAGTCTGTCTAAGTGGAAGTAATAATAACTAGCTTATGATGGGAGTAACTATGACTCTCTTATGGCAGGAGTAACAATGACTCTCTTAAGCTGGGAGTAACCATGACTCTCTTAAAGTGGGAGTAACAATGACTCTCAAGCTGGGAGTAACCATGACTCTCTTAAGGTGGGAGTGACCATGAGTCTCTCTAATTGGAAGTAACCATAACTATCTTATGGTGGGAGTAACTATGACTCTATTATGGCAGGAGAAACAATGACTTTCTGAAGCTGAGAGTAACCATGACTCTCTTAAAGTGGGAGTAACAATGACTCTCTAGCTGAGAGTAACCATGACTCTCTTAAGGTGGGAGTGACCATGAGTCTCTCTAATTGGAAGTAACCATGATTATCTTATGGTGGGAGTAACCTTGACTCTCTTAAGGTAGGATTGACCATGAGTCTGTCTAAGTGGAAGTAATCATAAAGTGGAAGTAACCATAACTATCTTATGGTGGGAGTAACTATGACTCTATTATGGCAGGAGTAACAATGACTTTCTGAAGCTGGGAGTAACCATGACTCTCTTAAAGTGGGAGTAACAATGACTCTCTAGCTGGGAGTAACCATTACTCTCTTAAGGTGGGAGTGACCATGAGTCTCTCTAATTGGAAGTAACCATGATTATCTTATGGTGGGAGTAACCTTGACTCTCTTAAGGTAGGATTGACCATGAGTCTCTCTAAGTGGAAGTAATCATAACTAGCTTATGATGGGAGTAACTATGACTCTCTTGTGGCAGGAGTAACAATGACTCTCTTAAGCTGGGAGTAACCATGACTCTCTTAAAGTGGGAGTAACAGTGACTCTCAAGCTGGGAGTAACCATGACTCTCTTAAAGTGGGAGTAACAATGACTCTCAAGCTGGGAGTAACCATTACTCTCTTAAGGTGGGAGTGACCATGAGTCTCTCTAATTGGAAGTAACCATGATTATCTTATGTTGGGAGTAACCTTGACTCTCTTAAGGTAGGATTGACCATGAGTCTGTCTAAGTGGAAGTAATCATAACTAGCTTATGATGGGAGTAACTATGACTCTATTATGGCAGGAGTAACAATGACTCTCTTAAGCTGGGAGTAACCATTACTCTCTTAAGGTGGGAGTGACCATGAGTCTCTCTAATTGGAAGTAACCATGATTATCTTATGTTGGGAGTAACCTTGACTCTCTTAAGGTAGGATTGACCATGAGTCTGTCTAAGTGGAAGTAATTATAACTAGCTTATGATGGGAGTAACTATGACTCTCTTATGGCAGGAGTAACAATGACTCTCTTAAGCTGGGAGTAACCATGACTCTCTTAAAGTGGGAGTAACAGTGACTCTCAAGCTGGGAGTAACCATGACTCTCTTAAAGTGGGAGTAACAATGACTCTCAAGCTGGGAGTAACCATTACTCTCTTAAGGTGGGAGTGACCATGAGTCTCTCTAAGTGGAAGTAACCATGATTATCTTATGGTGGGAGTAACCTTGAATCTCTTAAGGTAGGATTGACCATGAGTCTGTCTAAGTGGAAGTAATCATAACTATCTTATGGTGGGAGTAACTATGACTCTATTATGGCAGGAGTAACAATGACTTTCTGAAGCTGGGAGTAACCATGACTCTCTTAAAGTGGGAGTAACAATGACTCTCTAGCTGAGAGTAAGCATTACTCTCTTAAGGTGGGAGTGACCATCAGTCTCTCTAATTGGAAGTAACCATGATTATCTTATGGTGGGAGTAACCTTGACTCTCTTAAGGTAGGATTGACCACGCGTCTGTCTAAGTGGAAGTAATCATAACTAGCTTATTATGGGAGTAACTATGACTCTCTTATGGCAGGAGTAACAATGACTCTCTTAAGCTGGGAGTAACCATGACTCTCTTAAAGTGGGAGTAACAGTGACTCTCAAGCTGGGAGTAACCATGACTCTCTTAAGGTAGGATTGACCATGAGTCTCTCTAAGTGGAAGTAACAATAACTATCTTATGGTGGGAGTAACTATGACTCTATTATGGCAGGAGTAACAATGACTTTCTGAAGCTGGGAGTAACCATGACTCTCTTAAAGTGGGAGTAACAATGACTCTCTAGCTGAGAGTAACCATGACTCTCTTAAGGTGGGAGTGACCATGAGTCTCTCTAATTGGAAGTAACCATGATTATCTTATGGTGGGAGTAACCTTGACTCTCTTAAGGTAGGTTTGACCATGAGTCTGTCTAAGTGGAAGTAATCATAACTAGCTTATGATGGGAGTAACTATGACTCTCTTATGGCAGGAGTAACAATGACTCTCTTAAGCTGGGAGTAACCATGACTCTCTTAAAGTGGGAGTAACAGTGACTCTCAAGCTGGGAGTAACCATGACTCTCTTAAGGTAGGATTGACCATTAGTCTCTCTAAGTGGAAGTAACCATGATTATCTTATGGTGGGAGTAACCTTGACTCTCTTAAGGTAGGTTTGACCATGAGTCTGTCTAAGTGGAAGTAATCATAACTAGCTTATGATGGGAGTAACTATGACTCTCTTATGGCAGGAGTAACAATGACTCTCTTAAGCTGGGAGTAACCATGACTCTCTTAAAGTGGGAGTAACAATGACTCTCAAGCTGGGAGTAAACATGACTCTCTTAAGGTGGGATTGACCATGAGTATCTCTAAGTGGAAGTAACCATGATTATCTTATGGTGGGAGTAACCTTGACTCTCTTAAGGTAGGATTGACCATGAGTCTCTCTAAGTGGAAGTATCAATAACTATCTTATGGTGGGAGTAACTATGACTCTATTATGGCAGGAGTAACAATGACTTTCTGAAGCTGGGAGTAACCATGACTCTCTTAAAGTGGGAGTAACAATGACTCTCTAGCTGAGAGTAACCATGACTCTCTTATGGTGGGAGTGACCATGAGTCTCTCTAATTGGAAGTAACCATGATTATCTTATGGTGGGAGTAACCTTGACTCTCTTAAGGTAGGATTGACCATGAGTCTCTCAAAGTGGAAGTACCCATAACTATCTTATGGTGGGAGTAACTATGACTCTATTATGGCAGGAGTAACAATGACTCTCTTAAGCTGGGAGTAACAATGACTCTCAAGCTGGGAGTAACCATGACTCTCTTAAGGTGGGAGTGACCATGAGTCTCTCTAATTGGAAGTAACCATGATTATCTTATGGTGGGAGTAACCTTGACTCTCTTAAGGTAGGATTGACCATGAGTCTGTCTAAGTGGAAGTAATCATAACTAGCTTATGATGGGAGTAACTATGACTCTCTTGTGGCAGGAGTAACAATGACTCTCTTAAGCTGGGAGTAACCATGACTCTCTTAAAGTGGGAGTAACAGTGACTCTCAAGCTGGGAGTAACCATGACTCTCTTAAAGTGGGAGTAACAATGACTCTCAAGCTGGGAGTAACCATTACTCTCTTAAGGTGGGAGTGACCATGAGTCTCTCTAATTGGAAGTAACCATGATTATCTTATGTTGGGAGTAACCTTGACTCTCTTAAGGTAGGATTGACCATGAGTCTGTCTAAGTGGAAGTAATCATAACTAGCTTATGATGGGAGTAACTATGACTCTCTTATGGCAGGAGTAACAATGACTCTCTTAAGCTGGGAGTAACCATTACTCTCTTAAGGTGGGAGTGACCATGAGTCTCTCTAATTGGAAGTAACCATGATTATCTTATGTTGGGAGTAACCTTGACTCTCTTAAGGTAGGATTGACCATGAGTCTGTCTAAGTGGAAGTAATTATAACTAGCTTATGATGGGAGTAACTATGACTCTCTTATGGCAGGAGTAACAATGACTCTCTTAAGCTGGGAGTAACCATGACTCTCTTAAAGTGGGAGTAACAGTGACTCTCAAGCTGGGAGTAACCATGACTCTCTTAAAGTGGGAGTAACAATGACTCTCAAGCTGGGAGTAACCATTACTCTCTTAAGGTGGGAGTGACCATGAGTCTCTCTAAGTGGAAGTAACCATGATTATCTTATGGTGGGAGTAACCTTGAATCTCTTAAGGTAGGATTGACCATGAGTCTGTCTAAGTGGAAGTAATCATAACTATCTTATGGTGGGAGTAACTATGACTCTATTATGGCAGGAGTAACAATGACTTTCTGAAGCTGGGAGTAACCATGACTCTCTTAAAGTGGGAGTAACAATGACTCTCTAGCTGAGAGTAAGCATTACTCTCTTAAGGTGGGAGTGACCATCAGTCTCTCTAATTGGAAGTAACCATGATTATCTTATGGTGGGAGTAACCTTGACTCTCTTAAGGTAGGATTGACCACGCGTCTGTCTAAGTGGAAGTAATCATAACTAGCTTATTATGGGAGTAACTATGACTCTCTTATGGCAGGAGTAACAATGACTCTCTTAAGCTGGGAGTAACCATGACTCTCTTAAAGTGGGAGTAACAGTGACTCTCAAGCTGGGAGTAACCATGACTCTCTTAAGGTAGGATTGACCATGAGTCTCTCTAAGTGGAAGTAACAATAACTATCTTATGGTGGGAGTAACTATGACTCTATTATGGCAGGAGTAACAATGACTTTCTGAAGCTGGGAGTAACCATGACTCTCTTAAAGTGGGAGTAACAATGACTCTCTAGCTGAGAGTAACCATGACTCTCTTAAGGTGGGAGTGACCATGAGTCTCTCTAATTGGAAGTAACCATGATTATCTTATGGTGGGAGTAACCTTGACTCTCTTAAGGTAGGTTTGACCATGAGTCTGTCTAAGTGGAAGTAATCATAACTAGCTTATGATGGGAGTAACTATGACTCTCTTATGGCAGGAGTAACAATGACTCTCTTAAGCTGGGAGTAACCATGACTCTCTTAAAGTGGGAGGGAGTAACAATGACTCTCTAGCTGGGAGTAACCATGACTCTCTTAAGGTGGGAGTGACCATGAGTCTCTCTAATTGGAAGTAACCATGATTATCTTACGGTGGGAGTAACCATGACTCTCTTAAGGTAGGATTGACCATGAGTCTGTCTAAGTGGAAGTAATCATAACTAGCTTATGATGGGAGTAACTATGACTCTCTTATGGCAGGAGTAACAATGACTCTCTTAAGCTGGGAGTAACCATGACTCTCTTAAAGTGGGAGTAACAATGACTCTCTAGCTGGGAGTAACCATTACTCTCTTAAGGTGGGAGTGACCATGAGTCTCTCTAATTGGAAGTAACCATGATTATCTTATGGTGGGAGTAACCTTGACTCTCTTAAGGTAGGATTGACCATGAGTCTGTCTAAGTGGAAGTAATCATAACTAGCTTATGATGGGAGTAACTATGACTCTCTTATGGCAGGAGTAACAATGACTCTCTTAAGCTGGGAGTAACCATGACTCTCTTAAAGTGGGAGTAACAGTGACTCTCAAGCTGGGAGTAACCATGACTCTCTTAAGGTAGGATTGACCATGAGTCTCTCTAAGTGGAAGTAACAATAACTATCTTATGGTGGGAGTAACTATGACTCTATTATGGCAGGAGTAACAATGACTTTCTGAAGCTGGGAGTAACCATGACTCTCTTAAAGTGGGAGTAACAATGACTCTCTAGCTGAGAGTAACCATGACTCTCTTAAGGTGGGAGTGACCATGAGTCTCTCTAAGTGGAAGTAACAATAACTATCTTATGGTGGGAGTAACTATGACTCTATTATGGCAGGAGTAACAATTACTTTCTGAAGCTGGGAGTAACCATGACTCTCTTAAAGTGGGAGTAACAATGACTCTCTAGCTGGGAGTAACCATGACTCTCTTAAGGTGGGAGTGACCATGAGTCTCTCTAATTGGAAGTAACCATGATTATCTTATGGTGGGAGTAACCTTGACTCTCTTAAGGTAGGATTGACCATGAGTCTGTCTAAGTGGAAGTAATCATAACTAGCTTATGATGGGAGTAACTATGACTCTCTTATGGCAGGAGTAACAATGACTCTCTTAAGCTGGGAGTAACCATGACTCTCTTAAAGTGGGAGTAACAATGACTCTCTAGCTGGGAGTAACCATGACTCTCTTAAGGTGGGAGTGACCATGAGTCTCTCTAATTGGAAGTAACCATGATTATCTTATGGTGGGAGTAACCTTGACTCTCTTAAGGTAGGATTGACCATGAGTCTGTCTAAGTGGAAGTAATCATAACTAGCTTATGATGGGAGTAACCTTGAATCTCTTAAGGTAGGATTGACCATGAGTCTGTCTAAGTGGAAGTAATCATAACTATCTTATGGTGGGAGTAACTATGACTCTATTATGGCAGGAGTAACAATGACTCTCTTAAGCTGGGAGTAACCATGACTCTCTTAAAGTGGGAGTAACAATGACTCTCAAGCTGGGAGTAAACATGACTCTCTTAAGGTGGGATTGACCATGAGTATCTCTAAGTGGAAGTAACCATGATTATCTTATGGTGGGAGTAACCTTGACTCTCTTAAGGTAGGATTGACCATGAGTCTGTCTAAGTGGAAGTAATCATAACTAGCTTATGATGGGAGTAACTATGACTCTCTTATGGCAGGAGTAACAATGACTCTCTTAAGCTGGGAGTAACCATGACTCTCTTAAAGTGGGAGTAACAATGACTCTCTAGCTGGGAGTAACCATGACTCTCTTAAGGTGGGAGTGACCATGAGTCTCTCTAATTGGAAGTAACCATGATTATCTTATGGTGGGAGTAACCTTGACTCTCTTAAGGTAGGATTGACCATGAGTCTGTCTAAGTGGAAGTAATCATAACTAGCTTATGATGGGAGTAACTATGACTCTCTTATGGCAGGAGTAACAATGACTCTCTTGAGCTGGGAGTAACCATGACTCTCTTAAAGTGGGAGTAACAGTGACTCTCAAGCTGGGAGTAACCATGACTCTCTTAAGGTGGGAGTGACCACGAGTCTCTCTAATTGGAAGTAACCATGATTATCTTATGGTGGGAGTAACCTTGACTCTCTTAAGGTAGGATTGACCATGAGTCTGTCTAAGTGGAAGTAATCATAACTAGCTTATGATGGGAGTAACTATGACTCTCTTATGGCAGGAGTAACAATGACTCTCTTAAGCTAGGAGTAACCATGACTCTCTTAAAGTGGGAGTAACAATGACTCTCTAGCTGGGAGTAACCATGACTCTCTTAAGGTGGGAGTGACCATGAGTCTCTCTAATTGGAAGTAACCATGATTATCTTATGGTGGGAGTAACCTTGACTCTCTTATGGCAGGACTAACAATGACTCTCAAGCTGGGAGTAACCATGACTCTCTTAAGGTAGGATTTACCATGAGTCTCTCTAAGTGGAAGTAACCATAACTATCTTATGGTGGGAGTAACTATGACTCTATTATGGCAGGAGTAACAATGACTTTCTGAAGCTGGGAGTAACCATGGCTCTCTTAAAGTGGGAGTAACAATGACTCTCTAGCTGGGAGTAACCAAGACTCTCTTAAGGTGGGAGTGACCATGAGTCTCTCTAATTGGAAGTAACCATGATTATCTTATGGTGGGAGTAACCTTGACACTCTTAAGGTAGGATTGACCATGAGTCTGTCTAAGTGGAAGTAATCATAACTAGCTTATGATGGGAGTAACTATGACTCTCTTATGGCAGGAGTAACAATGACTCTCTTAAGCTGGGAGTAACCATGACTCTCTTAAGGTGGGAGTGACCATGAGTCTCTCTAATTGGAAGTAACCATGATTATCTTATGGTGGGAGTAACCTTGACTCTCTTAAGGTAGGATTGACCATGAGTCTCTCTAAGTGGAAGTAACCATAACTATCTTATGGTGGGAGTAACTATGACTCTATTATGGCAGGAGTAACAATGACTTTCTGAAGCTGGGAGTAACCATGACTCTCTTAAAGTGGGAGTAACAATGACTCTCAAGCTGGGAGTAAACATGACTCTCTTAAGGTGGGATTGACCATGAGTATCTCTAAGTGGAAGTAACCATGATTATCTTATGGTGGGAGTAACTATGACTCTATTATGGCAGGAGTAACAATGACTTTCTGAAGCTGGGAGTAACCATGACTCTCTTAAAGTGGGAGTAACAATGACTCTCTAGCTGGGAGTAACCAAGACTCTCTTAAGGTGGGAGTGACCATGAGTCTCTCTAATTGGAAGTAACCATGATTATCTTATGGTGGGAGTAACCTTGACTCTCTTAAGGTAGGATTGACCATGAGTCTGTCTAAGTGGAAGTAATCATAACTAGCTTATGCTGGGAGTAACTATGACTCTCTTATGGCAGGAGTAACAATGACTCTCTTAAGCTGGGAGTAACCATGACTCTCTTAAAGTGGGAGTAACAATGACTCTCAAGCTGGGAGTAACCATGACTCTCTTAAGGTGGGAGTGACCATGAGTCTGTCTAAGTGGAAGTAATCATAACTAGCTTATGATGGGAGTAACTATGACTCTCTTATGGCAGGAGTAACAATGACTCTCTTAAGCTGGGAGTAACCATGACTCTCTTAAAGTGGGAGTAACAGTGACTCTCAAGCTGGGAGTAACCATGACTCTCTTAAGGTGGGAGTGACCACGAGTCTCTCTAATTGGAAGTAACCATGATTATCTTATGGTGGGAGTAACCTTGACTCTCTTAAGGTAGGATTGACCATGAGTCTGTCTAAGTGGAAGTAATCATAACTAGCTTATGATGGGAGTAACTATGACTCTCTTATGGCAGGAGTAACAATGACTCTCTTAAGCTAGGAGTAACCATGACTCTCTTAAAGTGGGAGTAACAATGACTCTCTAGCTGGGAGTAACCATGACTCTCTTAAGGTGGGAGTGACCATGAGTCTCTCTAATTGGAAGTAACCATGATTATCTTATGGTGGGAGTAACCTTGACTCTCTTATGGCAGGACTAACAATGACTCTCAAGCTGGGAGTAACCATGACTCTCTTAAGGTAGGATTTACCATGAGTCTCTCTAAGTGGAAGTAACCATAACTATCTTATGGTGGGAGTAACTATGACTCTATTATGGCAGGAGTAACAATGACTTTCTGAAGCTAAGAGTAACCATGACTCTCTTAAAGTGGGAGTAACAATGACTCTCTAGCTGAGAGTAACCATGACTCTCTTAAGGTGGGAGTGACCATGAGTCTCTCTAATTGGAACTAACCATGATTATCTTATGGTGGGAGTAACCTTGACTCTCTTAAGGTAGGATTGACCATGAGTCTGTCTAAGTGGAAGTAATCATAACTATCTTATGGTGGGAGTAACTATGACACTATTATGACAGGAGTAACAATGACTTTCTGAAGCTGGGAGTAACCATGACTCTCTTAAAGTGGGAGTAACAATGACTCTCTAGCTGAGAGTAACCATGACTCTCTTAAGGTGGGAGTGACCATGAGTCTCTTAAGGTGGGAGTGACCATGAGTCTCTCTAATTGGAAATAACCATGATTATCTTATGGTGGGAGTAACCTTGACTCTCTTAAGGTAGGATTGACCATGAGTCTCTCTAAGTGGAAGTAACCGTGATTATCTTATGATGGGAGTAACTTTGACTCTCTTATGGCAGGAGTAACAATGACTCTCTTAAGCTGGGAGTAACCATGACTCTCTTAAAGTGGGAGTAACAATGACTCTCTAGCTGAGAGTAACCATGACTCTCTTAAGGTAGGATTGACCATTAGTCTCTCTAAGTGGAAGTAACCATGATTATCTTATGGTGGGAGTAACCTTGACTCTCTTAAGGTAGGATTGACCATGAGTCTGTCTAAGTGGAAGTAATCATAACTAGCTTATGATGGGAGTAACTATGACTCTCTTATGGCAGGAGTAACAATGACTCTCTTAAGCTGGGAGTAACCATGACTCTCTTAAAGTGGGAGTAACAATGACTCTCAAGCTGGGAGTAACCATGACTCTCTTAAGGTGGGAGTGACCATGAGTCTCTCTAATTGGAAGTAACCATAACTATCTTATGGTGGGAGTAACTATGACTCTATTATGGCAGGAGTAACAATGACTTTCTGAAGCTGGGAGTAACCATGACTCTCTTAAAGTGGGAGTAACAATGACTCTCTAGCTGAGAGTAACCATGACTCTCTTAAGGTGGGAGTGACCATGAGTCTCTCTAATTGGAACTAACCATGATTATCTTATGGTGGGAGTAACCTTGACTCTCTTAAGGTAGGATTGACCATGAGTCTGTCTAAGTGGAAGTAATCATAACTATCTTATGGTGGGAGTAACTATGACACTATTATGACAGGAGTAACAATGACTTTCTGAAGCTGGGAGTAACCATGACTCTCTTAAAGTGGGAGTAACAATGACTCTCTAGCTGAGAGTAACCATGACTCTCTTAAGGTGGGAGTGACCATGAGTCTCTTAAGGTGGGAGTGACCATGAGTCTCTCTAATTGGAAATAACCATGATTATCTTATGGTGGGAGTAACCTTGACTCTCTTAAGGTAGGATTGACCATGAGTCTCTCTAAGTGGAAGTAACCGTGATTATCTTATGGTGGGAGTAACTTTGACTCTCTTATGGCAGGAGTAACAATGACTCTCTTAAGCTGGGAGTAACCATGACTCTCTTAAAGTGGGAGTAACAATGACTCTCTAGCTGAGAGTAACCATGACTCTCTTAAGGTAGGATTGACCATTAGTCTCTCTAAGTGGAAGTAACCATGATTATCTTATGGTGGGAGTAACCTTGACTCTCTTAAGGTAGGATTGACCATGAGTCTGTCTAAGTGGAAGTAATCATAACTAGCTTATGATGGTAGTAACTATGACTCTCTTATGTCAGGAGTAACAATGACTCTCTTAAGCTGGGAGTAACCATGACTCTCTTAAGGTGGGAGTGACCATGAGTCTCTCTAATTGGAAGTAACCATGATTATCTTATGGTGGGAGTAACCTTGACTCTCTTAAGGTAGGATTGACCATGAGTCTGTCTAAGTGGAAGTAATCATAACTAGCTTATGATGGGAGTAACTATGACTCTCTTATGGCAGGAGTTACAATGACTCTCTTAAGCTGGGAGTAACCATGACTCTCTTAAAGTGGGAGTAACAGTGACTCTCAAGCTGGGAGTAACCATGACTCTCTTAAAGTGGGAGTAACAATGACTCTCAAGCTGGGAGTAACCATTACTCTCTTAAGGTGGGAGTGACCATGAGTCTCTCTAATTGGAAGTAACCATGATTATCTTATGGTGGGAGTAACCTTGACTCTCTTAAGGTAGGATTGACCATGAGTCTGTCTAAGTGGAAGTAATCATAACTAGCTTATGATGGGAGTAACTATGACTCTCTTATGGCAGGAGTAACAATGACTCTCTTAAGCTGGGAGTAACCATGACTCTCTTATGGCAGGAGTAACAATGACTCTCTTAAGCTGGGAGTAACCATGACTCTCTTAAAGTTGGAGTAACAATGACTCTCAAGCTGGGAGTAACCATGACTCTCTTAAGGTGGGAGTGACCATGAGTCTCTCTAATTGGAAGTAACCATGATTATCTTATGGTGGGAGTAACCTTGACTCTCTTAATGTAGGATTGACCATGAGTCTCTCTAAGTGGAAGTAATCATAACTAGCTTATGATGGGAGTAACTATGACTCTCTTATGGCAGGAGTAACAATGACTCACTTAAGCTGGGAGTAACCATAACTCTCTTAAAGTGGGAGTAACAGTGACTCTCAAGCTGGGAGTAACCATGACTCTCTTAAAGTGGGAGTAACAATGACTCTCAAGCTGGGAGTAACCATGACTCTCTTAAGGTGGGAGTGACCATGAGTCTCTCTAATTGGAAGTAACCATGATTATCTTATGGTGGGAGTAACCTTGACTCTCTTAAGGTAGGATTGACCATGAGTCTGTCTAAGTGGAAGTAATCATAACTAGCTTATGGTGGGAGTAACTATGACTCTCTTATGGCAGGAGTAACAATGACTCTCTTAAGCTGGGAGTAACCATGACTCTCTTAAAGTGGGAGTAACAGTGACTCTCAAGCTGGGAGTAACCATGACTCTCTTAAAGTGGGAGTAACAATGACTCTCTAGCTGAGAGTAACCATGACTCTCTTAAGGTGGGAGTGACCATGAGTCTCTCTAATTGGAAGTAACCATGATTATCTTATGGTGGGAGTAACCTTGACTCTCTTAAGGTAGGATTGACCATGAGTCTGTCTAAGTGGAAGTAATCATAACTAGCTTATGATGGGAGTAACTATGACTCTCTTATGGCAGGAGTAACAATGACTCTCTTAAGCTGGGAGTAACCATGACTCTCTTAAAGTGGGAGTAACAATGACTCTCAAGCTGGGAGTAACCATGACTCTCTTAAGGTGGGAGTGACCATGAGTCTCTCTAATTGGAAGTAACCATAACTATCTTATGGTGGGAGTAACTATGACTCTATTATGGCAGGAGTAACAATGACTTTCTGAAGCTGGGAGTAACCATGACTCTCTTAAAGTGGGAGTAACAATTACTCTCTAGCTGAGAGTAACCATGACTCTCTTAAGGTGGGAGTGACCATGAGTCTCTCTAATTGGAACTAACCATGATTATCTTATGGTGGGAGTAACCTTGACTCTCTTAAGGTAGGATTGAAAATGAGTCTGTCTAAGTGGAAGTAATCATAACTAGCTTATGATGGGAGTAACTATGACTCTCTTATGGCAGGAGTAACAATGACTCTCTTAAGCTGGGAGTAACCATGACTCTCTTAAGGTGGGAGTGACCATGAGTCTCTCTAATTGGAAGTAACCATGATTATCTTATGGTGGGAGTGACCTTGACTCTCTTATGGTAGGATTGACCATGAGTCTGTCTAAGTGGAAGTAATCATAACTAGCTTATGATGGGAGTAACTATGACTCTCTTATGGCAGGAGTAACAATGACTCTCTTAAGCTGGGAGTAACCATGACTCTCTTAAAGTGGGAGTAACAATGACTCTCTAGCTGGGAGTAACCATTACTCTCTTAAGGTGGGAGTGACCATGAGTCTCTCTAATTGGAAGTAACCATGATTATCTTATGGTGGGAGTAACTATGACTCTATTATGGCAGGAGTAACAATGACTCTCTTAAGCTGGGAGTAACCATGACTCTCTTAAAGTGGGAGTAACAGTGACTCTCAAGCTGGGAGTAACCATGACTCTCTTAAAGTGGGAGTAACAATGACTCTCAAGCTGGGAGTAACCATTACTCTCTTAAGGTGGGAGTGACCATGAGTCTCTCTAATTGGAAGTAACCATGATTATCTTATGGTGGGAGTAACCTTGACTCTCTTAAGGTAGGATTGACCATGAGTCTGTCTAAGTGGAAGTAATCATAACTAGCTTATGATGGGAGTAACTATGACTCTCTTATGGCAGGAGTAACAATGACTCTCTTAAGCTGGGAGTAACCATGACTCTCTTAAAGTGGGAGTAACAATGACTCTCAAGCTGGGAGTAACCATGACTCTCTTAAGGTGGGAGTGACCATGAGTCTCACTAATTGGAAGTAACCATGATTATCTTATGGTGGGAGTAACCTTGACTCTCTTAAGGTAGGATTGACCATGAGTCTGTCTAAGTGGAAGTAATCATAACTATCTTATGGTGGGAGTAACTATGACTCCATTATGACAGGAGTAACAATGACTTTCTGAAGCTGGGAGTAACCATGACTCTCTTAAAGTGGGAGTAACAATGACTCTCTAGCTGAGAGTAACCATTACTCTCTTAAGGTGGGAGTGACCATGAGTCTCTCTAATTGGAAATAACCATGATTATCTTATGGTGGGAGTAACCTTGACTCTCTTAAGGTAGGATTGACCATGAGTCTCTCTAAGTGGAAGTAACCGTGATTATCTTATGGTGGGAGTAACCTTGACTCTCTTATGGCAGGAGTAACAATGACTCTCTTAAGCTGGGAGTAACCATGACTCTCTTAAAGTGGGAGTAACAATGACTCTCTAGCTGAGAGTAACCATGACTCTCTTAAGGTGGGAGTGACCATGAGTCTCTCTAATTGGAAGTAACCATGATTATCTTATGGTGGGAGTAACCTTGACTCTCTTAAGGTAGGATTGACCATGCGTCTGTCTAAGTGGAAGTAATCATAACTAGCTTATGATGGGAGTAACTATGACTCTCTTATGGCAGGAGTAA
Source organism: Romanogobio albipinnatus (assembly GCA_023566225.1). Taxonomy (NCBI): domain Eukaryota; kingdom Metazoa; phylum Chordata; class Actinopteri; order Cypriniformes; family Gobionidae; genus Romanogobio; species Romanogobio albipinnatus. Next base: position 542,827 of record JAKRKY010000026.1, read on the forward strand.
CAATGACTCTCTTAAGCTGGGAGTAACCATGACTCTCTTAAAGTGGGAGTAACAATGACTCTCAAGCTGGGAGTAACCATGACTCTCTTAAGGTGGGAGTGACCATGAGTCTCTCTAATTGGAAGTAACCATAACTATCTTATGGTGGGAGTAACTATGACTCTATTATGGCAGGAGTAACAATGACTCTCTTAAGCTGGGAGTAACCATGACTCTCTTAAAGTGGGAGTAACAGTGACTCTCAAGCTGGGAGTAACCATGACTCTCTTAAAGTGGGAGTAACAATGACTCTCAAGCTGGGAGTAACCATTACTCTCTTAAGGTGGGAGTGACCATGAGTCTCTCTAATTGGAAGTAACCATGATTATCTTATGGTGGGAGTAACCTTGACTCTCTTAAGGTAGGATTGACCATGAGTCTGTCTAAGTGGAAGTAATCATAACTAGCTTATGATGGGAGTAACTATGACTCTCTTATGGCAGGAGTAACAATGACTCTCTTAAGCTGGGAGTAACCATGACTCTCTTATGGCAGGAGTAACAATGACTCTCTTAAGCTGGGAGTAACCATGACTCTCTTAAAGTTGGAGTAACAATGACTCTCAAGCTGGGAGTAACCATGACTCTCTTAAGGTGGGAGTGACCATGAGTCTCTTAAAGTGGGAGTAACAATGACTCTCTAGCTGGGAGTAACCATGACTCTCTTAAGGTGGGAGTGACCATGAGTCTCTCTAATTGGAAGTAACCATGATTATCTTATGGTGGGAGTAACCTTGACTCTCTTAAGGTAGGATTGACCATGAGTCTGTCTAAGTGGAAGTAATCATAACTAGCTTATGATGGGAGTAACTATGACTCTCTTATGGCAGGAGTAACAATGACTCTCTTAAGCTGGGAGTAACCATGACTCTCTTAAAGTGGGAGTAACAATGACTCTCAAGCTGGGAGTAACCATGACTCTCTTAAGGTGGGAGTGAACATGAGTCTCTCTAATTGGAAGTAACCATGATTATCTTATGGTGGGAGTAACCTTGACTCTCTTAAGGTAGGATTGACCATGAGTCTGTCTAAGTGGAAGTAATCATAACTAGCTTATGATGGGAGTAACTATGACTCTCTTATGGCAGTAGTAACAATGACTCTCTTAAGCTGGGAGTAACCATGACTCTCTTAAAGTGGGAGTAACAATGACTCTCGAGCTGGGAGTAACCATGACTCTATTAAGGTGGGAGTGACCATTAGTCTCTCTAAGTGGAAGTATCCATGATTATCTTATGGTGGGAGTAACCTTGACTCTCTTAAGGTAGGATTGACCATGAGGCTCTCTAATTGGAAGTAACCATGATTACCTTATGGTGGGAGTAACCTTGACTCTCTTAAGGTAGGATTGACCATGAGTCTCTCTGAGTGGAAGTAACCATAACTATCTTATGGTGGGAGTAACTATGACTCTATTATGGCAGGAGTAACAATGACTTTCTGAAGCTGGGAGTAACCATGACTCTCTTAAAGTGGGAGTAACAGTGACTCTCTAGCTGGGAGTAACCATGACTCTCTTAAGGTGGGAGTGACCATGAGTCTCTCTAATTGGAAGTAACCATGATTATCTTATGGTGGGAGTAACCTTGACTCTCTTAAGGTAGGATTGACCATGAGTCTGTCTAAGTGGAAGTAATCATAACTATCTTATGGTGGGAGTAAGTATGACTCTATTATGGCAGGAGTAACAATGACTTTCTGAAGCTGGGAGTAACCATGACTCTCTTAAAGTGGGAGTAACAATGACTCTCTAGCTGAGAGTAACCATGACTCTCTTAAGGTGGGAGTGACCATGAGTCTCTCTAATTGGAAGTAACCATGATTATCTTATGGTGGGAGTAACCTTGACTCTCTTAAAGTGGGAGAAACAATGACTCTCTAGCTGGGAGTGACCATGACTCTCTTAAGGTGGGAGTGACAATGAGTCTCTCTAATTGGAAGTAACCATGATTATCTTATGGTGGGAGTAACCTTGACTCTCTTAAGGTAGGATTGACCATGAGTCTGTCTAAGTGGAAGTAATCATAACTATCTTATGGTGGGAGTAAGTATGACTCTATTGTGGCAGGAGTAACAATGACTTTCTGAAGCTGGGAGTAACCATGACTCTCTTAAAGTGGGAGTAACAATGACTCTCTAGCTGAGAGTAACCATGACTCTCTTAAGGTGGGAGTGACCATTAGTCTCTCTAATTGGAAGTAACCATAACTATCTTATGGTGGGAGTAACTATGACTCTATTATGGCAGGAGTAACAATGACTTTCTGAAGCTGGGAGTAACCATGACTCTCTTAAAGTGGGAGTAACCCATGACTCTCTTAAAGTGGGAGTAACAATGACTCTCTAGCTGAGAGTAACCATGACTCTCTTAAGGTGGGAGTGACCATGAGTCTCTCTAATTGGAAGTAACCATGATTATCTTATGGTGGGAGAAACCTTGACTCTCTTAAGGTAGGATTGACCATGAGTCTGTCTAAGTGGAAGTAATCATAACTAGCTTATGATGGGAGTAACTATGACTCTCTTATGGCAGGAGTAACAATGACTCTCTTAAGCTGGGAGTAACCTTGACTCTCTTAAAGTGGGAGTAACAATGACTCTCAAGCTGGGAGTAACCATGACTCTCTTAAGGTGGGAGTGACCATGAGTCTCTTAAAGTGGGAGTAACAATGACTCTCTAGCTGGGAGTAACCATGACTCTCTTAAGTTGGGAGTGACCATGAGTCTCTCTAATTGGAAGTAACCATGATTATCTTATGGTGGGAGTAACCTTGACTCTCTTAAGGTAGGATTGACCATGAGTCTGTCTAAGTGGAAGTAATCATAACTAGCTTATGATGGGAGTAACTATGACTCTCTTATGGCAGGAGTAACAATGACTCTCTTAAGCTGGGAGTAACCATGACTCTCTTAAAGTGGGAGTAACAATGACTCTCAAGCTGGGAGTAACCATCACTCTCTTAGGGTGGGAGTGACCATGAGTCTCACTAATTGGAAGTAACCATGATTATCTTATGGTGGGAGTAACTATGACTCTATTATGGCAGGAGTAACAATGACTTTCTGAAGCTGGGAGTAACCATGACTCTCTTAAAGTGGGAGTATCAATGACTCTCTAGCTGGGAGTAACCATTACTCTCTTAAGGTGGGAGTGACCATGAGTCTCTCTAATTGGAAGTAACCATGATTATCTTATGGTGGGAGTAACTTTGACTCTCTTAAGGTAGGATTGACCATGAGTCTCTCTAAGTGGAAGTAATCATAACTAGCTTATGATGGGAGTAACTAAGACTCTCTTATGGCAGGAGTAACAATGACTCTCTTAAGCTGGGAGTAATCATGACTCTCTTAAAGTGGGAGTAACAATGACTCTCAAGCTGGGAGTAAACATGACTCTCTTAAGGTAGGATTGACCATGAGTCTGTCTAAGTGGAAGTAATCATAACTAGCTTATGATGGGAGTAACTATGACTCTCTTATGGCAGGAGTAACAATGACTCTCTTAAGCTGGGAGTAACCTTGACTCTCTTAAAGTGGGAGTAACAATGACTCTCAAGCTGGTAGTAACCATGACTCTCTTAAGGTGGGAGTGACCATGAGTCTCTTAAAGTGGGAGTAACAATGACTCTCTAGCTGGGAGTAACCATGACTCTCTTAAGGTGGGAGTGACCATGAGTCTCTCTAATTGGAAGTAACCATGATTATCTTATGGTGGGAGTAACCTTGACTCTCTTAAGGTAGGATTGACCATGAGTCTGTCTAAGGGGAAGTAATCATAACTAGCTTATGATGGGAGTAACTATGACTCTCTTATGGCAGGAGTAACAATGACTCTCTTAAGCTGGGAGTAACCATGACTCTCTTAAAGTGGGAGTAACAGTGACTCTCAAGCTGGGAGTAACCATGACTCTCTTAAAGTGGGAGTAACAATGACTCTCTAGCTGGGAGTAACCATGACTCTCTTAAGGTAGGATTGACCATGAGTCTCTCTAATTGGAAGTAACCATGATTATCTTATGGTGGGAGTAACCTTGACTCTCTTAAGGTAGGATTGACCATGAGTCTGTCTAAGTGGAAGTAATCATAACTAGCTTATGATGGGAGTAACTATGACTCTCTTATGGCAGGAGTAACAATGACTCTCTTAAGCTGGGAGTAACCATGACTCTCTTAAAGTGGGAGTAACAATGACTCTCAAGCTGGGAGTAACCATGACTCTCTTAAGGTGGGAGTGACCATGAGTCTCTCTAATTGGAAGTAACCATAACTATCTTATGGTGGGAGTAACCATGACTCTCTTAAGGTAGGATTGACCATGAGTCTCTCTAATTGGAAGTAACCATGATTATCTTATGGTGGGAGTAACCATGACTCTCTTAAGGTGGGAGTGACCATGAGTCTCTCTAATTGGAAGTAACAATGATTATCTTATGGTGGAAGTAACCTTGACTCTCTTAAGGTAGGATTGACCATGAGTCTGTCTAAGTGGAAGTAATCATAACTAGCTTATGCTGGGAGTAACTATGACTCTCTTATGGCAGGAGTAACAATGACTCTCTTAAGCTGGGAGTAACCATGACTCTCTTAAAGTGGGAGTAACAATGACTCTCAAGCTGGGAGTAACCATGACTCTCTTAAGGTGGGAGTGACCATGAGTCTGTCTAAGTGGAAGTAATCATAACTAGCTTATGATGGGAGTAACTATGACTCTCTTATGGCAGGAGTAACAATGACTCTCTTAAGCTGGGAGTAACCATGACTCTCTTAAAGTGGGAGTAACAGTGACTCTCAAGCTGGGAGTAACCATGACTCTCTTAAGGTGGGAGTGACCACGAGTCTCTCTAATTGGAAGTAACCATGATTATCTTATGGTGGGAGTAACCTTGACTCTCTTAAGGTAGGATTGACCATGAGTCTGTCTAAGTGGAAGTAATCATAACTAGCTTATGATGGGAGTAACTATGACTCTCTTATGGCAGGAGTAACAATGACTCTCTTAAGCTAGGAGTAACCATGACTCTCTTAAAGTGGGAGTAACAATGACTCTCTAGCTGGGAGTAACCATGACTCTCTTAAGGTGGGAGTGACCATGAGTCTCTCTAATTGGAAGTAACCATGATTATCTTATGGTGGGAGTAACCTTGACTCTCTTATGGCAGGACTAACAATGACTCTCAAGCTGGGAGTAACCATGACTCTCTTAAGGTAGGATTTACCATGAGTCTCTCTAAGTGGAAGTAACCATAACTATCTTATGGTGGGAGTAACTATGACTCTATTATGGCAGGAGTAACAATGACTTTCTGAAGCTAAGAGTAACCATGACTCTCTTAAAGTGGGAGTAACAATGACTCTCTAGCTGAGAGTAACCATGACTCTCTTAAGGTGGGAGTGACCATGAGTCTCTCTAATTGGAACTAACCATGATTATCTTATGGTGGGAGTAACCTTGACTCTCTTAAGGTAGGATTGACCATGAGTCTGTCTAAGTGGAAGTAATCATAACTATCTTATGGTGGGAGTAACTATGACACTATTATGACAGGAGTAACAATGACTTTCTGAAGCTGGGAGTAACCATGACTCTCTTAAAGTGGGAGTAACAATGACTCTCTAGCTGAGAGTAACCATGACTCTCTTAAGGTGGGAGTGACCATGAGTCTCTTAAGGTGGGAGTGACCATGAGTCTCTCTAATTGGAAATAACCATGATTATCTTATGGTGGGAGTAACCTTGACTCTCTTAAGGTAGGATTGACCATGAGTCTCTCTAAGTGGAAGTAACCGTGATTATCTTATGATGGGAGTAACTTTGACTCTCTTATGGCAGGAGTAACAATGACTCTCTTAAGCTGGGAGTAACCATGACTCTCTTAAAGTGGGAGTAACAATGACTCTCTAGCTGAGAGTAACCATGACTCTCTTAAGGTAGGATTGACCATTAGTCTCTCTAAGTGGAAGTAACCATGATTATCTTATGGTGGGAGTAACCTTGACTCTCTTAAGGTAGGATTGACCATGAGTCTGTCTAAGTGGAAGTAATCATAACTAGCTTATGATGGGAGTAACTATGACTCTCTTATGGCAGGAGTAACAATGACTCTCTTAAGCTGGGAGTAACCATGACTCTCTTAAAGTGGGAGTAACAATGACTCTCAAGCTGGGAGTAACCATGACTCTCTTAAGGTGGGAGTGACCATGAGTCTCTCTAATTGGAAGTAACCATAACTATCTTATGGTGGGAGTAACTATGACTCTATTATGGCAGGAGTAACAATGACTTTCTGAAGCTGGGAGTAACCATGACTCTCTTAAAGTGGGAGTAACAATGACTCTCTAGCTGAGAGTAACCATGACTCTCTTAAGGTGGGAGTGACCATGAGTCTCTCTAATTGGAACTAACCATGATTATCTTATGGTGGGAGTAACCTTGACTCTCTTAAGGTAGGATTGACCATGAGTCTGTCTAAGTGGAAGTAATCATAACTATCTTATGGTGGGAGTAACTATGACACTATTATGACAGGAGTAACAATGACTTTCTGAAGCTGGGAGTAACCATGACTCTCTTAAAGTGGGAGTAACAATGACTCTCTAGCTGAGAGTAACCATGACTCTCTTAAGGTGGGAGTGACCATGAGTCTCTTAAGGTGGGAGTGACCATGAGTCTCTCTAATTGGAAATAACCATGATTATCTTATGGTGGGAGTAACCTTGACTCTCTTAAGGTAGGATTGACCATGAGTCTCTCTAAGTGGAAGTAACCGTGATTATCTTATGGTGGGAGTAACTTTGACTCTCTTATGGCAGGAGTAACAATGACTCTCTTAAGCTGGGAGTAACCATGACTCTCTTAAAGTGGGAGTAACAATGACTCTCTAGCTGAGAGTAACCATGACTCTCTTAAGGTAGGATTGACCATTAGTCTCTCTAAGTGGAAGTAACCATGATTATCTTATGGTGGGAGTAACCTTGACTCTCTTAAGGTAGGATTGACCATGAGTCTGTCTAAGTGGAAGTAATCATAACTAGCTTATGATGGTAGTAACTATGACTCTCTTATGTCAGGAGTAACAATGACTCTCTTAAGCTGGGAGTAACCATGACTCTCTTAAGGTGGGAGTGACCATGAGTCTCTCTAATTGGAAGTAACCATGATTATCTTATGGTGGGAGTAACCTTGACTCTCTTAAGGTAGGATTGACCATGAGTCTGTCTAAGTGGAAGTAATCATAACTAGCTTATGATGGGAGTAACTATGACTCTCTTATGGCAGGAGTTACAATGACTCTCTTAAGCTGGGAGTAACCATGACTCTCTTAAAGTGGGAGTAACAGTGACTCTCAAGCTGGGAGTAACCATGACTCTCTTAAAGTGGGAGTAACAATGACTCTCAAGCTGGGAGTAACCATTACTCTCTTAAGGTGGGAGTGACCATGAGTCTCTCTAATTGGAAGTAACCATGATTATCTTATGGTGGGAGTAACCTTGACTCTCTTAAGGTAGGATTGACCATGAGTCTGTCTAAGTGGAAGTAATCATAACTAGCTTATGATGGGAGTAACTATGACTCTCTTATGGCAGGAGTAACAATGACTCTCTTAAGCTGGGAGTAACCATGACTCTCTTATGGCAGGAGTAACAATGACTCTCTTAAGCTGGGAGTAACCATGACTCTCTTAAAGTTGGAGTAACAATGACTCTCAAGCTGGGAGTAACCATGACTCTCTTAAGGTGGGAGTGACCATGAGTCTCTCTAATTGGAAGTAACCATGATTATCTTATGGTGGGAGTAACCTTGACTCTCTTAATGTAGGATTGACCATGAGTCTCTCTAAGTGGAAGTAATCATAACTAGCTTATGATGGGAGTAACTATGACTCTCTTATGGCAGGAGTAACAATGACTCACTTAAGCTGGGAGTAACCATAACTCTCTTAAAGTGGGAGTAACAGTGACTCTCAAGCTGGGAGTAACCATGACTCTCTTAAAGTGGGAGTAACAATGACTCTCAAGCTGGGAGTAACCATGACTCTCTTAAGGTGGGAGTGACCATGAGTCTCTCTAATTGGAAGTAACCATGATTATCTTATGGTGGGAGTAACCTTGACTCTCTTAAGGTAGGATTGACCATGAGTCTGTCTAAGTGGAAGTAATCATAACTAGCTTATGGTGGGAGTAACTATGACTCTCTTATGGCAGGAGTAACAATGACTCTCTTAAGCTGGGAGTAACCATGACTCTCTTAAAGTGGGAGTAACAGTGACTCTCAAGCTGGGAGTAACCATGACTCTCTTAAAGTGGGAGTAACAATGACTCTCTAGCTGAGAGTAACCATGACTCTCTTAAGGTGGGAGTGACCATGAGTCTCTCTAATTGGAAGTAACCATGATTATCTTATGGTGGGAGTAACCTTGACTCTCTTAAGGTAGGATTGACCATGAGTCTGTCTAAGTGGAAGTAATCATAACTAGCTTATGATGGGAGTAACTATGACTCTCTTATGGCAGGAGTAACAATGACTCTCTTAAGCTGGGAGTAACCATGACTCTCTTAAAGTGGGAGTAACAATGACTCTCAAGCTGGGAGTAACCATGACTCTCTTAAGGTGGGAGTGACCATGAGTCTCTCTAATTGGAAGTAACCATAACTATCTTATGGTGGGAGTAACTATGACTCTATTATGGCAGGAGTAACAATGACTTTCTGAAGCTGGGAGTAACCATGACTCTCTTAAAGTGGGAGTAACAATTACTCTCTAGCTGAGAGTAACCATGACTCTCTTAAGGTGGGAGTGACCATGAGTCTCTCTAATTGGAACTAACCATGATTATCTTATGGTGGGAGTAACCTTGACTCTCTTAAGGTAGGATTGAAAATGAGTCTGTCTAAGTGGAAGTAATCATAACTAGCTTATGATGGGAGTAACTATGACTCTCTTATGGCAGGAGTAACAATGACTCTCTTAAGCTGGGAGTAACCATGACTCTCTTAAGGTGGGAGTGACCATGAGTCTCTCTAATTGGAAGTAACCATGATTATCTTATGGTGGGAGTGACCTTGACTCTCTTATGGTAGGATTGACCATGAGTCTGTCTAAGTGGAAGTAATCATAACTAGCTTATGATGGGAGTAACTATGACTCTCTTATGGCAGGAGTAACAATGACTCTCTTAAGCTGGGAGTAACCATGACTCTCTTAAAGTGGGAGTAACAATGACTCTCTAGCTGGGAGTAACCATTACTCTCTTAAGGTGGGAGTGACCATGAGTCTCTCTAATTGGAAGTAACCATGATTATCTTATGGTGGGAGTAACTATGACTCTATTATGGCAGGAGTAACAATGACTCTCTTAAGCTGGGAGTAACCATGACTCTCTTAAAGTGGGAGTAACAGTGACTCTCAAGCTGGGAGTAACCATGACTCTCTTAAAGTGGGAGTAACAATGACTCTCAAGCTGGGAGTAACCATTACTCTCTTAAGGTGGGAGTGACCATGAGTCTCTCTAATTGGAAGTAACCATGATTATCTTATGGTGGGAGTAACCTTGACTCTCTTAAGGTAGGATTGACCATGAGTCTGTCTAAGTGGAAGTAATCATAACTAGCTTATGATGGGAGTAACTATGACTCTCTTATGGCAGGAGTAACAATGACTCTCTTAAGCTGGGAGTAACCATGACTCTCTTAAAGTGGGAGTAACAATGACTCTCAAGCTGGGAGTAACCATGACTCTCTTAAGGTGGGAGTGACCATGAGTCTCACTAATTGGAAGTAACCATGATTATCTTATGGTGGGAGTAACCTTGACTCTCTTAAGGTAGGATTGACCATGAGTCTGTCTAAGTGGAAGTAATCATAACTATCTTATGGTGGGAGTAACTATGACTCCATTATGACAGGAGTAACAATGACTTTCTGAAGCTGGGAGTAACCATGACTCTCTTAAAGTGGGAGTAACAATGACTCTCTAGCTGAGAGTAACCATTACTCTCTTAAGGTGGGAGTGACCATGAGTCTCTCTAATTGGAAATAACCATGATTATCTTATGGTGGGAGTAACCTTGACTCTCTTAAGGTAGGATTGACCATGAGTCTCTCTAAGTGGAAGTAACCGTGATTATCTTATGGTGGGAGTAACCTTGACTCTCTTATGGCAGGAGTAACAATGACTCTCTTAAGCTGGGAGTAACCATGACTCTCTTAAAGTGGGAGTAACAATGACTCTCTAGCTGAGAGTAACCATGACTCTCTTAAGGTGGGAGTGACCATGAGTCTCTCTAATTGGAAGTAACCATGATTATCTTATGGTGGGAGTAACCTTGACTCTCTTAAGGTAGGATTGACCATGCGTCTGTCTAAGTGGAAGTAATCATAACTAGCTTATGATGGGAGTAACTATGACTCTCTTATGGCAGGAGTAACAATGACTCTCTTAAGCTGGGAGTAACCATGACTCTCTTAAAGTGGGAGTAACAATGACTCTCAAGCTGGGAGTAACCATGACTCTCTTAAGGTGGGAGTGACCATGAGTCTCTCTAATTGGAAGTAACCATAACTATCTTATGGTGGGAGTAACTATGACTCTATTATGGCAGGAGTAACAATGACTCTCTTAAGCTGGGAGTAACCATGACTCTCTTAAAGTGGGAGTAACAGTGACTCTCAAGCTGGGAGTAACCATGACTCTCTTAAAGTGGGAGTAACAATGACTCTCAAGCTGGGAGTAACCATTACTCTCTTAAGGTGGGAGTGACCATGAGTCTCTCTAATTGGAAGTAACCATGATTATCTTATGGTGGGAGTAACCTTGACTCTCTTAAGGTAGGATTGACCATGAGTCTGTCTAAGTGGAAGTAATCATAACTAGCTTATGATGGGAGTAACTATGACTCTCTTATGGCAGGAGTAACAATGACTCTCTTAAGCTGGGAGTAACCATGACTCTCTTATGGCAGGAGTAACAATGACTCTCTTAAGCTGGGAGTAACCATGACTCTCTTAAAGTTGGAGTAACAATGACTCTCAAGCTGGGAGTAACCATGACTCTCTTAAGGTGGGAGTGACCATGAGTCTCTTAAAGTGGGAGTAACAATGACTCTCTAGCTGGGAGTAACCATGACTCTCTTAAGGTGGGAGTGACCATGAGTCTCTCTAATTGGAAGTAACCATGATTATCTTATGGTGGGAGTAACCTTGACTCTCTTAAGGTAGGATTGACCATGAGTCTGTCTAAGTGGAAGTAATCATAACTAGCTTATGATGGGAGTAACTATGACTCTCTTATGGCAGGAGTAACAATGACTCTCTTAAGCTGGGAGTAACCATGACTCTCTTAAAGTGGGAGTAACAATGACTCTCAAGCTGGGAGTAACCATGACTCTCTTAAGGTGGGAGTGAACATGAGTCTCTCTAATTGGAAGTAACCATGATTATCTTATGGTGGGAGTAACCTTGACTCTCTTAAGGTAGGATTGACCATGAGTCTGTCTAAGTGGAAGTAATCATAACTAGCTTATGATGGGAGTAACTATGACTCTCTTATGGCAGTAGTAACAATGACTCTCTTAAGCTGGGAGTAACCATGACTCTCTTAAAGTGGGAGTAACAATGACTCTCGAGCTGGGAGTAACCATGACTCTATTAAGGTGGGAGTGACCATTAGTCTCTCTAAGTGGAAGTATCCATGATTATCTTATGGTGGGAGTAACCTTGACTCTCTTAAGGTAGGATTGACCATGAGGCTCTCTAATTGGAAGTAACCATGATTACCTTATGGTGGGAGTAACCTTGACTCTCTTAAGGTAGGATTGACCATGAGTCTCTCTGAGTGGAAGTAACCATAACTATCTTATGGTGGGAGTAACTATGACTCTATTATGGCAGGAGTAACAATGACTTTCTGAAGCTGGGAGTAACCATGACTCTCTTAAAGTGGGAGTAACAGTGACTCTCTAGCTGGGAGTAACCATGACTCTCTTAAGGTGGGAGTGACCATGAGTCTCTCTAATTGGAAGTAACCATGATTATCTTATGGTGGGAGTAACCTTGACTCTCTTAAGGTAGGATTGACCATGAGTCTGTCTAAGTGGAAGTAATCATAACTATCTTATGGTGGGAGTAAGTATGACTCTATTATGGCAGGAGTAACAATGACTTTCTGAAGCTGGGAGTAACCATGACTCTCTTAAAGTGGGAGTAACAATGACTCTCTAGCTGAGAGTAACCATGACTCTCTTAAGGTGGGAGTGACCATGAGTCTCTCTAATTGGAAGTAACCATGATTATCTTATGGTGGGAGTAACCTTGACTCTCTTAAAGTGGGAGAAACAATGACTCTCTAGCTGGGAGTGACCATGACTCTCTTAAGGTGGGAGTGACAATGAGTCTCTCTAATTGGAAGTAACCATGATTATCTTATGGTGGGAGTAACCTTGACTCTCTTAAGGTAGGATTGACCATGAGTCTGTCTAAGTGGAAGTAATCATAACTATCTTATGGTGGGAGTAAGTATGACTCTATTGTGGCAGGAGTAACAATGACTTTCTGAAGCTGGGAGTAACCATGACTCTCTTAAAGTGGGAGTAACAATGACTCTCTAGCTGAGAGTAACCATGACTCTCTTAAGGTGGGAGTGACCATTAGTCTCTCTAATTGGAAGTAACCATAACTATCTTATGGTGGGAGTAACTATGACTCTATTATGGCAGGAGTAACAATGACTTTCTGAAGCTGGGAGTAACCATGACTCTCTTAAAGTGGGAGTAACCCATGACTCTCTTAAAGTGGGAGTAACAATGACTCTCTAGCTGAGAGTAACCATGACTCTCTTAAGGTGGGAGTGACCATGAGTCTCTCTAATTGGAAGTAACCATGATTATCTTATGGTGGGAGAAACCTTGACTCTCTTAAGGTAGGATTGACCATGAGTCTGTCTAAGTGGAAGTAATCATAACTAGCTTATGATGGGAGTAACTATGACTCTCTTATGGCAGGAGTAACAATGACTCTCTTAAGCTGGGAGTAACCTTGACTCTCTTAAAGTGGGAGTAACAATGACTCTCAAGCTGGGAGTAACCATGACTCTCTTAAGGTGGGAGTGACCATGAGTCTCTTAAAGTGGGAGTAACAATGACTCTCTAGCTGGGAGTAACCATGACTCTCTTAAGTTGGGAGTGACCATGAGTCTCTCTAATTGGAAGTAACCATGATTATCTTATGGTGGGAGTAACCTTGACTCTCTTAAGGTAGGATTGACCATGAGTCTGTCTAAGTGGAAGTAATCATAACTAGCTTATGATGGGAGTAACTATGACTCTCTTATGGCAGGAGTAACAATGACTCTCTTAAGCTGGGAGTAACCATGACTCTCTTAAAGTGGGAGTAACAATGACTCTCAAGCTGGGAGTAACCATCACTCTCTTAGGGTGGGAGTGACCATGAGTCTCACTAATTGGAAGTAACCATGATTATCTTATGGTGGGAGTAACTATGACTCTATTATGGCAGGAGTAACAATGACTTTCTGAAGCTGGGAGTAACCATGACTCTCTTAAAGTGGGAGTATCAATGACTCTCTAGCTGGGAGTAACCATTACTCTCTTAAGGTGGGAGTGACCATGAGTCTCTCTAATTGGAAGTAACCATGATTATCTTATGGTGGGAGTAACTTTGACTCTCTTAAGGTAGGATTGACCATGAGTCTCTCTAAGTGGAAGTAATCATAACTAGCTTATGATGGGAGTAACTAAGACTCTCTTATGGCAGGAGTAACAATGACTCTCTTAAGCTGGGAGTAATCATGACTCTCTTAAAGTGGGAGTAACAATGACTCTCAAGCTGGGAGTAAACATGACTCTCTTAAGGTAGGATTGACCATGAGTCTGTCTAAGTGGAAGTAATCATAACTAGCTTATGATGGGAGTAACTATGACTCTCTTATGGCAGGAGTAACAATGACTCTCTTAAGCTGGGAGTAACCTTGACTCTCTTAAAGTGGGAGTAACAATGACTCTCAAGCTGGTAGTAACCATGACTCTCTTAAGGTGGGAGTGACCATGAGTCTCTTAAAGTGGGAGTAACAATGACTCTCTAGCTGGGAGTAACCATGACTCTCTTAAGGTGGGAGTGACCATGAGTCTCTCTAATTGGAAGTAACCATGATTATCTTATGGTGGGAGTAACCTTGACTCTCTTAAGGTAGGATTGACCATGAGTCTGTCTAAGGGGAAGTAATCATAACTAGCTTATGATGGGAGTAACTATGACTCTCTTATGGCAGGAGTAACAATGACTCTCTTAAGCTGGGAGTAACCATGACTCTCTTAAAGTGGGAGTAACAGTGACTCTCAAGCTGGGAGTAACCATGACTCTCTTAAAGTGGGAGTAACAATGACTCTCTAGCTGGGAGTAACCATGACTCTCTTAAGGTAGGATTGACCATGAGTCTCTCTAATTGGAAGTAACCATGATTATCTTATGGTGGGAGTAACCTTGACTCTCTTAAGGTAGGATTGACCATGAGTCTGTCTAAGTGGAAGTAATCATAACTAGCTTATGATGGGAGTAACTATGACTCTCTTATGGCAGGAGTAACAATGACTCTCTTAAGCTGGGAGTAACCATGACTCTCTTAAAGTGGGAGTAACAATGACTCTCAAGCTGGGAGTAACCATGACTCTCTTAAGGTGGGAGTGACCATGAGTCTCTCTAATTGGAAGTAACCATAACTATCTTATGGTGGGAGTAACCATGACTCTCTTAAGGTAGGATTGACCATGAGTCTCTCTAATTGGAAGTAACCATGATTATCTTATGGTGGGAGTAACCATGACTCTCTTAAGGTGGGAGTGACCATGAGTCTCTCTAATTGGAAGTAACAATGATTATCTTATGGTGGAAGTAACCTTGACTCTCTTAAGGTAGGATTGACCATGAGTCTGTCTAAGTGGAAGTAATCATAACTAGCTTATGATGGGAGTAACTATGACTCTATTATGGCAGGAGTAACAATGACTTTCTGAAGCTGGGAGTAACCATGACTCTCTTAAAGTGGGAGTAACAATGACTCTCTAGCTGGGAGTAACCATGACTCTCTTAAGGTGGGAGTGACCATGAGTCTCTCTAATTGGAAGTAACCATGATTATCTTATGGTGGGAGTAACCTTGACTCTCTTAAGGTAGGATTGACCATGAGTCTGTCTAAGTGGAAGTAATCATAACTAGCTTATGATGGGAGTAACTATGACTCTCTTATGGCAGGAGTAACAATGACTCTCTTAAGCTGGGAGTAACCATGACTCTCTTAAAGTGGGAGTAACAGTGACTCTCAAGCTGGGAGTAACCATGACTCTCTTAAGGTGGGAGTTACCATGAGTCTCTCTAATTGGAAGTAACCATGATTATCTTATGATGGGAGTAACTATGACTCTATTATGGCAGGAGTAACAATGACTTTCTGAAGCTGGGAGTAACAATGACTCTCTAGCTGAGAGTAACCATGACTCTCTTAAGATGGGAGTGACCATGAGTCTCTCTAAGTGGAAGTAACAATAACTATCTTATGGTGGGAGTAACTATGACTCTATTATGGCAGGAGTAACAATTACTTTCTGAAGCTGGGAGTAACCATGACTCTCTTAAAGTGGGAGTAACAATGACTCTCTAGCTGGGAGTAACCATGACTCTCTTAAGGTGGGAGTGACCATGAGTCTCTCTAATTTGAAGTAACCATGATTATCTTATGGTGGGAGTAACCTTGACTCTCTTAAGGTAGGATTGACCATGAGTCTCTCTAAGTGGAAGTAATCATAACTAGCTTATGATGGGAGTAACTATGACTCTATTATGGCAGGAGTAACAATGACTTTCTGAAGCTAGGAGTAACCATGACTCTCTTAAAGTGGGAGTAACAATGACTCTCATGCTGGGAGTAACCATGACTCTCTTAAGGTGGGAGTGACCATGAGTCTCTCTAATTGGAAGTAACCATGATTATCTTATGGTGGGAGTAACCTTGACTCTCTTAAGGTAGGATTGACCATGAGTCTGTCTAAGTGGAAGTAATCATAACTAGCTTATGATGGGAGTAACTATGACTCTCTTATGGCAGGAGTAACAATGACTCTCTTAAGCTGGGAGTAACCATGACTCTCTTAAAGTGGGAGTAACAATGACTCTCTAGCTGGGAGTAACCATGACTCTCTTAAGGTGGGAGTGACCATGAGTCTCTCTAATTGGAAGTAACCATGATTATCTTATGGTGGGAGTAACCTTGACTCTCTTAAGGTAGGATTGACCATGAGTCTGTCTAAGTGGAAGTAATCATAACTAGCTTATGATGGGAGTAACTATGACTCTCTTATGGCAGGAGTAACAATGACTCTCTTAAGCTGGGAGTAACCATGACTCTCTTAAAGTGGGAGTAACAGTGACTCTCAAGCTGGGAGTAACCATGACTCTCTTAAGGTAGGATTGACCATGAGTCTCTCTAAGAGGAAGTAACAATAACTATCTTATGGTGGGAGTAACTATGACTCTATTATGGCAGGAGTAACAATGACTTTCTGAAGCTGGGAGTAACCATGACTGTCTTAAAGTGGGAGTAACAATGACTCTCTAGCTGAGAGTAACCATGACTCTCTTAAGGTGGGAGTGACCATGAGTCTCTCTAATTGGAAGTAACCATGATTATCTTATGGTGGGAGTAACCTTGACTCTCTTAAGGTAGGATTGACCATGAGTCTGTCTAAGTGGAAGTAATCATAACTAGCTTATGATGGGAGTAACTATGACTCTCTTAGGGCAGGAGTAACAATGACTCTCTTAAGCTGGGAGTAACCATGACTCTCTTAAAGTGGGAGTAACAATGACTCTCAAGCTGGGAGTAACCATGACTCTCTTAAGGTGGGAGTGACCATGAGTCTCTCTAATTGGAAGTAACCATGATTATCTTATGGTGGGAGTAACCTTGACTCTCTTAAGGTAGGATTGACCATGAGTCTGTCTAAGTGGAAGTAATCATAACTAGCTTATGATGGGAGTAACTATGACTCTCTTATGGCAGGAGTAACAATGACTCTCTTAAGCTGGGAGTAACCATGACTCTCTTAAAGTGGGAGTAACAATGACTCTCTAGCTGGGAGTAACCATGACTCTCTTAAGGTGGGAGTGACCATGAGTCTCTCTAATTGGAAGTAACCATGATTATCTTATGGTGGGAGTAACCTTGACTCTCTTAAGGTAGGATTGACCATGAGTCTCTCTAATTGGAAGTAACCATGATTATCTTATGGTGGGAGTAACCATGACTCTCTTAAGGTGGGAGTGACCATGAGTCTCTCAAATTGGAAGTAACAATGATTATCTTATGGTGGAAGTAACCTTGACTCTCTTAAGGTAGGATTGACCATGAGTCTGTCTAAGTGGAAGTAATCATAACTAGCTTATGATGGGAGTAACTATGACTCTATTATGGCAGGAGTAACAATGACTTTCTGAAGCTGGGAGTAACCATGACTCTCTTAAAGTGGGAGTAACAATGACTCTCTAGCTGGGAGTAACCATGACTCTCTTAAGGTGGGAGTGACCATGAGTCTCTCTAATTGGAAGTAACCATGATTATCTTATGGTGGGAGTAACCTTGACTCTCTTAAGGTAGGATTGACCATGAGTCTGTCTAAGTGGAAGTAATCATAACTAGCTTATGATGGGAGTAACTATGACTCTCTTATGGCAGGAGTAACAATGACTCTCTTAAGCTGGGAGTAACCATGACTCTCTTAAAGTGGGAGTAACAGTGACTCTCAAGCTGGGAGTAACCATGACTCTCTTAAAGTGGGAGTAACAATGACTCTCTAGCTGGGAGTAACCATGACTCTCTTAAGGTGGGAGTGACCATGAGTCTCTCTAATTGGAAGTAACCATGATTATCTTATGGTGGGAGTAACCTTGACTCTCTTAAGGTAGGATTGACCATGAGTCTGTCTAAGTGGAAGTAATCATAACTAGCTTATGATGGGAGTAACTATGACTCTCTTATGGCAGGAGTAACAATGACTCTCTTAAGCTGGGAGTAACCATGACTCTCTTAAAGTGGGAGTAACAATGACTCTCAAGCTGGGAGTAACCATGACTCTCTTAAGGTGGGAGTGACCATGAGTCTCTCTAATTGGAAGTAACCATAACTATCTTATGGTGGGAGTAACCATGACTCTCTTAAGGTAGGATTGACCATGAGTCTCTCTAATTGGAAGTAACCATGATTATCTTATGGTGGGAGTAACCATGACTCTCTTAAGGTGGGAGTGACCATGAGTCTCTCTAATTGGAAGTAACAATGATTATCTTATGGTGGAAGTAACCTTGACTCTCTTAAGGTAGGATTGACCATGAGTCTGTCTAAGTGGAAGTAATCATAACTAGCTTATGATGGGAGTAACTATGACTCTCTTATGGCAGGAGTAACAATGACTCTCTTAAGCTGGGAGTAACCATGACTCTCTTAAAGTGGGAGTAACAGTGACTCTCAAGCTGGGAGTAACCATGACTCTCTTAAAGTGGGAGTAACAATGACTCTCTAGCTGGGAGTAACCATGACTCTCTTAAGGTGGGAGTGACCATGAGTCTCTCTAATTGGAAGTAACCATGATTATCTTATGGTGGGAGTAACCTTGACTCTCTTAAGGTAGGATTGACCATGAGTCTGTCTAAGTGGAAGTAATCATAACTAGCTTATGATGGGAGTAACTATGACTCTCTTATGGCAGGAGTAACAATGACTCTCTTAAGCTGGGAGTAACCATGACTCTCTTAAAGTGGGAGTAACAATGGCTCTCAAGCTGGGAGTAACCATGACTCTCTTAAGGTGGGAGTGACCATGAGTCTCTCTAATTGGAAGTAACCATAACTATCTTATGGTGGGAGTAACCATGACTCTCTTAAGGTAGGATTGACCATGAGTCTGTCTAAGTGGAAGTAATCATAACTAGCTTATTATGGGAGTAACTATGACTCTCTTATGGCAGGAGTAACAATGACTCTCTTAAGCTGGGAGTAACCATGACTCTCTTAAAGTGGGAGTAACAGTGACTCTCAAGCTGGGAGTAACCATGACTCTCTTAAAGTGGGAGTAACAATGACTCTCTAGCTGAGAGTAACCATTACTCTCTTAAGGTGGGAGTGACCATGAGTCTCTCTAATTGGAAGTAACCATGATTATCTTATGGTGGGAGTAACCTTGACTCTCTTAAGGTAGGATTGACCATGAGTCTGTCTAAGTGGAAGTAATCATAACTAGCTTATGATGGGAGTAACTATGACTCTCTTATGGCAGGAGTAACAATGACTCTCTTAAGCTGGGAGTAACCATGACTCTCTTAAAGTGGGAGTAACAATGACTCTCTAGCTGGGAGTAACCATGACTCTCTTAAGGTGGGAGTGACCATGAGTCTCTCTAATTGGAAGTAACCATGATTATCTTATGGTGGGAGTAACCTTGACTCTCTTAAGGTGGGAGTGACCATGAGTCTCTCTAATTGGAAGTAACCATGATTATCTTATGGTGGGAGTAACCTTGACTCTCTTAAGGTAGGATTGACCATGAGTCTGTCTAAGTGGAAGTAATCATAACTAGCTTATGATGGGAGTAACTATGACTCTCTTATGGCAGGAGTAACAATGACTCTCTTAAGCTGGGAGTAACCATGACTCTCTTAAAGTGGGAGTAACAATGACTCTCAAGCTGGGAGTAACCATGACTCTCTTAAGGTGGGAGTGACCATGAGTCTCTCTAATTGGAAGTAACCATAACTATCTTATGGTGGGAGTAACCATGACTCTCTTAAGGTAGGATTGACCATGAGTCTCTCTAATTGGAAGTAACCATGATTATCTTATGGTGGGAGTAACCATGACTCTCTTAAGGTGGGAGTGACCATGAGTCTCTCTAATTGGAAGTAACAATGATTATCTTATGGTGGAAGTAACCTTGACTCTCTTAAGGTAGGATTGACCATGAGTCTGTCTAAGTGGAAGTAATCATAACTAGCTTATGATGGGAGTAACTATGACTCTCTTATGGCAGGAGTAACAATGACTCTCTTAAGCTGGGAGTAACCATGACTCTCTTAAAGTGGGAGTAACAGTGACTCTCAAGCTGGGAGTAACCATGACTCTCTTAAAGTGGGAGTAACAATGACTCTCTAGCTGGGAGTAACCATGACTCTCTTAAGGTGGGAGTGACCATGAGTCTCTCTAATTGGAAGTAACCATGATTATCTTATGGTGGGAGTAACCTTGACTCTCTTAAGGTAGGATTGACCATGAGTCTGTCTAAGTGGAAGTAATCATAACTAGCTTATGATGGGAGTAACTATGACTCTCTTATGGCAGGAGTAACAATGACTCTCTTAAGCTGGGAGTAACCATGACTCTCTTAAAGTGGGAGTAACAATGGCTCTCAAGCTGGGAGTAACCATGACTCTCTTAAGGTGGGAGTGACCATGAGTCTCTCTAATTGGAAGTAACCATAACTATCTTATGGTGGGAGTAACCATGACTCTCTTAAGGTAGGATTGACCATGAGTCTGTCTAAGTGGAAGTAATCATAACTAGCTTATTATGGGAGTAACTATGACTCTCTTATGGCAGGAGTAACAATGACTCTCTTAAGCTGGGAGTAACCATGACTCTCTTAAAGTGGGAGTAACAGTGACTCTCAAGCTGGGAGTAACCATGACTCTCTTAAAGTGGGAGTAACAATGACTCTCTAGCTGAGAGTAACCATTACTCTCTTAAGGTGGGAGTGACCATGAGTCTCTCTAATTGGAAGTAACCATGATTATCTTATGGTGGGAGTAACCTTGACTCTCTTAAGGTAGGATTGACCATGAGTCTGTCTAAGTGGAAGTAATCATAACTAGCTTATGATGGGAGTAACTATGACTCTCTTATGGCAGGAGTAACAATGACTCTCTTAACCCTCTAATGCATGAATTATGTTTTTGCATAAAAAAAAAAAAAAAATCTTATTTTCTTGAAGACTTAAGATAACAGATTAACAAACAAAAATTTTTTTTTTTAAAAACCCACCCCCTTAGCAGATTTTATTTTGTTGCCTCAGGGCAACGCTATGCAGTATAGGTAGTAAATCACAGAGAAAAATGTAATATTGTCTCAATGTTTATTAGGGAAATCAAGAGGGAACTGGCACTCTTTTCAATTAATAATGGGTTTCAAATATTTAATTGTAGTATTTGGTCCATTTACACACATCAAACAGTGGTAATTTTCCTTTTAAAAATAATGTAACAAATCTCAAACCTCTTTCTGGGGTCCATTCTTCATCACTGTCACTTTCCTCAAGCTCACTGTCCTCACTAATAAATCCATTGTTGGGTATGATTCTGACTGATAGCTCCTTTCTACCATAAAATGTCCCTGCGTCCATTTTCCTGTAAACATCAGTGCAGAAAAGCAAAAACACTGATTTTGGCCTTCAAGAAAGACACATATCTACCATTAGCATTGCTATTGCACTGAACACTAGCCTGTAAAAGTACAATTTAATTATTATTATTATTATTTTACCATATTGTGCACAAATAACATGTAATGATGTGTGATAACATCCAAACACATTGTCAGCAAAGACCTCCATAAAAAGTACCCCTTATCGCATAACGTTGCCCTGAGGCAACAAGAAGAAAAACTGAATTTCTAAACATGCTAAATTAAAAAAAAGTTAATAAAACTTGACAAACAACTTCTCTACACCTTCATGCACATACATATATTTTTTATTTACAGTTCATGTCATTGTAAATAAGATTACTGAAGCAAATAATCTTCCCTTCTTCTCACACCATGTGCTCATGTGACCACATGTCAGAAAAGGAAGCCCCGCCTTCAAATGATGCTTGATAGTGACTCCCACACCTTATTGGACCACTCTATAGCAATCATTTGACCATTTTGATTGGTTACAATTATTTAAAGAAACATGTGCTGGAAATTAAACTTAAAAACACTTTCCGTTGCCTGAGAGCAACGCTATGCAGTAGAGGGTTAAGCTGGGAGTAACCATGACTCTCTTAAAGTGGGAGTAACAATGACTCTCTAGCTGGGAGTAACCATGACTCTCTTAAGGTGGGAGTGACCATGAGTCTCTCTAATTGGAAGTAACCATGATTATCTTATGGTGGGAGTAACCTTGACTCTCTTAAGGTAGGATTGACCATGAGTCTGTCTAAGTGGAAGTAATCATAACTAGCTTATGATGGGAGTAACTATGACTCTCTTATGGCAGGAGTAACAATGACTCTCTTAAGCTAGGAGTAACCATGACTCTCTTAAAGTGGGAGTAACAATGACTCTCAAGCTGGGAGTAACCATGACTCTCTTAAGGTGGGAGTGACCATGAGTCTCTCTAATTGGAAGTAACCATGATTATCTTATGGTGGGAGTAACCTTGACTCTCTTAAGGTAGGATTGACCATGAGTCTGTCTAAGTGGAAGTAATCATAACTAGCTTATGATGGGAGTAACTATGACTCTATTATGGCAGGAGTAACAATGACTTTCTGAAGCTAGGAGTAACCATGACTCTCTTAAAGTGGGAGTAACAATGACTCTCTAGCTGAGAGTAACCATGACTCTCTTAAGGTGGGAGTGACCATGAGTCTCTCTAATTGGAAGTAACCATGATTATCTTATGATGGGAGTAACTATGACTCTATTATGGCAGGAGTAACAATGACTTTCTGAAGCTGGGAGTAACAATGACTCTCTAGCTGAGAGTAACCATGACTCTCTTAAGATGGGAGTGACCATGAGTCTCTCTAAGTGGAAGTAACAATAACTATCTTATGGTGGGAGTAACTATGACTCTATTATGGCAGGAGTAACAATTACTTTCTGAAGCTGGGAGTAACCATGACTCTCTTAAAGTGGGAGTAACAATGACTCTCTAGCTGGGAGTAACCATGACTCTCTTAAGGTGGGAGTGACCATGAGTCTCTCTAATTTGAAGTAACCATGATTATCTTATGGTGGGAGTAACCTTGACTCTCTTAAGGTAGGATTGACCATGAGTCTCTCTAAGTGGAAGTAATCATAACTAGCTTATGATGGGAGTAACTATGACTCTATTATGGCAGGAGTAACAATGACTTTCTGAAGCTAGGAGTAACCATGACTCTCTTAAAGTGGGAGTAACAATGACTCTCATGCTGGGAGTAACCATGACTCTCTTAAGGTGGGAGTGACCATGAGTCTCTCTAATTGGAAGTAACCATGATTATCTTATGGTGGGAGTAACCTTGACTCTCTTAAGGTAGGATTGACCATGAGTCTGTCTAAGTGGAAGTAATCATAACTAGCTTATGATGGGAGTAACTATGACTCTCTTATGGCAGGAGTAACAATGACTCTCTTAAGCTGGGAGTAACCATGACTCTCTTAAAGTGGGAGTAACAATGACTCTCTAGCTGGGAGTAACCATGACTCTCTTAAGGTGGGAGTGACCATGAGTCTCTCTAATTGGAAGTAACCATGATTATCTTATGGTGGGAGTAACCTTGACTCTCTTAAGGTAGGATTGACCATGAGTCTGTCTAAGTGGAAGTAATCATAACTAGCTTATGATGGGAGTAACTATGACTCTCTTATGGCAGGAGTAACAATGACTCTCTTAAGCTGGGAGTAACCATGACTCTCTTAAAGTGGGAGTAACAGTGACTCTCAAGCTGGGAGTAACCATGACTCTCTTAAGGTAGGATTGACCATGAGTCTCTCTAAGAGGAAGTAACAATAACTATCTTATGGTGGGAGTAACTATGACTCTATTATGGCAGGAGTAACAATGACTTTCTGAAGCTGGGAGTAACCATGACTGTCTTAAAGTGGGAGTAACAATGACTCTCTAGCTGAGAGTAACCATGACTCTCTTAAGGTGGGAGTGACCATGAGTCTCTCTAATTGGAAGTAACCATGATTATCTTATGGTGGGAGTAACCTTGACTCTCTTAAGGTAGGATTGACCATGAGTCTGTCTAAGTGGAAGTAATCATAACTAGCTTATGATGGGAGTAACTATGACTCTCTTAGGGCAGGAGTAACAATGACTCTCTTAAGCTGGGAGTAACCATGACTCTCTTAAAGTGGGAGTAACAATGACTCTCAAGCTGGGAGTAACCATGACTCTCTTAAGGTGGGAGTGACCATGAGTCTCTCTAATTGGAAGTAACCATGATTATCTTATGGTGGGAGTAACCTTGACTCTCTTAAGGTAGGATTGACCATGAGTCTGTCTAAGTGGAAGTAATCATAACTAGCTTATGATGGGAGTAACTATGACTCTCTTATGGCAGGAGTAACAATGACTCTCTTAAGCTGGGAGTAACCATGACTCTCTTAAAGTGGGAGTAACAATGACTCTCTAGCTGGGAGTAACCATGACTCTCTTAAGGTGGGAGTGACCATGAGTCTCTCTAATTGGAAGTAACCATGATTATCTTATGGTGGGAGTAACCTTGACTCTCTTAAGGTAGGATTGACCATGAGTCTCTCTAATTGGAAGTAACCATGATTATCTTATGGTGGGAGTAACCATGACTCTCTTAAGGTGGGAGTGACCATGAGTCTCTCAAATTGGAAGTAACAATGATTATCTTATGGTGGAAGTAACCTTGACTCTCTTAAGGTAGGATTGACCATGAGTCTGTCTAAGTGGAAGTAATCATAACTAGCTTATGATGGGAGTAACTATGACTCTATTATGGCAGGAGTAACAATGACTTTCTGAAGCTGGGAGTAACCATGACTCTCTTAAAGTGGGAGTAACAATGACTCTCTAGCTGGGAGTAACCATGACTCTCTTAAGGTGGGAGTGACCATGAGTCTCTCTAATTGGAAGTAACCATGATTATCTTATGGTGGGAGTAACCTTGACTCTCTTAAGGTAGGATTGACCATGAGTCTGTCTAAGTGGAAGTAATCATAACTAGCTTATGATGGGAGTAACTATGACTCTCTTATGGCAGGAGTAACAATGACTCTCTTAAGCTGGGAGTAACCATGACTCTCTTAAAGTGGGAGTAACAGTGACTCTCAAGCTGGGAGTAACCATGACTCTCTTAAAGTGGGAGTAACAATGACTCTCTAGCTGGGAGTAACCATGACTCTCTTAAGGTGGGAGTGACCATGAGTCTCTCTAATTGGAAGTAACCATGATTATCTTATGGTGGGAGTAACCTTGACTCTCTTAAGGTAGGATTGACCATGAGTCTGTCTAAGTGGAAGTAATCATAACTAGCTTATGATGGGAGTAACTATGACTCTCTTATGGCAGGAGTAACAATGACTCTCTTAAGCTGGGAGTAACCATGACTCTCTTAAAGTGGGAGTAACAATGACTCTCAAGCTGGGAGTAACCATGACTCTCTTAAGGTGGGAGTGACCATGAGTCTCTCTAATTGGAAGTAACCATAACTATCTTATGGTGGGAGTAACCATGACTCTCTTAAGGTAGGATTGACCATGAGTCTCTCTAATTGGAAGTAACCATGATTATCTTATGGTGGGAGTAACCATGACTCTCTTAAGGTGGGAGTGACCATGAGTCTCTCTAATTGGAAGTAACAATGATTATCTTATGGTGGAAGTAACCTTGACTCTCTTAAGGTAGGATTGACCATGAGTCTGTCTAAGTGGAAGTAATCATAACTAGCTTATGATGGGAGTAACTATGACTCTCTTATGGCAGGAGTAACAATGACTCTCTTAAGCTGGGAGTAACCATGACTCTCTTAAAGTGGGAGTAACAATGGCTCTCAAGCTGGGAGTAACCATGACTCTCTTAAGGTGGGAGTGACCATGAGTCTCTCTAATTGGAAGTAACCATAACTATCTTATGGTGGGAGTAACCATGACTCTCTTAAGGTAGGATTGACCATGAGTCTGTCTAAGTGGAAGTAATCATAACTAGCTTATGATGGGAGTAACTATGACTCTCTTATGGCAGGAGTAACAATGACTCTCTTAAGCTGGGAGTAACCATGACTCTCTTAAAGTGGGAGTAACAATGGCTCTCAAGCTGGGAGTAACCATGACTCTCTTAAGGTGGGAGTGACCATGAGTCTCTCTAATTGGAAGTAACCATAACTATCTTATGGTGGGAGTAACCATGACTCTCTTAAGGTAGGATTGACCATGAGTCTGTCTAAGTGGAAGTAATCATAACTAGCTTATTATGGGAGTAACTATGACTCTCTTATGGCAGGAGTAACAATGACTCTCTTAAGCTGGGAGTAACCATGACTCTCTTAAAGTGGGAGTAACAGTGACTCTCAAGCTGGGAGTAACCATGACTCTCTTAAAGTGGGAGTAACAATGACTCTCTAGCTGAGAGTAACCATTACTCTCTTAAGGTGGGAGTGACCATGAGTCTCTCTAATTGGAAGTAACCATGATTATCTTATGGTGGGAGTAACCTTGACTCTCTTAAGGTAGGATTGACCATGAGTCTGTCTAAGTGGAAGTAATCATAACTAGCTTATGATGGGAGTAACTATGACTCTCTTATGGCAGGAGTAACAATGACTCTCTTAAGCTGGGAGTAACCATGACTCTCTTAAAGTGGGAGTAACAGTGACTCTCAAGCTGGGAGTAACCATGACTCTCTTAAAGTGGGAGTAACAATGACTCTCTAGCTGAGAGTAACCATTACTCTCTTAAGGTGGGAGTGACCATGAGTCTCTCTAATTGGAAGTAACCATGATTATCTTATGGTGGGAGTAACCTTGACTCTCTTAAGGTAGGATTGACCATGAGTCTGTCTAAGTGGAAGTAATCATAACTAGCTTATGATGGGAGTAACTATGACTCTCTTATGGCAGGAGTAACAATGACTCTCTTAAGCTAGGAGTAACCATGACTCTCTTAAAGTGGGAGTAACAATGACTCTCAAGCTGGGAGTAACCATGACTCTCTTAAGGTGGGAGTGACCATGAGTCTCTCTAATTGGAAGTAACCATGATTATCTTATGGTGGGAGTAACCTTGACTCTCTTAAGGTAGGATTGACCATGAGTCTGTCTAAGTGGAAGTAATCATAACTAGCTTATGATGGGAGTAACTATGACTCTATTATGGCAGGAGTAACAATGACTTTCTGAAGCTAGGAGTAACCATGACTCTCTTAAAGTGGGAGTAACAATGACTCTCTAGCTGAGAGTAACCATGACTCTCTTAAGGTGGGAGTGACCATGAGTCTCTCTAATTGGAAGTAACCATGATTATCTTATGATGGGAGTAACTATGACTCTATTATGGCAGGAGTAACAATGACTTTCTGAAGCTGGGAGTAACAATGACTCTCTAGCTGAGAGTAACCATGACTCTCTTAAGATGGGAGTGACCATGAGTCTCTCTAAGTGGAAGTAACAATAACTATCTTATGGTGGGAGTAACTATGACTCTATTATGGCAGGAGTAACAATTACTTTCTGAAGCTGGGAGTAACCATGACTCTCTTAAAGTGGGAGTAACAATGACTCTCTAGCTGGGAGTAACCATGACTCTCTTAAGGTGGGAGTGACCATGAGTCTCTCTAATTTGAAGTAACCATGATTATCTTATGGTGGGAGTAACCTTGACTCTCTTAAGGTAGGATTGACCATGAGTCTGTCTAAGTGGAAGTAATCATAAAGTGGAAGTAACCATAACTATCTTATGGTGGGAGTAACCATGACTCTCTTAAGGTAGGATTGACCATGAGTCTCTCTAATTGGAAGTAACCATGATTATCTTATGGTGGGAGTAACCTTGACTCTCTTAAGGTAGGATTGACCATGAGTCTCTCTAAGTGGAAGTAAAAATAACTATCTTATGGTGGGAGTAACTATGACTCTCTTATGGCAGGAGTAACAATGACTCTCTTAAGCTGGGAGTAACCATTACTCTCTTAAAGTGGGAGTAACAATGACTCTCTAGCTGAGAGTAACCATGACTATCTTAAGGTGGGAGTGACCATGAGTCTCTCTAATTGGAAGTAACCATGATTATCTTATGGTGGGAGTAACCTTGACTCTCTTAAGGTAGGATTGACCATGAGTCTGTCTAAGTGGAAGTAATCATAACTAGCTTATGATGGGAGTAACTATGACTCTCTTAGGGCAGGAGTAACAATGACTCTCTTAAGCTGGGAGTAACCATGACTCTCTTAAAGTGGGAGTAACAATGACTCTCAAGCTGGGAGTAACCATGACTCTCTTAAGGTGGGAGTGACCATGAGTCTCTCTAATTGGAAGTAACCATGATTATCTTATGGTGGGAGTAACCTTGACTCTCTTAAGGTAGGATTGACCATGAGTCTGTCTAAGTGGAAGTAATCATAACTAGCTTATGATGGGAGTAACTATGACTCTCTTATGGCAGGAGTAACAATGACTCTCTTAAGCTGGGAGTAACCATGACTCTCTTAAAGTGGGAGTAACAATGACTCTCTAGCTGGGAGTAACCATGACTCTCTTAAGGTGGGAGTGACCATGAGTCTCTCTAATTGGAAGTAACCATGATTATCTTATGGTGGGAGTAACCTTGACTCTCTTAAGGTAGGATTGACCATGAGTCTCTCTAATTGGAAGTAACCATGATTATATTATGGTGGGAGTAACCATGACTCTCTTAAGGTGGGAGTGACCATGAGTCTCTCTAATTGGAAGTAACAATGATTATCTTATGGTGGAAGTAACCTTGACTCTCTTAAGGTAGGATTGACCATGAGTCTGTCTAAGTGGAAGTAATCATAACTAGCTTATGATGGGAGTAACTATGACTCTATTATGGCAGGAGTAACAATGACTTTCTGAAGCTGGGAGTAACCATGACTCTCTTAAAGTGGGAGTAACAATGACTCTCTAGCTGGGAGTAACCATGACTCTCTTAAGGTGGGAGTGACCATGAGTCTCTCTAATTGGAAGTAACCATGATTATCTTATGGTGGGAGTAACCTTGACTCTCTTAAGGTAGGATTGACCATGAGTCTGTCTAAGTGGAAGTAATCATAACTAGCTTATGATGGGAGTAACTATGACTCTCTTATGGCAGGAGTAACAATGACTCTCTTAAGCTGGGAGTAACCATGACTCTCTTAAGGTAGGATTGACCATGAGTCTCTCTAATTGGAAGTAACCATGATTATCTTATGGTGGGAGTAACCTTGACTCTCTTAAGGTAGGATTGACCATGAGTCTCTCTAAGTGGAAGTAAAAATAACTATCTTATGGTGGGAGTAACTATGACTCTCTTATGGCAGGAGTAACAATGACTCTCTTAAGCTGGGAGTAACCATTACTCTCTTAAAGTGGGAGTAACAATGACTCTCTAGCTGGGAGTAACCATGACTCTCTTAAGGTGGGAGTGACCATGAGTCTCTCTAATTGGAAGTAACCATGATTATCTTATGGTGGGAGTAACCTTGACTCTCTTAAGGTAGGATTGACCATGAGTCTGTCTAAGTGGAAGTAATCATAACTAGCTTATGATGGGAGTAACTATGACTCTCTTATGGCAGGAGTAACAATGACTCTCTTAAGCTGGGAGTAACCATGACTGTCTTAAAGTGGGAGTAACAATGACTCTCTAGCTGAGAGTAACCATGACTCTCTTAAGGTGGGAGTGACCATGAGTCTCTCTAATTGGAAGTAACCATGATTATCTTATGGTGGGAGTAACCTTGACTCTCTCCTATTCTACCATTACCTCTCGGTTCTAAGATGGCGCCTGTGATTCATTCGGCATGCCGTCGGTCTTGGTTTGTTTTCTATGTTGTAATCCTGCTCTTTGCATTTCGGGTGCAGAGGGCCAGCTCTCTCCGAGTGTATGAGCATGACTTTCTTTTAAGTCTTCGGGAGTCGGCGGTGGATGTTTGCGGAGGCTATACGGGTGGTAAATGGTCTTGTAATCCTCTATTATCTGAACGCGCATCGGTCTGCCTATGCGGATTGTCGGAGCTCTGTCGCAACAGAAGGAAACGGAGGAGGAGACGAGGCAAGCGCGCTGGGGTGGCTGTGACACGGAGACTGGAGCGTGCGATTGCACGTGCTTCAGCGGCTCGTCTGAACTTATCTTCGAGCTCAGCGGCTGACTTCATCGACCCATCTCCCTGGGGTTTATCTTCGTGCTATCGGGATGTAAGGTACTCTTACCTGGTTGTGGTTTCTCCGCGTCGCTGGGTGTGGTCAACGGGGATCGAAGACTCGCAGCGACGTTTCGGGAAAAGAGGGGTTAACCCTGTGAATCTTCGCTCCCTGGAATATGTGCCAATCTTACATAAACGAAGTGAGCCGGCCACAGGTTCAATTACTAAGATAGCCCTTTTGAACACACGATCTATAAATAACAAAACATTCTTAATTAATGATTTTATCACTTCACGCGGTTTGGATTTTTTCTTATTGACTGAAACCTGGCTTAATGACTGTAATCGTGGCTCTCTCGTTGAAGCTTCACCTAGAGACTATAACGCTTTCAACTCTCCAAGGACTGGGGGGCGGGGAGGGGGGATTGCAACAATTTTTAAGAATTCTTTTAAATGTAGGCTGGTAACAGTTGACAAGTATGTTAGTTTTGAAGTACAAGTGTTTAAAGTCGCCCTGGTAAAACCCGTTATGTTTGCATTAATATATAGACCTCCCAGCTTTAACAGGGAGTTTATAAGGGAGTTTTCGGAGTTTTTATCCTTCATGACTACTTGTGGTGACAGCCTTGTTATATTGGGCGATTTTAATATTCATATTTGTTGCCCTGAGAAGCCCTTAGTTCAGGATTTCCTGTTACTGTTGGATTCCTTCAACTTGACGCAGTCGGTGGCTGGTGCAACACATAAACAGGGGCACACTCTTGATTTGGTATTGTCCTGGGGTGTCCCGGTGGGTGATCTGTCTATAGAGAATCTGGGATTATCAGATCACTTTGTTATTTCGTTTAATGTCACTATCGCTAGGCGGCTAGCGGGGCCAGGGGTAGTTGGTCGTCGTGCCCGGGCCATAAATGCTGTTTCTGTTTCTAAGTTTTCAGAGCAGTACAATACTCACAAGCTAGCAAACAAGCTCATTTCTCCAAATCAGAGTGTAGAAGAGCGTGTTGTAGAGTTTAATACGGGGTGCAACCATATATTGGATTGTATCGCCCCCTGGAGACAGGTAAAAGCAAAAAATATATCCCAGCCATGGCTTTCTGATGAGAGTCGTTTGTTGAGGCAAAAATGGAGGCAGGCAGAGAGGAAATGGTTGAAAGACAGACTGCAGGTCTCGTTCGAGATTTTAAGAGAGCGTATGTTGTCTTATCAGCAGTTTGTAAAAGCGGCTAAGGCGAAACATTTTTCGGATTTAATCTCAAAAAACCAGCATAGCCCAAAAATTTTATTCCGTGTGATTAATTCTGTTATGAGTCCTGCCAGTCACAATGTTTTTGAGCATACAGGGAGAGCCTGTGAAAAGTTTGTGCAGTTTTTTATGGACAAAATCACAGCTATTAGAGCAGGCATCTCTAATTCTGTCAGTGTTCAAAGCAGCCTGGAACTACCATTCAATTCGGGCGCTGGGGGTCAGTTGACCACATTTGAGCCGGTCTCTTCATCTGAGTTGCTGGATATCATCCGACATCTGAAGCCAGCTTTCTGCACGTTGGACATTCTACCGCCCCGACTGTTAATTCAGGTGTGGGACGTGGTGGGGCCCACTATTACAGTTTTAGTAAATCAGAGTCTTACGGAGGGGCAAGTGCCATCTTACTTCAAGCACGCTCTTGTAGTTCCGCTTTTAAAGAAAACAAGTTTAGACCCCTCTGTATTAAACAACTACAGACCAATTTCTAAGGTACCTTTCTTATCCAAAATGCTAGAGAAGGTGGTACTTAAGCAACTCTCTTTATTTTTAAATAAAAATAATATCTTTGATACTTTTCAGTCAGGTTTTAGATCGCAACATAGTACAGAAACCGCCCTTCTTAGGGTGTCGAACGACTTGCTTTTATCTGTAGACTCAGGGAATTGCACAGCGCTAGTTCTGCTGGACCTTAGTGCAGCCTTCGATACAGTGGACCACAGGGTTCTCCTGGAACGATTGAGTAAGTGGGTGGGTATTGGGGGATCTGTGTTAGCCTGGTTCGACTCCTATTTACAGGGGAGAACCTGTGCGGTGGAAATAGGGACTTCTATCTCTTCCGCTCACCCCGTTGTGTGTGGGGTTCCTCAAGGCTCATGCCTCGGCCCCGTCCTGTTCTCATTATATATGCTCCCACTGGGTTTAATCTGTCAGAGACATGGAGTAGCTTACCACTGTTATGCTGATGACACCCAGTTGTATTTTCCTTTGAACTCTGAGGGCAATTCTAATGGGTCTGCTCTCTTCAAATGCCTGGATGAGATAAGGCAGTGGATGGCAGATAGTTTCCTTCAGCTCAATGAGTCTAAATTCGAAGTGGTGGTGTTCGGCCCACCGAAGCTAGCTAAACAGCTCTCTGAGGATCTGGGCATCCTAGCTTCAAATGTTAAGACTCAAGTCCGAAACCTTGGAGTGATCTTCGACGCCGAATTAAAATTTGATAAACAGATTAATGCGGTGGTGAAGGGTAGCTTTTTTCAGCTCAGAGGTATTGCTAGATTGAAAGGCTTCCTGTCCTCCAAAGACATGGAAACTGTTATCCATGCTTTTATCTCATCCAGATTGGATTACTGCAATTCTTTGTACATGGGGGTGTCTAAAAAGTCCCTGGCACGTCTGCAGCTAGTGCAGAATGCAGCGGCCAGATTGCTGACTGGAACCAGAAAACATTTAAGTATCTCTCCAGTACTGGCGTCTTTGCACTGGCTCCCTGTGGAG
Organism: Romanogobio albipinnatus; assembly: GCA_023566225.1. NCBI lineage: Eukaryota > Metazoa > Chordata > Actinopteri > Cypriniformes > Gobionidae > Romanogobio > Romanogobio albipinnatus. The sequence goes on from JAKRKY010000026.1 coordinate 575,745, forward strand.
TACAGGGTCCAATACAAGGTCCTTTTAACGGTTTTTAAAGGCTTACATGGACAAGCCCCTGTTTACATCTCAGAGTTATTACAGCATCATTATACCCCCAGACCACTAAGATCATCGCAAAGCTTATTGTTAAAGGCTCCGAAATCTCGCCTGAAAACAAAGGGAGATCGAGCCTTCTCGGTGGCGGCACCGAGGCTATGGAATGGTCTCCCGGTTTACATCAAGTCCTGTGACTCCATCGATGGTTTTAAGTCTATGTTAAAGACACATTTATTTTCCGTTGCTTTCAACTGTCCTTAGTCTTATGTGGTTGAATGATTTGTGTCTATGGATGTCTGTTTTTACTACTGTACTGTGGAATCTGTAAAGCACTTTGGTCAACTTGTGTTGTTTTAAATGTGCTGTATAAATAAATTTTTGATTGATTGATTGATTGATTAAGGTAGGATTGACCATGAGTCTGTCTAAGTGGAAGTAATCATAACTAGCTTATGATGGGAGTAACTATGACTCTCTTAGGGCAGGAGTAACAATGACTCTCTTAAGCTGGGAGTAACCATGACTCTCTTAAAGTGGGAGTAACAATGACTCTCAAGCTGGGAGTAACCATGACTCTCTTAAGGTGGGAGTGACCATGAGTCTCTCTAATTGGAAGTAACCATGATTATCTTATGGTGGGAGTAACCTTGACTCTCTTAAGGTAGGATTGACCATGAGTCTGTCTAAGTGGAAGTAATCATAACTAGCTTATGATGGGAGTAACTATGACTCTCTTATGGCAGGAGTAACAATGACTCTCTTAAGCTGGGAGTAACCATGACTCTCTTAAAGTGGGAGTAACAATGACTCTCTAGCTGAGAGTAACCATGACTCTCTTAAGGTGGGAGTGACCATGAGTCTCTCTAATTGGAAGTAACCATGATTATCTTATGGTGGGAGTAACCTTGACTCTCTTAAGGTAGGATTGACCATGAGTCTCTCTAATTGGAAGTAACCATGATTATCTTATGGTGGGAGTAACCATGACTCTCTTAAGGTGGGAGTGACCATGAGTCTCTCTAATTGGAAGTAACAATGATTATCTTATGGTGGAAGTAACCTTGACTCTCTTAAGGTAGGATTGACCATGAGTCTGTCTAAGTGGAAGTAATCATAACTAGCTTATGATGGGAGTAACTATGACTCTATTATGGCAGGAGTAACAATGACTTTCTGAAGCTGGGAGTAACCATGACTCTCTTAAAGTGGGAGTAACAATGACTCTCTAGCTGGGAGTAACCATGACTCTCTTAAGGTGGGAGTGACCATGAGTCTCTCTAATTGGAAGTAACCATGATTATCTTATGGTGGGAGTAACCTTGACTCTCTTAAGGTAGGATTGACCATGAGTCTGTCTAAGTGGAAGTAATCATAACTAGCTTATGATGGGAGTAACTATGACTCTCTTATGGCAGGAGTAACAATGACTCTCTTAAGCTGGGAGTAACCATGACTCTCTTAAAGTGGGAGTAACAGTGACTCTCAAGCTGGGAGTAACCATGACTCTCTTAAAGTGGGAGTAACAATGACTCTCTAGCTGGGAGTAACCATGACTCTCTTAAGGTGGGAGTGACCATGAGTCTCTCTAATTGGAAGTAACCATGATTATCTTATGGTGGGAGTAACCTTGACTCTCTTAAGGTAGGATTGACCATGAGTTTCTCTAAGTGGAAGTAACAATAACTATCTTATGGTGGGAGTAACTATGACTCTATTATGGCAGGAGTAACAATGACTTTCTGAAACTGGGAGTAACCATGACTCTCTTAAAGTGGGAGTAACAATGACTCTCTAGCTGAGAGTAACCATGACTCTCTTAAGGTGGGAGTGACCATGAGTCTCTCTAATTGGAAGTAACCATAATTATCTTATGGTGGGAGTAACCTTGACTCTCTTAAGGTAGGATTGACCATGAGGCTCTCTAATTGGAAGTAACCATGATTATCTTATGGTGGGAGTAACCTTGACTCTCTTAAGGTAGGATTGACCATGAGTCTCTCTAAGTGGAAGTAACCATGACTCTCTTAAAGTGGGAGTAACTATGACTCTATTATGGCAGGAGTAACAATGACTTTCTGAAGCTGGGAGTAACCATGACTCTCTTAAAGTGGGAGTAACAATGACTCTCTAGCTGGGAGTAACCATGACTCTCTTAAGGTGGGAGTGACCATGAGTCTCTCTAATTGGAAGTAACCATGATTATCTTATGGTGGGAGTAACCTTGACTCTCTTAAGGTAGGATTGACCATCAGTCTCTCTAATTGGAAGTAACCATGATTATCTTATGGTGGGAGTAACCTTGACTCTCTTAAGGTAGGATTGACCATGAGTTTCTCTAAGTGGAAGTAACAATAACTATCTTATGGTGGGAGTAACTATGACTCTATTATGGCAGGAGTAACAATGACTTTCTGAAACTGGGAGTAACCATGACTCTCTTAAAGTGGGAGTAACAATGACTCTCTGGCTGAGAGTAACCATGACTCTCTTAAGGTGGGAGTGACCATGAGTCTCTCTAATTGGAAGTAACCATAATTATCTTATGGTGGGAGTAACCTTGACTCTCTTAAGGTAGGATTGACCATGAGTCTCTCTAAGTGGAAGTAACCATGACTCTCTTAAAGTGGGAGTAACTATGACTCTATTATGGCAGGAGTAACCAGGGCTTAAAAACGGAAAAAAATATCAATCGGTTCACTCCGAGCAGAATCGATATTATAGCGTTTTGGTTTTTGCGTTCCTCAATAAACATTACTGTTCCGAAAACGGTTTGATATGAAAAAATACCGGTTAATAACGTTATTTAATGAAGCCTATACTTTAAACAAATATGTATAAATTTTAAACAAATATGTATAAATAGACTTATTTTCACTCAATAATAATATAACACATGGTAATTAAACTTGAATATTTATTTAATAACATTTTTAAAACCAGAAATACATGCATTAATTACAAGGCATAAACAGCGGACCTGTTTTAATGGAGCGTTAGACAATCGAAAGTGGCCTCTAATGCCGAATTATTTTCAGAAGAGTGATAACATTCTTTGTACATAACTTTTTTTCAACACGACTTGTTTTAAAAAATGCATGAATAAAGAATAAATAAACTGGATAACCATTGCTCTTTTAATGCACCGTCAACTGCTAATTTCAAAGCAAACACTGCGCAACACGTTCTTGCATCACATAATCAAATTCAGTCAGCTAATAAAGCTTGCATTTAATGCAATATAACATACCATTTAATACGAAGCATCAACCGTCTATATAGAAAACATTGACCTGTCCTGTATTGGCAATCTGAAAGACTATAGGAAAAATGTTTGATAGATGCTATAGCCTACTTGGATAGGCTTAAACGGAATCCATAAACTATCCTAAATCAGTCTATTTGAGCTTAAAGTCCGTACTGCTTATTTAAACGTTCGAAAAGAATGTCCTCCAATACCTGCACATTCATTGTAGACCTCAGCGGGGAAAGAAATGTACTTGAGGCATGAAAATGCGCGCTCACACTGACTTGCATTACCGGGAGATTCATAGATGATGGTGCGCGGGCATTTCACTCACGCTTGATCCGTCAACGTCACATGCTGTACTACTCATTTCATGATTGGTCACTGCCAAATTAAAATATTAAAGAGAACGATAAAATAACGTTATTAACCGGTTAATGGTCATTTCAAATTAACGTTTCTGTTCAGAACGATTCAAATTGATTTTGATTTCGTTTCCGTTTTTGTTCCTCTTAAAATTTCGTTCGTTTCCGGTTTTCGTTTTCGTTCCTTGAACCGGTTCAGAGCCCTGATTATGATATTCAGTAAAACACAATTTAAAACTTGTATCATTGTGAGACAGGTTTGTTGTTTTGGACTTTAGAAGACAAACATTGCCACATTTTACTGCTGTGAGTCTACAACTGAGGTGAAATCTTCATAGCTGGTGTAAACTCTGTTGTTCAGCCCTTTTGAGGTCCACATCATTTTAACAGGGCAAAAACTCTTCCTCTTGTATTTGTTTGTGTCCCTGTGTTGGCTGGTTGCACAGTGTACAAATAGGCATGTTTTGTATACGTGACAGCTTGGCTCCAACACTTGTACGGTTGCCTGTGAGTTTTCTTTTATAAAGTGTAGCCATGGCCTTCGTCTGCTGGACGTATCCAGAGTAACAACACTACCATGAGCACGGACGCTGTCACTCTCAAACTCCCCGAATTCTGGGAATCATCGGCTTCGGCATGGTTCGCGCAGACCGAAGCGTGATTCACGTTGCGTGAGATCACCGCGGATACAGCTAAATACTACTATGTTGTGTCAGCTCTCGGAAATACGCAGCATCCAGAGTGGCGAGCCTTATTACAAATCCTCCAGAAACTGACAAGTATACAGCGCTCAAAGCCCACTTGTTGAAAACATTTGAACTGTCAGATGCTGAGAGAGCCAACAATCACTGACTGTCGAAGACTAGCTGAGGAGGCCGATACGTTTTTCCTGGCGAGTCAGGGACATTGTGAGTCCACTTTTTTTCCTGCGCACATCGCTTCGGCGACACAGGATGACTGCACACTCACCACTGCCACCATTTCTCGTTGGCAACAGTTTTCTGGCCCTCAACAACCTTCAGGCTTGTGTTCGGCACATGCAAAGTTCGGAACCAAGGCCAACAAATGTCGCCCACAATATTATATTCAGACTGAAAATAATTATTCTCCACAGACCAAATTGGAATGAATAAATGTGATTCCAGTCTGTGTGTGTTAACCCTGCAAATTTGTAATATTTTGCCAGACTGCTCGTCTCGCCATTATATGGGCGTGCGTTTGAGCCAGCGGGGAATGAAAAGACAAAGGACCGGCGAGAGACTTCCCTCTGTCTCCATGTGCTCTACTTCTATTGGATAGTCGCGTCGCGTTCAACGGATTAATTTGCATAAAGTTGAGTTTCGGCCAGCTCTTTCGACGCGCGGCATTTGTTCTTCCCGCTTTGCGGGCGCGTTAAAGTCGCATGACGTCACCTATAGGAACAGAGTGGAGTGCGGCGCGGACAAGTGGATCAGCGCCGGTACAGATTTCGCGGCACGTCTCTAGAATCCTGTTCATAACACATCTTGAATGAATCGACTCAATGACTCGCTCATTAAGACCCACCTATGGGGGTTAAGTTTCATGTTTAAACATTATTTCCAGCATTTCTTAATTGTAGATTCAAACGTATTTAAAACACTCATAACATTTTTCAGTGTAAATTAGTTAATTGCATTAGTAACAGCTCTATAGTGTCTTATTCTAATTTAATTTATAGATACAATTTAATAAAATAAAATGAAATAAATGGAAAAATTGCCATATCACAAATATGCAGATTTAAATATGTCAAAGCTGATTGAACACTGGTGAGAATATTGCTTCAGAATAAATAATATTTACAACACACACACACACAAATCCAGACAAGCACATTTTTTACTCGGACAAGTGAGTGACAGGTTTACTCGTCCGACGGACAAGCACGTAAATGTCGAGCCCTGTGAGGCCAAAAAAAAAGTGTCTGGTAAAAAGTCACTGTGGCAAAAATTAATTTCAGGCCCTGATTGCCGTCACCGTGACATTATCCCCGCACCCCTCGTCCAGAACCAAAATAAAATATGAGTTTTCACTTTGGCTCGGAAATGTTCTTATAAAAAGTGTCACTGCCAGCTGATCCTTTTTGCCTCCCTTTAATTTGAATAAACCCATGCACATATTGGGCAATTTTGAAAAGTGCTTTGTTTGTAGGGAAAACATGACAGGCCTACAACACTGAACAAACTGCCTTATCCGATTAGCCTATTGAAAAATGAATTTGTTTCCAAGTGTGCAAATATGATCTGTTTAACTTAAAGGCAAATGTTTTGAATTTTCTGTTGTAGATGCTCTTACACAGCAGATGGGGACAGCCGCCGTCACCCAGTTTGCTTTTGCACAGGCTGTGCTAAAGTGTCTGCGCTATGGGCCAGACCGGGCAGGAGGGACTGGACGACAAACCAGTCAGACATCAGAGGACCATTAATTGTAAATAGGCTAAAGAGGACAAATAATGAAATAATAAATTAATTTGTTTTTACCTTAAACAGTGTGGTGTGGTCAGTGTTTTAGGCTATAGGCATACAAGCTTTCAAATGTGCCATCACTTTTCAACATCCTGGCTGTAGATAAGTCAGGATATTCATTATAGGCTATTTAATTTATGGCATTACATTTTCGTATGCCTAGCAATCATTTTCTATGGCTTAATAACGATTGAAATTTCATTGAAATCACGTTGATCCTTAGTTCAGTTGAAATGTCATCAATATTCCTGATAATTGAAATACCATTGAAATTCCGTTGATCTATGGACAGGATTTCAACGTTGTTTCAATATTAAATCAGGGTGCAAAATGATGTTGAATCAATGACTTATTGTTGACAACATAATGTTGATTTAACATTGTTTCAATGACTATTTGCTATCTGGGGCACTTGCTGCTATTGCACTTCTGGTTAGACCTAAACTGCATTTCGTTGCCTTGTACTTGTGTAATGACAATAAAGTTGAATCTAATCTAATCTATATATGTAATGCATAATATAGGCTACCATCAATGCAACGAAAGCTAGCATGGAGGAAGCCTATGAATAATGACAAACTACAGTCCCTGTGACTGTTTTCTATCACATATAAATGTGTGTGTGGCAGTTTCTGCAGTGACAGCTCTCCTACGCCAGTGTCTGAGTTCCTGCTTTATTTCATTCACTCCTTGCTTATAGTGCACTCAACTGCCATGCACTTTATAGCAGTAAACAAGTGAGCGATTCGGACACCGCGACAGAGTCGACACCGAGAGTCGGTTCCTGTGCGGGAGTCTCTGGCGACTCTGGGGCGATTCAGAGTCGAAGAATCGAGTCTTTAGGAGTCGACTCCCCATCACTAGAGTCTGCAGTGAGCGCGCTGAGGAGAGGTAAGCGCGAGCGAGCGGCGCTCCGTCAATATAAAGCTCTCACACGCTTCATCAAACACACAATATGCAGTAATATTGTTGCTCAGAGTGTTGCTAATGTCCTAGAAAGTGTTTAGTGAATGGATGGACAGGATGTGATAGTTGTATGCCCGAGTACAGCGGTGAGTGTGTGTGTGTGGTTAGTTGAGCTGATTAACACACACTGAAAACACTGCTCATTGCTCTGCTCTCTCTTTAGTCCAGTCAGTGGACACTCGAGATGAACTCTTGACCGCCGCTGGGGCTTCACTGACACTCAGCTCCACATTAAAGCAACACACACACTTTATGGAGGGATTTTTAATTGTTCTCAAGTAAAGTAAAAACACACACTAATAATACTGAAGTACAGTAATCAATAAATAATACATTCAGTTACAAAGCAAGTGATTGGTTTAGTTTGGAGTTGTGTTGTGGTGAGAATAGCGCCAGTGCCGCCATTTTACCTCATCAACCTAGAACACACACAAAATGGCGCCGCCCAAACACACACACACACACACCTGCACGATTCTCATTTTTTCTTATACTTTAAAAAAATGAATCAATTTTAAATAAAAATAATTAGTTTAAATTAAATTAAAATGTAGAAACAACAAAAGTAGACAGACTAGATGTAAATCTAAGCTGTTTATTTCTATTTTTATGATTATTTAATAGAGTCTGGGAAACTACGTCATTGCGCATTGCATTATGGGTAGTCGCCGCCATGTTTTAGGACACACTCAGGAGCGTACAATGATAACAAAGGTGAATCACCTGAGGAAAAAACGACTGTATTTACTTTAATACTTTTTAAGAACTCTTGCTTGCACTCACTTATAATAAATGGACTAATATTTGAATCTCTTACGTACATGAGCGCTCAGTCGTGCGGCCAGGACATTGCACATATTCATCATGTTTCATGCAATCAGAAATCAGATGGCCGCCTTCTATCGCACCACACATTGGTTTGTCTTTTGCAGTTTATTTTTTAATAGCCTAACTAAAAAGTCTGTATCTGATATATAAAATAATAAATATACTTATTAGCTTGATCTCAGCCAGTGGATAATTTATTCAATCAACATAGCCTATATCATATCGCCCTAATTCCTTAACGTTAAAGCATTAAAGGATAACAGATTATGGCTCGTAATGCAGCTTTTGAAATTATTTGTATTTGAAAGCGCTTTAGCCTACAGTACTAAAAAGTTTTACTGGACTTAAATGGAACAAGAACAATATTTCCTTCTACTGAGAGAAGCTGAACAATGAAGCATTTGCTGACGCGTTTCGTGCATTATTTATGGTGTGAGCACATTCAAGCGGTTCAGAAAATATTCATCTGTAATATCGGTTATAAATAATAAATACAAATTATAAAGACACATTTTGGCTAAGTTGTTTATTTCCGAGTGTTATGCTGCCTTCACGTGCTCTCTGAATTATTGTAAATAGGAGTTTCCTAGATAAAAATTGCACGTGAACGCGCTCCACCCCTCGAAATATGAACGAGATGAGTTCATACTTCATAATCACGACTTTAGAAGTGGGAATTGTCAAATTTCCGATAGCACGTGAAGGCAGCATTACTTTCACTTACTTTTGTTATTTCCAAGCTGGTAAACTGAAATATTGCGCATGATTTGAGATATGTTTTCCACGCAGGTTGTAAGAGAGGCTATGACAGTTCATAACACAGCAAGCGTTCACCATTCTAATGTGTTTTTAACTTTATAATACAAGTTTTAAAGTCTACCTCCACTATTACTCATTCTCTAATGTAGTGTCTGTGTCCTAAAGTCCGCGAATGCATTGCGTTGGTGACGTCACGTTCCCATTCTCTATATCTTGCCTTGTGGAGAGAGGGGTTTTGTCTTATTTCGTTGTTTCTTTTTGTGTTTTTGTAAAAAATGAAAACTATAAATAAAATATATATTTTTAAATGTTATAAGAAAACGCTTAAGGTGGCTTAATGTACTAAGACAGTGTTATTAAGAGACCAAACTCAGGAAACATAACACAAATACTGTTGGCTAGAACTGCTTGTGCTTGGTTTGTTACCACAGTTATCTGCGTGCTTCCCCAGCGATGAGCTTCCACATTTGCAGGCAGATCGCGCGCGCGGTTGTGATTCCTGGGAAGGCGCGTGCGCACAAATAAACTAATATAGATTTGAAATTATTTTATCATCTTGAAATACAGGTGGAGAGGGCATTTTCTTGTGGTGCCCCCCTCAGCACTTGGTGCCCAACGGGCAGCGCGTGATGCGCGTAATGGGAGCGGCGGCACTGTACATGCATATATTTTTTATATTCGTTTGCACGTGACTGTTTAAAACCCGTGTTCTCCCTTGTCCGACCCGACCCGCACCCGTATCCGACACAGACGGCACTTTAAAAACCGGATAGTTTATTTATAGTTCGATTAAGTATATTTCACGTCATGTTCGAATGCATATTCGAGTGACAGCCCTGATGGCTTTTGTTATATCTTTGTGCCGCTGGGAACTTGGAGGTTATGGCAACGCTCTGTAGTAGCTACAACATCCGAGTTATGGAAGTTTGCGTGGTCTGGCGGCTGGTATTTTGTGGTGTGGCTCCCTTGTCTCTCATGGCTAACTCGTACTGTATTTTGTGGTGACGTTTGAGGTGATTGTATAGATTAGTGGTGTAACCTTGCGGTGCTGCGATGATGCAAAAGCACTGTTTGCAAATAACTCTTTACGCATCGTCTTCAGGTTTAAACCCGAAAAAGAGCCACACGGTGGAATGTGCTCCTTTTTTCTGTACCAATGTTGTTGTTACATCGGAACGTGGCCAATGAGGGAGAGGAGTGTAGATTTATGATTGATTGGTTAGTGTTTTGTTATAGTGTGAGTGTGACGAGCTCTGGTGTGACCAATAACGCGTGAACGCAGCACAATCTGAGGGAAATACACGGAAGTGAATCGCCAACATTAAGAAATGAGATCGCATTTATGTTTGAATCGAGATCGTGATTTTTTTCCGATTAATCGTGCAGCCCTAACACACACACACACACACACACACACACACACACACATCTCTGCTCACACACACATCACACACAACACACACACCTCTGCTCACATCACACACACATCACACACACACACATCTCTGCTCTGAACGCCTCTGATTATCAGACATTCATAAGCTCAACAGAAACACGTGTGATTGGTTATAATGCGATTATAACGGACGGCTTCTGAGAGACTGTGAGAAGTTGAAGCGGCTCGTGTGAGCGACTGTTACAAACACACACACACACACACACACACACACACACATCACACGTTACACGCCACAGCCCAGAGAGTAAAAAAAAGAAACTTAACAGATTATAATGATGTATAACACTTGCCTGAATGATAAAAAACGACAGAGTTATTTGAGTCTCTTTGGCACTGTTGAGAAAAAAAGAGCCTGGAGTCACATGGACTATTTTAAAGATGTCTTTACTGGCTTTCTGGACCTTGAGAGTGGTCATTGTGTTGCTGTCTATGGAGGGGCAGAGAGCTCTGGGATTTCATTAAACATTAGCCCGAACCCGACCCGAAACCCGCTCGGGTAGCAGACCACTAGTCTACAGATGCAAAGCTCCACAGTGTGTGTTCCTGCTCTGATAGTGAAATCTCACACACTCTTGATGTTGTTTTCTCTCTGTAGTTCACCATATGGATCTTTGACCGCAAGAATTAGTTTGAGCAGTTCAGAAGAAGAAAGAGTTTTTATTTTCTCATCATCTTCTTACTTCAGGTAAGTCTAGATCTTCCTCATGTTTCCTCGTTCTCAACAAACTGTTTGAGTTTATTGATTTATTTCTGACTGGTTGAGTTTTGCTGTGGCTGTTGATGATGATGACATCATTTCCTTGAGCATGTTGAGCTTTGAGGACTTTGACCGCCGGTCTGATGACATCACAGCAGGTGTATTGACCCTAGGCAGGAACCATATTTATTCATTTAACTTTATTATTGAATGTTTTATTTTGTGTGCATGTGATCAAGGGACACACAGACCTGCAACCTGTCCTCATCTTGAGCTGAAAGTGCTGGTGCTGTCAGACAACAGAAGGAAACAGACGAGGAATGTGATAAACGGGTTTATGAAGTGAAGACTGAGGATGGATCAGTGATGGTGAGTATCTCAGCAGCAGACGAGTGAACACAACATCTTATCTGGTGATGAATAGATCTTTCTCTTGTAGGCAGATGATGAGCGGTCAGGTGGGCAGGAGCGATGACACAGGCAGACGATCACTGATGACGGATGATCAGGTAAGATCTCAGGAGGTAAAGACAGAAGGGAGTCGATAGCTTGTGTTGTAGAGACAGTGAGAGCAGACACTGAAGTGAGGTGAGAGTGCTGCTGATATACTGGGAGGTGATCAGAGGTGTTACAGGTGAACTGGGGCGAGAGGGAACGAGTGGGCGGAGCAGGGGAACTGGTGCTGATTGAGTGGCGGCTGATGATGCTAATGTTTGGCTTGCTATGATGCTAGGTACGGTTTGTTGCAAGACCACTAAAATTCGTTCCAATGACGGTAACGATCTGCGGTTGTAGGTCGCTGCGCGTTCAGTTTTTTCCGCTGGGTAGAATGTAATGATTGACCAATATATCAGGCCGATATTTGCGTTGGGTTTTTTTTTTTATCACTTTATTTTCATTTTCTTATTACAACACACACGCATAATGTCACCAAAAACTGTACAGGTTCCATATCTCAAATTCCTAAGCAGTACCATTGTACCCTCTATTTTAAACTATGAATTACTGCTTTACTCTAGAACACCCTCCCTCCCCGCCCACCTTAATACAAGGATTGTGGAAGGATTATCCTAATGCTCATACAAAATAAAACTTTTGTACGTAAGTGACGGAGTAGGTATACAAAATATTTTAGTCTATTGAGAGGCAACGACAGAAATCAAAATAATGTATAAATCCATCCCACATTCACACAACCTTATACATACATAAATTGTTTACATACATATATGCATAAATCTTGTTTAGTCCTCCTGTAGGAACAGTCTAATTGGTTTCCAAATCTTAACAAACACGGATAGTTTATCTTTTAGTATAAATCTCAGTTCTTCCAAATGCAACATATTTCCCAGTTCCCTGGCCCATATCTCGAAAGTAGGGACAGAGTCTGCTTTCCACATCTGTAAAATGAGTTCGGTACGTACCTCGGTTTTGAAGTCACGGTTCGGTACAGCAGTTTTACAAAATTGCTTTTGATTTATTTTTATTAAACTGTCTGTCCTTAAATGAATTAAATTATAACTAAAAGTTTATTGAAGATTTTGCTGTAAACTATATAGGGAGTAGGCATGTGCCGGTATCAAGTTTTCATGTTGCGGTTATTTGCTGAAGCTTTTATCACGGTATACGGTATTATCACGATATTGAAATCCATTGCAAAAAAAGTGTTGTCATACTATAACAGGTTTAATAACTTTCTTATAACAAAAGAACTGAACATTTAAATACAATAAAGAAATACACAAAAATGTATAAAGTAAACATATTTAAAACAGATTAAAGTGCTAAAGAATTATAGCTAAATGAACAATAGGTAACACTTTAGAATAAGGTCTCACTAGTTAATACATGAACATTAACAAAAGCGAATAGCTACATTTATACAGAAGTTATTATTCTTTGATAACGTATAGTTAAGCAACTGTTAGTTAATGTTAGCTCAGGTCCATTAAATAATAGTTACAACTTTTGATTTTAATAATGTGTTATTAAATGGTGATATTTACATTTGACTAAGATTAATAAATGCTTTAGAAGTATTTTTCATTGTCAGTTTTTGAATGAATGAACTCATGTTAAATAATAGGGCCTTATTGTAAAGTGTGTGACTCGACAACAAAAAATCAGAACATATTCAAACAATATCTAGGGCATGTAGTCCAGATTAAAATATAGCCTTAAGTCTTTAAGTATTAAAGTATTTGGTTATGTGATGAGCACCATAGCGAATACAGAAAATGGTTTTGTTTACGAGGGTTACCGGAGAAACGGCTGTTTCTGCTGTTCCGTCAGCGCCCTCTGCTGTCAGAGAGTGAATGTGCACTTCAGCGCCTCCTTCACGCGCTCCGCCATGTGCTCATGCACGTTGAGTTTGTTTACATCAGTGCGCGTTCCTCTTTGACGTGTTCATTTTAAACGGTTGATGGGTAAAGTATTCTTAATTCATTCTAAGAAATCGAAATAATATGTAATAAATAATTATTTACGGTATTTTGAAGTGCCCACGGTAACAATATCGTGCATGTTCATTATTGTGATATATCGTATTACCGTGTACCGGCACATGTCTAATAGGGAGCCCTTACTTGCACATTAATATTAAAGGGGTCATGAACTGGCTTTTTTAATTTTTTATACTGTTGTCTGAAGTCAACTTATGGCGTTTATGTGGTTTTTACATTCAGAAACATCATAATGAATAAGTAATAGGCTATTTTCTGCCTTGGTTTTGAGGCTCTCTGAGAAACACTCGGATTTGATGGGCGTGCCGAACTGAAGACTTGGTAGTAAACGGCCACGGCTAGGATTGGATAATATTTGCATATTTAATGAGCTTCAGCTTCCGTCTGTCCCAGGAATCGGGCGGGGGCGGGGCTACTGTGCTTATTATTCTGTAGAGGCGGTGTTTCGTCGCGCGATGACGTAAGGATGAAGCACAAGATCGTTTTCTGGGTCTGGTGTCTATAAAAGCTTTTCTTTGACTAACAAGAAAGTTTTCAGCTCTGAAACTTACAGGATATTCTTATATTACCATGACCTCTTATAAATCAAAAGCTCAAGGGAAAGTGGATTTCTCAATTCCTCACCCCTTTAAAGGTCGACAACAGAGCCCAAACTATGAGCCTAAATTCAGTTGCTATTTATTTTTAGGTATAATAATCAACACTCAAATAACATAGTGAACATGTAAACTTCACATAAGGCAGTTTTTGCAATAACTTCTAAATCTTATTATAAAATAGTTTTTTCTCCAATTCGTTGTTGAAATATAATCATTTATACACAGTGGCTGTCATTTTCATGACCGGTTTATTTAAACACACATGAAATAATCAAGACATCACTAACAGGTTCAGTAGAATATAATGAATAAGCTAATATAGTGCATATATTTAGTGAAAGAGTTGATTTATCTAGTGAATATAATTCTGTGGACACTGAATGACTGCCTGAGGTAAATGTGATGCTACATGACATTGTTTAGTTTACAGCTGTTATATTGAGGTCTTTCCGCCGTTGAAACACTGATTGAGCGATTACACCACATATGATACGTGACAGTAAGTTGTAATGTATCCTCAACACACCTTCAGATGGTCATTCATGTTTATTCTTTGGGAAGAGATGATCGATCGCGTTCACAGATGATGGCGTTTCACGCGGCCGCTTGAACTGTGATCAGTGATCAGTCACGCCACATTAAAGAACGTCAAAACGGCATTTAGCGTTTGAATTTCCTGATAAAATGGATTGAATACTTAATATGTTTGTGTGGGAACTAGGATTGAAGTGTGTTCTGCGCTTAAAACAAGCCGACTGTGAACTGTTAAAGATTGCATTCGGAAACCGTTCGGTACACTCGTGCACCGACCCGAGAGCCCTGTACCGAAACGTTTCGGTACGAATACGTGTACCGTTACACCCCTAATATATATTAATATATATGTATGCATGTACACTCACCTAAAGGATTATTAGGAACACCTGTTCAATTTAATTTGAATGCAATTATCTAATCAACCAATCACATGGCAGTTGCTTCAATGCATTTAGGGGTGTGGTCCTGGTCAAGACAATCTCCTGAACTCCAAACTGAATGTCAGAATGGGAAAGAAAGGGGATTTAAGCAATTTTGAGCGTGGCATGGTTGTTGGTGCCAGACGGGCCTGTCTGAGTATTTCACAATCTGCTCAGTTACTGGGATTTTCACACACAACCATTTCTAGGGTTTACAAAGAATGGAGTGAAAAGGGAAACACATCCAGTATGCGGCCGTCCTGTGGGCCAAAATGCCTTGTTGATGCTAGAGGTCAGAGGAGAATGGGCCGACTGATTCAAGCTGATAGAAGAGCAACTTTGACTGAAATAACCACTCGTTACAACCGAGGTATGCAGCAAAGCATTTGTGAAGCCACAACACGCACAACCTTGAGGCGGATGGGCTACAACAGCAGAAGACCCCACCGGGTACCACTCATCTCCACTACAAATAGGAAAAAGAGGCTACAATTTGCACCAGCTCACCAAAATTGGACAGTTGAAGACTGGGAAAATGTTGCCTGGTCTGATGAGTCTGGATTTCTGTGAGACATTCAGATGGTAGAGCCAGAATTTGGCGTGAACAGAATGAGAACATGGATCCATCATGCCTTGTTACCACTGTGCAGGCTGGTGGTGGTGGTGTAATGGTGTGGGGGATGTTTTCTTGGCACACTTTAGGCCCCTTAGTGCCAATTGGGCATGGTTTAAATGCCACGGCCTACCTGAGCATTGTTTCTGACCATGTCCATCCCTTTATGACCAGCATGTGCCCATCCTCTGATGGCTACTTCCAGCAGGATAATGCCCCATGTCACAAAGCTCCAATCATTTCAAATTGGTTTCTTGAACATGACAATGAGTTCACTGGACTAAAATGGCCGTCCCACAGTCCCCAGATCTCAACCCAATAGAGCATCTTTGGGATGTGGTGGAACGGGAGCTTCGTGCCCTGGATGTGCATCCCACAAATCTCCATCAACTGCACGATGCTATCCTATCAATACGGGCCAACATTTCTAAAGAATGCTTTCAGCACCTTGTTGAATCAATGCCACGTAGAATTAAGGCAGTTCTGAAGGCCAAAAGGGTCAAACACAGTATTAGTGTGGTCTTCCTAATAATCCTTTAGGTGAGTGTATAACGTGTGTGTATTTTTCTTGTACCTGTCTCTTCTTCACCTGTCACTTTTTCTAGCCTCATGTTTCAAACAGATCTGTCTCCACCTTGGTGCAAATCAGAATTTGTTTGCCCAGAATCACATCTGTTTTAGTAAAAATCTAAGGATTATATTTAAGACAAAATGTTGTTTTTATGTTAAAATGACTTAAATATCCAAAATTTAGCAACACTATATTTCATACAATATGTAAAAAAAGAAAAAGTTTCTTATTGACTGATTCCCTGATCAGTGTCCTGACTCCTGATCTAGGGAGCTGATTGAGACGCACCCATCATTTTCTAAATAGTCTAAATGTCAAAATGTATTCAATAATAAACTACATTATGACCGTATCTATTTATAAAAATCCTAATAAAATGTTGTTGCATTATTTTTTGTTGATGTCTGCACTGTTGCTCCTGTCTCTCTGCTCCCAGTACCCATATAAATGTAACGACTATGAGTCAGATAAAATAATAACTCAACGGGGAATTTGAATTAAAATGAAAGAGACTCGAATTACACTATAATTTATAAATAATTCAGAATTAATGTTTACACCTTAACTTATTCGTCCACCGATGTGTAAGAACTTAAAGGGGAGTCTGTTAAAGGGAAACAGGTCTATATAGCTCAAATGAATGAATTAATGAATTCATAGGGAATATTGTGAGAGTCTAATTTACAGCCGAGCAAATGACTCTTCCAGCGTTCATTTGAACGGGCCGTAAATATCAACTCTGCAGGGGATATTAATATCCGTACAATAGTCAAACACTATTTAACAGCCAGGTAACTTAGATCGGCAGTTCAAGACATTAAATTCATAAGCACATAACACAAGAACAGTTATCTTTGAATACAAACGAAACTTTATTGATTACTCTAACACATCAAACTAATATCTAACATAAACACACACACTCGCACATTCACAAACGTTGCAGAAAGGAAGAAAGTAAGGAAAGAATAAGTTTAAGAGAAAGAAATTATGAAATCCCAAGCAATATGCATTTATGACACATGACCTGAAGCAACCATTGATCAGTAATTTATCTTCCTATCGTTTCTTAGGCAGGTTATTAAATTTGATCTAATGCACCACTTCAGCTTGAAATCTAGAGGTATTATTTGCGTTTGTCTCGCGTGTCGTCTCTGACAAGGGGGATTCCCTTTTCCTCCTGGCTGGAGAGGGGTTCTCTCGGGTCTTTGATTCGCTGAAGGTCTGGTCGTGTCTTTGATCGACGTCTTGGGAAGCCAATCACGTGGCGTGTTGGCGGCTGGATGGAAGTCTCGTGGGCGTTGTTTGAAGTTGAAGCGCGCTGTTAGAGACTCGTTGAGTAACTTTGCGGCGAAACTTAACAGAACCCGAGACTTAACGGAAAGAAAATAAACTTTAAGTAAAAGAAAGGAAAGTGAGAGAAGAGCAGATGGCCTGAATGAAAACTGTTAACCCATTTTCTCTGATCTTGGTCTGCGACGATCGTCTGATCGTCTCCTTGGTGGAACCGCACTGCGAACAGCTCTTGACTGAACAATGAACAGAACGTGAACACTAGTGTTGTAGTACTCGAGACCGGTCTTGGTCTCGAGACCGGTCTTAAGACCATTTTTTGATGGTCTTGGTCTTGTCTCGGTCTCGACTAGTGGTGCAACGGATCACAAAACTCACGGTTCGGATCGAACTACGGATCATGAGTCACGGATCGGATCATTTTTCGGATCAGAATAAAAGGGGGAGGAGACTATTTTTATTTGCTTTCCATTTATTACATGAAAACTTTTGGTGTTAACATAACCCATATGGTTTATAGGTTAACAAGAAACTTTTGGTGTTAACAAAAATAAAATAAATATATAACCATCTGAATAAATCAAATTTGACTAAAAACAACCTGAGACGTGAAAATGGGCCTGAGCTGCTTCTTCTTCTTTTTTTTTTTTTTAAAGAGATTATGATGTCAACATTCTCTGGGGAGAGAGTAGACCTCTCACACTTGTCAGCATTGCAATTCTCTTTGTAGGCCTATACACTATTTTATAGATATCATGTTTAAACGCACTACACTTAAACAACGTTTTATTGAATTCATTACTTTGTATTTATATAGCCTAATACCTACTTTAGATGTATATATTACGTTGCTCATGCAAATTGCAAAACAGACAATAGACTATGTTAAAATAACAAACATTTTAAATTAATTTACGCTTTTCTTTCGTTTTTAAATCTTTTTACAAGAAATCCTGCAGGTCATAAAGAACGTCTCGGTTACGTATGGTAACCCTCGTTCCCTGAAGGAGGGAACGGAGACGTACGTCGGTAATAACCGACGAATTGGGATCACTTCAGAGAGCCCCTATCAGCTTCGAGAACTTAAGAACAGGCCAATGAACAATTGGCGTGCGAGATTTGCATCTCGCGCCCCGCCCCGCGGGTATAAACAGGAAGCGAGAGCACCGCACTGACGTTTTTCACTGAGGAGCCGAACCAGAGACCGGCCAAGCAGTGATGGAAGGAACTGTGGCGACGGGACGTACGTCTCTGTTCCCTCCTTCAGGGAACGAGGGTTACCATACGTAACCGAGACGTTCCCTTTCAGTCGGTCACTACGACGTACGTCGGTAATAACCGACGAATTGGGATCCCTATGGAAAACGCCACAGTTACTACCACTTCCAGCGCCCAGCGAGAGCCCCTCAGACCCCGTACTGAAGCGGGCGGGAAGATTCACGCTAGAAGAGTCAACTGCTGTTCCGCAAGACCCATTCAGCAGACTTGATTGGATAACGCTGGGAAAGCGTGCCCGAAGGACGCTGCGGGAGCCACATCATGCCCGGAGGGAGTTACCATGTGGAGAACACGTATGGGCTGGCCGTGGGCAGCACAACATACGGAGTCCCAGGGGAGGCCCCGGCCTAAAGCAGGCGGGGGACGACACCGTGCTGAGACGGCAGAGAACTCTGCCAAGGGAAAGACACGAGCTCGCCGTAGGGAGCTGTACCGTGGAAATACACGTATGGGACCGCCGTAGGGGTCACGACATACGGAACCCAGCCTGACACAAGTTCCACCAATGCATACGAGTGCCAGACCTGGCGTCGGACGCTCCGCAACATCCGACTGCCGAGGGGTGCGGAGGACTCAACAGGGTTCGCCATCCTGGGGAACTCGACTGGAGAAAATAAGCGCACGTATCCGTTCCAGGGGAAGGGAATGGCGCAGCAAGCCGACACTAGAACGGGCACTTCAGTGAAGCTGACTATGGGAAGCGAGCACACGAGAAGCCACCGGCTCTACACGCAGGCTATAAAATCTAGCGAACGTGTTGGGTGTCGCCCAGCCCGCAGCTCTACAATGTCTGTCAGCGAGGCGCCACGAGCCAGCGCCCAGGAAGAAGCAACACCCCTGGTGGAGTGCGCTCTAACCCCGAGCGGGCAGGGCACGTCTTGGGATTCATACGCCAAGACGATGGCCTCCACTATCCAGTGGGCCATCCTCTGCTTGGAGACAGCCTTTCCCATCTGCTGTCCTCTGTAACAGACGAAGAGCTGCTCTGAGGTCCTGAAGCTTTGCGTTCTGTCCACGTAAGTCCGGAGAGCACGGACGGGACAGAGCAAAGCTAGGGCTGGGTCCGCCTCCTCCGAAGGCAGCGCTTGCAGGCTCACCACTTGGTCCCGGAAGGGAGTAGTGGGAACCTTGGGCACATATCCAGGCCGGGGTCTCAGGATCACCTGAGAATCACCCGGCCCGAATTCCAGGCACGATTCGTCGACCGAAAATGCCTGCAGGTCCCCCCCCCCTTAACTGAGGCCAATGCAATCAGGAGTATTGTCTTTAGAGACAAGATCTTAAGCTCTACTGACTGTAAAGGCTCGAAGGGCGCCCTCTGAAGTGCGGTCAGCACCAGAGTCAAGTCCCAAGAGGGTATAGAAGAAGGGCGAGGAGGATTTAGTCTCCTCGCTCCCCTTAGGAACCTGACGATCAGATCATGCTTGCCTAAGGACTCACCATTAATGAGGTCATGGCTTGCGGCGATGGCGGCAACATATACCTTGAGGGTGGAGGGAGACAGCCTTCTCTCCAACCCGTCTTGAAGAAAAGATAGCACAGATCCGATCGAACACTTCCGGGGGTCTTCTCGGCGAGAAGAGCACCAGTCGACGAACAGGTTCCACTTCAACGCATATAGCCGTCTCGTAGAGGGGGCTCTGGCGGAAGCGATGGAGTCGACTACCGCTTGCGGTAGGTCACCTAGAACCTCCGCGTCCCGTCCAGGGACCAGACATGGAGTTTCCAGAGGTCTGGACGCGGGTGCCATAGGGTGCCCCGTCTCTGAGACAGAAGGTCCTGCCTCAGAGGAATGGGCCAAGGAGGTGCTGTCGCGAGGAGCACTAGTTCCGGGAACCACGTCCTGTTGGGCCAGTACGGAGCTACCAAGAGGAGTTGCTCCTCGTCCTCCCTGACCTTGCACAGAGTCTGTGCAAGAAGGCTCACTGGGGGAAACGCATATTTGCGCAGAGCCCGGGGCCAGCTGTGTGCCAGTGGATCCGTGCCGAGGGTCCCCTCGGACAGGGAATAGAACAACTGGCAGTGGGTCGTGTCGTGGGCGGCAAACAGATCGATCTGTGCGGCCCCAAAGCGACTCCAAATCAGCTGGACCACCTGGGGGTGGAGTCGCCACTCTCCGGGAAGCACTGGCAACCGCGACAGCTCGTCGGCCGCACGGTTGAGCAGGCCCGGAATGTGAATAGCACGAAGGGACCTCAGATGCTTCTGACTCCACAGGAGGAGATGGCGGGCGAGTTGGGACAAACGGCGGGAGCGTAGACCACCTTGTTTGTTGATGTACGCAACGGCCGTCGTGCTGTCCGTCCGGACCAGAACGTGCTTGTCTTTGAGCGACCCTTTGAGGCGGCTGAGAGCAAGACGAACTGCCAGCAACTCTAGGCAATTGATATGCCATTGCAGTTGGGGCCCCGTCCACAGACCCGATACTGCAAGCCCGTTGTACGTGGCACCCCAACCCGTGGGTGAGGCATCCGTGGAGACAACATGATGCCTGGACACTTGTTCTAGAGGCACTCCTGCCCGTAGAAACGAAGGGTCCGACCACGGGGTGAGGGTTTGGCGGCATCTCGGCGTCACTTGGACACGGAGGGACCCGCTGTGCCACGCCCATCTCGGGACTCGGTCGTGTAGCCAGTGCTGAAGCGGTCTCATATGGAGCAGCCCTAGCGGCGTTACTGCGGCTGCTGCTGCCATATGCCCCAGGAGCCTCTGAAAATGTTTCAGTGGAACCGCTGTACTGCGTTTGAGCGTACTCAAGCAGCTCAGCACCGACTGGACGCGCTCCTCTGTGAGGCGCGCAGTCATGGCGACCGAGTCGATCTCCATCCCGAGAAAAGAGATCCTCTGTACGGGACAGAGTTTGCTCTTCCCCCAGTTGACCCGAAGACCCAACTGGCTGAGGTGCCGGAGCACCATGTCCCTGTGTTCGCACAACTGCTCCCGCGACTGGGCAAGAATCAGCCAGTCGTCGAGATAGTTGAGGATGCGAACACCACGCTCTCTCATGGGAGCAATGGCCGCCTCCGCGACTTTCGTGAAGACACGGGGCGACAGGGACAACCCGAAGGGTAGGACTTTGTACTGGTATGCCCGTCCGTCGAAAGCAAAGCGTAGAAACGGTCTGTGTCGAGGGAGAATCGAGACATGAAAGTACGCGTCCTTCAGGTCGATCGCTGCAAACCAATCCTGGGGACGGATGCACCTGAAGATGCGTTTCTGGGTTAACATTCGGAACGGCATCCTGTGAAGGGAGCAGTTCAAGTAACGCAGATCCAGGATCGGTCGTAACCCGCCACCTTTCTTGGGTACAATGAAGTACGGGCTGTAAAACCCGGACTTCATATCGGCTGGAGGGACCGGCTCTATCGCGTCCTTCGCCAACAGGACCGCGATCTCCGCCTGAAGCACGGGGGCGCCCTCCTTCGGTATAGAAGTGAAGTGGACACCCCTGAACTTCGGGGGACGCCGGGCGAACTGAATCGCATAGCCGAGTCTGATGGTGCGGATGATCCAGCGAGACGGGCTGGGGAGCGCTAGCCAGGCCCCCAGAGACCGAGCAAGCGGGATCATCCGCACCACGGACGTACCCGGAGCGGGGCAGCGCAGCGGAACGCAGGGGCCCCAGGACGACATAGGAGTGGTCCGTGCAGGGGTCTGGGTCTGACACACGACCTGCATCCGCTGAGGGGACGGGCGAGCGTGGGGAGGCACTTTGTGTGCGTCCGCACAACCGACGCCCCCTGTTGGCGAGGAGAGAGGTGTCTGAGGGGTACGAGGCATGGTAGCGTCGCATACCGCCAGACGCGCTCTCTTGGCACCCAGAGATGTTGGAAACCGCTCTTTTATTGAAAATTTGGGTGCCACTGGCACTGGGGCCAGTGGCGGAACAGAAAGAAAAATGGGGTTCCCCCGGCCCTCCACCGGGGGAAGGAGTGGTGCTGCAGCCATCTCCTGAAGAGCAGTTCCCTCCATCTCTGGGCGGCCCGTCTCAGGGTCTCTTCCGACGGCGCTTGCCACCTGGCTTGGCAGCGGCCTGAGCGGGCTGGACGTTCTTCCCGCGACCGGCTCCACGCCCACGGCCGGTGGAAGGCTGCTGCTGGGCTGGAGCGGAGGCGGCCGCAGGAGGACGTCCTCGGCGACGGGCAGACGGAGGTGCTGCAGCCGGCGGCTGGGTGGAGGCAGCAGCGGGCCGCCGGTGCAGGATGTGTTTGATGGCCTCCGTCTGCTTCTGGGCGGCCGAGAATTGCTGGGCGAAATTCTCGACCGCGTCGCCGAACAACCCGGCCGACGAAATGGGGGAGTCCAGGAACCGGTTCTTGTCAGTCTCCCTCATGTCGGCCAGGTTGAGCCAGAGATGCCGTTCCTGGACCACTAAGGTGGACATCGCCTGACCCACGGAACGGGCGGTAACTTTCGTCGCCCGGAGGGCGAGGTCCGTCGCCGCCCGGAGCTCCCGGAGGAGCTCTGGGTCAGACCTACCCTCGTGCATGTCCAGGAGTGCTTGGGCTTGGTGCACCTGAAGCAACGCCATGGCATGCAAGGCAGACGCGGCCTGTCCGCAGGACCTGTAGGCCTTCGCAGTTAGACTGGACGAAAACCTACAGGCTTTGGACGGGAGACGAGGATCACCACGCCACTCGGAGGCGGTCGCCGGACGCAGCTGCATCGCGACGGCGCGTTCGACTGGCGGGATCCTCTCGTAACCCTTGGCCTGTCCACCGTCAAGGGTAGTGAGGAGGGAGGAGCCTCCAGGTCTGTTTCTGGCACTGAAGGGTGTCGTCCACGACCTGGAAAGCTCCTCATGCACCTCCGGGAAGAATGGCACTGGGGCGGGACGCTGAGAACCAGCGCGACCCCCCCCCAGGAATCAATCATCCAACCTAGAAGGTTCGGGACGTGGTGGAGGGTTCCACACAAGCCCGACCTTTTCGGCGGCCCGGGAAAGCATAGCCGTCAACTCAGGGTCCGACCCAGCCGCAGCCACTCTCCCAGAGGGAGGCAGTGCAGCTGAATCCTCATCCTCTGAGGACTGGAACTCCCCCTCCGATGCTGCGATCGACATCTGCTCGTCCGCGGGCGCTCCGAAAGAGATGACTGGGTGCCCGTGGGCGGGACCAGCGATCTCTTCCGGTGGCGCGACCGGCAGCGGTGCTTGAGAGGGTTCAGGGACCTGCGTAGGAGCACTAGGCGGGTTTGTCCTGAACGTTATCCTCAGATCACCCCGGCCATCCGTCGAAGTAGGTCTATCCTGGTTAGGGATAGCTCTAGATCGAGGTATGGGGAGGGGGACTCCGCCTTCCCGAAGGTAGGTGAGTCTCGACCTAAGCACCGCAATAGTCATGTTCCCGCAGTGGGAACACGAGCTATTCACAAACGCTGCCTCAGCGTGCTGTAAGCCCAGGCACGTGATGCAGTGAGTGTGGCCGTCAGCGGGCGAGAGGGAACGACCGCATCCAGAAACGCACGGGTGGAATGACATCTTGAAAAAGACGCAGTGTCACACCCGTGTTGCTCTTTTTGTGAGGAAACGCTCTTTTAAGAGAGTGCTGAAGCACCCAGGGAAACCGCGGCAACACACAGGGATAGTGCAGCCTGTGTTTGCACTCAAGAAAGGAACGCCCACCGATACCAACAGCTTGCT